>CM052436.1:192493287-192612523 GCA_028533085.1 Varecia variegata | reverse complement strand
TTCAAATTTGCCTGCTGGATGATGAGTTGGCTCAGAAATACCTACTGCCCTGGGTTACAGGCAGCCAATTCACAGACACAGAGCCACCTTACTAAATGGTAATTAACCAGAGATGGGTGCGTGAGACAGGCAAGACCAACAGACTTACCTAACTAAGCTGATCAAATTACTGACCTTACAATGTTGGGCTGGGGAAATAGTTGTGCTTTATCCATCAAGCCTAAGCTTAAGCCATTAACTTTTGGGGTTGTTTGTTACATAGCAAAGTCTGACTGATACACAAGTGCATGCATACATACATATAAACAGGATAATAAGGAGTAATAAGGAGTGGTAAGGACTGTGGATAACTGAGAAATGCATGTCTATAAAGGAATTGAAATATAGATTTTAAAAATGACTCCACTTGCCATAGGAAACACATCTGGAAGTTGCCTCTCAGCCAAAAGTGTTTTCCTTCTGAACTAGCCAATTCTCTCATTCTTACAAATAAGAAAATTGGTCCAGAAAGTGACTAAGTCAAATTGCTATGGCTAGTTCATGCCAGAACAAAAATAGAACTCGGGTATTCTGATATACTATATAGGACCTTTTCTTTCAATAAGAGACTGGCTTTTCTATCCAAAACAGGCATAGCTTGAAGATAAAAAAAAAAAAAAAGAACAGCACAGAACTAAAATGGTTCAACTTTTTATTAGGGGGTCTCTAAAATCTCTTTTAGAGAAATGGTTTTGGTGAGAACGAATGGATCCTATAATTTAATTTTGAGAAAAATATTCTTAGAAAAAGTTTTTTGAGTTTAAAATTTTCTGTGCAAATGAACATGTTACCCTTACTCATTAATTATATTTTTTGGATGTTCTGGAACCCAGAGAGAATAACAAAATTCTCAAAGTCTTAAAATGGAGGGAGAACACCTTTTGTAGATGTGCAAATTACTACCTTTAAAATGAGTTTCATCACTGATGATACAAATCATATTGTAAAGGGAAAACAGATGTTTCGACAGGTATCAAACATTTGGCTACCAAAAAATGTGAGTTGGAGAGTCAATCTACATTCAGTTCTATTTCTGTGAAGTTAACATACACTAAATGACTTCTCACATGGTGTGTTTATTTGATATCTCTGCATAGAGGTTGACTCTCTTACTCATCCTAGAAGCTTCTCTTGCATAAAGCCACCAAATGGGGGTTAGTAAATGGAGGGGTTTGATTTAAACTGTCCCTTTTGCCATTTGGACTTTGCCCATCCTGACAAGGTGATGTTAGGATTCTCAATGCAGCCCCCTAGTAAAACAAATTTAATTTAATTTAAAGATCAATGTGGTGTTGGCATCCTTCTGTGTGTTTAGCATCTGTGCATTGTGAAGACACTTAGAAATGCCTTTCGGAATGTGAATGCAAACAAGCACACCTACATTGACACCGAAGACCTGGGAATCACTGTGAAGGAAAATGGGTGGCAGACACGAAGCAGAGAAAAGGAGCACAACCCAATTCCCATTACTTAATAGAACACATTGTGAGGCCAGGCCTCATGGGAGCCAATCACCAGCTGACAAAATTAGATTCTGAATCATGCTTTGTAATTCTTTCTAATGCCAGCCAGGGAGGAGAGTCTTCCCTGGGAACTAGGCCCTCCCAGGACTCACCCCCACCCAGCATTCCTTATCAGCCCCCAGCCAGCTGTCAGCTTGTGAGGTTGCTGGACAGAGTATTTAATTCTCAAGGTCGTGCATTAATATTCAAATTCTTTCTTATCCATAGACTGTGAGTTAAGCATGAACTTTTTTTTTTCCATCTCCACCCTCTTTCCTGCATGAATTTCCTTCCATAGATTCTACCCAGAAACCTTTGAATTGAATAGACCTAGAAAGGAGAGCCATTTACAAAACTTGACCCGAGCCAGTTCTTCTGCAACATAGGCAGATTCCCAGAGCAATGCTCTTTATTTCCCAGTTACAAAAACAAGTCTTATTCAATATCCTTTAAAATACATCCCCACCCCTGAATCTTCTTTTCCCCTCGAGCTGATGTCTGAAGTTGTTGGCAAGTAAATTGGAATTAGTTACAGTGGAAAACAGAGTTATCAGAATGTAGCCAGATATCTCATGGTGCTTAGGATGGCCCTCATTTTCACAGGAATGCCTTGGAGAATACGAACAAGCCGGGATTTACCAGGCAGAACTTCTGAAATAATCTCAACAACAAAAATACACCTGCATGTTTAGTAGAAACCTTACAACTGAAAAATATGCATTGTAAGAGGCCTGAAGGCAATTTGTGCTGTTTCATGTCAGACGGCATTTTGGCCTCAGCTATCAGACTAACTTAAAGAAAACATGATGAGGTTTCGGTTTGGTCTTAATGCTAGTGTTCATTATCCGTGCAAAGCATCTCAGTGTTTCACTTTACTTTGCATTTATGGTATAACTCACAGCCCCATGTAGGGAAGTTCCCTTCACTGGATTAAATAAACATTTATCAGTGGCAAATTGTGCCCAAGGCATTTTAAAGGATACAGAGATACAAGGAGGATGCCTACTCTCATGTATTTTTTATTATGAGGAGTTAGGTAGATCTTTTCCAAATTTCTGTCTATACCATCCTCTAGTTTTAGGACTTTGGCAAGTTATTTAAACATTCTAAGCTTCAACTCCCTCACCTATAAAGCAGTAACCTCAAATTGATACTATTAGTCTTGCAGAAACCAAACCAAGTGCACTAGACTTCACATACTGCCCAAAACACAGTAAGGAAAAAAAATAAATATTATGTTATTAGCTATTCTGATAGGGAAGATAAACTTATCTTTCAGAAAACTAATGATTTTAGATCAGATGCTCATTCTCAGAGCCAGGTTTTAGAAGCATAGTGAAAGCAGTGGAGTAAATCTTTGGTTTATCCCCAATTGTTCTTTACATTTTTTCTGTCCCTTTCCCTTTTCCCTGCCTGAGAGACACAACCCAGGTAGCCACAGCCTCAGGGTTATGGGATTTGACCTAGATATGGCCTACTAGACAAGTTCATTCTCAGCTTCCTACCTTTGATCAGAACTCACCAGACATGTGTGCTAAGGACTCAGTGCTCCACTTTCTTTTGTGTTAACATAAAATAAACCAAACAAGAATGATGACTGGGACCCGTGGGTTCTGTAACATCCCTTGCAAGTAACAGATGCCATCTTAAATGTCTTCCACGAGGTTATGCCTTGATTCTAAAAATGAAATGATGGCAGGAAATTTAGGCACCCGGATGATCTTTTAGAGTAAGGGAAGTACTGCGTGCCCCTGAAACCACGCTGGAGGGCAGATGTCCGTTCATCCATTCCACTTATATAATGTGGAACTGACATCTCATTTTTTTAAATAGAAGCTAACATATAAACTTAATGGTCTAAACCCAGAATAGACAGAATTATCTCACTTTTTCTAAGCATAATCCTTCTCTAACTTAGTGAGGAATGACAACTAAAGATCCCAATATAACTAATAATCAAAGCAAAAAAAAAAACAATTTTCTTTTTTATCATTATATCATAAAATGTGCCTTAATATGGTCTTCTGGTTTCTTAATGGTATTAGCATACGAAAATGTTAATTTAATTGTATGACTTGAAATGCCTGATATTATATTAAAATTAATCAACTTGCTGGTAAAACTGTAATCTTCATTAAATCTGATTATTGGTCTACTCCTGTGCCTGCACCTGCACAACTGAATGTAGATGGAGAAAATACAAGCCTATGCTGACTGTTCTTACTTTAATGATGAGTAACTGTATGTGGTTTCTCAATGCCACTCAGCAAATACATTGTATTTTTCTAGTCCATTCACTCTCCCACTCTTTTCCCTGCTCCTCAAACATCCAATACTTCCTCTGCCATCTTCCCTGTTAGCTGATAACCTTGCTCCTATCATGGGGATTATAGAAGCAATCAGGTTAGACCCCACAAGCTCTCATCTTCGCATCCACCCTCCTACCTGCCCACGAGTGCATAGAGTCTATTTTCTCTCCCAGGGCTTCAGTGAACTACCAGGTACCTAGCTAAGGCCAGCTTGTCCATTTGCACCTACTAGAGGATACTGCTCCAGCAATTCATCCTTCCCTCTTCTATATCATCAATTGTTCCTCTTTTCTGGATCATTCCTATTAACATATAATCAGGCTCTTAATATCTCCCATCATTACAAAACAAAACTGTCTATTGATACCACTTCCCTCTCCCAGAAAAGATCTCTTTTTTTTCCCCTTCCCTTTAACAGAAAATCTTCTAGAAAGAGATATCTATAGCCATACTGTCTATTTTTTCTTTCTTTCCTGAATCCACTCCATTCACACTTTTATTCCTCCTACTCTACTAAAAGTGGTTATTAATGACCTCAATTTTGCTAAATAAAATAGTTAATTCTCATCTAATTCAGTCAGCAGCACTTGATTATTCTCCTTTTTGAAACATCTATTCTTGGCTTTTAGTATATTAAACTCACCTGGCTTTCTCCTACCCCACAGTCCTTCCACTCAGATCTTCTGGTTCCTCCTCATCTTCCTAATTATTGCAGTGCTTGGGCTCAGTTCTTAGAACTTTCCTCTGTTATATTCACTTTCTTGGTGATCTCATCAAGTCTCATAGCTTTAAGTATTTCTAAGCCTAGACCTCTCCCCAGAACTCTAAGCTCATATATACAACATCCTACCACGCTTCTCCATTGGATATCAAATAGGCATTTGACTTTAGTATGTCCAAAAATTAAACATCTGTATTTTTCCCCACCCAGACTTGCCCCTTTCACATTCTTCTCCATTTCAGTAAATGTCCATTCCACCTTTCCAGCTGTTCATATTAAAAACAAAACAAAACAAAACAACCCTGCAGTCATCCTGGACTTCTCTGTTTCTCTCATACCCAATATTTAACCTGTCAGCAACATCTATTGGCTCTCCCTTCAAATTGAGAGAATCCAAATAGTTCTTATCATGTCTATCACTGCCACAGATCCTGACATCTTCTACTCGACCCTCTCCACCCTTCCCACCCTGTTCTCTAAATTGGCTCCCTCACCTTTTATCTTCCAGTTATGTTCAATGGTGAGAAGTTCTGACAAGAGCTTGAGGGAATGGGGAGAGTGAATTCAGAGGAGTTATATTCCTTGCTCCCATCATGCCGTCTCCTTAGGCTGGTGTGTCTCTACTGAAAGTTCCTGTTCTTCACCTGTCAGTCTACTAAGTGCAACTTCCTCCTTCTAGATTGTAGGAAAGCCTACCCCCAGTCCCATCTGGCATAGAGGTGGTAACAAATCCTTTGATCCTAACAATAGGTTATCACACTACCCCTTATAGATCCTCAGTACCCCAGCTACACCTTTGTAAATAGTCATTTTGTAAATAAACCTTCCTTTCATTATGCTAATGTGAATAAGGCGCCTGTTTCCTGATTGCGAATCTGAATGACAGTAATTGCTACTAAAAGTAGCCCCAAGAAACCGGCCCTTAAAGTGAGACTCTGTGATTGGGTTGCACATATATCAAAGAGGGAAATGGGGCCAGGAATATCCAGAAGAAGTGATGGCAACCTGATTACTTCACTCAGCATGGGATGCAGTACAAGTGTAAGGCAAGGCACTGGGACACCAAGTGGCTATAGTACTTTGTCACTGTGGCAATATTAGTGACTGTAAGAATTGTGAGGTCACCTTTCTTATTGTCCTAGAAAATAAACACGAGGAAGAAAAAAACTTAAAATTGTGCACACAAAATTAAGGAAACATGGAGAATCAGAAGTCCTTTATGGCAGATTGGAAAGAGTTCTGTATCTTCTATAGTCACAAACCAAATATGGCTGGGGGGTTACAAAGGTTGCATAGTTGCAGTGCTTTTTATAATAAATAATTCTACCCAACCAGGTCTCATGCTAACATAGGGAAATACTGGGAAAAAATTGAAACCCTAAGATACGGTATGGGGATATTTGGTATAGATAAGGCTAAGAATATTGAAATTCCAAATTCCACTGAATTTCCATACCAAAAAAGGCAAAAGAATAAACCAAACTATTTTTCATATTCCTGAGCAAATTGCAGAGGTATGCCACCATCAATGCTGAGGAATACAGAGGCAATAATTTGTTCTAAATACTTTTAATTCACCTCTTTGGCTTGTTAAAACAACAATGACAATAACAACAAACAGTTGACTCATGTAGAATGACAGCAAATTATCAAAAACATGATAACCATAGATATAGGTACAGAATAGTTAATCTTTACTGTATCAAATCATCAGAAAGTCTGGCACCTGTTGTACAGCTATTTGCCTGGTAAATATATCTTTCTCTTTCCAATTAAAGGAAGAAAACCTTTTTCCTAAGGCTAAGACAGCGCTACAGTTCTCTACCATAATATAATCTCTAGGGACTATGATTAACTTGAAATCCCAAATACCATGCTAGTCCAATTCTTTGATGATATTATGTTAATTGGCCCTGGCAAGCATGAAATATATTGTTCCTTAGATACTTTAGTAAGGAATAAGCATTCCAGATTGTGAGAGATAAACTGAAGGAGTTCAACAACCAGTCACGTTGGGATTTATAGGGGTTCAGCAATGTGGGTCATGCCACGCTGTTCCTTCTAAAGCAAGAGTCAAAATTCTGCAACTTACACCACTCATCTCAAAGAAAGAGACTCAATGCTTGAGAGATCTCTTTGGAGTTTTGAAGCAATACATAACACATTTGGGTGTGCTAGTCTGAACCATTTACTTGATAAGTTATAAGACTGTCAACTTGGAATGGGACTCAGAGTATAAAAAATGTTCTGTAGGTAGTGAAGGCTTTGGTATAAGATTTCCTACCACTTGAGCCTATGACCCAGCAAAATTAATAACAACTGATTTGTCTGTGATAGAGAGAGTTGCTGGGTGGGTCCTCCGACAAGCCCCAAATAGAGAATCTCCTACAGATGTCTGGAGTGTTGGAGTAAGGATGGGCTCTCCTTCACTGATAACTATTTTCTATTTGAAATGCTGCTTTGGGATCGCTAGTAGGTCCATATGTAATGAAAAATGGATACGGGAGCTATGCATCAACAGTGTGGTTTTTCCTCTCACCAAAGCTGATCTTGCTACTATCACTGCTGAAGGTCGCCAACAGCAGAGGCAAATGCTGATAATTTAATATTGCACTATTCCCTGCAGACCTCAGTCAGCCTTCAGGTGGCAGTTGATGACACTGGGGAAAGAGACAGCCTCAAAAACGATAGACGTATATTCAGAATATAAACTTGACTTCCCTGCGCACAGTGCTTCTGCAAGCACAAGCATTTTTGGAATTAGAGAATGCCTTAACCATTGCTATTCCTTTTAGCCTAAGCATAGTAAGAGTTACTCAACCTGTGTTATTACATCATCCTTTGTGGTTCCTCTATTCTCCACCCTCACTTTGTAACTAACTCCTTCATAAAACAAACAGACGAACAAACAAAATTCTTTCTTTGAATCACCCAAATTTAAGTATACCATCTGCCGTGGGGGCCCTGCCTGATACTTGCCACTAGTCTAGTCCACCATCATCTCTACCAGAATTATTGCAATAGCTTTGGAACTGGCCTCACTTCTTTTCCTTTTGCCTGCCTGCAGTGTATTTTCAGCAAGGCAGACAGAGTGATCCTTTCAAAGAATAAATGAGATCACCACACTCGTCTATTAAAACTCTTCCAAAGGCTCCCTGATTCACTCAGAGTAAAAGCAAAAGTCCTTTCATTGACCCACAAGGCTTTCTGCTCACCTCCTACTCTGCTCACCTTCCTTCATTCTGCTCAGACAGCAGGAGTTCTGCCAACAGTCCCACCAGGGGCCAGCTGCTGCCACATGGAATGCTCGGCCCCCTCCCTCACTTCCTCCATGCCCTGGCTCGAATCCCTTCTCTGAGTGACCTTCCTTGACATGGTACCTAAAATTCCAGTTCTCTTCCAGCATGACTTATTCTCCATCCCCACTTATCTTTCTTCTAATCTACTCTTTATCTTATTTATTTACACTATTTATCTTGTTTCCTCTTTCTCTCACTCTAGGCTGATGTAAACACCGAAAGTGCAAAGAGTTTTGTTCAGAACTGTTACTCAACTTCTAGAAGTATGCCTGTCACATATTAGGCACTCAATCAATACTCATTTAATTCATTTATTCATTCATTCCCAGTTCACTCAGAGTAACAGCCAACTTCTTTTGGCTAAAATATTTATTGAGCACCTAATCAATCTGAATTAAATTTCATGCATCTCATTTGTGAGCTATGGAAGAAACATATAGGCACTTATATCTTTTTTAAAGAAAAATAGCTTTACCCCATTTGATCACCTACATTAGGCACTAGTCTTTGTACCTAATCACCTAAATATTTTCCAAATCCCCCTTCCAGAAGATGATTTGTACCACACTTTAGGCTGATAAAGTGATCATGCCTGAGATAAAATATAAGTTCATAAAAGGAGATCAAGATTGTTTTAAGCAATGGCAGCATCCTTTAAATTCATGTAAAGTCCCTAAACTGTCAACTTGGAATGACAACGCAAATGTAGAAGTGAGACGAAAAAACAAGCGTCGTTATTTTACTATTACAGTATTATAAATATCCAAATGTTACAACTTAATTTGATGTGGATGTCTTTAATTTATACTTAAACTGAATCTGAAGACTTTGAAGAAAGAGATGAAGTCTTCTATTAACATGAAGACATTCTCTGTTCTATAAAAGAAACTGCAAGAAATGCTCACAAAATAAGTTGATTGTCAGAATATGTGTACAAATACAAATACTCCAAATACTTACAAATACCCCAAACTGGATGTTTTAATTTAAAAACATCATCTTAGAGTCTATTTTATTCCTGTTACCCAAAAGCCTTTTATTACTAAAAGATAACTCTATAACACCTGTGCTTACTAATGTCAGCAACAGAGTTGTTTAATATTTCCAGCTTGGATGTGACTAGCTGCAGAGGATAACTATGCCATTGCAGGGAGAACTAGACAGTTGAGTAATTGACCTTGAACTTCATGAAAACATAACAACTTCTATAAAGTGAAGGTTGTAACTTTACCCACAAATTTCTCCCTCTTTGACTGAATTCACATCATCGGGAACTTCTTTATTTAAAAAGAATAAATTTTCTTTATAATCAGAAGAAAACTGTAAAGTAAATATATCAGCACATCAAACACTTCCTGGAAGTGTAATACATTAGGAATAGTGAGTATTTTAAACACTGAACTCATGACATTTACTCTATTATGTGGGCCATATCCTTTTGCTGTTTAGTGTTTTCCTAGCATTATGAGAAAGTTATGTGTATTTTCAATGGCCTTTTTCAACTAAATGGTTTTATTTACAAGGTGACCTTTAGAATAGGGAAATGACCATGCTGCATATTGAACTATTCACATGTTGCAGAAACTTAGTGAGCCTGGGAGAGTTGACCATTCTTGGGGCTATAAGAAAAGATTTCAATCTAACAAGTAAAAATATACTCTCATTTGCCAAAAACACATCATAGCACGTATCAGGAATTTTGTCAGTTTGATATGGAAAGTGCTAATGTCTGAGATATTGTGTACAATTCGGTTATAATTCATAGGAAATTTCCAGTTTAAAAAGGTACCAGGAATCTGTGAAATGTTTGTTAAAATGGACATTTTGACTTTGTGATTCAAAAATAAGATGATTTTATGTAGAGTGGGTTGTATAAGTCTCTGACCCATTAATTGAAAGCTTGTCAACACAACATCACTGTGATAAAGACATAGATTTCTAAGATACCTACAAAAGAGAAATATACCTACAACAGTGCTCTGTTGTTGAAGGCACATTGGATTTTCAATTTGATACAGCAATATGATTTTCCTAGACTTTATAGCTGGCGATGCAGTACCAAATGTAATACAGTTGGTGATAGGCCAAGGACTAAACATTCTTTCAGTTCTCATTAAAGCACTCTACCAGTTAAATCACATGTCACTAGTGATTGTTAGAGTCACTCTGAGAAAGTGTATGGGCAAGCATGTTGGAAATCCATAGTACTTTAGAAACATAAGACATTTCTTTGATTTTTTCCATCCTCTTCCTCAATAATAATGTGAACTTATGGTTTCTGGATTTCCCTTTTTAGGTACCTTCCTATACCCAACCCACTATCTCTTGGTGGTAGGTCAGGCTTGACCTAAAGCTGTAGGAGAGGGAGAAGTGACTTCCTAGAAGATCCTATTGTAGAATTCATCCAAAAAGATGGAGAAGAGGAAGAAATGCTTCCTTTGAAAATTAAAGATAAGAAACTTAAAGTTGTGACTGAGCAAAATTCTTTTAAAATACCTACCGTGGATACCTTACAAAGACAAAACAATGCTTAGATGTTCTCAGGAAGGTGGATAAAAGGGTTTCCCCAACTCCTCCCCCATGTCCCTGCCACATGTTTAGATGTGAACAATACACTTGGTTTCCAAAATCCAAACTGCAGACCTTAATATTATGCTTTATTTACTATCAATCTTTGGCTGAAAGAACTTTTTAGCTTTCTCTCACACACACAAAAAATTCCCAAAGGAATTCACACCCATTAAATAGTTCTTTAAAATGGCAATTTTATTAGTTTAGTCATGTAAAGAAATCAGAAACAGATGGATTAATTTTCCCTTCAAATATATATGTTTTAAAAGTACTCTAGGAAAAAAATAATATACTTGGTCAAATGTGTTAAGTTTTGTTAAAAGATTTATATCTGAAAAATATTTAAAAATCCAGTGTCTTTCCATAGCAGATAATTTTTCTCCAATGGAATATAGTCTAAAGAGAATGCTAATCTTTAGCAAAGGATTAAAAAAAGTTTAAATTAAATATATCATGTATACATTGTACATTACATATTGGCAGCCTTCCATGGCAAAAACGGGTTTAAAGGGACATCCATTAAGGGATAAGCACTGTGTTACTCATTAGAATATCAATATGGAGAGAATGCAAATTCTGTCTTTAAGGCAATTTTAATTTCACAGATTTTTAAAATACAGATCCATGTCCAAATTGTATCCTTCTTCTAAACCCTAATCCTCAGAAGCAATTGCAAGCCAATTGCTCCAAAATGTTGATCTGATCATGATTGTTAATTATTTCAAATTGGAAAAGTCATTGGATTAGTCAGGGCAGCTATTGCCATGGAGAGATAAAGAATTGACCCTCTCTCTGGATAATGCAGTCCAAGAGCCACCATTTTTTGGGTAATATCCAAGAACCAAGGCAGATATGGTTGTCTCTGTGTGAGTAGGTCAGGGTCTTCGGTAATTTGAAAACTGGCCTCACTACCCCAACTACATTCAGGTGTGTATATGAGCAAAAAATAAATTAAAATCTGAAAGTGCCTAGAGCAAACTTACTCTCAAACTTTGGTGAGTAACAATATTGCCTGAAGAGCTAATACAGAAGACCAGGGCCCTCAAAGTAAAATGAGGCTTGGATAATTGAGAATCATTGATGTAGAATTTACATTTATCCCTAGCCTGAAAATGGGTTAGAATATACTTATGATCTATATCTAAACTGATATTTATATAAGAATTGAATAAGAGAGACTTCATTTAAAAGAATTGATTTGAAAACAACCTGAGAATTTAACTGATCATAAACATAACAGGAGGTAATACCGTGGCACTTCTGCTTAGAAGACAAAATCAATGGAGTTGTCTGCCATGGTAAAAGACACACAATGTATATAATAACTTAATATCTTCTCTTGCACTCAAATGTTTATAGCAGCACAATTCACAATTGCAAAGATGTGGAAACAACCCAAGTGCCCATCAATACATGAATGGATTAACAAAATGTGGTATATATATACCATGGAGTACTACCCAGTCATAAAAAATAGTGAACTAATACCTTTTGTATTAACCTGGATGGAACTGGAGACCATTCTTCTAAGTGAAGTATCATGAGAATGGAAAAACAAACACCACATATATCACCATTAAATCATAACTAATCAGTCAACACTTATGTGCACATATGGAAATAACATTCATTGGAAATCAAACAAGTGGGAGGAGGGAGGAGGGGATGGGTACATTCACATCTAATGGGACAATGCACACTATCTGGGGGATGGGCACACTTATAATTTTGATTCAAATGGTATAAAAGCAATTTATGTAACCAAATGTTTATACCCCCATAATATTTTGAAAAAAATAAAATTTAAAAATTTTTAAAAATTAAAAAAATAAAACATTATTTTTTTGAAAAAGAACTTAATATCTGATACATGAAGTGGCTTGAAACAATGACTAATAGATAAAATAGTCAATAAATAACCTTGAGGAAACTGGATTTTGGGGGAAGAATATATCACTTGAGAGCCACTCCTTTCAGTATTTCCTGAAATTAATTTTAGGTACATATTTAAAAATATAAAAAAGAAAGGAAAACCAAGTCAAAATAATAGGAAATATGAGAATAGACATGAATAGTTTTGTGATGGAAAATAATCACCAAAAACTCAAAAGATTTGACTATTGAAAAAGTTAAAACATTGGTGAATTAATTAAAAACACCATTAGGAAAACTAAAAGTCATCAATAAGCGAAGTACATGACGGGTCATTATGCTTCCTTAACGCCATTTCTAACCCAAACTACCATTTTTTACATTTTTTCCTCCGACAAACTTATTGAAAGGGCAACCTACTCTTTCTGTCCTTACTTCTTTCTATCCCAAGCCACAAAAATCCTTTCCTAGTTACACTTCAGCAGTGGTTCTCAAATGAGCATGAATCAGAATTCCCTGGAGGGTTTCTACAACACAGATCTTGGGGCCCCATCCCTGCGTTTCTGATGCAGTAGGTCTGGAATAGGCTCAAGATTCTTCAGTTCTAACAGGCTTCTAGATGATGTTGGTATGTGGGCCACACTTTGAAAATCACTCTTCCACAGAATATTCTATCACTATGGTAACAGAGCTTTAGTCACTGATGAATCTTGTGGTCCAATTTCAATCATCACTTATTCTCTCAGCATCATTTGTCATACTTTTCCACTCCCTCCTTTCTAAAAATTTCTCCTCCCTGGGTTTCCATGGAATTGGTTTCAAACTGTTGTTTGTAATTCATAACTCTCACTTATATACCTGCTCTACAATTCCTTCTGTAATCTAAGCCCTATTTACTATATAGCCTTAGCTTTTAACCACTTTCACTTTCCATTTCTTATGTTGCACCCGCACTGGCTTCCTTCCAAAACTTGACAATTGATATTTAAGCTTGTTTTTTCCCCCTTCTCTGCCTGACAAATTCCCTATTTAACCTACAAGACTCAGCTCAAATGATACTTTCGTTGAGAAAAATTCTGCCAGATGGAGTTAGCTCTCTGACTTTCCCAGCATTTATAGATAACTTATTATGGTGCCCAAGGTATTTAAGCCTAATTATTTGTTGTTTATGTATCAATCCCATTAAAATATGAACTCATCCCAGGACTGTTTCATATACAGGAGCATAGTACAGGGTTGACTCAAGGACACTGCCAATGTTTATTGAATGAATCAATGGGCCCAAAGCACCCAACAGTAGTGGTAAGAATACATTGCTTAGACCCAATGTTTAGGGCAGAACTGTTTTCAGACCTACCCTGTTGCTGTGCTACAGAATGCATTTCCATAAAGGCTACAAGATCCAATCAGGCCATGACTGATTAACTCATTTTGCAATGTACCTGGCACAGCAATGCCCACAAGAAGGTGTTTAATCAAGTCATATGAGATGAGAATAAGACAATCTTTTCCTCTTATTAGAATGTACACACTATTAATTTCATATCACTACTGATTTCTAACAGGCTGAAATGAGAAATTAAGAGGGTAAAATTAAGAGATATTTATAACTCAGATATATTCCACATTTTGAAAAAAATACATTAATCTGATGGAATTTTCTAGAAGAGCAATTCTAGTTAACTTTACAAATCTTTGAAAGGTTGTTCCAAATATCCCAATCTTAAAGGGATTTAAACATATTTCATAGTTCTGCAGAAGTGTACAAAATAATAATAATCTCACATTTCTCTATTATTGTTCTATATAAATTAAAAAACAAAACTTTCTGGAAGTTTCAGTTTAAAATACATGACACTTATTAATAGGAGAAATTAATGAGAACTGTCACACTGAAAAGAAATTACAAAGTTTCCAGAAAAACAGAAAAAAAAATTATAAATTATACTACAGACATAGAAATGAATGTCTTTGAAAATGTAGACCAAAAAATGTTTTCAAAATTTGATTTGAAGGGTATTATTATAAATTATCACTATTTTTCAAATAATTTTGTTTTTACTGTGTTTTTTAAAAAATAACTTTCTATACATTTTAGGTAAAATATAATTTAAAAGCTTGCATAATAAAAAGCTATTTTCAGTTAGGATCCAATTCATAGCATTTGATTTTTGGCATTCATTATTTACAAGATTTCAGAAAGATTTCAGCGTAGATGAGTGAGAAAATACTTTCTTATCAACCTGTTTGGAAGGGGCTAATTTACTTGGGTAACTTCAACTATTTATATTTTCAGGGACTCATATTCCTGGATGCAAAATAAGTATTTGAAATGAACCCATTAGATTGTCAGCAAAGGATTCTGACATTCTGACAAAGGACATAATGGTCAGAGCTGTTTACTTTCCTTAATATGGTTACAGCTTCGACTTTCAATTCAAATATTTTGGTTAGCAAGCCCCACACCGACTTATACTTTGTATGAAATATTTTACTATGGTTACTTGGATATAAATGGGGAATTCTTCTGTTCCTAGTCTAAATTCTTCATTTTTACTTTGACAGTCTTAATGAATTTATTGATCAAAATTGATTTCTCACCTTTTCTCAGTTGTATTCCAGCATTTGACTAACTGAAGTCCATTTGCTTATTGTTTTAACATTTTTTGTGGCTCTATGAGTCACTTGGACACCATAACCTTAATTTTCTCTTTGCTTCTTTAATTCTTTATTTAGTGTTGACTTTCTTTCCCTCCATTTTCTTTCTATTTTTCTTCAGTTATGTTTATGATTGTCTTTTCTTAATGGCCCTCGTTATTCTTACTGACACGGCCCACCTACCACCCCACACCTACCCCACACCACCCCACCTGCATGTATGTATTTGGTTAGCATCTCAAAAAGGACCAAGCAATCAAGAAAAAAAAAAATCTGAATTCTCTTGGTTGTATTTCTTTGAATGACTGTCTCTTAAGACTGCGGTCCCCAACCCCTGGTGGGTGGCCTGTTAGGAATGGGTCCCCACAGCAGGAGGTAAGCAGCAGGTGAGCAAGCCAAGCTTCATCTGTATTTACAGCCGCTCCCCATTGCTCCCTGAGCATTACTGCCTGAGCTCCGCCTCCCACAACCCCATAACCCCAAGCCCCGGTCCGTGGAAAAATTATTTTCCATGAAACCCATCCCTGCTGCCAAAAAGGTTGGGACCACTGTCTTAAGACATGCTTTTCATGGGCAATATATATAACCTGAACTTTTGTACCCCCATAATAAGCTGAAATAAAAAAAAAAGACATGCTTTTATAGAAAATCAACTCTTTCCATGAGCTCCTCCTTTCTTAAGCAAGAAATTGAATGAGAGGTTTTTTTGGTTGCCAGTCAGCAACTTAGTTCTCAATTAAGTCTCTTCTGACTCTACAGAACTAAGGGGCCCCTTTCTTTCTGTGTCAGCCAGGAGACGCTAGAGATGTGTTTGCCCCTTGCCCCATCATGACCATAGTTTATTGATCTGTGGCAGCTAAACTAGAAACAGGGATTGCCAAAGGAGAAGGCATGAAGCTATGCTCTGTCTAGTGTCTCTACAGCAACTCTGCTCACTTGTCAAGAATTACCCCCACCTCTCCTTATCTCGCCTTGGCTACACACATGTTGCCCTGTCTACCCTCCTGGACCATTTGCACTGACTTTGATCCTTGAGTCACTCTTCAGCCCTGTCTATTGTCATTCTTAGCAACAATTCCATGGTAAATTGATAAACAAATATTCCTTATCATTGTGTGTTTAATGGCATGAATGCAAATTCCAGCCAGTGTTCCTTTATTTCTCTAAGTAAATTTTAAGTGGCCAGACTTCTGAGGGCTTTAATAATCTTCTTTCATCTTATTTTCTAAATCCTTGTTGCTCACAGTATGGTTCAAAGACCAGCAGTATCAGCATCACCTGGGAGCTCATGAGAAATGCTGAGTCTCAGGCCCCACCAGCCTTTCTCAGTCAGAATCTGCATTTTAGCAAGATCCCCAGGTCTTTCTATGCACACATTAAATTTAAGAAACACTACTCTAAACTTCTGTAAGAATGTCTCTTGGGTTAAATTCAATAATGGTGCCTAGACCCTTTTCTGGAAGCACTTTTAAACTTAAGGCTTCCCAAAGTGCTTTTTCATTGATTCTAGTATATCTTCTTGGCTTTAAATATTCTACATAGTCTTTCCTTTCTCCTAGGATCTCAGCAGCACTTCTTCAACTATGTTCCAAATCAACACATGCTTAATGTGCTTATTTAAAATGCATAGACCTTGGCCCACTTCAGTGAGCTGGATTTAGAATCTCTAAAGACAAAGCCAAATGTTTTCCATTGTAATAAAACAGAGTAGGTAAATTTTATATACATCTGTGTTGGCTGAAAACTACCTTTAGGGAATCAATAGCATAGCAGGAATTGCCTTTCTAAGGAAGTTGTTTTTCTCTTGCTCCTCGTCCTCCCATACTTTCTCTTTTCCTCTTCAATTCATAGGAAATAAATGCACAAGTATTTTCCAAAAATTTATAAATAAAAAGTTTGCTCATTTTCTTCAATGCACCATTCATCTGTTCCTACTTCTTCTTGTATAATTTCCAACTTTTCTCATATTACTCCATTCATGTGTCTACTTTCTACATATCATTTTCTGTGAATTTCTCTCTGATCTTCCAGGGTCACATGGCCCAATGTTTTACTCAGTAAGGTCCATGGCAGCTGGTGATGATCACTTCATTACACAGCGAGAGAAAATGGAGTCAGGTAGATGTAGTGCCTGAAATCAGACAGTTGGGCTTTTATCCAAAGAAAATCTGATTGCACGAATGTCTCGTTTTGTCTCTTTTATATCCTATGAACCTCTGAATCAGGAACATTGGCCTCACCTGGGAGCTTATTATAAACGCAGACTCTCAGGCCCTCGGCCCCAGACTCACTGAAGCAGACCTGCATCTTAGTAAGATTCCTCACACGACTTGTGCACATATTAAAGTTTGAGAAGAGTTTATACTACATATAGCATCGTTGGGATTAACAGAAGAATTAAATCATCTTTTTTGTGGACCAATTAACAAAATTTAAACAAGGGAAAGATATTTTTCATTTGCATTAGGTTCCAATATTTGGAAAAGGATGGCCTTAAATTTGGTATTCTGCAGCTGAAGCTGCTATTTTTCAATTCAGCAGGTTGGAACATTTTTTAATTATGTTGAAATAGAGGGAGAAAATATTTTCATTTGAAAAGTGATAGTAATCATTTTGATGAGTGCTTTTGCTAGGCCTAACTCCTGGACTGACTGAATCTATAATGAAAGGCCATGGTTATTTGGAGTTAGGATATTAGATTATCAGACTTGAAAGGATATTAAAAGTGACACAAATCCAGATTCCTCATTTCGAAAATGTGAGGACTCTTTCTCAGCATCCAGATGCCTCTGTCCAACCCTCTAGCAGCTGTCTATTCCCAGATAGCCTCTGACACGTCACACCGCATCTGTTCACACCGAGCCCATTATGCAGTGGTCCCACCTCCTCTCCCTTCTGCACTTTCTTGCCATTATCAACCAAGTCGCCTGAATCACAATCAGAGAATCATCCTACGGCTTCTTCTTTCACCCTCCAACATCAAATCAGCCACCACGACCTGCATCTTTCAGCCCATACGTATCTCTAGGTTTGGCCCCTTTGGTACATCCCCAGTGTTCACTTGGACTGTCACAACCTCTTCCAAAGAGGTCTCCTGTATCCTGTCTCTTATTTCTATCCCTTGTTTCTTATTCCTACAAAACACCCATTGTCACGCTGCTGTCCAGGAGACCTTTCTAAATTCCAATTCTGATCACCTCAATCTGTCATATGTCCCTTCCATGGCACCTCCTTCACCTAGAACATTAATCTTAATATATTTTCTATACACACTGTGGTTGATGCTGTTAATGTTCTGCCTCACATCCACTTAGCTCAAGTCCACTTTCATCAGGGCTTGGGAGAATACCCCGCAGCACGCTGACACAACTTCCCGTCACAGGCACCCTGTCCCCTGCTCACTGCCTGAGGGCTTTCCCCAAGTCCCTCTTTCTTGAACAGCTCTCATGTTGGGACAGCTTGGAAAAGCCAGTGATTAAATGCCTCCATGGCTAAACCTCAGCCAATGAGGATGTGAGTCAGTGCAAAGTACCCCAGCAGTCCTCGCCTCAGTGAGCAATTCTGGGATTCATTCTACATGGTCCTTCTGATGAGGTCCCCAACACAATTGAGCACTAGTTGCCCACTGTGCCCACACCCTGTATTGGCATTTCTCTCTTCCCTGTCTCACTCTCTCACTCTCTCATGCATCCTTTCTGAAATCACTCCCAAGCAAACTGCCTGCCCCAGCCCTTGTCTCAGAGTCTGATACTGGGTGGCTGGGGGAGGAAACTTAGCATGCAGCTAAAATATATATATACATCAGTGTGTGTGTATATATATGTGCATACATATATAGATATGTATTTGTTTATATGTATATATTTGTTTTATGTATATGCATGTATACATATATTGTTTATAAATTATATACAAATACCAATATATTATATGTATTATAAAGTGAAGAAATAGAAATATGAAAAAGAATTTGAAATAATATCCTATTTTCTTTTCTTTTCTTTTTTTTTTTTTTTTTTTTTTGAGACAGAGTCTCACTCTGTTGCCCAGGCTAGAGTGCCATGGCATCAGCCTAGCTCACAGCAACCTCAAACTCCTGGGCTTAAGTGATCCTACTGCCTCAGCCTCCCGAGTAGCTGGGACTACAGGCATGCACCACCATGCCCAGCTAATTTTTTCTATATATATTTTAGTTGGCCAGATAATTTCTTTCTATTTTTTAGTAGAGACGGGGTCTCACTCTTGCTCAGGCTAGTCTCGAACTCCTGAGCTCAAACGATCCACCTGTCTCAGCCTAATATCCTATTTTCAAATAGCTTTATATCTAAAATAGTTTCATGCTGTCAATAGCTAACATCTCAAGAAACAACGTCCTCTTAAGGTGTGGTGGCCTGAGTTACATTCTTAGTAATAGTGGCTTTAATTCTGCACTCCACACTGTCTTCTGAATCATTTCTATTTTTGTGCTTTTTTTTTAAGACCTACTTGTTGCCGTACTTGATTATTTCATTGTTTATAATGTCATGCTATGATTGATGATGCAGTCTCCCTAAGAGTAGGATAAAGGTCAGTGCTGCTGGCACTGCTGTGTTCTCATCATTGCTTCATTGGTATTATCCTCAAGGTCATGGTCCTCTTCTATGCTCTTGTCTGTTTTATGAGAAGTTCAATGAAAACCAGTAATTAAATCCAGGAACCCCCCCTAACCAGGTGCACTTAACCAACAACACATCCAAACAGGCTCTGAGCGTGAACAGGGGAGGATGTTCCCGGCAGCCACGCCGCCCTGTAGACCCCCCACCCTTTCCACAAGCTTCCTCCCGGTCACATGTGGCTATCGGAGTAAATAAGGGTGCTATAGTCCAGCCATATACTAAATAGTTGCTAAGCTCAATTTAATTCCTTTTTATGATAAAAAATATATAACTAAGAAACTCCACTTTGGACACTATTGACCTAGGCTCTGAGTTCTAGAAAAATAAAATATAAACCCCATAGGATGACTCTGAGATTCTTCAACGTCTGTATTGTGTTTATGATATCCAACTTTATCTTGACTCTCCACTTTACTCATCCTGTGCTCTGACATCACAGACTTTCTTAAACTTCTAAAATCGCCCTTGCTCTTTCATATCGTTGAACTTTTTTAAATGATCTTCTCTGTGTCTATTTGGCTTTTTATTCTTTCATCAACTGAAAGAGTCAGGATCCTCCACCACCTACAGCAAATGCGTTTGATGCTTCCGTCTCTACTCCTTGGCTCACCTCCAGTGGCAATTGAGTATGCAGTGAAGACTTCCAAGTGAATTCAGACCTACCTAGCCCCCATGTGGTCCCACCTCAAGCATACCAGCATGTGTCTGTTAGCTCTCTGCTCCAGAGAATTCCCGAATGCTGGCTTTCAGGTGCATACACAGTCCCTGGAGGAAACCTTCCAGCAATGGGAACAGGAGCCAGTGGATAAGTGCTCCAGTTTCCTGCCTTTCACGTGGACAGTTCTGGGAGGCATTGTGTCTATTTCTCAGGAAGTCCTGGTGGAACCAAGCCCCACTGCCTACAGAGGAACCCTTGATAAGACACCCTTACATTGTGTTTCCCTCCTCCCTCTCTTGCCTGCTCTCACTAATGTTTGGGACCTATTTCCAAATAAATCAATTTGCACCCAAATTCTTGTCTCAGGTTCAGCTTTCAGTAGAAACAGATTAGAAATTGAAACACCTTTTTTCGGTAAAACTGTCCCTGGGATCTTGTAGTTCCTTCTCCATCTCTCCAAGTAGCCTGAGATATTTTGGTTCTTTTTGCTGCTATCCAAACCTTGTATATGTCTAGGCTGGATCTCTCTCCACAAACAGACACAATTGTTGGTTATCATACATATCCTCAGGCCTCTCCTACAGCCCACTGCAAAGACAACCAGGTAGGATAACACAGGTGCTCATACATTTCTATTCTCCTTGGCTCCTTGCCACTAATCTGATGTGGCATTCTGGGGACCTCGATGTCACTGTGTTTTCCCCTAATACTGACATCAACCCAAGCCAGGCACAGCTACCCTGCCAGGCTCAGCCCTCGTCAGTGTTGCTTGCCAGGCAGAGCAGTCCTGGCTGCTACCTGTGTTGGGTCCTCAGAGTACCCAGATCATATCCTGGGTGTTCACAGCACCAGGGTGCCTATGGGGGATTGCTTAAGCCCCAGATCTTTTCCCATTCAGTGAAACAGTTGTTCAGCTTTGATTTCTTTTATTAACCAAAACAGTCATTGGATCTACCACCACCTATAGCAAATGCGTTTGATGCTTCTGTCTCTACCCCTTGGCCCACTCCAATGACAATTCTAAGGGTTAGAGGCAAGGAATAGGTTCAATTGATAGCTACTATTCTCTGTTTAAAATCACTACTTTCCTTAATATCCTTAAGTGACTCTCTCATGAAGGTAAATCTAGCACCCACACCCCACTCCCACTCCCCAAAACTTGTATGACTCAGCCAAGCCACTTACTTCTCCAGGTTTTAGGGTTTTCATTTGTAAAATGGGAATAATAATTACTCACTTACTAGAAGACAGTGGACAGAATTATATTATCTCTTGAATTTTCTTAAAGCTCTTGGCTAGGGTATAAGATTATCACCACTTAACTATATGACTTCAAGTTATTATTCTACTATCATATCAAACACACACACACATGCACAATCTTCTCCTCCAACCTTTGACTATGCTGTCATCCTTCAGAGGATATTTCAGCACTATGCCTGAGATCAACAAATAAAAATATAATTGCTGACATCGATATATTCCCAAAAAAGCCTATCACAATGGTGCAAGTGCATAGCTCCTAATAAAGGATGTGACAATTACGGATATAAATTCAGGCTTTAGCATGCCAGAGTTACAGCATCCTCATATTTAGACATCAAACAAGACTTCCACGTTGTACAAAGCAAAGGAACAGGAAAACATAGACCACTCAGCATGACTGCGCTGGCTCCAGCAGGTCAGGAGGCTGCTTCTTCAGAGGATGAAAATACTTTGTGCTTCCTGTGTTTCAGGAAGAACCTGGGTCCATCTTGGCAACATAAAGCTCCGTGGTGCTTCAAAACAAGCATGTCTCATATCCACGTCGTCAGTTCTGAGACTGGGGGCGGCGGGGGGGGAACAAAACCCTTGGCTTCCAATGGGAGGGAGAACAATCAAGAGATTAAATCATAACTATTAAAACAATAAAAGTTAGGGAGCAAAAATTAGGATGAGGTTTTTCATCTATTTTTCCTGGTTCATTTATTCATCCTGGTTCATTTATCCATAGTATGTTTTGTGATCCTTTTGCTCTGAAATCATGGAGGAGAAGAAAGGCTTGTTCTAACCTTGGGTTCAGGGCAAAGATATTTGTTTGGCAGAATGACTGTGTGTGTATGATTCATTGTGAAGGAGATCATCAGCATAAAGCACAAAGGAAATAAAATAAAGGGGATTCAATAAGGTAGAATGATCATTTATATAATGAACATTTCAAATATATCAAATATATGTGTGTATACATGTGTATATGTATGTGTGTATACATATGTACACATACACATAATAAATTGAACCACCATGCCCCATGTCTCCACAGCTTCAACAATTACCAGCCCAGGAGGGATATCTTTAGAGTTATAGAGATACCTGGGCCATACAAAGCCTAGCCAAGCCTGACAGCAGTGCATTTAGCATTTTTTAGCTCATGATTTTTTTTTTCTGCTGTTTGTAGCCACTATAAATCCACCAAAGGGAAAAATGGACCAAAGCTATATGAGTGTGTGGGTGTTTTCCCATGCAGTCTATTTGTTTATTCATATAGTCTGATCCCCAGGGAATTTTTATAAAAAAGTTAGTTTCACTCCAGCAGATCCAAAGAACTCAGCATTTTACAAGCTCAGGGTCATTAATCCTTACAACTACTTCCCTATGACATCAAGAAGTGGGAAGTGTTATTATCCCCATTTCACAGATGAAGAAACTGAGGACTTTCATAATTATATGTCTCATTTGGAGCCAAACTGTGCTGGCAAGAGAATCAAGGACTTCCAATAAAGCCCATTTATTTCACCTCTAGATCAGTGCTGTCCAATGGAAATATGAGTGAGCAATGTATGTGATTTTCCAGTCGCCACATTAAAAAAAAAAAAGTGACACTACTCAGGTAAATTATTTTTAATATTAATAGTATGTTCTATTTAATCAATACATCCAAACTATTATTCTAAGTCATAATTTTAAATAATTATTAATGAGACAGTTTCTGTTCTTTTGTCATACTAAATCTTCAAAGTCAGTGTATATTTGACACTTAGAACACATCTCAATTTGGACACACCATAGTTCAAGTGCCCAACAGCCATGTGTGGCTGGTGGCTCTCATGATGGACAGCACAGCCCCGGGCCACGTGTTCTTTTCCCATATAGCCATACTTCCTCCCACTAGATAGCTTAACCAAGACATGCCCCTCCATTTTATTGCCTGTTTGGGGTATCTCCAATTTTGCTTTAATATTACTTTAGTCTGGGCTAAGGAAACTAGCCCAAATTACAGGTATGAATTCAGGTCCTTGGAAAGTATAACAACAAGAAGTCCAACTCTAGGAGAAAAGGACAAAAACAAACAAACCTATACATACATAAAAAGGATACAAGGAATATTGAATTCAAATTCCTACAGTTGAAAAGGTTTAATAAAATCGGGAATGAGCCTGTGACGGGGAAGCAAATAACCCTCTTGTGGTATAATAGCTGTGAAGCTATGATTTTTGGCATCAGCTAACAGGCAAATATTTAAAATATCTTTTTCTGTTGACAACTCAATAAATTCTGCAAATTACAATGGAGACATAGTTACAGAATAACATGATTTGGGGAGGAAAATATAACCTGCATTTAACTCAGTCCTTAATAATATCCATACAAACAGAGAGAGCTTTGCCTCTTACGTAATTAGAGCACACTTGAATTCCTCCATGGGAGGGGGAAATTGACCTTTATATACCACACGAAACCATAGATTCATCGGAATCCCTGATTTATTTTCCTGGAGGCCCTTAAATTGTAGTGCCATCAAACACTGCATCTGAAACTCAAAATATTTCATAAAACCCCAAATCCATCACAACCTAAATAAAGCTTAGCACCCAGGTTAGAGGAGGACAATGCAACATTTGCAGGGTCAAAAACCACGACTACAGCCTGCATTCCACACGTGTGTGCCACTGTGAGGAACCATGGCCTACAGTGAGACAAATTAAGCTTGCAATAATCAAAAATACATGCCTTATTAGTGAGTGACTTTAGGGTTAAGGAAACCATTACAACAACAAGAAATTTAAAGCTTACAAGGTAATGCTGATCACAGGTTTAGAACTATTTGTGGTGGCTAACCATCCAAGTGCCCAAATAGTATGATATACATTGACTTTTCAATTATCTCAGAGAATTTCTGATGGACATTTCTGGGGAAAAAAATCTGAACCAGAGAAAAGTGATTGATATGTGCTGTGGTATAAATATTTGTCCCCTCTGAAACTCAAGTTGAAACTTAACCCCCAATGTGGCAGTATTGAGAGGTGGGACCTTTAAAAAGTGATTGGGTCATAAGGGCTCTTCCCTATTGAATGAGTTAATCTATTTATGGATTAATAAATTAATGGATTAATAGGTTATCACAAGAGCAGAACTAGTGGTTTTATAAGAAGAGGAAGAGAGACCTGAGCTACCATGCTCTGTCTCCCCCACCCTGTGATGCCCTGTGGGCCTTGAAACTCTGCCAAGAGTTCCCACCAGCAACAAGGCCCTAACTAGATGTGGCTCCTAAACCTTGGACTTCTCGGCCTCCATTACTGTAAGAAATAAATTTCAGGTGTTTGCTATTTGTTTTTTGTTTTCTTGAAACAGTCTCACTCTGTTGCCCTGGCTAGAGTGTAGTGGCATGATCACAGCTTACTCCAACTTCAAACTCCTGGGCTCAAGTGATCCTCCTGCCTCAGCCTCCCGAATAGCTAGGACTACAGGTGTGTGCCACCATGCCTGGATGATTTTTTTCTGTTTTTACTAGAGACTTTACTAGAGACGGGGTCTCGCTCTTGCTCAGACTGGTCTCAAACTCCTGACCTCAAGTGATCCTCCTGCCTTGGCCTCCCATAGTGTTAGGATTACAGGCACGAGCCCCAGTGCTCAGCCAAGAAATAAATTTCTTTCCTTTATAAATTAATCAATTTCAGTTAAGGCAATATAATATGTGAAGGAGGTAGTCAGTTTGGAAGTGTTGTCCCATACATGTTTAGTAATAAAACTCAATAACAGGATTTCACTGTTTGTATATATCTATATATATTTGAAAGAGTCAAACTTTCAAATTAGCCTTCTTTTAATCAGATTAATTTTGAAATTCATCAAGTACTCCTTTTATTCAAATCACTTTAAGGAAAATAGCTCCAGAAATTTACATTCATGTGGAAAATCTAGTAACATAACTACACACTTACTTGAGAGTTGACATCAAATGCTAATCAAACATGGATTTTGCCTTTTTATGCACAAGATTCAATCTGATATCATCACTTTAGTTCTAATTCCACAGACTTCTTGTTCCAAACAAATTCATTTGACTTTACAAGAATTCAGGCATGAAGTGAGACACATATACCCACAAGAAGCATGCAAACAATACATTTGCTCACACCATCCATGAACCTGAATAGATGAAGGCCAGTGAAAACCTCAGCTTCCCTAGGAGAGGATCAGCCAGAGAGACAGGAATAAATGATTTTCACTTATGTCATTTTTGCTTTCTTCCCAGAGGATCATCGAAGCTTTAAAACAGCCTCTTTAGCAATGTCTCTGACTCCCACTTGGACAAACTCTTAGCACCTCTGTGACTACCTTAGATGGCACTTGATAAATAGCTAAACAATTAAAATTTGCTCCTTTCTAGATGACACACTAGAAATAGCAGTAAATTACCACATCAGCAGATGATGTATTTAACGCACTGCTTTTATGGTTGGCTGTGCCTTATTTGAAAAGTAAGAGACATGTAGTATTTATTTATTTTGTATTTTGTCATACTAAACCAATTCATTGATTTCTTTGAGCACTCATATTAGTATAAAACTTTTTAAATTTTAAAGTATTATGCATTTATTAGGTATATGGAATCTGACAATGGCAAATAGAAGATGCCTGAATCCTAAAGAAATTTTCCACCAACGAAAATTTTGCTCCTACAGGAGCTTCCTTTTCTCCTGCAGATATTTCCTAATTTGAGCATAGGAAATAAAGGGGCCATTTGATGAAGTTGGGATGCCAGACAGACAGGCTTTCTAACCTTTAGGCAGTTTACTTGGTGGCCCAGTATCACATCTGGGTTGCGACTCTCCCCCAGCCTAACCCATATTCAGGCCACCAGGTTTATACAAAGAGACCGCCCAGCTGCTGGCTGGTAAAAGGCTCCCATGGTCTCACAGAGCCCCCGAGAGCTGCGTAATTCAGTGCAGAGCCCGTCTATGCAATTACATGTCCCTGTAGATTATAGTGTAATTACATCAAGGAGACAGAAAAATAATTGCTTGTAACTTACACTGTGTTTGTGAAGGCATAAATAATCACGTATGTACTATGTAATGATGTGTGATCACTTTGCCACTACTATGTCACAGCTACCACATGTTCAGAAGACCCACAGTGACCACAGAAGAAAAAAAGGACTAGTGGGTTATTTGCAAACTGAAATTTAAAGAACCAAAGCCCTGGCAGCTACACCTTGCCTTTCCAGAGGATTGCCTCAGGAAAAATATTTTATAAGACCCCCAACCTGCATTCACATCAGGAGTAAAAAGTAAGTAGCATGTCAAAGGTGGCTTGATTTGCACATTTCAATTTGGCTTGTGCCATCTGACCCCTATTCCCCAGGCCTAGACATTTGATCTCTGGATAAAACTATGCAAACTGTTAAAAATTCAACCTGACGCAGAATTGCTATCTGAGAGATTATTCTTAATTTTTAAATTACTTACATGTTTGATTCATAATATCCTAGCTAGTATTTGCTAAGATTAGATCCTAATTCACTTCAGCAACATTTTTAGTATCATTTATTTTTTAAATAAAGGAAAGAAACACTCTATGTCCAAATAACAACATATAGTTTTATGGTGCTTTGATGCATATGGGTAATTTATGCATAATTCACAAACAACTATAACTTACTTAATTACTAAATCTATTTAGGAATAAAGTGAAAAAAAAAGTTGTGCACCTTTGCGTGACTTCTTCCAGATTAAAAAGTAGTGTTGTTTGACCTCTGTGTATCATCAGATCTTGACTAATAATTGATGAAGTTTGGGAATAACTCTAGTATTAAATTAGGAGGAGCTTTGGAAGCCCACTTTAAAGTCCATTTTGATAGTATATGAAATTTATTCTTTAAAAAATAATGACCTATCCTCTGGAGCAAACAACATTCTAATTATTTTAGAAGTGATAATAAAAATTTCTACAAAAAGCTTAAGCTGTCATTCTAACAGAGGCAGCCAAAGGAAACCAATGTCAGTGAGAATAATAGCTTGAATTAAGAAGAAAACATTGTTAAAACTGGTTTCAAAGCTACCTAGTTGGAAAAAATTCTTAAAAAACATAAACAAAACCTCAACATCTTAAGGTATTACTTGAAGGGTTTGCAAACCCTTTTGTGCCACGAGTCTTTGGGCAATCCAGTGAAGCCTAAAAACCCTTTACAGAATAATATTTTTAAAAGCATAAGATAAAATACGTAGAAATTCTAAGAAAGCCAATTCTTATAAATGTGATTTTTAAAAACAGATCTGTGATACACATATATAGTTTTTTTGTAGAACACATATTTTTAATTAATGAGTGTGTGTCCAGTAAATTTCAATGAATCTATTAACTACTATAATATTTTAAGATACTATCACAACTGTCATTCAATATGAAAATATCTATGTCCTAGTACTGTGGCTTGTTGCTCATACTCACTACTGAAAGAAATACCCTATTTGGGATGAGAATAGTGAAATAAAATTTATAAGAGGCTATTGGTTTGGATTGAGCTCCTGCACTACTCCCAACAGACCAAATTCGTGCTGAAGGTCTGCTCCCCTAAGCCAAAGCAAGGCTGTGTCTCTGACCTTCAAAAAATCAGGAGAAAGAGAAATAATGGCCAAATCCCCAGATAGGTCAGTTTTAGCTGGCATGATAAGTTCCCTCTGCATTAACCTTTACAAGGAAAGTAACTTTGAAAAAACCAACTCATTTTTTGTTTTGTTTCTACTTTGCTCAGCCTTTTTCTGTCCATAAAGCCCACCTCCTCTGCTCAGCTCAAAGGAACACTCATTCTATTTTATAAAATAAGGTGTTGCCCAATTCTAGAATCACAAATAAAAGCCAGTTAAGATCTTTAAACTAAATTTATTGTAATTTGGTCTTTTGACAGAATAAAAATGTAATTTTCCTCCAATCCCAGTTCACAGAGCCCCAAAATTCTATCCATAGACCCTCTGGGGGTGGGGATTCAGTGGTTGCTAGGGCAAAGTCCCCTGATTTTGTGCCGGCTTCTAAAAGATATTAAATGCATAATTGTTTATGGTGCATTTACATGCTTTACATCCTTGGGCTTAAAAGAAAGGACAGAATTATTTATTTGTTTATTTGTTTTATGGAGTTTTTAGGAATGGAAAAACATGTTACTCAAGGATCCATCAATAGAATCCTTCTATTACTCAAGGCAAGGGGATATCTGGTATTGAAAGCCTATATTTTACAGGTCTAAATTGCACATTGGGTGATAAAATAGTACAGGGAAGGACTTACTTTCTTCATGTCTACACACCCTTATCTATGAAACAAAGAAATTGGTCTGAATGACCTTTATCTGATATGCTAATCTTAAATCTGTGCTAATCTGAAACTAAGACTACCAGGAAATTATTTACCCATTCCTATCCTCCCTATACCACCAGTCTAATTATTTAAACACCTTAGTGTTATTTCTACATTCCAATATAACTTGGCAGTCTATAAAATAGTTACAGATATTCCTAATCTAATTTTCATCATTGCAGGCATACAACTGCAATGCCAATGTTTAAACTTTCCAAACCCCCTGAAAGATGTAAAATACTGTCTGCTCACGTAGGTAAGCCTGTTGGCAGGTGAGGGAAAATTCCTATTCCCATATATAGATGCCCCCTCCCATGGGATATTATCTCCTGAAACTTCTAAGTGCCCATCTCTCAGTTATGATGCCATTATTATTTATTGAGCTGTGAGAAGTGGTTCTCAGTACACATAGCAGAGAGGAACAAGCTTGCAATTTTAATAAGGCCCACAAGATAATTAAGACATACAATTTCTTCTTCTCATGCCAGGCCAGGAGGGCTTTTCAGCCTGTAATATGAATGACTAAATGCTTTCATGTTTGAATTTATACATGGCTATAAAATATATTTTGGCTTTTTATTTAGTCAGCCCTTTCATTTGTCTTCATTTCCTCAGGCAAAAATGAAACATCCCACATCATGTTCCCTTAAAAAAAAAAAATGGAGAGCTTCAAACTGGCTATGGCTCCATCTATTTCTTTTCTCAGATGTATCCTAAATACTGTGTGCATAATCACACATCTGCTCTCACACACACACAGAAACCATGTAAACTGCATCCCACGTATCTCCATGTATTTGTGCATATATTTGTGTAATCCTGTCTCCAAATAAGGCAGACCCATGCCCCTGTGAGTTAAGCAAGGGCGGAAATGACTAACTCCATTTTATAGATTCAATCTTATAGTCAACATAATTCCGGAGTTCCTACAAGGATGGGCCCACTGAGGAACAGATAATTTGCATAGAAAAGCCCTTTTCTCGAGGAAGATGCATCTAGTTTGGGGCATAACACTCACACAGAGATGAGTGCAATGCAAGGAGTTCTGTTAAGAACTGATCTTAAGGAAGTGCTAGGGAAGGTACGGGAAGGGAAACACAGCTTCAGTTTTGAGGCAGCAGAAAAATTCAATGGAGATGATTAAATTTGAAGAAGTCTTTGAAAATAAGAAGGACTTCATCAGGCAGATACTTGGAATGGGTGTTCCAAAAAGAGGGAGAAGCATAAGCAAGATTGGAGTGGGGATGAGGCAATCTGCATTTAAAGAATTTAAAACTATCGATTAATACGTAAGTTTAGGCTTCTTATTCACGTGTTAGATTTGGGAAATGTGTGCTTAGATCATGGAGGAACTTAAGTGCTAGAATTAGGAGTTTGAAGTTTAGTTGCTAGGTCTTAGGGGTCATTGAAGATCTTAAAGCCAGAGAATGTTGTGCTTGAGTGGGTTTGGGTGGAATGTCTGAAAGTAAGGAAGTCAGGTAGGAGCTGACACAACCCTCCTAAGAAGGAGAGAAGAGCTTGAACAAAGTGGAATTGGAAATGGAAAGGAATAAATACCCAAAAGATACATAAAATACAAAAAAAAAAAAAAAAAGGGAGTCTGAAGGATGTTAAACGACATGAGCAAGATTACACAGGGGTGATGGGGTCTGTGATTGACCCAAGAATTACACTTGGAAACCTTGAACCAGTGATTTCTATTAATATACTCTTGGCGGGCCATCTCCCTGCACATAGGATCAAGATGACTAAAGAATAATCCAAGATGTAGATCTCATTTAGAAGCTGCATTATCAACTAATGTAAATTATCATCCATAGGAAACTTTGAACCTTTGTAAGCATTATAGTAGAAGAAAGGATAGGTAGTATAGGAGGCAAAAAACAAAATAAAACACAAAGTTACCCAAGAGCAGTCGTTACAGTGACTACTTGAGTAAATGTTAAATACAATTCTGAAAAGTTAATCATATGTCCAAGTAAAATATCTAGTATTAATCATAATCAGTACATAAACTTATGATACTAACCATAGAGATACTCTACTTGCACCAGGATAGATGGCCTCAGTGGTGTCACAGTGGCATGCTCTATGGAGAAGATAGGTTTTAATTTCAGTCTTCAAGAAAGGTGGGTGATAAGGAGTATAATTCTCTCAAAGAGAAAAATCAAAGGCAAGCAATAACTACAAGACAAAAACAAAAAAAATACCAATTTAAATATGAAAGCAAATCAAATTTTTTCATGAGGTGGTATAGGCTAGAGCATTCAGTTTAGCATACAGAAAGGAATTATATTTGCTCTTGGTGCTAGAAACATCCTCCAAATAGCAATTCCCAATGAGTTTAAGACCTTGTACCAGTAGAGAAGCAACTGTAATTATAACTCACTACTTGGCTCTGCAATGAACAATAAGTACATTATAATCATATGGTATTGATTTTTCACCTGAGAGGCTCAACTTACAGAAAAGGCAGAAAAGACTTGACTATAGTTATAGAACAGAATATAAATGTTATCAAACTTGACAACTGTCTCTTAGGAAAGAGTGGGAAAAAGAGGTGGCAGAAAGAGTAAGGACAAAAAGTAGCATAACTAACATAAAGAGACTCAAAGAAATATTCAAAATGATGGAAAAAGAAAATAATTTTAAGTATATAAATTACAGATGTATGCAGTGAGTCGATACAATTAAATAAAGATTAAGTAGGTATCAAAATTGGGAATAATTTATGTAGGGAGAGTGGGGTGGTATACAGGAGTGATTCTTCATCTTTCATATGAAAAGTAAATAGATGAAAGCTAACAATTCAGGAAACAGTGGTATGACAATATTATTTAAAATGAGGGAAACTACCCAAAAGAACAAAAGACATTCTATTAAAAAGACATCTGCACTAGAATGTTTATAGCAGCACAATTCATAATTGCAAAGATGTGGAAAAAACCCAAGTGCCCATCAATACATGAGAGGATTAATAAAATGTGGTATTTGTAAACCATGGAGTTCTACTCAGCTACAAAAAACAATGGTGATCTAGCACCTCTTGTATTATCCTTGATAGATGTGGAGTCCATTCTACTAAGTGAAGTATCACAAGAATGGAAAAACAAGCACCACATGTGCTCACCATCAAATTGGTATTAACTGATCAACACTTAAGTGCACATATAGTAGTAACATTCATCAGGTGTCGGGCAGATGGGAGAGGGGAGGATGGGATGGGTATATTCACACCTAATGGGTGCGGTGCACACCGTCTGGGGGATGAACATGCTTGAAGCTCTGACTTGGGTGGGGCAAAGGCAATATATGTAACCCAAACATTTGTTCCCAAGTAATATGCCGAAATAAAAAAAATTAAAGGAAAAAAAAAATAAAACGAGGGAGTTAACCACCAGAAACACTTGACAGAGGCGTTAAAAGAGATAGGCCCTGGGGAATAAAACTAGGAGTAGAGATCATTGTAGGGTGAGAGTAATTTCTTTCCATGATGAACTCTCCTATTCTATTTGCTTGTTACTATGTAATATGACAAAATTAATCATAAATTAATACTAATATCATTTTAAAATTACAAAATGGAGAGGAATGAAGGAAAGAACTTCAAAGGCAGAAAAATATCTGTTCAGCCTTTAAAGAACAAAGGATCATTTGAGATGGCAGTGATGGAAAGAAATAGAAAAAGCCCAGATAATTTTCCATCAACAGAATGACCTTTTCTGCCAATGGAAAAGAAATCAAAGTGAGGCCAAGGAGTGAGGTGATGGAAGGGAGAAGTTTAATGGAAATAATCTGAACATGAATCTGAGAGAAAGCACTTGAAATTGCAAGGTTTGTAGGTCTAAAACTATTTGGTCCAAGATAGCAATATATTTCTGATGACAGCATATGATTTAAAAACTCAAACCATGGTTCTTGCAGAGGTCTCAGAAAGTTGGTAGATTATTACGTAGACTTCCTAATAATCACCTGTCATATTCTTTAAAGTCTTCAGAATATATTACCGTATAAGTAAAGTGCCAGACCTAAATCAAATTTATTCCCTACTTTTAACCCAAGACTCACTAAAACCTGATGGGAAAAGAGAATCATTTCCCAGAAGTGGATTTGCTGTGTTAAAATAAGCATTTGTAATTTTGGTAGCTATTGCCAAATGTCTTTCCATAGGGATTGTATCAATTTACAATCCCTCTTGCAAGGTAAAAGAATGCTTATTTATCAGATTTATTAATACAGATTTTAATTTCTTTTAGGAGACTATTCATTTCGACACTATTTGTAATTGAAAAATACTGGAAGAATTCTAAATGTCCACTAGTGGAGGAATGGTAAAAATCACAATATACCATGTAATGAAATAGTATGCAATTATAAAAAAGAATGAGAAAATTGTTCAGATGGAATGATCTTTAGCATATATTGCTAATGAAAAGCAAGTTACGTACTTATATACTACTCTATCTGTGTATAAACAGGGGAAGAGAGGATAAGAATCTTTATTCATATTTGTTTGCACATGCGTGTACACATGGGAAGGATATACAAAAACTCAAAACAGTGGTTACCTATGGAGAGGCCAAGAGTGAGAGCTTAGAAGAGAAGGAAATGAGATTTTTACTAAGTATCTTTAAGTTTTTCAAATTTTTGAATCTTGTAAATATATTACTGATTTAAAAAATAATGTCAAAAGAGAAAAATACAAAAGAGCAATAATCAATTTTATAAAGCTACATCTATTTTATATAGTAAAAAATCTATTTAGTGTTTCTGTACATAAAATATTTAAACTTAAAAACAATTACTTTGTTGCAACTTAATAAAAATGTCATCCAAAATGACTTGGTAAAGATCTTTCAAACACAGACAAGCTTTCAAAAGTCAAACACTGTAAGTTAATGTTATATATGATTATATACCAAGTTCAGATTTTTAAAAAGAATAAATATAATTAAATTTATAATTAATATAATTCATCATATTAATAGTTCTAAAAGTGAAAAAATACATTAAAATTTAACAAAATTTAAAATCCCTTCTGATAAATACATTCAACAAAATAGCAATATATGAATACTTTTGTAACCTGATAAAATTATGCTTAATATAGATAGGATTATGCTTAATATAGAATCACTGGAGACATATCCCAAAATATCAGGAAAAATGCAATGATGTCCATTATTACTACTAGTGTTTAACATTTCACTAGAGGTACTAGTCAATGTAATTAGACAAGAGAAAAATGAGCAGTATAAATTTGAGAAAGAAAGGAGAGAAAATTATTACAATTTTTAGATGTGACAAATGCCAAGTGATCCCCAAAGATTCAACTGAGAATTAAATTGAATAAGGTACTGTCATTGTTTGGAACACAATACTTCCATATTCACAAATGACAACTATATAGGAAAGATCTATGGACAATAGCAACAGAAAAGTAAGTTGGCTAAGAAAAAAAATTGAGAACTGGGCAAAATCTTTTGTGAAAAATTTTTTAATTTTTATACAGAATTGTTTTTTTATTCATTTTTGTAATTCTTTAGACTTTTTTGCAAATCAGAAGCAATCATATGCATACGAGGATGACAAATAATATCAATACACAGATGAGAATTATTGTTTGGGCATAGTGGGTACTTCTGATATTGCAGGAACAAAAAAAATTGGTTTTGATTAAATGGCCTTATTTTTAAAAGCAAAAATCATTTAAAACTAATAGGGAGACTCAAGAAAGAGACCTCAAATTTGAATGGCAGGGCTGCAAATTAGGAAAAAAACATAATTTTTCTTATCCGTGAAGTTTCAGGCCTTTTTAGGGAACTTTGCCAAACCTTTCCTATCAATATCCTAAGAGTTTGTTAACTCTGACTAAATTGGTAGATAGCAATATTAATATCTACTATCATCTATTAAGCAATTGTTCTGTACCAAGACCCTGTCTTCCTAAAGATTCTACATACATTTTCTCATAAGATAACTAAAATACCCAATGTAAATGCCAAGAACCCATTATTCCCACTTTGCAGATGAGACTTCAGAGGCTCTGACAGGTAAATAAATCTCTTGGCCATGGTCATAACCCTGATACAAGGCAGAACCTGATTTACAATCCAAGTCTCAGCCTCAGACAGAACACCTGTATTCTTGCGTTTTCCACATTACTATGCTGCTTTCCATTTGAGTCAACATCCAATCACTGCTTCACACCTCCCCCCTTTTTTTTTAACCCAGATGTTCAAAATTAAAGGAAGCAGATTTAAGGTTCTCTAATAGCCTTCCGGGGAATGTTGTTACCAAGTATAAGAGATACAAAAGGCCTCGAAACTCTACAACCCTGATAGTAACTCCCCCTGACAGTAATAGTAATAACATTTTCTGCATCTTTCCATATTAACGATAAAAATGGGAGCAAACACACACACTCATCGCTTAATCTTATAAAAAATTGTAGAACCCTTTGTGGCATATTGGATCCATGAACTAGGTACATCTTTGTTGGCAGCGACCTTTTCTGTATAATTATTTGTTCTTGGGGCAATGCTATTTATGTTGGAAGTACTAATGTTTATTGTAAATAGAACAAGAGATTTAAAAACCACTGTTTTTCTCTTTGTGAAAGGCATCATATCAATAGCATGACAGGTATATCTTAAACCAAAGGGAACCTTTTGGATTGGGGCCAAAAACACCTTTCCAAGAAAAACTCTTTGGTCAATTAGGAAATGATAATTTGAGCTTTTATATTTTTCTTTTATAAAATTGTACTAGATGGAGCTGAACTCTGTAAAGCATTTACTGACTATGTTTATAAGTAACATGTTTAATATGCAGTAATATTTGATTTGATTTTTATCCGCCTCAGTCCCTTTAACCTCTAGACTGTAATGACTTCCATATGGCTGGCCACATCTAATTTTAGATTGTTAATTATCTGTCTCTATTTTTAGCCCTCTTCCGTCTTTTGGTTGCTGATTATTTATTGTAAGACCTAAAGCACCTTCTCAAATTTTAATGATGTTGTTGTTCTGCCAGATTAGAGACCAGTTCTGTCACTGAATTCTAGACTTTTTCTCCCCAATACTAATCTCTTCCACTTTTCTTTTTCTCCCAATAAATCAGTTGGAACAATAAGATTCAATATATTAATATATCTCTAAGTAATATAATATTTTAGATAAATATCAAGCATGATACACATTTATCAAAGGGATTTCAGCCATGTGGCTACCATTAAGCTGAAGAATAGTAAATCTGCCTTTTTAAATTACTTTGTGAAATTTGGGTTGGAAATCAAGTTTTGCACATATAAAACAACCTACTTAGGACTCCCATTCCTTGCCCTAGACAGGTTTTTCTTATTTAAGAATACAAATGTGCAATAAGAGATGCATTTAAGATCAATGAGATGCTCCAATTGCAGTCTTTAGAGACCTTGGCTCTTGCCTTTGAAAATTCCCAAGTATAACAACATCCCGGATTGGCAAGCTTTAATCTGTTCTTCATCACAAGAAATTGTCAAGGTTGTTTTCTTTTCCTTTCTTGCTGCATGTGTATGTTTATATATTTGTGTATGTGTGTTTAAAGAACAACGTAGACTAAAACACTTAGGATTTTTTGCAAATAGAAAATTTGAAATCCAGCGGTTTTTTTTTTTTTTGTATACTTACTACATACAGTAAATTAAAAGATACCAAAATTTTGTACTAAAAATCAGGCAATATCTTAAGTAGTTTTTTTAGAAATTAGTCTATACTCAAATAGGAAAATTGCAAGGAAATGGACCCTGCCCTAAACACTCTCTCTGTTACTTTGCAACCTTAAATCTCTCTTGTCAAAGCTAATTACAACTGTCTATCTAGAATGACATTGGCTCTGTTTGCAAAGATGGGGGCGATAGGGAGGCATTTTTAGGAACAACTGTGGAAGTGAGGAAATAGGCACCACGCTGGTTTATAAAACATTTGTGTTGACTGTTTTGTTATTGCATTTGATGTTTTTGGTTAAATACCATATCCCCTAAAATGTGAAGGAATTGTAACTCACCACACTCTTTAACAAGGGTGAAATATGTGAAGATGCTTCATAAATTCTAAAACAATTCACAAATAGGAGGAATTACTTTTTCCCCATTTAGGGCTATAAGGATTTGAGATTACAGTACATTGACAAAGGATATTTAAACATAAAGACATATTGATGGCCAAATTTTGAAACGAGAATATGTTTGCTCTTGAAGTTATCTAATTCATTTTTGGCCCTTTAGAGAAATGTGCTTCAATGGACAAAAATAATCATGTGGCTCTGTGTCCTTCTATAAAATATTCATCCCAAGGCAGGATGCCCCTTTAAGAAAGGCACTGAGTGGTTACACAGTCTTACATGCCTTATGGGACACACTTCAGATTGTGTGGACTACAATATAAATCTTGTGCATCTTTTAAAAACATTCCCCATGTAAGTATTCATATGAAAAAGCATATAACATACAACATGATCATGACGTACGTGTCCTCTGGCAAAACAATCTTTCCAGGCCTGATCTTTATTAAAACCTGATAAAGCATTAATTCAAAAAATAAAGAAAAATAAAGAACTTGAAGCATTATCTTTGTTGTGTGACATTGATATGAGAAAAAAGTCCTTATTTTGTAAATTTAAGATTTCCAGTGAGAAATATTTTTAAATAAACTATTATAATATCTTATAAAAATGATAAGTTAAATCTGCCCCTTAAAAAAATGCCTAGGAGATGATACAGACACCAAGGAGGAAAGCTAGTATTGGATTCTCACCCTGAATGTCCATTAAAAAAATAACAAACATGAGAAACAGTCGGTTTGGGCCTAAATCTAATCTGTCAGAACAAAATGCATAGAGATGAGTTTTTCTTAGATTTTAATTTCTCTGTCTTTGCAACAAGGATAATATATATAATATAATAAAATATACTGATTTTTATTTTTACTGCACAGAGCATGACTTCTACCCATTACCTTCACTGTCACTTAGATCATTTCTTAACGTCACACTGTCTGGAATTCCCAGTTAGAGGAATATTAATTCATGCATCAATTTATTTAGCAAATGTTGAGCAAAGTTCCATAATCCAATAATCAGCACAGTGTCTCTGTGAGCCCATCAGGATGCATCGGAGAGAAATTCATACAATTTCAGAAAAAGGTTGAGGAAACTTTTGAATCAATATTCTGCTCCTCATAAGACACAGAAGAATTACTGTACAGTCACAGAAATCACACCAGCAACCATTTCTTGAACAGCTTCTGTGTCCTTGACAATATATAGATATCTCTAATGCATACCATGACCCTGTAAGATACATGTTATTATCGCCTTTTTACAGTAGTAACACTGATGCACAGGATTTGGTAAACCCAATAAAGTACAGCAACAGGATTTGAATTTAGGACTGAATATCCCCATATTTGTGCCTTTTCCATTCTATTCCCCTAAAACTAAATGTGTTGTTTTCTTAATCACATGCTCTATGTTAGCCACTCTGCTAAGTGTTTTAGTTCTTTCATCTCATCCAATCCTTCCAACAACTCTGTGAGTTAGGCCCCATTATCATTATGTCCACATTTATTATAGGTGATAGAACAGAGGCCTAGAGACATTATAAAACTGGACTAAGATCACACAGGAAGAGGGGAGTCAGGATTTCAACACAGGCATCTGGCTCTGAACTCCCCGGTTACACTGCCTTTCCAACAAGGGATGTGATAAATCCAAGGGCGTGATGAAATGCTGATACAAAGTTAGAAGAGTGATTTAGACATGCCTCTGCTTTCTCCAGGAGTGACACAGTAGCATCGGATTGCTTGACATGCCAAACCCAAATGCATCTATGCAGTATGGGAGGTTCTCCATCACACCCATGCCCCGTCCCTGATCCCACCAGCTTAATTTTGCAGGGTGCTCTCTTCCAGAATTTTCCAAGATCTACTTTATGGAGCACTGATGTGCCTCAAGATGATTGAACAGCAGCCAAGTGATAAAAGAGGTCATGGTCACAGCAGTTTGGAAAATGCTTAGTTCCACAAACTTAGTTTTTGTTTTGTTTTTTGGTTTCTTTCTTTTTTTTTTTTTTTATGGCAGTACTTCTCAGGGATCTGTGATGTGCCAATGTGTGCTGTGAACCCCTGAATTCTGAATGTAATAGCCAACTTTTCTCAAATGAAGTTAATCCCCAAACTTTACTTTTTGGGGAACACTTGTCTCCTATCATAGGATACTAATTTCTGCAGGATCGGAGTCAGGGAAGAGCAGCTCAATGTGTCCATATTTAGGTCTTCACACTCGAGCTCTAAGCTTTCTCTCTCCCCATTCTGGCCTTTCTCTTTCTTCTCTGTCAATACAGGCCTTTCACCTCCTGTTAAATCTCACTCAAAACATCTGGAGGAAACTTTTCCTCATGTGATTTGTCTCCCATCTCCCTTTTTGATTCCCATAGCACCCAGATTCTTTCTGTAAAAGGTTATTTACAGTGTGCTGGACTAACACAGGTTAACGACATCTTTAACCAAAGGAGTTACATGTGAACTTCAGAAACACTGTTTGCCTGTCTTTGAAAACAATTTTCTGAGCCTCTATAATGAAATAGTCAAAGAGGATAAACACCAGACTGCAGGTTCCTTTGTGGGAAGGACATTGTCTTCTCTTCCAGTGTTGTATCCCTAGACCCCAGCAAAGAGCTTGCCATAAAACAGGGGCTGGCCATATTTGCCCCCAACTTCAAAAAGCAAACTTTTTTCTTAGGAAAGATAGGATTATGCTTCAATAACCATAATAGGAAGCAGCAAGTCATGTTAGAAGGAAGATCTCTTAGGATTTTGTTTTGCTTTGTTTTGTGTTAGGCCAGGTTGCCTTAGAAAGCAGAGCCTGACACAAGAGCTTGTGTGCAAATTGCTTATTTGGGGAAATGAAACCAAGAATAGGAGGAGAAGACTGGGAAATCCTGACGCACAGTACATTTCAATCACCACCTGTCCAGCTGGGGCTCAACCCTCCCTGGGAGATGTTGAAGAGCCCTGTAGAATGAGCTGCAGAATCCTCTGCCCATAGGATGCATGAGCTCTCGGTGCCACCGGTTAAGCATTGCCTGTGGGTTGTGACCCTTTGGCACTTTCAGACTGCGTGCTTTAAGGACCCTGAGATTCTTGCCCCAGGGCAGGAAGACAGAAATACGCAATGAAGCTGAGGTTTACACCATCAGATTAAACCTGCCCCGAACCAGATACTTCAGGAATGACCAGAGAAAAAGAGGTGAACAGAGAATGTGAGAGAGGGCCCAAGAGGTGGCTGATTTACTTTGGGTCCATTTTTAGATAACAGGTGTGGCCCCTCTGTAAGCTCCCTCCAAAATGGCATGGGCAGCCAACAGACACTTGTCTAGGCCTTAGAAGGTAGAAGAGCACCGGAGGCAAAGCCTCTGAGAAAGAGAAACAGGATTTCAGAGTGACATTTGGCAAACAATTTCAGCAAAACAGTTAGCAGATGCAGCTACTTATATAATCACTTATTGCACTTTGTGTAGCAGCCTATGTACTTCTATGAAACAGCACATGATCACATAAAGACCTGCTCTAGCCAAGCAAAATCCTAAAAGCAAATGTAGCAGCCCTCATGGACATTTGCACAAAATTCTGTATCAATTCATTTTGAAATAAGGCAGAAAAATAAGGTTATCTGCCTGAGCCAATGGAGAAATGACCATGAACTTGATTGCACGATGTAGATTCTAGTGACTTCTTTTAGCAAAAAGGGCAATGGCAGAGACTCCTGAGTTTTGACTTTTCTCTCGGAATGTCAAAAATATATCTAGTATGCAGTAAAAGTCTTAGTCTGAGCGCCAGTTTTTGCTCTCTACATTTTTGCAGTTAGAATGGAATAAAGTGATAAATTGTCCCCTGCTCCATGTTCCCAAGTAGGGGGAAGGGGAGGAAGCATGAACACTTTCCAGATAAAAGGCCAAATAGAATGAGAAGGAGAAATTTACAAGAAGAGGAGAAACGCCAGAGCAATCGATGAGAGGAAAAAGTCCAAAAGTGAGAGAGAAAAAAAGAAAACGTGCTGCTTATCCTTAATCACAAGTGACTTATTTAAATAGACAAAATGACAGGCTGACCTCCATCTATTTTAACTGCCAAATCCTATCAGCAGGGTGTGATTACCGCCCAAGACCACCTTCTGGGGGAGGAGGGGTGATTCTCAACCCGCCCTGAGAATCCCTGACATTCTTTCCTCCATCCAGAAATCCGGAATTCTTCTAAGGAAACATTTGTGGCCATTAAACCAATTGGAGTTGAACTCATGTCCTAGAGGTTGACAGGACAATTTATTAATGTGCTCTATAACCAAGTCTGGATTAGAAAAGAAAATCGCACACATTTTTTTCTTTTCTCGGAAGTTTTACGAGATGTGAGTATCCTTGAGATCTATATCTGAAGGAAGAGAAATAGTAGCTTCTGGCCTAGAATTTCCTGTTCTTAAAGAAATTCATCTTTTATTTCAAGAACAAAAATTAAAAGGAATTAAGCCTCAGGAAAAGTTAACTAACATCGTATCTCATGAGTTAAAAAGAAAGAGAGGTACAGTCTAAAACATCAGACATACTTTCTGCAACTGTATAATCAAAAAGAGCTACACAAAGTAGTTTCTTTAAATTAAAAAAAAAAAAAAAAGCCACAATCTTATGTGCCAGCCTTTTAGAAACAGATCAGTAAATAAACTTTTGAGGATGTTTATTTGCTTGCTTACTTAATGGAATAAATAGTTTTCCAGGTAAAATGAACTAAGAGTGTGAGTTTTTTGTGTGTGTTTGTGTATGTGTCTGTGTATTTTCTTATCTGGAAAAATAGAATTTAATGTACTATCTCTTTATTTTCCAAAAATTAGGATTGGGAAGGTGAACTTAAATATCCATGTAGAATTAAGAAGTAAATAAAGCTGCTACTCATTAAGTATGTAAAATTTTGTTCTATGCATGCAGTCTCAGCACTTTCCAGCACAAAATTCAAATCAAAACAAAGAATTTTATATGTTGATGTAAATTTTTAAAGACTTACATGTCAATCTAAGAGGTGTTTTGAGTTAAATTTCCCAGTTTGCTCTGAAAATCAGAAACTCATTTTTCTAATCATCCAAACATAAATGCCTACATTTTTCTGTGATAGCAATTCTATTAATAATATTTCCATACATTAATTGGGTAATTGAAATCTCCTAAACTGATGACTTAGGCTACCCTTTATGTTTACAACTGTTCTCCAGAGCAGGACAAATCTCTTAGACTATGATATAATGCCATTCTACTGCTTTAGTCCTGCCTAAAATGTATTACCCATAGACCATCATGATTTTTCCCTTAAGCATACAACTTAGCATTCCAAGCATTAATCTCTGTTGGATTAACAAAGAAAACAGTCCATGTTAAAGCAATGAAAAGTTGTTTTTGTTCAAAATGATGAAAAGGAAATTCTTCAATATTTTAACTTTTCACATCCCTGGTTGGAAAAGAAAACAACCCAGGATAAAATGGCATTTCAATTATCCTAAGTAAAAAAAGAAGAGGGGAACACACACACACACACACACACACACACAAAGGGAAACCACAATATATGCTATGTAGACCTGATGCTTTTTTCTTTGTTCTTTTTAGTTCAAGATGAAACAGCTGTTCGTTGTTTAAAATAGCATCTCACATTTAGATCTTTTTCGCGTCAAAAGGAAGCCATCTTATCCTTCCAGTTTGCTAACATTAGAGAGGAGTAAACATTCATTTCCTACTTGTATTATTTATAATGCAGACTTGTGAACTTTCGTACCCAGTGTCAGACTGACCCATCTCCTACTAGGTTTTGAACCTTCCTTCCCCTGACCCCATCAACAGACCAGAGTAACCCGAAGGTCATCTTTTCCTTTAATTCATCTTTTAAACACACATTTCCTTATTACAATCCAGTACCTCTGACTAATCCAAGGGTAGCTCCTGGAAAAGATGGGAATGGCTGTCATTTTACGACATTTTGTCAGTGGGCTGATACCAGCGTCTGAAAAGAAAACTTCTTAATGGCAGTGAGATCTTTATGAGAGTCTCATGTTTCGACACCTTCACTCGGAGCCCCTGGATCTATAAGTACCTGCCAATTTGATTTGAAAACCACATCTTAGTTCCTGACGAAAAGAAAAAACTTTTATAACTAGCAGTTCTCCAGCTGTTTAATCTAAGTAGCTTGAAGCATGCTTACAGACCCTTAGAGCAGAAAGGCAGAAAGATATGTCTCTTTCAAAGGGGTCCTTTAAAATAAATTGCCTACCCTTAATTTAGGGGGGATTTTGAAACCTGTCACACTAAAACTGAATGGTCCACTTAGGTTCAGTCCAACCTCCACCCTGCCCAACTTTACTGATTAAAAAAAAATAAGCTCCCATTAAATTAAAATGGTAAAAAAAATCCTTGAATATAGTTAGCAGCTAATGAGAAATGCAGGAATTTTTCTTCTCTCACATACTCAGGGAGTATTGGAGAAAGACCATATATTTTTCTAGAAATGCAAACCGTTTTAAGACCTGAATGCAAATTATAAAACCTTCTACTGAAATGTTGAAGCTGGAAAACATCATACAATTCAAAGGACAAAATTTGGAAATCAACTAGGCACACTCCATCAATTTCCAGATAAGAAAACGAGGCCCAGGGAGATTAAAGTTCTGGTTTATTATAGGTTAATAAGATTTTGTTATTATTTGTTGAATGAATTACATGATGGCTTTATCATTCTCTTGAATAAGAGAGAGCCTGGGACACTGGCAATAAGCCAGCCTAATCATAATTCTTAATTTTTAACAAATTAACACTGAGATTGAACTGCTTATTTATCCTAGCCTAATTAAAATCAAAACAGCTAAATGATGAGTTATTCTGTTTGTCTTTCAGTTAGTTACTCTGGATTTATATAAGATGTCCTCAGATTTCATGCAATTCTTGATAGTTTTAAAAGAAAAGATTTTGTCCATTATTCAGTATTTCTTGCCTGCCACTGAATATTTATTCATTCAAACGTAGTCCTCTAAGCTCCTCTAAAAAGCCATTTCTTTATATAACAAATGATCTGAATTTTATCTCCAGACATTTTTGGAGCTTATGAAACATGAATATGATAATAGTCAAAAAAGAATGGGAAATTCATTTCCAAAATGATTTGTAACCTTTCCCTCTTTCCCATCTCTAAATACCACTGTTCTCTTCTTGCTACTCGTGCTGGGCATTTATTCTCTATTTCTCTTTTTTCTCACTAAGAAAATGGGGAAGAATCGAAAAGAATGGGCCACGTCTGAGATCCGGCTGGTTCCCACCCTATCGAGACCCCGTCTCGCCCACGCGAGTGGCACTCTATAACCTTATTTCCACTGGCTTTTTTTTTTTTTTTTTTGCGTCTTAGAAAAACTGGGCATTAGAAAGTATGTACACCCCCAGGATCTTGAATTTACCCAATCAGGCCTTACTCAGCAGCTCGGTGTCTTAATGACTCTGGCAAAATGACATGGGTCATATTTTCACATGGATGAACTGTTCCCGAACAATTTCTTCAGTGTGTGAGGCACAAACAGGCTTTTCTTCCACATCAGGCATGCATGTCTTCCCCTCCTCTTGCTTTTTAACAAACATATGTATTGTGGACAGTGCAAGAGAAATTCCATTCCCTGTTAATGTTTGAGTTTCTCTCCTACCCACCCGCTTTTCCTACCCCTTTCAGATGTCTCTCTCTCTCTTGACGTTTCCAGATATCAAAAAAGTGAAGGAACCTCTATCCAGATATTTGTTTGCCTGTGGAGATGGATAAAATTGTGTGACCAATTCATTTCCTCCTTCACTCTTTCTACATAAGAACCTGGGGCAAGAAGGAGTACCACTTGTTATGGTAATCTTGGCGCTTAAAAATCTGTACTTTTCTTCTCCCTAGAAAAGGTAATCACTCATTCCATTTCATAAGATGTCAAGTTTGGGGCTGGAAGTGGGGCCCATTACAAATTAAAATCCTAGATATAACTGTCTTAGGTCATTTTTGCTCCTCTAACAAAATATCTGAGACTGGATAATTTATAAGTAACAGAAATTTATTTCTCAGTTCTAAAGACTCAGAAGTCCAAGATCAAGACAGCATCAGGTTCAGTGTCTTGGGAGGGCTCTGGTCTCTACTTCCAAGATGGCACCCTTTTGCTATGTCCTCCCCACAAATGCTATGTCCTCACATGGCAGAAGGTAGAAGGACTAAAGGGGTGGAAGAGGTAAACGTCTCTGTTGTACAGTTTTTTAAGGGTACTAATCCCATTCGTGAGGGCTCTGCCCTCATGACTTAATCGCCTTCTAAAGGCCTCATCTCTTATAATAATCTTGTCACACTGATAATTATTTTAACATGTAAATTTTGGGGGACACATTCAGATCACAGCAATAACTATACCATAATTGTTGCTACCTCTACTTCCTAAAAAGAATGGTATCCTCACATAATTTCTATATCCACAACTTGTTATCTAAGTAATATATAATAATATCCTGTATTGTATGATTAAATATAGTAGGCAATCAATAAATATTATTGAATGAATGAATAAATGAATGAAGAATCAGACCAGCAGGAATTCCATTTTTGCTTATTTTTTTCAATCGTATCCCCTGATTATTCCTCACAAATTCAAATAACTATAAAACAGTCCTTCCTGGGGGGGAGGAGAGAATCATTTTTTTTTAATAGGAAAAGATAGTGTAAAATATGTCCCCAAAATCAGGTTGTTTACTTCTAAAGCAATGAAAAAGAAAATTTTCCTATGATGTCACACAGACAATGTGTTTCAAAACATCATCAATCAGGAGCTGAGTAAGTGCACATACTTGACGTTCAGACTTGGCTATCATTCAGTAGCTCTGTTCACAAACTCTTTCCCCGATCTTAAGATACCTCCTAAAGTCAACTGATCAATAATAGGGACCTGGGAAACTGGTCCACAGAATTATTGATCTGAATAGAAAGAAAAAGATAGTTGTCAACGATATAGGTTATCAATTCCTTCTCCAAAGGTCATTTTTATGAAAAGATTGAAGGATCAGACAGGACCATCACTCAGAAAGAAATTACAAACTGTGACATCCAAGTGATGATACTAGAAAAAGGGTCTTAAGAAATCTGCTTCCTTTCTTGGAGGCTATACTATACTCATTAGAGTGTCTTGTTTGAATTGTGTCTGGGGTTTATTTTCTGAATATAGACATTTGCCTCTGTTTTAAAATAATATCCGGTTAGATTCCCCAGCATCAATTTGATGACACAAATTGTATGACTCTCTGGAGACCTGGAATATTGGGCGGTACTTTAATGTCAGTTGTGAAAAAAGAAGGAAAGATCACATTTTTGTTGGCTCAAAACAAAAAAATACCTTAATGGGACATTGTGTTTTCTCAATACCAACACTACCAATGAAAGACTTTCTGACTTTTCCAGAAAAAGTGTGAGCACGATCTAATTCTTTCTCAATGATAAAAACCAAATGATTGTTAAAAGCCAAAATAATGACTGTACCACTCAAGAAGCCAATTAATTCTTCACCATGTTTTTCAAAACAAAGGGGTATAATCTAAGAAACCATGTGAAAGAATTTGAGAACATTTAAGATGTCTTTCCTGGAATATGAAGATCAAAGAAGAGTTAATTTCAATATTCATTTCAGTTCTAATAGTTTGTTAGATGCTTTCTTTTATGAATATTAATAGTATGAATTTGAGGCTTGGCATTACTTAACAGGGTAGTTAAAAGTCATCACAGGTGTTCCAAAGTTGAAGTGATGGTAACAACTGCGTGTTCATATCTCTGAACTAGAAATCTCATGGCCAAGACAGTCAAAGGGTTGGCACTGAATCAATGAAAACATGCAGTAGTAGCTTTATAAGAGCCACAAAAAGTTATAAAGAATGGTAGCACAGGTGCCTTGTGTTATCCTGCCTCTGCCTCCCTCCATTAACCTCAAAATGTCCCCAGAACACTCCTTGCCAAGTGAGAAGGAAACTGCTGTCTGCCTGAGATCACTGTCATCCAGTTCTCCAGCACAGCCACACGGATCAGCATGGAGTGGCTTTTTATAGTTTTTCATGGTTGTTGGCAAAATGACCAGTCCCTATAGAAATGACTTCTAAAGACAGCTCATAGTGAGGAGGACAGGGTACGCAGGTGCTTGGGCCTTTCTTCCATAAAACCTGCAGGTAAGCACCCACTGGATGCCAGAATAACTCAGAAATCTCTCTTGAGAAAGTCACTCTGTGGTCCTGTCTCCTTATCTATAAAATGATGACCAGACTATCAAGCTATGAATGCAGAATAGCTTACGAGTAGACCAGAAGCAGGAATTTATGTACCATACAGTTTCATTTCCTCTCAGAAGTCATGAATAAGTATATATCAGGCAGGTATGGAAAATAATCTGGCTGAATTCTTATAAAACATTGACACCCTTAAACCTTTTAGCAGACTTACTTACTTAAAGTCATCATCCTGGGAGAGGACAACATAGTATGTCCGTTGATATGAAAACTTGGGAAATTCCTTTTCAGGTGTTGAGATATTCTCATCAATATTCTGCAATCTCGTCAATATTCTGCATATTAATCAGTCTTTGAGTATGAATTCAGCTTCTGGAAGTGACCGGTCATCATTAACTATCAATTGTGCAAATGGGATGGGTGCTGAAAGTGGGAAGTGCAAGTTTAGACCAAAAATGAAGTGTGACTATAAATGTAACAAGACTGATTTTCCTCCTCTGGACACAAGCCAAGCCTGAGGGCAATCCCCAGGCTGAAGCTATGGATGAGAGGGTGATCTGACGGGGACAGCTGTCATCAGTCATCCTGTTGACCTTCGAGGTTAATTCACCTGATCTGGCTGGCAGACTAAGGGTCATTTCCATCTGCCCTCATTACCCCATGGGCATCCCTTTTGAAACTCTAAATGATTAAAAAAAACGTGTGGGGGAGAGAGAGAGAGACCTTCCTCTATAAGGAATAGCTGTTCATTCTTTCAACAAATGTTTACTGAGCTGTTTCTATATGTCAAACATTGTCCAGGATACACTGGAAAACAAGATGGATCAGACTCCCATGCTCAGGGTAAGGACACAAAGAATTTTTTAAAAAATAAATTAAATGCTAATAAATGTAATGAAGAAAAAAATGGGGATATCAGATAAAGAAAGCCATTATACAGAAGGTTAGAGCAGGTCTCTCTCTGAGAAGGTATCATTTCTGCTAAGACCTGGAAGATGAAAAATTTCCAGCCATAAGGATATCATGGGGAGAATTACCAGGCTGAGGGAAGAACAAGCCTAAGAGTTCTAAGATAGGATGAGCCAGATGGTTTTACAGCATTTGGTGGAGTCAGGCATCATGTACCTGGGTAGAACATGAGCAAGGCCCGTACACGTCCAAGTAGTTTTATTTTCCTGCCACAAGCATCAAATCGTTGGCATTCCCACAATATTTTGGCCACAGGCAGCATCTGAGCAGCAATAGGTATGGACCACTTGGAAAGAGACAACACCCCCGTGGACAGAAATGCTCTCAGGTGTTCAGATGTGAAAATGAAAACAAGATACTTCCTAAGAGTTACACCAATCGAACTTTAACACATCTTTAAACAAGATGATAGTGGCCAGTATCTAATTTGGGATTTTTTTTTCCCTAGTCCTAAACATTTGCTTCCTGCTCAGGCAAGCTTGAGAAGACAGGATCAAGGGAGTTTTGTGGTCCAGTGAGCAAAGGATGGGAAAATCAGAAAGATTTTGAGTTATAATCCCAGTTGAGCTACCAGGTGACCTTTAGGCAAGTCATTCGACCTCCCTGTGCCTCACGCTCCCAGCTGGAAAATTGGATAAGACCAGCAGGATATCACTGGAAACCAGATGCTGCACCGAATCCAAGCTTTCCCAGCTAAATAAATTACCACCAAAGGCGGGGGAGGGTCCAAGCTATCAGCCCATGTGAAATGCCCAATTAATGACATTAGGTCACTCTTTCTATTTAAAAGTTATTCATTTTTCCCCATATTCATCAAAACAAATTAATAAAATGAGTAGTTCAGACATGAGTACTATTTCCTGAGCTATTTAGAAGTGTCACTCTGGACTTGCATTGACTTTGCTATAGCATATTTGCAGGTTAATAATTGTCACAATCCCAGTCTTGCCTCATTACTTCTTCCCATGGCAAGTCACGCCAGTGTCAATGACACACAGCTAGAACAACACAGAGCAGGTCAAAACAGGAGTTTATATCCCCATGTCTCAAACAAAATAAACTTGCAGTTTCTACATGAAACAGGACAATGATGTTTTGTGTCTAGGTATTAATAAGAGATACTTAAATGGAGAGTCCACCTTCCATCACTCCTTAGGATGTTTTTTGTCTATGTCAGTAACGAACAACCCTTGGCTTACAAAGGCTAATTCAGAAAACACAGAAAATATTTAAAACTGGGATGTTTTTCAGTTTAAATTAAAATGTCTTTATTTAGTCTCATGGGAAAAAGTATATTAATTCAATTTAAATTATTTCCTTTCCTGAACAGAATACTGTTGGTGAGGAAACTGACATGGCTTTCCCCCATGATAAAGTTAATATTTGGGCATATTTGAAAAGTAGCAGCTTTCTAATTTTTTATTCATTTATTTTTAATTGACAAATGATAATTATATATTTATGGGGTACAATGGGATGTTTGATCTACGTATACGTTGTGGAAAGAGTCAGTCAAGCTAATTAACGTATCTATCACCTGACCAACTTATTTTTTTGTGGTGAGGATGTTAAAACTCTATTCTTTTAGTAATTTGGAAATATACAAGACGTTATTATTAACTGTTGTCATCATGTAACGCAATAGATCACTAAAACTTATTGCTCCAGTCTCACCAAAACTTTGTATCCTTTGATCAACATCTCCCCTTGCCCCATGTCTTCCTCTCTCCCCCAGCCACTGGTAACTACCTTTCTACTCTCTATTTCTATGAGAGCAACTTTTTTCAATTCCACATATAAGTGAGATCATACTTGAAATGGCACCACGGGTGATATCACAAGACTACAAGTACCATCCACATGTAAACCTGCTCAACACAAGTGTGTGGCATCTGTGTGCAATAAACATCTGCATATTTAGCAATATTCCAGTATCTGGCTTAGTTTTTCATTTCCTCTTGGATATTTTTGATGTCATATGAACATATATGGAAAGAAAATTAATTAAGAGAAGACATTAAAATATTAGTGTAGGTGCCAGTACATGCCTAACATTACTCCAAAGGATTCTACACATGCATAGAATGCATGTCACGTGAAAAATCACTTACAAAAATTCCATTAAGTGCTCTCCTCTCTACTATAAAATTTAACACACAATGGTCCCTTTCCTCTAGGAGACTTGGGTGGAAGCAACGATGCCTTCTTGGATTGAAATCCCTGTGAATAAGACAGATTTTGTGTGGTTGTTTTTCTTTTAGCCTAGTGAAGTGATGATGCTCCAGGTAGATGTGTGAAGGTTGCTTTGTTTCATTTTTTAATTAAACGTTGCTGGCTATTCTTGACCTTAATTCTGATAGAAAGTATTTTTTCACCTAAGAGCAAGTTTTTATTTCCTTAAAAATTCATTGACGATACAGATGATGAGTGAGTTGCTGAAGTATATGTAGTTGAGCGACCTTGGTAATAACTAGATAACTAATAACTCAAAGACTTATTCTCACAAATCTGTAAAATGGAGAAGGTAATACTACACCTATCTTAAAAGGCTATGACAAGGATCAACAATAAAAATGTTTTGTCAATTACATTATGCTATAAGAATGTTACTACACTATTGTTTATCCTCATGAGTTTACCTTATGGGGTTACCCAGCCAGGTAGCCTTCATCCCTGTCTATGGACAACCAAGTAGGTGCCTGACTGGACCTGAATCAGTTACTCTAGATGAACCATTTCCTGAGACTCCCCAGACGTGGAGAGACAGCTTTGGAGCACACAGAGTCACAGCAGCCTGTGCATGTATTAGCCACATCCCATCTCTCCTCAATCTGTAATTATTGCTATCAGCCCACATTCAGGAAGCCACAGCAATCAGTAACTGGTATTATTTAATATGTACAAAATCAAGTTGTGCATATTTTCCCCCATCCATTTCCAGTGGGGAAACTTTCTGTTTTGCCCTTAAGCATGGATAAAGATTTAGAACAAATCTGTGCTTCCCCCCAAAAATGATGATAATAATAAATGAGCAGGAGAGAGTGAGGGAGAGAGAGACAGAGAGAGAGACAGAGAGAGAAGGAAAGAAAGAGAGAGATTGAGAGAGTCAGGTAATTTTTGAAAGAGGAAAGGGTAGGGAAAGAGAAAAGCTGACCCGTGCAAAACCATGAACATTATACCAAGGAAACATTTGGAAGTTTGAATGGAAATATATAAATCAATATTAATAACCTTCAGAAATCAAAGACACTCACTGTCATTAACTACCTATCATACAGCACTATTGATGGTGCTTTAGGATAGAGAAGTATTATGGTGTAACCAACACCTTTTACAGAAAGATATGCTTTAGAGATCTTTTGAATGGAGGCTCTACACACTAATTTATCTACGTTTTTAACAATTAGAAATTTAGTGAAGTAAGTAGTAATAATCAGAAATTTAGTCGAATATGTTCCACTTTATCATGTAGCTAGATGGTCTTTTATGCCATTTTTCTTCTCCTATATTGAGGTGTTTGTATTTTTTTAAATTTTCATAGTTTTATCTATGCTCTTGGATCTAAACTCATTATCACCACAGCAGTTGTAGATGCTAGCCAGGCTTAGAGGTATGGTAAGTAATGCTGAACACGTAATTCATTTTTAATGGATAATTGTTAAAATAAGGGGAATGTGGAACTGTCATTATAGTGGAAATTTCTGTATAACACGTGGATTTTAAAATCTCAGCCTGGCAACATTTGACAGACTATAGCTTCATAGCTTCAACAGAGTGAAGAGATGCGGATATTTCTTTGAAACATGTGAATGTGGATATTGATATGCAACATGTATTTTTTCAAGTATTATATTCATATTCTGCCCAAATAACAGGTTTAAAACCTCTTTAAACCAGCTGTTCAGCATCACTTAAAGAATTAAATCAACCTTTTCTTTCTCTTTGTAACTAATAATTCTTGAAACCAGTTTGCACATATGGACAGCCCTAGTCATAAATTTACCCATAAAAAGATACAACAGAACTTGAGAAATTCCTATCATGCTTTGTACAGTTAGTATCCAAAGTCTTGATGGATTCCCCGCCCCCTACTTCCCACCCCAGTGGGGTTGGTGGTAAGGAATAATGTTTTTCAGTTGGCATGTCTACAAACTTCTGGCACTTAGCTGAGAACAAATCACATTTTTTACTAAATAAAAATATTTTGATGAGACAGTATAAAGTATTTCAGTGGTGGCCATTAGCCTCTTAGGTTAATAATACGCATTTAAAGCCTTCTAAGATAATAATTGACATTTTATACAATACGTTATGATAGCTCCTAAGCCTATGTGGTCTATCGGGTCAATACGAAGGATATTTGCAAAACAAAAGCAACTGGTTTTCTTGAGTAAACATTTGTATTAGCAGGTTTATATCCAATACATCCTTAATTAATAATGTAAGCCTAGATGCCAAGTTGATCACTCATTAACTCAAAATTAGTATTAAAATAAGTCAAGTAAAATTCATGAATGCAAGGCACCTTGAATTAAAATGCATGGTGAAAATATATGGGAAGAAACACAGATTTAGCCTGTAAAATTCAGTTTGTTTCAACGGCACAGCTTCTAAAACTACTTTATTTCACAGGCAGATGACTAACTCAGCAATTAGAACCAGCAGCAGATATTAGCCGATATGATACAATACCCAAAACTCAGCCTCAAATATTACCTTTGATATATTATGGCATCTTGCATTTTCTAAAGCAGTTCATTTAACTGTTCATTTAACATGTGGATGCTCTCCAAGTTCTCTGAACTTTACCTAGTACTTAAATGTGGCTTTTAACCATGACTTACATTCCTTAATCCTGCGATCCCCAACTCCCGGCTGCAGACCAGTACCAGTCCATGGCTTGTTAGGAACCAGGGCACACAGCAGGATGTGAGCAGCAGGGGAGCAAGTGAAGCTTCATCTGTATATACAGCCGCTCCCCATCGCTCACATCACCACCACCTGAGCTCCGTCTCCCGTCAGATCAGCAGCTGCATTAGATTCTCATAAGAGCACGAACCCTACTGTAAACTGTGAGTGTGAGGGATCTAGGTTGCATGCTTCTTATGAGCATCTAATGACTGATGATCTGAGGTGGAGCTGAGGCGGTGATACTGGTACTGGGGAGTGGCTGCAAATACAGATTATCCTGAAACTGATCCCTCGTATCCTCAGCAAATTTACGCACTTGCTGTTTCCCACAGCTCTGCAAATGGTATCACCAGTTACACCAGGTGAAAATAGGGTAGACTCACCCATGTCTTCTGACATTTAATCAGCAATGATTTCCTATGGATTATAACTGCAGAAAATCTCTTGACTCTCTCTCTTTCTTCTAGAATCTGTTCCTCTTGCTACAGCTTCTCAGTTCAGACCTTCCTCGTCTCTCACCCAGATTCCCCTAACTGAAGTCTCTGTCTCCAGTCTTGCAGAATTCCAGTCGATCTTTCTGCAGTTGCCAGAATGAACTTTTAATATGCAGATCTGTTTGTCACTTCTTATATCTGTATCCTTTAGTGCCTTCTTACTGCCATCATCATAAAAACCAAATTCCTTGAAGACACAAGAGACTCAAGAAAATTGGTTCTTACCTGCCCCCATGTGATCTATCAACAGTCTCACACCTCATCCAATCCTTTACAGCTGCCATCTAACCATCTTTAAATTCATAGCCCCATCTCATAGCTCTTCCTGTCGTATATGGTGTTTTAACTTCTTTTAATGTTCTTATGCTCCTTCACCTAATTAATTTTATTTTTCTTTAGAAATTCATCTCAGACATCCCTTCCTTTTAGAAATCTTCCCTGACTTGGCCCCCATGTGGAGGAATAGAACCTCCAGAACTCCTCCTATATACCCTCTAGCATTTTCATTCACTCTTTGCACTGAAAACTGTGTTATAACTGTTCCACCTTTTAGAATTCTGTCTCCACTTGCCTGTCCTCATATATCCCCACATAATCAACCTATAAGCTCTTTGCACTCAGGGATGCTGGTCACCAATTCTTTACATGTAATGTAACACATAGTAGATGCTCAGTAAATATGTGTTATGGGGACGAATAAAGGAATTGATTAATTTTGACTGTGTGCAAAATTCTTTTTTTCATTCTTTCTTCTTCTTCTTTGTTTGCTTCTTTTTCAACCAGGGCTTTTTAAAGGAGTATTTAATGGTCAGCTACATTAGGAGTCTTTCTCTATTTTATTTGGGCAATTCTTCTAAAATGTAGCAGAAAATGGAAGGAAGCTGAAAGAAAAAGAAAGACAACCCAGGTAACCCACTAACTGTCTAATAGTTATATTTGCATTAAGAACTAAGTGCCCTTCAAAGATGGTGTGAAGTTTTACAGTCATAACTTCACTTTTCAAAATCTGTAACATTGGGATCAGTTCCAGGATAGGAGAAATAGGCAAGGGCCTACGGCACACTATTTGAAGGAAACTGTCAAGATTGCTACCTGCTACAAATGTCCAACTGCTGGATCTTCTGTCTGTCCCTAGACCTACATTCCACCCTTCTCCACTCTGTGCCATGTACAGTCCCTTGTCCCCCAGCTTCCAGTTGGGTGCACCCAGTAGGAGCCCCAGGAGAGAATATAAGGGAAGAAGGGAAGCGAGGGAAGGTATTCAGTCTTTGGGTTCCCTCCCTGGGAGGTCCTCTCAGGTGGGCTGTTTCTTTAGGATGAAGGTTTCTGCCCCTGATAAGGCAGCCTCTTCTCCATGGCCCACTCCTTGTGGGCTCTGGTAATAGCTTCCTCTTAATTTTTTCCACCATAAGGGTATGATGTCATAACAGATCACTAACTCCCATTTACCTCACTCTGCCTGGTGGTTATCCTCCACCCACCCACCGCCTTGTAAATAGTCCCTTTATAAATAAAACTTCTTCAAACTGTTGCTCATTTGCACATGTCTTCTCTTTCCCATCAGATTCTGACTGGTGTACCACCCTTCTCCTCAGTCTCTAAATGATTCCTTATTTATTAATGTCATCATTTGAATTATGCCTCTAGATTAAGGCAATAATTCTGGGGGTGGGGAAAAAAGGCAAAATGTGAGAAGGGGTGTGTATTCAGTCATGAGGATCCATTGATTATATTCATGGGTGTGTTACATTTCCCAGGTAAAATGGGGTTGTTTACAATGAAGAAGGAACATACAGATTGCTCCTGCCTTAGGTAGAAGGTACTAGGGAATTTAGTGGCTACAGAAGGGTACTGGGAGTTTAGGATGGAAGAGGTGAGAGGCAGACAAATCAAAAGTAATTATCACTCAGTGGGTGAGTGTGTGTGAAATGCTATTATCTGAGAGAAAGAAAGGTTTTTTTAAGCTATGTAAAGGCTTTAGCCTTACCATTGTGCACCTGAGTCGACTCTGCTCTGTACACACTGGGCCAGTTTTCCCCATCCCAAGCCTACGGCAGGTGCTGGTGCTACACACACACACACACACACACACACACACACACGAAGCCTTCCCGAGGCCTCAGGTGGTTGGTTTATCTACCCTCAAAGGGACAGGCCTTGGTCTGGGGAGCAAGATAGAGTTTTCCAGATTGCAGAAACTTCAGTTTGTTTTGGCCTGACACAGCAGTTTAAGTGTGAACTTCTTCCTCTGTCCTTCTTTGAGGAATAAAATCTGATCTGATCTCACTTGGGACTTGAATGGAAGCTCCTTGTGGCAAGAATCAGGTTATGCGTAACCTTGTGTGCCCAACAGAAGGCCTTTTGGCTGACCTCAAGGAAGCTTGGCCAAAGGAATTATGATCTAAATGGTTTAATTATTTAAAGTTTTGGTTTTTTTTTTTTTTTTTTTTTGGTCTAAGAAAGTTGTCTTTATTTTTAATTGAGGGGTGAAGGAAAGAGGGGAAAGAGGGTGGTTTGGAGGGAGAAAGCACACCTAATAGGAACATTTTGAAAACTGAATTATAGACCTAGTTATGTTTCTTATGTGATGTTAGTCAAATTTACTTAAGCTCTTCCTGTACAAAATAAAATAATGACTCCCTTATAGAAGTTGTCGAATTAAATGTTGATCTCTTTCTTTTCATTTCAAGCATCCTTCTAACTCTAAAATTCAAAGTAATCTTTTTTAAAGAGGTTATATCTCATTGTTTCTTCAGTACTAGATGATTGTATATCTCAAAACCTTCAGTTTTATTTGCTTCACCCCACCCCCAATCTCTGATAATCTATAAAAACCAAAGCATTATATGGTTGTATAAAACTGAGCTCTCTCTAAAGTCTACTGGTACAAATCATCATAGGCCAAGGAGTTGCTTTATAAAGCATCTTCTGTTTAACGAAGCTCTTCTGACAAATGATACTGTAGAAGTGAGCATCTCATTTCTTTTGTGACCTTAGAGTGACAGTTTTCTTCTGTGAGCCCCACAAGAAATATCAGAGTAGAAGATGATCACTCAGTTGCTCAGCATTAAGTTGCTCTCTGAAGATAATACCAACCAAGGTGTAAATTGTATTGGTGGTTTTAGTAAGCTGGACTCTGGTCAACTGGGCACTTGACTCGAACCACCAGCTCATTTCACATAATTGACTGCACAGCCCCCAGTCTGCAACATTTTTTGAGGACTCACCTCTTAGGTATAGGCGGGACTTGAACCAGTGCCCTTGGGGCAATAGTCTTCAAAGTACACCATTAATAACCTCTGCATTCCATTCACACTAGATAACACTTCGTGGGCTGGGAAAGAATTCACAGGTCCCATCTATTTGGGTTGGCACCACGGTTCAGCCAAGCTTAGGCTAGCCAGTTCAACTCACCCCAAGCCACAAGCCTACCTTTGGGGAAAATTTTTGGAAAAGGAAGTTTCACATATGAGGAAGCCACAAATATCCCAGAAAAAGGTGAAAGTGAATACCGCCAAGAACTTGTAAATTAAAAAGTCTCTTATTGTTGTCATATTTAGGGTGCATTTGCTCTATCAAACCATCTCCATAATGAATACATTAGAATATTACTTCTTTATTCAAAAGCAGTGCAACAATTGATCAGATAAATTTTTTCTTTTACTGTCTGGATGTTCTTAGGGGAACGAGATCATTGTACACATCTGAGCAGGTTAAATGCATTTTATTTATAATATATAAGAATTAACCAGTCAAAATCAAAGATCTCCCACAATCAGTAAAAGAAGTCATTATTATTTTTGATAATATCAAGCCCTTGAGAAATCTACCAGTGTTAAGAAATATAACACATCAATCTTAAATGACAAGATCTTTCTTCTATTATTAAATATTTATTCTTATGTTTATATGACTTAAGGACTAAAGTATTTAATGTGTTTTGCCATTTTGAACATGTCTGAGTAGTCAATACCTAAGAGCAATTGTTTTCAGCGGTGATCTGGGTGTTCCCTTGATGAATCTTTGGACTGTCCCCAACTTGGGTTTAATTTCACATTCAGCTCCACTGTAAACAACCACAGAGAGCCAAAGGGCTTTTAGGAGTCTCTTTTTGAAAATTTTAACCAAAAAAACGCACAAAACTATAATTAAAACAGATTTTGATCCAGTTTTGATGATTGAGGTATCTTCTCAGTAACGGTATATAAATTAAGGCAAACCACGACTCATAATTGTTTAGTCACCCTGAATTTTTCAGGAAAAAAAAGAGAGAAAAATCTTACTTTTAAATACCTCCATAGTAAGTAACAATGAAAACAGCAAACAGGTGACCAAAAATAAAAAGAAATTTTTTGAAAAAAACTTCTTTTAAGAACATTTTCCAATGATCTGTTCTGTTAACGCCATTTTCTCCTTGGCTTTGAACGCATTATCAATTTTTTATCATCCACAGCCTTTCTGATTTTCAAACCCAGTATTTTCACCTTTTAATTTCAAATCCTGAATAAATTGTTTATGTTTTCTACTCCTAGAATACTCAATTGGTAATATTCTACAAAATATTCCATTGCTAACAGAAAAGGAACTGGTTTGAGTCTACCCCTTTGCCTACTGTATGCATTTCAATTTATAAATTTTTCATGCATTTAAATCATTGATTTTATGATATTAAACTATAGTGTTATTAGTTACATAATAAAGTGTTCAACTTGGGACTTGCTAGACTAATCGAACTGTGATGCCTTAAGATTAGATTAGGAAAATGTCAGCACATATTAATTTATTTAATTTGAAAATTATATATCAGACACCAAAGCAATTTTCAGGGTTAAATTATCTCTCCACTTATCAGATTCATGATCTTCTGGGTTCACAGATCAAGTTCCCTTCTTCCCATATGCCATGTGAAAACCGCCCAACACTGTTTAGCTTACACAATGTGTTATACACAGCATGGCCAGCTCCTTCAGTGGGTACAAAGAAGGTAATTCAATCTTAAAGTTCTACTGCTGTCATAAGTGTTTATGACATCACCAAGACCTAGCCGCTGAATTGTAGCTTTGTCTTCCTTCTGCTAACACGCATTATTAGAGATAGACTGTCAATGTCTAAGAAGTCATTTTAACCCCTCCTCTACAAAAATCACTGCTTATAAAAATTCTCTGAATTGTCAGGATAGTGGAACAAAATGACTGCTAGTCTTCTAATAACTCTACCAGTGGAGGAAAGGACAATCCTTACTGTTAATTCTCAGAGTTCACATACAATCATGCTTTTCATTTCCAGACCTCAAAAGCTCTTACAAGTTAGGGAACATTTTAAGACCACCTCGCTTTGCAGAACCCTGAAGGCCTAGCTCACATCTCACTTCCTGGGTGAGAACAGTGTAGGCAGAAGAAAAGAATGTGAATGGAGTTGGAAAAAAATGGTTCAAATGCTATTTTCATCACCTACTATGCAAGGTGGATATTAATGGCTTCTATTCCTTTCCTCTGCTATTGTGTGGGAGCTAAGGGCTTCGGATGGGAAGGGCCCTGTCCATTGTTTGAGGGATGATCCTTGATCATTTAAACTAGTCAGTATAAGTCATTGCCATTGTCTCTTTCAGGGGTGGACACAATTCAGGCCTAAGCCAATTAGCATATGGTTTTCTTATGGCCACAGCACTTGATTCAGAAATGGACATGTGACCCAAGTTTGTTCTTAGTGAAGCTAAAGCATTTCATACAATGTTTTTTACTTCTAAAAGATGTGTATAGTTCAGAGGCTTGGACCTGCTGCAGCTACCATAAGATAAGCCACTAGAATACAAAGCCAAAACAAGAAGAAAGACTAAACTAAAAAAAAAAAAACAAAAAAAACCCTCAGATCAAATGAACCAAAGACTTGATCAAACCATAACTGAAGCTTAACGACGGCACCTTTTTTCAATTACATGAGCTAATCTCTTGTATTATTTAAGACAGTTGGAGTTGGGCTTTCTGTTGCTTGTGGTCAAAATATCAAAACTGATTCTCCAGTTCCATAATCTTCAGCCTTAGTCTCCTTATTTATAAAATGAAGATACTAGCAACTACCTTGTAAAGCATCTTTGAGGATTAAATGAGATGTGTTATACATATACTAGGGAGTTCTACTCAGTCACAAAAAACTAAGGTGATCTAGCACCTCTTATATTATCCTGGATAGAGCTGGAGCCCATTCTACTAAGTGAAGTATCACAAGAATGGAAAAACAAGCACCACATGTACTCACCATCAAATTGGTTTTAACTGATCGACACTTAAGTGTACATATAGTAGTGACCTTCATCAAGTGTCAGGCAGATGGGAGGGGGAGAAGGGGATGGGTATATTTACACCTAATGGGTGTAATGCACACTGTGTGGGCAATGAACATCCTTGTATCTCTGACTTGGGTGGGGCAAAGGCAATATATGTAACCTAAACATTTGTACCCATGTAAAATGACAAAATAAAAATAAATAAATAAATAAATAAATGAAATGGCACACATATAATATCTGGCACATGGTGGCTCATATAATAAATGGTGCTGCCAGTGGCCCAAGAGAGGTACCCTCTAAATTCTTAAAGCTCTTGTCCATACTCTACAGAGTTATCATTCTGCATTCATACTTTGAGTTTTGCCATTAATCTTTTAGGGATTCTTAACTTGGGGTAGAGGTTGGTTTTCTATAATCCCTTTGAAAACCAAAAGATATCTACAGACTCTCTCCACAAGAAAAATAATGCAAATATGCCACACATGCATTGATGAAGACAACAGCTGTGATCATATACAGGGAAGCATGTCCTATAGTTAGAAGATTGAAAGACTAGACAATTCATGACTCTTTCATTTGATATCAATCCTCAACAAATATTATGATCCCTTTAATCAGGTTAGCATCTCCTTTTACATAGTCTGAAATTGGCTAAACTAATCCTATAGTCTCTTCTCCCTGCTAACTGCTGCAAGTTTTCTGCTACCTAAGTCACCCAGGTCCCCCACCCTGTGAGTCACAAAATTTCCCCTTTCTGCTGAGAAAAATAATTTTCATGAAAATCTTTGTTGGCTACATGTAGTTTTAAAAATCCTTTGATTTTGATATGTTAAGATGTCAGAGGAGTTAATGCTGTCTGATTTCAGGCACTGTATGTACACTTACTCTCTCTTCTTCCTGTATCCAGTTGTTTGGAAACCACTAAGTCTTATGTTAACTCTCATCAATTCAGGTTAAGAACAGTTGGATCAATATTGTACCACCTATATCAGTTAGATGGTAGATAAAGGTAGCTTTGCTACCTTATGAACTACTCAAAATTTAGTGAATTAAAACAATGATCATCTATTTAGCTCATGGTTCTATTGGTTGGAAATTTGGGCTAAGCCCGGCTGGTTGGTTCTTCTGGTTCTTCTGGGTACTCTCATGTGTCCATGTCAGCTGTTGGATTGATTATAGGTTATTAATCTAGAATAGCCTCAACTGGGATTTAGCTCTAATCCATGTGGTCCTTCATCCTCCAGAAGCCTAGCTTGAGGTAGTTCCCATAATGGCAATGGAGTTCCAAGAGAGAATGTAGATGTGCGCATCTTCTCTTAAGGCCTAATCTGAGGACTGACATAATGTTCCTTCTTCCATATACTATTTATCCAATCAGAGCAGATCAGTCCAAATTCGAGGATCAAAAAATAAATTTGACCTCTCTATGGGAGGAGCATATCAGAGTCACAGTGCAGAGGAGTAAGGACACAAAGAGGAATACTTTTTGCAATTAATCTACCATATCCTTTTCCCCTGTCTACACTATAAATCCTCAAGCACTCTGTCATGTTATTTAAAGTAGTAGTTACTTGTAGTATTTACCACTATACTCCCCACATAGTGTACTTCATCCATACTTTACTCCAAGACCCCTACAAGACTTAGTGATGTTAACTTTAACTGGCATGTACATTTATAAGAAATCTGGTCAGCCAGAAGATCTATTCATTCATGTGGAAACAGAGCCACAGCCATTGTAAGTAGTTAGGTTAATTGGCACAAAACAATATTCATCGCAGTCACTGCACAACTCTGGCTGTACAATAAAATCAATTGCAGTGCTTTGAAAATTACAGATGCCCACCAAGGTCAATTAATTCAGAATACTTGAAGTTGAGGTTCTGTGCATATTTAAAAGCTCCCCAGGTGATTCTACTACACAGCTATGTTTAAGAATGATTGATTTAACTGTCAAACCACCTACCCACCTAATATTGAGTAGTGGGTCTCACAACTGTGTATCAGAATCACCTGAAGAACTTGTTAAGTACAGGTTGCTGGGCTCCAGATCCAAGTTTCTGATTCAGTAGGTCTGTTTGGCATGAGGCCCAGGTACGCTGAAGACGCTAGTCTAGGGACCACATTTTCACACTTTGAGAACTATTGATGTAAATAAATATGGCCCACTGGCATTTTAAAAATGCACTATCTCAGAGATGTATTTGTTCCTAATATTGCCAATAAGGCATGAGTTCCCATTTTATAGACCTGCCATAATTCCAGGAGAGGAAAAGGATGGTCTCTCTTACACCTAGCAGCGTTTGGGGTCCACATCCAGTGATTCTGATTAAACTGATCTAGGCTGGGACATTGCAAGTGGGACGTTGCAACTCATAAAGCATTGCATACTTTATGAGTTCCCCCAGGGGAGTCTAATGTGCCGCCAGGACTGAGAACTACCAGTCCAGTGGTCCCACAATCCACATCATCAGCATCACCTGAGAACATGTTAAATCTGTGAAGGTTTAGGCTCCACCCCATACCTACTAAATCGGAAACTCTTGGGGGTGCTGGCTACCAATCCATTTTGACAAGCCTTCCAAGTGATTCTGGTCACCGCTATGTTTGAGAAGCTCTACACTAATGTATACTAAGAATGCAAGAAGCAATTAGCTGGCACCTAGGGAGTAAGACAGATTCCAAGCCCTTATAGGTGTTCTACAAAAGAGGTAAGCTAGAGATTTTACTGGAGTTGGGCCATAGAGAAGGGGTAAAATATGAGTAAGCAAAGAGAAGATGGAACGCCAAGTCTCCCAGCCAAAAGAAGCATGTGATCAAGCACACGTGGCATCAGAATCCACAGGTGTTTCTGGGACATGAGTTGCCCATGCCGAAGGTGGCAGGTGGTTTGCAGAGTGAAGTGGAGGGTCATAATTCCACATTGGATCACAGTCTATTCTAGAGTTTCAAGAATTTCAAGACAAGATGGAAGGCTGCATGATGAGACTTTTCCATATTCTAGGTGAGGCAAAAAATGACCTTCAGAATCCCAGTAACCTCCAGAGACTTGGAAATAAAAGGGCCATTGGTGAAGACTCCTGCCATGGGAAAAAGGAGAAAGAAATGGCTCCTCGTGAGAATGTGATATTGTCCCCTTTCAAAGAAAATAGATAATGCCAGGGGCACTAGCTCCTTTCCTCATTCAACAAGCCTTATTGAGTGCTTTCCATGTACTACGGATGACATTAGTCACTGGGAATACATCTGCAAACAACACACAATCCCTGCCCTGAAGGAACTAGTCTAGTCGGGGAGGAAGAATCAAAGGCATGTACAAAACTCGCATTACTTGAAGGTGTTTCATCATAGTCAGAAAACCACAGGCTCACTAGCAGTGTCTTTAAAAGAAGGATTCTGTTCAGGTTCTGGTGGCTTAACCCCATCCCTCATGCTTCCTCCCCTCTGAGGTTCCCGCAGGGAGCAACACACAATGCACAATTGCTAAAATGAAAAAAGGTGCCAAGAGCATGCAACCAATGCTGCGCAATGCACAGCTCTCTGGTGGAAAATGGATTGAAGGACCTGGATTCTTGGCTAACATGAGTGTTCCTATTCTATTTCCTGAAATCCAGAAATGATCATTTTTGCAAAGGAAGCACTAAAATAGCCAACCAGCTGTGGGAAAATGGTGGCTGAACACCCCCACTATGCAGGGTGGAATGCTGGAATATAAAACATCCCCCGGCTGGTGTAGACCACCTCTCTGAAGGTGAAGTCACTCTCCTCGGGCCAGGCTGCCACATGGGAGAAGAGCATAGAGGAAGTGGGAATGTGACTTGTCAGCTCCAAGGAGTTAGACTGTCTATCTAAATCAATTATTTGGAATATTTGGAAGAGCAGCACTAGAATAGAGGACTGAACTGTGGATGCATTCCTTTTAAAGTACAGTGACCCTCCCCCATAGGAACAAGTATTCCAATCAATGTCTGTGGGTGTGGAAAAACACCTTTACTTCACCTCCTCCTTTGGAAAGGAGGTAGTGAGGACAAGGGAGCTGGGCCTTACATGAAGAATGAGAGTGGGGACTCTCTTGGTATTTTAAACTACTAAGCCTGTGACATAAAGCTGTATCAATCCATACATAGGTTATTTATCCAGAGCATTTACTAAGAACTGGCAAATATCTTCTTTGTTTAATTACACAATGGCATCCAATCTCTTGGTTTTAGTTGCTATTTTCATATTGGTGACACGCAAATGTCCATTTCCAGCCCATACTTCTACCCTGAACTACAACTTTATATAACAAATTCCTTCTTCACTACTTCAGTTGAAAGTATAACAGGCACCTCAATCCTATCCAATCCTAAGGATGTGAGCTTAGGATTCCTTCCTCTGGAGCTTACTCCTTGGCAAACAGAAGTTCTGATCATCCGGTTACTCCAGTGGCTTCCAATGACACTTCCCAAAGAATTCTACAAGGCTCTACATGAGCTGAATCCCATGGCCTTGCTGATCTTAACATCTAACCATTTCATCTTCTTTCTTAGTCCAGCCCAGCCATGGTAGCATCTTTCCTATTCCCGGAACACGTCCACATGCCCACCTTGGACCTTCAGTTTTTCCTTTTCCCTCTTCTCCCAGACTCACATGGCTTCCTCTTTTACTACATTAGATTTCAGCTGAATTCTGACCTCATTAGAGAAAGCCTTCCCTAACCCTCCTATCTCACATAGTTCTTCCTTAATTTTTGTCCCTTACCCTGATTTTCGTTTGTCATTATACTCATCAGCATGTGACATATTACATTTACTTCTTTATTTACTTATAGAGTGTTTCACTCAACCGGGATGTAGACCCCATGACAACGGGGCTTTGACTGCTTTGCTCTCATATCTGCAAGTGCCTTGAATAGTGGCTGGCATACAGCAGATGCTCAGTAAATACTTGCTAAATGATCCAGCGATTGGTCCACCCACGTCTTTACAAATTGGATCCGTGGCATCTGAGAAAGAGTCTTGGCTTGGAGCAGTTCTCCTGCATGTACACAGCCTCCAGCTTTATGTAGCAGGGAACGTGAGACAATGGAAGAGTTCTTCAACTCTAAGGCTTTTACAAATTTTGAGCTCAGCCTACCATTTGCACGATTCTCCACTATACTTTCACCTCTTTCCTGCCTCCCCAGTTAAGCAGTCTAAGAATGGTGCCCATGTCTTTCAGCCTCCTACCTCCCAATGAGACATGTGGTCTGGGAAATGACTGCCCTGCTGCTTCCAGATGTGAGATTCAGACTCTTCCACATATGTGAGACAGCGTGAATGAGAAAATATTAGATTATCTGGGACATTTTTATGGTCGGTGGGAAAACCATAACACAATAGTTAAATTTGGAACTGCCAAGGGAATACAGGTTGAATAATCATTATAATTCTAAGGAATAAATGTTTATTTCTACTTAAAGCAAACTGAATAAACTGTTTTAAAAGAACACTGCTAAAGACAGCTAATAAACTTGAAAAATCATGGATTTAAATAGAAATTTCTGACAATAGTTTACTGAAGCATCCGATTTTGGTCCACATGTCTGCTTACATAGGGCTCATTTTAGTTTCTCGTTGGAATAGTTGACAAAATTTTTGACCAGTCTAATCAAAAGTCTTTGGAATTTCAGGGGATCTACAATTTATCCAACTTTAATTTGGCAATTGAGGTTTCTACTTAAACTAGAAAATTATTTGCAAACCACTGGGGAAAAAAGTGTCTAGATTTATATGTCACCCATGAGAATGAACATCCCCAGGAATAAACAAAAATAGTAAATTCAAAAGCTCTTTCCTTTTCCAAACACTCTCAATGCATATCTGGTCAGTCTCTATGGGGTGACTCCAGTCTCACTTTTAAGACTGTACCCTTCCTGTACTCTGTCATTTGCTCAGTCTTCCATGCATAAAGAATGAGTACCAATGACACTAATCTCTGTAAGAAAGGAAAAAATAATCCTATAGGCTTTCATTAGAGTCCCTTTTCCTTTAGACTGTCAAATCTAATCAATTCTCCCCTTCATTACTGTCTGTCAGAATGGTAAGTGATAGCAAGTTTGATTTTCACCAAATATATTTAAATTTTGCTCTCTGATATTTTAGTAGGCAGGGTCTGGGAAGAGGCTAGTTTTATCTACGAACACTTACATCAGCACATGAAGTCTCACCTCTAGGAAAGAATTGGAGACATACATGCTTTACTGCTTTTACTGATATAAAGACATGCTCTTTTCTCACCTGAGTTGCTTTTAGCAGAGTCACATACAGGAAAAACCCAGACTTTCCCTGAGTCCTACATTGACACTTCATAAAGTCCTTTCCCTGTCATCTTTTGCTTCCAACTCCAAAACCTAAAAAGAACTTTTTCAGGGATATTTTTTTCTCTAAAGTAATAGCTACCTTTCCAGTATATTATCTCATGATCTACTGGACCCTTGGAGTTTATAGGCTGTAAGAACATCACAAAACTCCCAAAAGTATAACCAGAAATGTAGGAGACCAAGTATCGTGTGTCCTCTAATTAATGGCAAACCAAGGAATATGTATTAAGCACCTACCATGGGCAAGTTCCTGAAAAAAGCAGTAGTGGATGTTAGACACTGCAGAGAATCACAAAGCAGAAAGCTAGTGTTTATTTCCTCATAGCATTTACCTCAGAAGGGCAATAAGCAAAGGTGTCATTTAGGAGGTGTGATTTGAGCATTTGGGAAAAAACATTCTATGCAAAATTGCCTTCCTTATTCATGTGGCAAAGCTTCCAAAATGCCACGTGATTACTTAGAGACCCTCAATGTGAGTCTTCTATAATTCTCATCCAAAACCCCAGTATCCCTGTGTGGAGGAGAAGATGGAGCTACATGGCTCTAATGTCCCTGTCAATCACAGATGTACATTTCCCTAATGGGAGAGATGACCATGAAAGTCCTGAGACCTTGAAAACAACATGGAAGCCACTCCCTTCTTCTCCCTGCCCTTTAAGGGGGAGAAAGTAAAAATTGGTAGCCACCATTGTGAGAATTGAAGTATTACCTCCCCATTATAGCTTCCTGCCAGAGCCACATCTCACAAACACACATCCAGTTCAGGGAGCCTCAAAAGTGCTGCTGCTTGTGATCTCTTTTCCTTCCTTCCTTCCTTCCTTCCTTCCTTCCTTCCTTCCTTCCTTCCCTCCCTCTCTCTCTCTCTCTCTCTCTCCCTTCCTTCCTTCCTTCCTTCCTTCCTTCCTTCCTTCCTCCCTCCCTCCCTCCCTCCCTCTCTTTCTTTCTTTCTTTCTTTTTCTTTCTTTCTTTCCCTCCTTGTCTTTCTTTCCTTTTTAACCTATTTTAACAAACAAGATAAGGGCTGTTTCAAACAGCACAGTCTGTCTAGCCACCACCTAGAGAGACACACTATATTTTTCAATCATTGTAAAACCTAGTTCTCAGTTGACTCCTTTGTATCTTGATTTTCACAAACTTCTGATGTTCTCTCTTAAGAATAGCTCCACCTTTTCCTGGTTCACATAGTTTATTGAGGTCACCCAACTTCAAAGTTCTTCTCTGTGGCTCAAATGGTGAAGTTCTCCTGTGTGTGAGTGTCTTGGGGACACCTATGGATGGAGGAATAATACACTTCTGTAAGGCGATCTGAACCAATGACAATGCTGCACTCTTTTTGTCATGAATACCAGTGGTGATTTCGGCATCGGAGAGAGCCCTGATAATGTCTCTAAAAGGTATCAGTGTTCTCTGAGTTGCTTCCCAGGTATCCTGTTGCAAGATCTAAAGGATCTCCGAACTGAATGCTGTTGCTCGGTCGTCATGGGTGGTGCCAGAAATGCTAATTGATTTCAGATACATTCCCTGGATAGCAATGGAAAGTTTCTGTTTCAAATCCATCCAACCAAAAGTTAGATGCAGGAATGCCTGTCTGTTCTGTACCAGCTTTTCCTTTCCCTTCCATTTTGCCTGGTTGAGAACACAACATGCAACTTCCTGCCATTGCCTGCCTAATGTACTGACTCCCATTCTTGCTTAATAATAAGTCAACTTGCATAAAAATAAGTCAACTTATGTATAGGCATCCTGAGCTGAGGATGTCAGCAATAACCCCTTTCCTTTGGATCTGGTCAACAGGCATCTTTAAAGTGATTCGAGAAACTGATTTCTGATGCTCTCCCGAACTAGACAAGTCTAAACATACAGAGCACGAAAGAAGAAGGGAGGAAAGCCTCATGGAAACAAACTGTAAATCTTTAAGGGGAGGATGAGCACAGCAGAATCAGGCAGCCAAAGAGGCACTGCCTTTAAGCAGAAATGACAGTGACCTGGGCTGCCTGCAGGCCTAGCACCGAGACAAGTCAGGCATCATGGCCAAAAAGCATCTTGAACAAGTCTTCTTAGAGCTGGGGACAGAGGGAATCTCCTTTTTCATTTCTCAAAAATATGGGGTTTTTTGATGAAAAGTCAAGAGATCTCCTTCCACTCGTATAACCAAACCTTCACTTGTAGTTAGCACTGTTTGCCTATTTTCTTGTGTTTTGCCACCAACCCCAGGATATGGTCTGGAGAAGTGGCTAAATAGATTCAATTCCCAAATTCATTTCTTACCAGTTGTGTGACCTTGGGAAAGTCATTTAACTTCGCTGTGCCTTAGTCCCTCATCTATAAAATAGGAGTAATAAGACCAGTCCTACCTCATGCCATGATTTAAGTACTAAATGTGATAATCTGGATAAAGCATTTAGCACGGTGCCTGGCACATGATAAATTCTCAATACATTTTAGCTGCTACAATTATTCCCAAGGGAAAAAATGAAAATAGTCAAATCATGGAAGAGATGAATCATCTTAGTCACTATTAATACATGGAGCTGCTTGCCTTGGTCCAAAACGCTTTGGTCTGTCTCCCTTGGAGGCCAAACATGATGGTGGCAGAGGCTCCAGCTGAGGCAGAGGACACCCACAAGAGGGCTTGAGAACATGTTGTCATTGGCAGGCTACTAATTGGCCAAAACCTCTGGAAAGTCACGACACCCACTTGGCAAAGCAGACACCATCTGCTTTGTCGAAAACATCTTAGGAGTATAATAAATAAAATGCATTTTGCTTCCATAGTTGGAACTTGTAATTCCATTGGTCAGGAGGCCATCAGAAAAGGTAGATTAGTGAGCTCAATAAGTAATCAGTTAACAAAGTTGGGCTGATAAAAGAACTTCAGCAAGGAGCCCATTTATGAGCAGTGAAACACTTTTAATCGGGACAAAGCAGGCACTTCCCAAAAGGTCCTAGGTCTGGCAGGGCACACTTCCCACAGTTCAGTACCAGAAATGCTTTCCAGAGTCACCCACACACTACAGAGAGGCCACAGGTCTCTGTCTGCTTTGTGACTGTGCATGATGGCCCCATAGGGGTGGAAATTTTCAAACCTGCCAATGAGGAAGGCAAGCACAAATGCCAGGCTCACACAAAATGATGGGAAGCCGGACAGGTCCCCGGGATTAATGCTAGCTATGGTGCTGGGCTGTGAGGCTACAGCCTTCCGAACCAGTAAAGGAAGGAGAGTGCCAAAAAGGAGTGGATTCTTCTCATGCCAGTGACATGGCCCATGGCAGGGTGGCACAGCCCAAGAAACTCTGCTTTGAAAGTGATGGAGGAAATGATACACGTGGCTTCATGGGAAAGAATTTATCACTGACCTAGAAATTGGTGCCTTAGAAAGCCAAGGAAGCAACCATTTCAAGAACAAGTTTGAGCAACTTAATTTGAGAACAGAGAGGCAAAGACTCCTTCCTGAGGCTGGGTTTCCTGCATGCTAATATACAGGAAGGGATTGTGGCAGACACATTGGATGGTAAACAGCTTCACAGCATCAAGCTGGCACACCAGAGAGAAGGATTACATTTGCGCAGTTAATCAATCATCTCACCATAGGCATCCATGCATCAAGGAGCTGGATGAGCAGAAAAGTGTCTGCAAGTGGGGTTTGAGTCCTCCATGACCTACTAGCTTGAGTTCACAAACACATACAAAACTACCCAACCAACAGTGTATTTGGAGGAAGGAACATTAAACAGAGAGGACAGCAACAGGCCGCTGAAGTAAAAAAGGACCATATAGGAATTTAGACTTGAATCTCAGATATCAGTGTTTAAGACTTAACAGGGAAAGGAACCACTTGTTCACCCAGTGTCAGCTGAATCCCCCTTGATTATAACAAAACTGTCTTGAGAGTGCACGTTCTTCACCTTTCATTTTCATGAGTAGCAGATTTACCATGTGTTCCAATTTCTCTGCTCCCTGTAGACATACTGCTTTGCCAAGTCTACCTTCTCTGTTTCAACCATCACCTCCTGTACCACCACCACCTCCATCTTCACCATCATCGCCTCCATTGCCACCACCTCCACCATCACCTGTACTGTGTACAAAGCAGCACTTGGCTGGGAGTATACAGGGGGCATGCTTTTTCTGCACCATGTGCATTCCCATGCCTGCAAGTTTCTACCAATATATGAATTCCAAATTGATATCTCTATTCTTGACTTCACTACTGAGCTCCAGATCCAAATTTCCTCCTAGACACAGCTACATAGATGACCCATCAGCATCACACCTCTTCGACCTACCACAGTCCCAGCAAAGCCTGTCTCTCATCCTAATAATGCCATCATCATTGCACAAGTCCATCTTCACTGTCATCACCTCTACCATCACCACCATCATTACCACCTCCACCACCACCACCTCCACCATCACTACCTCCACCCCCGCAGGAGCACTGATATGATCAGGAGCACAACTTCCACCCTCACCCTTCACCACAGCATATACCCTTTTAGTATGCCACCATTGCCAAATCCTGGGATTTGCCTTTTATAATATCTCAAACATCCTTTATATTAATATTTCCACTGCTATAGTTCAGTCTCACATCATTTTTCCCCTGGTCTGTTATATTACCTTCTCAATGGTCAGCGTGTCTCAAATATGATTTGATCTCAATTAATCCTATAGTATCAAATCTCCATTTGATCCCAAATAATTCTACAGTCTGTTTCACATTTAATGGTTTGTAATGAATGAATCCTCCTAAAACACAAAACTAATTGTGTATTGTGTTTGAACACAATGCTTCACTTTTTCTTATATTCACACCCTTTAAAATGGGACTTTACAGCCTTTCTATCAAGAAGGAAAAGTTTGTTTTACCATTCTGTGAATATTCACTGGTCTTGTGACTTGCTTTGGCCAAAAAAATGTGGCAAAGATGGTAATGTATGGGTTCTAACTCTGAGCATTAAGAGACCCAGCTCACTTCCGCTCTCTTTTGAAACCATTAAATCTCCAAGTGAATAATCTTCATTGCGCACTGCTGACAGACAACAGACTGCAGAGCATAAAGCCTAGCTGATGCCATTCTAAACCACCCTGCCCCCAGCAACCCCAGCTGATCATGGGTAGATGAGCAAGCCTAGCCAAGACCAGATAACCACCCCACCAAGCCCAGCCCAAACCACTGACCTCCAGAATCATGAGCTAAATAATTGGCTGTTGTTTTAAGCCCCTAATTTATTTTGGAATGTTTATTAATCAGCAAGAAATGACTGATACATTTAGGCCATGAGCTTGTGATGTCTCTCCACTGAGGAGAAAACAGACTAAAATCATTCTGATTTCCAAAGTACCTCACTCCCAGCCAAGGTCTGTCCCAATTTATCTTTTGAGATTTATCTCCTGCTGTGGTTTTGTCCCCACCAAAACTCATGTTGAAATTGATCCCCAATGTGGTGTTATTAGGTGGCGTTTGGGTCCTGACTGGCTTGGTGCCATTGTTATGATAGTGAGTTTGTTCCTGCCCTGGTGAGACTGGATTCTCATGGGAATGTTCTGGCCAGAATGGGTTGTTACGAACTGGGTATCCTCTTTGGGTTTTGCCTCTTCACATGTGTCCAATTCTCCTTGGACCTTCTCTACCATGTGTTTACTTACCACACAGCCTTCATCAGAAGCTGAGCAAATGCCAGTGTCATGCTTCTTGTATTTCCCAGCCTGCAGAACCACAAGCTACATAAACCTCTTTTCTTTATAAATTACTCAGTCTCAGGTATCCCATTATAGCAACACTAAACAGACTAAGACATCTCCCATTTTCCCATCACTCATCCCACACAGCCACTATTAGAACAATTGCCAAACTTTGATCATTTTTCCCCACCTTCTCAATTTTGCATATTTATTTATCCTTATTATTACAGGTTTACCATCTTTAATCCAAAAATCAGAAACCCAAAATGCTCCAAAATATGAAACCTTCTGAGCACCAACATAACACCACAAATAAAAAATTCCACACCTGACCTCATGTGATGGGTCACAGTCAAAACACAGTCAACACTTTGTTTTATGCAAGAAAAGTATTAAAAATATTGTGTGGAATTACCTTAAGGCTATGTATATAAGGTGTATATATAAAGTATAAATGAATTTGATGGTTAGACTTGGTCCCATCCCAAAATATCTCATTATGTATATGCAAATATTCCAAAATCCAAAAAAATTCAAAATTGGAAACACTTCTGGTCCCAAGCATTTCAGATAAGGAATATTTAACCTGTGTTATTAGTATTTTTCTTTAAATTGATCCACATTGCTTCTTACTTAAGCTGTTTTCTATACCATGCTATCCAAGCAACCATAACTTTGATAGGCTAGTCACTTTTTTGAACATATGAAAAAATTCATAACTATTCAAATGAAAATATAAACATTAAAATAAGAGGTGTTTATGTACTACCCAGTGTATTCACTAGAACATAGCAAGCCTTCTGCATTCTCTCAGAATTTTTTTTTTTTATGTCTCAGGCTCCACACTTACATTGTGACCCAGTTTATGACACAGACTATTTTTAATTTGGTGCCCAATAAGTTATTAAATGATTCTGAATTTCAGGTGGAGCCAGAGTTTTAAGAACCTTGAAATAAAAACCAAGGAATTTTATTCCTGGGGGAACAGTTGCGTCATGAGTATAACAGAGTAAATGTTAGGAGAGACTTGGAACAAAGAGACCAACTAGGAAACAATTTCATTAGTCTAGGAAAGAGACTAAAGTGAGAGGTACATGAGAAAAGAGGTTAAAAAAAAAAAAAAAAAAAAAGTACCCTGACCTGAACTGAACTGAGCAAGGAAAGGGAAACTGAGTAGTGATCGTTTTTAAAAAGAGTCAGGGGAGGGAAACGTGTGAAAGATAGTAAAGGTAATTCCAGATACTGTTGAGTTAAGGGAAAGAAAACACGAAGGCACTCGAGATCATTCTGAAATGTTGGTTGTGACAAATAAATGAATTAAGTTTAAAGAAACAGTAGATTGGGTAGGCACTGAGGTGTTAGGAAGGTAGGCAATGGTGAAGGTGCTGAGTTTTGTTTTAGATGTGTTTCTTTATGTCAGGATTTAATCCTAGTATTTCATCCACAAGAGGGTGAAGGAAATAGTTTTTGTGAATCACTTTCAGAACAATTGCAAAGAGATAAGTATCACTAAGATAGCCCAACCAGTGATCCTGGTCTGATTTTTGTCTTGTGACATGATTTTGCATTTCTCCCTCAGCATCATAAACTTTTGAATGAATGGCCAGTTTTGTTTTTTACTTCACTTTTGTTTATATCTCTAATCCATCCCAGATCTATGAGCAAGACATATGTATGTTAGTGATGCTTGTTAATGGAAGCCTCTGAGAATCTGGAGTTGTTTGTTACGTGGTATTACTGTAGCAAAATCAGATTGATACACTACTTCCATGAAGGAAATAACAGTTGCTTGAGTATGGGTATAAGAAAAAGAAAAGAGTCAAAGTTTAACATTTAGAAACTAGGTGACTGAGAATGAAAATGTCACCTCCACTATATACTCATGTGCTGCACAAACATTTATGCCTTTCTTTTCATTAATTCCTTACATATAGTTTTTTAAATTCTTATGTATTTATAATAGTAAATAACACTATACCTTTTGGAGGGCTCTGAACATTTGGTGGATCATATACCAGCAGGGAATATGGTGAAAAACCATAGATGTATTTAAAAAAAAAAAAAAGAACAATAAACACCATTTTTCAAATCATCTCACAAACCCTAATCTGAGAAGAGAGTTAGAAAGGAGATAAAGAAGGAAGGATTTTTGTTGGTACGCTCCCTACTAGACGTTGGGACTTTCTTTACCTTTCTTTATGCCATTTGTCTGTAGCACTTAGATTGTGATCAGAGAAGAGCCGGTCTCCTTCTGTATTCTGAACAAGGCTATAAAAGGCATCTTCATTACAGTTCAGAAAGTGCTGGCCAAGATCACTGTTTGGGAGCTGACCATGATATAAAGGATTGTACCTAAAATTAGTAGTTTGTAGATAATGGCACTCATTAATTTTCAATCTATTCACTAAAAAGTATATCACAGGATAAAGGGAGATTGCAAGTAAAAGTTTGCTTAACTTGCTTTCCTCAAAAACTGGAATACATGAAAATACTATTTAATGGAAAAATTATATTCAATATAAATGTACAGAAGTATGTCTATTCCAGGTTAGCAATTTTCTCTCCAAGACTATGAAAGGCACCAGTTGTAGTCAATATGAAAGATAGGATGATTTGTCTCCTTCAATTAATAAGACCATAGAGCTTCCCTAGAACTTGCAGCCTCCTCACTCACATCCCTCTAGGGCACAAGGAATAATATTAAACACACCTGAGAGGGACAGAAACTTGAGCCAAACCAGGATAGGGTGGGTCATTTATACAAAAGTCTGCTTAAGTCTTTCCAGATTGACCCCATCCAATAAGTTTCCACTTATTCTTTTGACCCTGGGAATCTACATGTAATAATTTGTACTCAAAGGTAGGAGTTACATTTGAAACAATATGAGAAAACTCTTAAAGCAGCAAATATAAAATTGTTCTTTGCCTTGGCCTGCCACAATTACTTCATTGCTATGACATATGACATCATAGTTAGTCCTCAGACTCGGGGGTGTTTCTAATGAGCTGGAGTTGGAAGGGTCCCAGTGGAATGCAGTGAAGCAAAAGGCCCACTGTTCTTTCAAATTCCAACATGATATCAGGAGGGAAAACAAAGGGCTCTTCAAGATCCAGAGGTCAACCTGTTAAGTATTGTATCAAAAGGTGGCAATAATGGAAAAGAATGACCAGTTTCAGAGCATAGGAACAGATAATCATCACCTATTGCTACTATATTATTACTTCTAACTCACCAATAATGGTACTTAATATGAATATTTTCAGTAATTAACGATATTGAATTTGAATATTTTTCAAAATATTCTGTTAGCTTGGGATGTTATCACATGGGATTCTTTCCATAAGATCCCTGTGTCAAAGGAAAAATTATTACAAAGTTTTCAGCATATACATATTATTATTCTAAATAATTTTTTTTCAAAAAAATTTAAAACTATACATAGGGAATAAATGAAAAGAATAACAAAATGTTTATGCAGCACCTGAGTTATGTCCCTTTCTGCTCCCTGGCACAAAGGACCCTCAGAGGGGCAGCCACCTTCCCTAGGGCGCATGTGGGCCATTCACTCTATACTCTGTTCTGGGAATATGTCTAATTATTTAGCCAATTTATCACCAAGACAGTCCAGTGGCTAACCCCAACATCAACATAGCAAAGGTCATAGAAACCAACAGAAGCCTCTTCCATAAGCCAAAAGTCATTGAAATGGACATGAGTATCTGGTTCCTGATCCTACCCCTGACCCCCTCACCCCCAGCTGGCTTAGGCTACTTGTACAAGCTTCTTGTCTTAGAAATCTCCAAACACAGGGGAGACCTGTTCAACTCTTCTATGAGAGGAGTGGGACAACAAGGGCTGTACCTTACCTCTGGGCTCCTCCAATTTGGCTCCTCCAATACATGTTTTCTTGGGAAAGCCCAGGAGGAGACCACAATTATAGAGGGAGAGTTTAGTTCAACTATCAAAAACAAAATGATAGAACAAATAGAAAAAACATAACTAGGAATATAAGAGATTTGAATAAAACAACAAAAAGCTTTGACATATGCATCTAGATAAAGACATTTATAGCCAACAAACATAGAATATACATTATTTTAATGTTTTATAATGAAAAATTTCTAAACACACATAAAACTATAGAGAGCAGTATAGTGAAATTTCAATTTGTCCATTAAGCATCTTCAACAATTACTAATATTCCCATCCCCATTTTCTCTATTTCTCACCAATGCCTTCGCTTATCTTCTCCACTTTTCTCTTGCTCTTCCTTCTTTTTTTATCTTGCAAAGTAACGAAATACATACTTTTTGAAGTCTTGCAGCAGCAGGATTGCAAAATACGGCTCCAATTCTTCACACGCCTACACGTACGTACCTTTGCTCTTTCTCATGGTACTTTCCAGTGCCCTCCCAGCACAGGCAGCATGACCTGCTGAACTCCTTGACTCTGAGCACAGATATGCAACTTATTTTAGCCAAAGTGATCTTAGCAGAAGTATCAGAGGATTGGAATTGCATTTCTGCCTGCTCTGTTTGCTTGTGCCTTCCCTGAGCTAACTAACTGGAGGTGGAACGTTCCAGTCATCCTAGCTGAGGCCAGCCTAGATCAGCCAATAGCCAGCCAACTCCCAGACCAGCAAATGAGCCTTGACAGGGTCAGCAGAACTTTCCACTCAACCATCCTTGGACTGTGAGCAGTGAGTGCTTACTGTTATATTCACCTGAGAATTTGTAGTTGTTTCACAACATTCCTTGACAGTAGACATCTGACACAGAACCTGTGGATTATATATAAACATTATATATTTCTGGTCACAATATGAAAGGAAGCACACAAAAGACAACACCCCCCATATGTACACATAAAAATTAGATAGATATAAGATGGATGAATAGATAGATAATATTTTTATTCAGTCAAAACAAATATCAGCTAACAAAGTATGTGTTAATATTAAATGAAAAAGTGAAAACAGAGAGAACAAAGTAAAGTGTAGTAGCACACCTTTTGAGCTCTGAGTGTGACAAAGGTGCTGGTGGCCTGAATTCAGCTCCTGCAGGGAAATGTGGCCCATGCATACACAGAGACAAAAGGCAGGGTCACTGTGTGAGTCAGAAGTTCGATTCAGGGCTCCTGGAGCATGAACATTGGCTGAGAAAAATAGCCACCACCACCCATATATTTATTATGGTCAATCGATTTTCAGTGAGGGTGCCAAGACAATTCAGTGGGTACAAATGATAATCTTTTCAACAAATGGCGTTGGGATAAATGGATATCCACCTGAACAAGAATGGAATTGGACTCTTACCTCACACCAGACATAAAAATTTACTCAAAACAGATCAAAGACCTAAATGTAAAATCTAAAACTGTAAAATTCTTAGACGGAAACATTGGTGTAAATCTTTCTGACTTTGTATTAGACAATAGGACACCAAAAGCATAAGCAACCAAAACAAAATAGAAAAATTGGACTTCATCAAAATTAAGAACTTTCCTGCCTCAAAGCACACCATCAAGACAGTGAAAAGAGTACCCACAGAATGGCAAGAAATATTTTCAAATCTTATAGCTGATGAAAGTCTAGTATTGTGGAGTTATTGTTACAACTCAACAATCAAAGACAACCCAACTTAAAAACAGGCAAAAGACTTAAGTAGACATTTCTCCAAAGAAGATATATAGTTGGTCATAAGCACATGAAAAAATGCTCAACATCACTAGTCATTAGGGAAATGCAAATCAAAACCACAATATGATACACCTTTATACCTACTAGGGTTAATGTAATCACAAAGACAAACAATAACAAGTATTATGTAAGTCGTGGAGAAATTGGAATCCTTATCCATTAGTGGTGGGAATGTGAAATGGTGTGGTCACTTTGGAAAACAGTTTGTCAGGTTCTCAAAATGTTAAACATAAATTTACCACCTGAAGCAGCAATTCTACTTCTAGGTATATGCCCAAGAGAATTGAAAACATACGTTCCATGTATTATATGATTCCATTCATATTATTGTCCACAATAGGTGAATCCTTAGAGATAGAAAGTAAATTGGTGGTTTCCAGGGGCTGTGGGAGTGGGGGATGAGGAGAGACTGCTAAGCGTGCATGGTTTCCTTTGGGGGTGATGGAAATGTTCTGGAACTAGACAATGGTGTTGGTTGGACAACCTTGGGAATATACTAAAAGCCACTGAATGACGGCACTGCTGAAAAATACTTTAATAAGGTATATTTTATATTTTAATAATAATAATAAAGATACATGAGGGATAGATTGAGAAGCTTCATCAACGTCTGATGGGAGTTCTAGAAGAAGAACATAGAGGAAAAAGCAGAGTCCATATCTAAATAGGTAATCAGAAGTTTCCAGATTGAAGAATTACATGAGATTTCACATTAAAAGCATGTTAAGTGTGGAACAGGATTAATGAGGCAAATCCATGTATGGACACATTTTGATGAAATTGCAAAAAAAAAAAAGAATAATCTTAAAGCTGTCAGAGAAACTATATGTTCCTTAAAAAAAGAATGACAAAGACATTAATTGCAGCCTAGCTGATTAGAAAATAATGAAGCATTATCATTTTTTTATTGTATTTTTTTTTTTTTTGAGACAGAGTCTCACTCTGTTGCCTGGGCTAGAGTGCCATGGCGTCAGCCTAGCTCACAACAACCTCAAACTCCTGGGCTCAAGTGATCCTTCTGCCTCAGCCTCCTGAGTAGCTGGGACTACAGGCATGCGCCACCATGCCTAGCTAATTTTTTGTATATATTTTAGTGTCCAGCTAATTTCTTTGTATTTTTAGTAGAGACAGGGTCTCACTCTTGCTCAGGCTGGTCTCGAACTCCTGAGCTCAAACGATCCACCTGCCTCGGCTTCCCAGAGTGCTAGGATTACAGGCGTGAGCCACCACGCCTGGCCAGCATTATCATTAAATTATTCAGGAAAAATTACTTTCAATTAGAATTTTACATCTAGCTAAGCCATGACTCAAGAGTGAAGTTCAAAAAAAAATTAGTAAACTCCTACAAGTTAAAATTTATACAGAACATATTATTTGGCCACATTGCAATATAACTATAGATTCCCAATAAATATAGCTTTTCATGGAAACTTCTTTAAAATTGACTTTAAATCAATCTTTTAATTAAAGGGGAAATCAGAAATGAAATTATACTTTATTCATAATGAATGACAAGAAGTATAAGTGATAAAAATGGCACTTTTAATTATTTGTTATTCTATCTTTTCTAAATATTCCCCATATATCTCAAGATAATTATATCTATCTTTCATAGTTTCTATTTCTTACCGATATTATTTTTCTATTCATTTCTATTTTTATTCTATATTTCTATTTGTATTCAATATTTCTTTATTTCTTTATGTATCAACTTTCTATTCCATATTTCTATTTCTATCCTATTATCTATTTCTCTTCTCTATTCCTTTTTCTGTTCTGTATTTTCTGTCTGCATTCTAAATCATTTCTATTTCCTTATGCATTAGCTTTACATACCATATATTGGTGCTCAGATATAAAAAAGGGGAATTTGGTTTATTTGCAATACCTCGATATCTCCTATTCTCCTCTCAGAATTTGATACTCATATTCTTTTTCTTGTTGTCTTCTTCTTTTGATTGCCCTAAATGTACTCTCTCCCTTTGCCCTACTGAGGTTCTCTCCTGTCTCTAGTATCTCTGTCCATTCTCAGGCTTGTCACATTTCCCACTCTTGCCCCTGGAAAGGTTCCTGCCAGTTTATTCCACTCTGGTCACCCATACTCCTCCTTTTTTGGCTGCCCCCATAGCCAGGTCTCTACACACATCCTACACCCCCAAGCTCAGACGGTTGCTTCTGCTGTATGCTATTGCCCCAAGCTCTCCCTGGGCCACTGTTTGCCCTGGGGCTGTCATTGCTACTGCCCTTGTGAGGCTACCAATGTTCACCTCTTACTGCTGTTCCTTGAGTTCTTATCACCCAAAAAGGTCCTTAAATGTTTATGATTATTTTCTTCAACACTCTTCTTCACTGTTATGTGTACCTTGCCAGGGTGGCTCCATCAGGCCACCCTGGCATCAGGATGCTCACCATGCTGGGCAATTTCTCCCTCCTCATCCTCAGACCCCCTTAATGAGTCTGGATAATTTCATCACAGTGGGGGGAGAAATGACCTCTATTGTGAGGCTGAGGAAAGGGTCTTGCAGCAGGTGGCATCTGCTTCTTTTCAAAAAGTAAATGGTTGCAAAATACTTGATATAATGAGTGGGCATTGAATTTATAGAAATTCATCAAGTTGTACATTTAATGATTTATGCACTTTTCTATATATATACTAATATATGTAAGTAAAATAATTATTTTAACAGATGGTTTTAAAGTGCGTAAAATTTTTAAGTTTAAAATAATAAATAAGATAGAGTTAAAAGTTTGAATAAAAAAATAAATGAAAGGGTTAACATATCTGTAAACAAAAAAAAATGTTTACAGAGTTTCTGCTGGGGCAGGGAGTAGATTATGTCTCTCTGTGGTTGTTTTTCTTCTTCCTACCTTTCTAAATTTTCTACATTTCCTGTAATGAGCAAGCATTGCTTTTTGTTTGTGTTTATACATACACACACACACACACACACATATGTATAGGTCTTTGTGTCTCCTCAAAGAGCCCTTGTAACCTCCATCTTCTCTCTGAGGTGTATTTTTTTTGGCCTTACTTAGGTCTAATAATATGAGAAGAGAGATAAGAAGGGTCCTGGACACAAAATCCACTAGTGCACTTTTACTCATACCTCATACTTTATCTTGTCTTCATTATTTCTTTTCTCCTTCTCCTTCTCCTTTTTCTTCATCTTCCTCACTGTCTTCACCTCGTTTTATTTCACCATTTCGCTGAAATGAACTCTTTAACCCAATCTCCTGGGCTGTTTCAAAAATTCCTGATTTTAGGCACTCAGTAAATTTTCAATATAAAGATATCTGGAAAAAAAAAGTTTTCATAATAATTAAATGAGGCTATTAAACAAAAGATGTCTTCAGGTTCATCATGATAATGAATTGAGACCATTTGAACAGGGAGAAGTCTCAAAACATTTTTCATTTTGATTCAGCCTCAATATTTTGCTTTTATCAGATATCAACTTGGAGATAAACCTTTTAGAAGTTGGTCCATTGCTTATAACAAACCCAGAACAATTTTAAACAATTCCCCTTTATCTGATGGAGTGAAGATTGTCAGAGATGGGCCCCAGCCGGGGCCCAAATTAGAGTAATTAAGAAGCAAAAAGCCAGAGTACTTTCCTATAATGTGTTTATTTTATCAGATGATGAAACAGTATTACTGGTGCAGAATTTGTCATACTCTAGAAAGAGAAAGAGGGGGCATTGTTAAAGTGCTTTTTGTAACAGTTTTGAACGTCAGAGCCCCTGAAACAAGACTGGGCCATCAAACAGTAAGAGAAATGCTAAAAAAGACATGTAATTTTACTTTTGTGATAAGAATAAAACCATACCAAATAAGGAAATAGTGCATTAAAACTATCACAAAATATCTTTCTATGGTTGAGAGAAATGAAGAGAGAGAAACCTACAATACGGAATCAACACCAACTTACCTGAAGTTTTCTCAGAAATATTTATAAACTCAGACTATTCTTGGAAAAAAAGAGAAACTTTTATGCAATAACAAGCTAAGCTATATATATATATAGCTCCTTCTCTTTTCTGGAGACATCAAGTCATGGTTGTATAAATCAATTAAAAATTAAAATTAAAAACAAATCCCATAACACTCGATACTATTTACATCAGTATTTCCAGACTTAGTAGGAGGCAATATTCTATAAAGAAACATTTGGGCACTAAAATTTAGCAATTGCATCTCTGGGTTCATTTCAAATACTTTTCACAAATAAAGTCAATTGTCAATGTTTTGTGAGCCCCTGCAGGGTAAAGGCTCTCTCTGGCCTTTCAGCATTTCTCAGATTTCTACAATCCCTTATAAAGGGTAGAAACCTTCTAAAAAGTCTATCAAATACCCTTTAAAGAAATTCTCTTTTCTGCACTAATGGTGAGTGTAATTGATGACATTACTTATAGTAGATTTTACTTTGTTAATGCCGTGTTTATGGATTAAGCAAAACCAATTTGTCCTGGCAATGCAGATAATGATAAGCATTAGAAGGAGAAATTGATTCTAAAATAGATAGTGGCCGGGAAAAAAATTCACGTCATTAATTTGCATGGGAGTAATCCAAACTCTTTCTTAATAATTGAATCATACTCTAAAAATTACAAAGCTCCTTGATATTTATTAACTCATTGAAGTATAGCATCCCTGAGAGATAAATATTATTACTCTTTTTTTTAAGTTGCCTATCTTAGATTATATAGCCTTGGCAACAAAGTAATGCTTATAATGAAAATAAACATATCATTAGAGAAATCTACCAGTCCCCTTTTCTCACCCCACCTACCACTTCCCAAAGGCAACATCATCATCTCTAATTCTGATTCTTCTAAAGATTCTTCCCATAACTGTCTAAAAATATGCTTATTGCACTATTTCTTTATGCTATCAATGATCTCTCTGATATACATAATGAGAATTTAGGTCATTTACAATGCCTCCTATCTCTTCCTCTCCTTTTAATGTCTGACATTTGTGTGGTTATTATTGCAGCTGCTACCATTGCTGTTGGAGCCTTTGAGGAGGCTCTGGAATAACAGGAGGGAAGAAGGATATGGTGCAGATAGATAAAGAAAGAATTGACTGATGTCAGGAAGATGAAGACATTCTGAAAGTTTTCACATTTCCTTTAAGTTAGGAGGTAGAATTAGGAAGAAAGAGGTGTGGGTGTGGTCAGAAGCTTGAGAAGAATTCAACAAGCATGTATTGAGCTCCTGCTCAGGGTTGGGTGTGGTGATAGATGTTCCTAACCTTGACTGGGGATTTGGGGATGGCTTCACCACGGAGGAAATTACACCTCACCTGACTCTTGAAAGATAGGGGTGACTTAGGAAGGTGAAGGGAGGGAAGGGGGGAAAAGGTCATTCCCATTAAAGGAAGAGCTTGAACAAGGGTTTAACGGGTGGGGAAGTTAGGAGTGAGGAGGCTTCAGAGGGCTGGTGGCCAATGCTAAGGAGGCTGTCAAGGTCAGGCTGGGGGAGCCCCCTTGGAGTGTGCTGTGCATCTGCACTTCCATGTGTCTATGAGGCAAAGCCACCAGAGAATGATCAGCAGGAGAGAGGCATGCCCACTTCTCACCTTCCACATCGTTTACTCTGGCAAGGATGGATACAGCAGAAAGGAGAAATTGAGGCAGAGAGATCAGTTTAATGGCTTTTGTTATGCTAGTGGTGAGAAATACTATGGAATGGAGTAGAAGGGACAAGTTCAAGTAGAATCTGAAGCTAGGCTCATTATCATTTTTTGGAATAAATATTTGGAAAAAGAAAAAAAGACTGGAACAAAAGAAAAGAAAAGATGAAGATAGGTTCATCGGGCCTAGGAGACAGATTGCTTTGTTGGAATGAGATGGTATTGATTTGATGGGAAAGAGCAAGGTTTATGAGTAGCTCCTTGGTTTGGGGTTCGTGTAAACAGATAAACAATAATACCATTAACTGAGAGAGGGATTACAGAAGGGAAAGCAGGTCTAGAGGGGGTTAGAGGAAGGCAGAGAAGTTGAAGAATCTGTTGAACATTCAAGAGGAAATGTCAAGCAATTATTAATTATATGAATCTAAAGCTCAAAAGAAGAGTCAGTTATAGTTGGAGTTGGTGGTTGCACCATGAGAATGAGTTCTACTAGGTGAAGATGGCCAAGACCAAAACTCTGAAGAGTACTGTTACCAGTTGGCCAACAGATGATGAAACCATAATAAAGTCTGAGAGAAGAACCAAGTGGTACAAATGTCAGAAAGACCAAGAAATCTAGAAATTAAAGGGTTACAAAGATGGCGTAGTCAATAATGTCAAGCACTACAGAGGGATGAATGGGGCCATAAGGATGGAGACTGAGGTAACCTTTATTATGGCAAATCCAGCAGCACCAGAGAGGCACAGCCAAGTCAGACCTCAGGGTGGAGGGTGGTGGGGTCTACTTACAAGGTGAGGAAGAAGCAGTTGAGGCTCTTTGGCAAGTAGCTCAGCTGAGAAGGAAAAAGAATGATGGTCAGTATGGCCAGATGAACACAGAGCACTATTGGTCCAAAGAAGGGAAAACATGCACATCACTTTTTGCTGAGAGTTGAGGAGATGTCTATTATCTCTCCCTTTTGACATTGGAATATGGGGTGAAGTCACTTCCTGGGAGTTAGAAGGGCTGGATTGGGTAGAGGATTTGAAAAGAGTAGTGAAGTCTTGGAATTTACTCACTGGAAATTGAGAGACATCCAGAACTCTTTTTAGGGTGCTGCTAAGGTTAGAGGAAAAATTGGAAATTTCACCTTTTGTTCTCTTTTCTATTTCTCCCTCTCACTTCAGCCTTTACAATTCTACCTTCTAACCTACCTGCTTCCTAACTATGTGAATGAAAACAGTAACACTGTCACTACCAAAATAGCAAATAAGGCATTGCCCACCTGTGATGTCAATGGACACAGAAGTGAGAGAACCTGGGATTTGCATGGGCCCACCACAATGCATACATCTGTGCAGATTACTTGGCAACACAGCACCTCTGCTTTTCCCTCTGAAAAACATAAACACTACTACTTACCTCACAAGGCTGTATGAATTAATAGAGATAACATATGGGAAAACCTAGAGCATTGCTTGGTTTATATTAGACCATCAATACATTTCATTTCCTTTCATAAGGAGGGAAAAATATTGATCAAAGTGTTGAAATGGGTGGGAGAAAAGGGAATCATATTCAATGATAAAATAACAGGAAATAGGGCCAAGGAATGGAAAGGAGGCTTGCTAAGTAGATTCTCATTGCAAAGAAAAACACACGAGAAACCAAGACATAGATGGAGAAAGATGTTTCTGAAGAAAGATGCTCACAGTACAAAAGTGTGGAGGAGGGCAAGGGAAATACTCAAACACCATTAATCACAACCCTTGATGGCCATCCCCGTGGGGTTCAGAGGAAAGAAACAGGCAGAAAAAGCATGTGTAGTCCTGTATATCATTCAAAAAAGCAGCTGCTACTCAAATCTGGAAAAGTCAAGACTCAAAAAAAAAAAAAAAAAAAAGATTCTGAAGCCAAACAAGATCCCAGAAATAGCATACTTGTAGAAAACCACTCACTGCTTCTGGGAAAATAGATTTAGGGTTGAATTGAGGATAACATTGCACAATGAAGACTTGAAGCAAAAGGAAGCAGAACTTGATTGGGTTTATCTGGAAGGTTCCTCTCTCGATTTATTCGACAAATAATTATTGAATACCTACTGTGTGCCAAACCCTATATCCTCTATAGGAAAATTATTTCTCCTCTAAGTATATTAAAGTTATTCAAAATAGTTGTTGGCATTATGGATCTGGAAAACCACACAATTTTTAGAATAAAGAAACTCAGTCCAATATGAAATAACATTGAACTGAAAATCCTAGCAAGGTAGGAAAGTCATCTTATCTCTGCCACTGATTAGCTGTACCCCCTTGGTTAAGTCTCTATGCCTCTGTATCTTTGAGCCCCAACCTTCTCCTTGTGTTATAAATGCAGAGGAGTGTCTTATTAACATCTGTGGCATCTATTGCAAAGATATAAACAGGCTTGTCTTTGGTTAGTCAACATTATTAATAATATATAAGATATTTTTTCTAAATGATATTTATTATGAAGAGAGTAAAAGAGCCCTTAAAGTAAGAAAGAAATTTGGCCATTGATTAAACTTCATACTTTCTTAGGGATGATAAATAAGGAATAAAAAGATCATGATTATCTTTTAAAGAGAAAGGAGGGTTCTATGAGATCAAAATTCTGACCAACCTACACGTTATTTAGTATCATGTGTCCCAGGGAGATTTTTTATCCGGTTACTCAGAATGAAAATCGTTAGTTCTAATTATGTTTCAAAAAGAACATAGAATCAAGTTATTAAAGTTTACTGACGGCTCTAATTTATTATCTAGGTAGAGAAAAGGTGATGGAGAGGAATGGAGATTCTAGGGCATGGAAAGTGCATCATCCCATGAAGTTTCACTTGCTGGAATGTAATGTATACTGGGCATGTGAGCAGTGAGGGCCTGGGGACACGACGCAGACAGCTGATTCAGATTATCGGTTTGAGGATATCGGTAGCAGAGGAAGGAGTGAGCAAGAACACGTAGCTAGAGAAGAAGAAAGAAAGGTGAAGGGAAGGGCTTGTCAGTACAGAACCAAAAGAGGGAGAAACCGAAATTCACTCCTTAATTCACTGGATAAAATATCTTCACTAATAAAAATCATCACTGGCATCTCTTAACAGATTAGAGTGCTCCAACTAATATAGTCCTCTCTTTGTTGACAGTTCACAGAAAAGAGATGTTTAATTCTGAAAGTTGGCAGTGCCCTCGCCTGTACAGGAAGGATGATTGGAGGATAACAAAACCGGTTGTCTACTGAGACCACAGCTAGAGACAAAATGTGGGTTATTACAAGATATATCTTGTCAAAAGCCAGCTTCTTCCTTGCATGTATTTCCTGCTATGCAAACATATCACTTTTTCCAATATTTTGGTTTATTAAAGGCCAATGATACTCTGATGCTTGGGTGTGGCCAATGGCCAATGTGTAGCCTCAACCAGAAACCTGAAGGAAGAGGAGAGTGAGGTCGAGGTATTTACCCCCGAGGTGTCTTCCTGATGGACTGCCTTGGGCTGGCTGCATCCCTTGACCAAACATCACTGCTTCTCTCCAGGTCAACTTGTCTCTGCAGCCCTGGGCTTCCAAGGCCCAGGAATGGTAGCAGGCTGGTTGTTAGAAACTCCAGGATACTGTACCACCCTTTGTCAGTATCATCAGCCTGCCCACAGATTTTTATATAATCCTTTATTAAACCTGCTGTTTAGTTATTTATCACAGCATAACAAATCACCCAAAAATATAATTATGTGGCAACTCTCATAGTTCCTGTTAGGCAAGAATTTAGGAAGTACTTGGACAAGCAGTTTTTGCTTGGGGTCTCTCATATGGCAGCAGGCATGTGTTGGCTGGGGCTGCAGCCATCTGGGTCTAGGATGCACTGCCATGGTAGTTCACTCCCATGGTGGGCAACTTGGTGTTACCTATTGATTGGGGCCTCAGCTTCCCTCCATGTGAATATCTCTATGGGGTTTTTTGAAGGTGGTACCTGGTTTTCCCCATAGTAATTGGGACAAAGAGAGAGAGAATCATATTTATGGCCTCACCTCTGAATTTACAGAGCATCACTTCTGAATTCTATTAATTCTATTAGTCAAGGCAGTTAAAAAGTCCACCAAGGAAAGGGAACATAAACCCTAATTCTTGATGGGGGCATGCCAACTTCACATCATAAGGGGAACACGTGAGATACAGAATATGTATATATGTATCAGTGTGGCCATCTTTGCTAAATACAATCTGCCACCTGCTCCTGGGATTATGCTCATTTGAGTCTGCCATCTCTTTTCTGCTGATATTCTCACAGATGCAATCGGGATGATTGTGGGTCCCTCTGGATCTAGGATTGTAGGACTCTTCTGAAGAGTCGAATAACAGCCTAACAACCAGCAGGATGAAAGGGTGAGTTGATCCAGGTTAGGGCACACTGAGTGGAGACCAGGAAATAGAAAAACACTGAGTCCAGCAGGTTCCTGGAGAATATGTCTACTTGCTGGTGAAGAACTATTGTTCAGTGAGGGGCACATGTTTACGTCATGTTGGCCATTCTGGCACACGCCTGTGAAGTCAATGAAGACATGCAGAAGAGCAAGGGGCAAGAGAATAGGCTTCCGAGTCAAGCAGAGCTAGATTTTCATTCTAGCTCTGTCACTTGTTTGTTCTAAGATCTGGGCAAGTTGCTAAGTTTACCAAACCTTAGTTTTCTTACAATTGAATAAAAATATGGTCAAGATACCTACTTGTGTCCAGCAGAGTCTAACTAGGAAAACAGAAACCACTTTACATATTTACAATAGAGAGAATTTAATACAGAGTTTTGGTCAACAGGAGATGGAGAAGCTGAGAGCCAACAAAGGATGTTGAGGGAACTCAGAAACTAGCAACTGTTAAAGCCATTCCCTCCCCTAGGCTGGAGGGAAGGAAGAAGTGTCCCAGGAAAGCTGGGATCGCTGAGGATTTGACTGCAGGAGCAGGAGTTTCAGGAGCAAAATAGCCATTTGTCAACTTTAAATTCATCTCCTTTCTTCTTTAGCCTTGTCCCAAGCAATAATATACATGAAATCACAGGCTTGAAATGTGACATTTTTTCTAATCCAATTAAAATCAGTTCATAACTTTTTAAAATAAAAACATTTCTAATTTTTATTAAGACAACTATATAATTTTTAATGCAAAAATGCTTTTCCCAACTTTGGGAAAGATTGGGGCATTTAATATGCTTAGCGTTAGGTCCTTGTAGGAAGCATGCATCCATTAATAGGTGGCTACTATTACTATAATTACTATCAATAGCAGTAGTAGTGGCATTTCTGCAGCCTGAGAGTAGGGAATCAGGCCCTGGCTGTGGGCCACTGACTATTGGTACTCGACATTAGTTAAGACAGAGTATACCCAAGTATAAGGGGGTCTGAGAGAGAAACTCAGAATGAAAAATCGGACAAAGATTTAGTCTGGGTCTCAAAAACAGCAGAGAAGCTCGCTTTCTAGAAATGGGTACTATGATTGCATTAGTACTGTTAAATACACATTCTACAGTACTGAACCCTTGAGAACAAGACTGGTTCTGGCTCTGGGGTGGAACTGAACCTGCAGGTGGGTGCGGGAGACCATCCAAAGAGAAAGAAGAAATCCAGCCAGAGAATCAAGCAGATCATGACATGCATCACACCAGCGGAAAACAATTTTGAACAAATTTCACCCTGACTGTTTTGTAACCAAATCATGTAAACTTTGAGAGGTGAAGGAAACCAGATGGAACGAGAATTAGAACACGGGCCTCACACAGCAGACCTAGGTCCTCCAGAGCAGGGCACGTCACGGAGCTTCATCTGGCCGTGTTTAGCAAGTGTGCACAGAAATGTTTTAAGCAAGGCTAATGGTCCTAGGGCTTGTTCTTGGCATCTGTGTTAAACAAGGAAGAAGAAGAATCTGAGATCCAATCAGTAATTATTACCAAATCCATTTTTTGTTCTGCTAACTAGTTATCATACATCCAACAAAGTGGGTGTTTTAAAATAATTCTTAAGTTTTTTGTGTTACCTTCTCACATCTCAAACAAGCATATACATGTGGAAGGGTCACCATCACCTTAAACGCAGCATAAAGTAGCATCCGGCTACTTAAATACTAAAGAAAAGATGATGCTTTAGAAAAGATTAAAACTAACAAAAGCATAAGAACCCGAATGCCATTCTGAGACAGGGACACATCAGTAGATAAAAAGCATTTTAAGATTGTATTCATTAGAAAGGAAAAAAGGTCAGCATTACATGGAATGAAAAGTGCCCTTTCCACGGAGACTCCTGAACCTAATTTATCTTGCTTCAGGAAGACAGGAAATGCACGACAATATTCAGGATAGGGGGAAATGACAATTTAATGATTACAGAACATCTTTCACGTTCTGCGGTAATTGAACAATCTCAACATCAAAGGCAGACCTGGTAGCCTTTTGGAAAATGGAACATTGTTTTGCTTTCCTTTTCACTTTTTACTGCATCAATGAACTTTAGCATCTTCTCTGGCTTTATTTTTCCATTTTCATTTAGCGTTGACACAAAACAGACCTGACTTTAAGTGTACCATGCAAAGTAGTAATTTATGTTGGAAACTTTAAATGGATGGGACAGAACCACTTTTGTATCTGTTACGTTTTAATGACTTTAAATATATCCAGCTGAACAAAGTTCAGACCTTCACTATTGCAGGTGAGGATAACTTGACATAATAGATATCCTATTCCCCAACCAGCTCATGAAGGGGAGCAAACGTACAAACTGCCATCTCCAAGTCATGCCATCTTCCCAACTCGCCACTTTTTTTTTTTAAATCTATAATGCTCTCAGCACCATAGAATTTTAGAGCTGCTTTTATTTAAGCAGTTCTTTATATTTTCCCCAAACATCATGTGCTAATTTCAGCAGGTAGGAGACTACGATACTGGATTCAGGGAAGACATTCATTTAAAACAACTGTAAATATCCAATATCTTTGCTTTTCTAATATTGAACCAACCAAAAACTTATTGAAAGAAAAAATATCATACAATGGAATTTAATGGGTAATAAGCATTTCTCTAAATTAAAACTTTGGCTGTAACTTGCTACCAATGATCCTGATACAAAGAATGCATACAGCAAACTGGTATTGATCAAATATTGGCAATCAACAAGTGAGAGGAGATGTACTGGGTTTTTTTTATTTGTTTGTTTGATTGGGGGGGGTTGTTTTTATCATAATTAACCCCCAACCAGCATGGATTTTACAAATGCTTGCATTTTACCCAATAAAAATTTGCCTAAGAATAAAACCAAAGTGTACTCAATATTGTAGAATTTGTGAGGGAAACACAGTATTTTTAAAATTTTGCCTATTTTACCAATGTTGAAGTCCAAAATTTGAGCCCTCAACTCCTCCCAGCCCCCACCACATCTCCTCTTGATGGGCCCTGAAATTAATTATCAAAAAATTAGAAGGAGGGAAGACAAATCTTTTCCCTGATTCCAGGAAAAAGATGGGAGACTTCTTCCCCCTTCCCTTGTCCCTAGATATTGTGAAATTAGGGTTCACTTTTCAGTGAGTAAATAGAACTACTTATTTGGCTCATTTTCCTTTTTGGAGTTATAAACCATTTGATGTTGAGAACCATTTAGAGGATCATGATTTGGCATTTTCTTTAGGAGTAGAGTGCATTCAGCTTAGGAAGCCTTTTTGACTCGTTTCCTAAGAGTGGCAAGAAAAAAGAAATGGAGAACTGGCTGTTTCATGGGTGGTCTAGGATTTTAGAAAGAGGAGAGTAATGAACACTCTGAGGTTTCCTGCTATACCGTCCAATACAGCTTACCAGAGTAGAAAAGTAGGGAGAGATTCAAATATGAGGTATTCATCAGATTTTGCTGTGTCAATGCTATTTAACAAAAAGCCTAAAAAAATCTCAGTGGCTTACAACAGTAGACATGCTACTGATGCTCACAGACCTCCAGGTAAGCTTGCTTCAAGGCAAAGTCAGCTGGGCTTCTCTAGGCTGGGCTGGACTCCGAGCTTTGGGTGAGGTTTAGGTTTGCTCTACCAGTCTTCCTTCGAGGACTCAGGCAGAAGCAGCAATGACTCACTGAGACATGATGTTCTGGCAGAGACCAGAGCTCCAAGAGTACCGATGGAAACTCACCAAGCTGTTCAAGACTTGAACTTCAAACTGGCACGCTGTCACTTCTGCTTACATTCCACTGGCCAGTGCAAGTCATATAGCCAAACCCAAACTCAGCAGGAAAAAGAACACTCTACCTACAGAGACTCCATGACAGGGGCTAAAAGGAAGGAAGAATTATGAACAAATAATACAGTCCAGCAGATCTGGGGTTTAGGCTCCATTTCTCCTCTTCATGGGCTTTTATTCCTGATATTTCTAGATGGATTCCAGAGGCTCATAGAAACCTGCAGGAATCATTCATGGAATTTGTGTATTTGTGTATTTTTTTCTTATTTTCCCTAGCATCCTTTACTCCCCTTCCTCAAAGGAGGTCAAGAACTTCAGCTTTAACACAACTAGCTTTAAGGCCGAATGCCTGTGATAAGCTGAAAAATCCCCACCCTCACCCCCAAGAGATCAGATCCCAATCCTTGGAACCCATAAAAGCTACCTTATTTGGAAAGGGGGTCTTTGCATGTGTGATTAAGTTACGGATTTTGAGATGGGGAGATTATCCTGGATTGGCCAGGTAGGACCTACGTACAATCTCAGGTGTTCTTGTAAAAGAGAAGGAGAGGTGAGTTACAAGGACAGACACAGAGGAGCTAGCGATGTGAAGACAGATAGAAGCAGAGATTGGGGTGATGCGGCTACAAGCCAATGTCAGCAGACACCAGAAGCTGGAAGAGGCAAGGGATAGATTCTCTTCTGGAGCCTCCAGAGGGAGCACAGCCCCAGAGACATCTTGATTTTGGTCCAGGGAAGCTTATTTTAGACTTCTGGCCTCCAGAACTGTGATAGAATAAATTTCTGTTGCTTTAAGCCACCAAGTTTGTATGAATTTGTTACAGCAGCCATAGGACACTAATACAATGTCTCCCTTCAATTTTTGCCCCCTTTAAAGAAATGTAAATGCTGAATGATGAAGCATTCAGGTAGATTAAATTTCCAAGAAAGAAGGAAAACAGAAGCAAAGCCCTGACATTCCCAGTTTGATTACAGGTCAATAGTTAATGAGCTGTGGAAATGAGCTAGTGGTCTCTATCCATATCACATGGGGAGATTTTCTACATCTCTACATTACATTCTAAACTGATGGGTTCCCTTGTTAGAATTACCAGCAAGGAAACCTAAAAGGGAATAGAAAATTAAAAATAATAGCCATTCCAAAATGAGATGCCACTTAAACCAAGTAGAATGGCTGAAATTAAAAAGACTTATATCCATGCCTTGGTGTTGGGGAGCATATGGAACAACTGAAACCCTCCTAGACTTTTTGTGAACAACCACTCTGGAAAACAATTGACAGTTGCTTGCAAAGTGAAACATGACCAGACAATTGCACCCCTAGGCATTCATTCAAAAGAAATCAAAATGTATGTTCACAAAAAGACTGGTACATAAATTTCCATAGAAACTTATTTTATAATAGCCACAAACTGGAAATATCCATCAACAAGGGATTGGATATACTCATATAATATCAATAGAGTACAACATAGTAATGCAAAAGAGCAAAATACTGATATATGCAGCAAAACAGGTGAATTGCCTTCTTTTCCTGAAGGGGTTTCAAAGTCTCTCAAGGTTTCATTTTGCAAATAAAATGTTAGCCTAGGGCATAAGTTTGGATGTTTACATTATGTTGAGTGAGAGAAGCCAGACATAAACGTGTAGACTGTATGATTCTTTTTGTATGAAGTTCTAGGACAGGCAAAGTTAATCTATAGTGATAGAAATCAGATCAGTGGTAGCCTAGGGCAGAGATGGGGGGAGGTGACTACAAAGAGACAGCTGGGAACTTTCTGGAATGATAAAAATGCCATTTTTCTTAATTGGTGAGATAGCTGTATACACCTACCTACCTCATCAAACTCACTTAATATCTGACATTTCATTGTATGCAAATCGTACTTCAATAAAGTGATGCAAAAATAAAATAAATAAGTACCTTTCTGAAAGAAGTAACTCTAATATTGGTCAGATGAGTTTGAAAGCACAGCTTAGAGCCTATCAGTTGGATTTGATGCAAGGAGTCTATCCTTCGTCCTAACGAAAGCTCATCTGACTGGCAGGAAGGAGAGAAACAAACAGGACAGAGATATCTCAGGGCTTCTGAGCCTTCTGTATGTAAACCAGCTTCAGGATTGGCCCTGGTAAAGACAGCGGGATGTGGCAGGTGAGGCAAGGAGGGTGGAGCAGAGTGACTGAGGGTGGGGCTTTGAGGCTCCAGCCATACCTCAGCCCCCAACCCCAGCCAGCACCACCGTCCCAGTGCCTATCTGTGCCTTTGCAGACGGCGCGGCGGGGAGCGAAGCTTTCAAGTTCTGAAGATAAAAGCAGTTGTAATACAGAGCCAGTGCTTTCTTGCCAATTATAATTGTATTGCCTCTTTTTCCTGAAGGATTTTCAAGGTCTCCCTTGATTTCCTCTTTCAAAGAACACATTAGGCTGAGTTGCAGGTTTTGATGTTTACATTTGTTATTGCAAGGCAACTTGACTATTGCAGATATAATTAACCACCCTCATCTTGAAATACTAGAAAAATTGTGTTCTAACCAAGTAGAGGTCTCTATGTTAGACCATCATCCCTTCAAAAAGCTCAAACAATTCCCAAAGTTTCAATCCATTGGATCATGTTTGGAGTGTTTTCCCAGCTCTCTAATAAGATCAACTATCTTTTCACCTAACACTCTTTTTGAAAGTGCTTGCTTTGAGGAAAAAGAAAGTTCTGCAAGTGAACAGCCAACATTATCACCTACTCAAGAAGGGAAAGTATACATTCCAAAAATTCTTGGAACAGTACATATTTCAGGTACGAATATTGTATATCAACTATAACCCTTATAGACACAGAGAGTTGACCATCCCATAATTAAATGGGCAGTCATCAAAGCTTTCCAGAAATTTGGCATGGAAATCAACACAGGGTGATTGGTTGTTACATGATTTCTTCGCCCCCCACACACTAAGTGACACATGGATTTAATGTTTCAGGAAGCAAACCCTTCCATCCTTTATTTACCCCGTGGCAGACAAGCTGGGGAACAGCAACCCCCTGTTAACATAGCAATGATATAACAACCTTCTTCCGAATTCTGTTCTTTCTAGTTGTAACCCATAGTTTTGTATTGTCACATAAACTCAAGAGAGGCCCATAATTAAGGATGCCCAGGGAGAAATTTCCAGAAAGAAACAGAAAGAAAAAAAAGAAAACCAAAATACTGTTTTGAAGAAACCATGCAAAAGAAAACATCAAAAAAAGGCAGCTAGAAACTTTATTCAGAAAATCACGAGAGAGAGCCCAGTCTATAAGGCATTCAGGTTACAAGCTTAAGATTAGAGACTCGATCATTTTCTTTTCAATATATATTTAAGGTGAGGGGATAAATGCTCAATATACTTTGCAGTAGCTCCTCTATCGCCTTCTCCTCGAGAAAAGAGGGCCCAGGCTTAAGGAAATTGAAGCTAATATTTTATGTGGGTTCATTTAATACCTGTCCTCTTACTTGCAGTACAAATTATTACCACTGCAAATCATAAGCAAATGACAACAAAAAAGGAACCCAGAGATGTTTCCTCCAAAGTTTACAGCCTTAATATTCAAGACTGACAAATGCAATCTTCTATAAGAAAAGTTGATCCCAAACTGTAGCCTGTTTCAGATGCACCTGGAGGGCTTGTTAAAACACAAATTGCTGCTCCTAGTCCCAGAATTTCTGGCTCGGGAGGTGGGCCCCTCTAAGAAGTCCCCAAGTGATGCTAATGCCACTGGCGAAGCGACCACACTTTGTAAACCACTGTGGTAGGGGTTAATGACACCTGTTTCCCTGACACTAACTCCTCTCTCCCCACCTCTACCCTTACTCTTCTCCCATCAGAGATGGTATTAGGCCCCTCTTTGTAATAATGATTAGGCAATAATCGCCTAAAGTTTGAGACAGAGAATGAATAACTGAATATAGGGATAGGGCCTGCAGTTGTTGGAGTCTTCCAGTTCCACAGGAAACAACTTTGGCCTCTGAGACAGACTATAGATCTGTGAAGAGGATTCCTGCCAACTCTCTCCAATCCACCGAGAGGATGCTTTCTACTCTCCCCACCCTCAAAAGTTATAAAGTATACTTTAAAAAAAAAGGGGAGGGGAGGGTCCCACTGCAGTGGAATTCTGAATATCACCGAGAAAATTGTGAAAGTAGATCGAGATTATCTGGGGGACTCGCAGATGAAATTCTGGGTGGCTCCATGCCAGAAAAAATAACCCCGTTACAATTAAAAACAAGTTAAATCAAACTGTCTGGGCTTAATTGAGTCCGCTCTGAAAGTTTCTCTTCAACAAACATGGTGCTTTCAGTAGGTGAGAATGAAATTGTCCAGTCCCTTGAAACTAACTTAAGCCCCCGCGCCTTCCACCCTTCAGGCAAGGGTGCAAGGCTTTCTGTGAGTGGCTGCAGGGCAGAAGGAGGTTGCAAAGCAGAGAGACCAATTCCAGGGATTCAAAATATCTTCCAACTCACACGGAAGGAAACACCTACTCGCACCCAACCTATATGGTTCTGTGCAGATGCTGCAGAACCAGTGGCACAAAGGTAATTGCAAAGCACCTGGTGCTAGCATTGTGCTAACACATGTGCACACACTCTAGAATGATGTCTGAGAAAAGCCAACTTGGGATAATCGGGAAAATGGTTTCCAAGAAAATCCAAGGAGGCCTGAAACATCTATGCAGATAATCAGTACCTACCACTTCAAGATTCATCCTGTCCCTCCTCACAACTTATTTCTCTTTAATATTTTCAAGACCTCCTTTATTTTAATTCAATGACATCTGTGCAAAGGAGTGGAGGGAAGTCAGAGAGAGGGAAATGTGGGCAGGGAGATGGTGATACTCAAAGACCACTGGGTCTAGCCTTGAGCCCACACCTTCCTGGAGGCTTGCATGCATGCACACCCACAGTCCCTAGACTCTGAGCCCGTGCATAAACGGGCAGACAACCACTCAGGGCCACAGATAAGCTAATAAAACTTTTTGGAGGAAATGGAAAAGAGTGAGAGAAAGTTACGTGTCTTCAAAATTAGAGAAGCAGATAAACAGAACTGTTCTGCCAAGGTTTGCTTTCCCCTCTGGCTGTCAGAGGCTGCAGCCCAGGCCTGAACTTGCCTGGACTAGGGTGGCTCTTGGTGGCTCAGCTTGTGTCCAGAGGATTTGTTGATTAGTCACAAACTTGGTTTCCCTGTGTGTCTGAGAAAGAGCCGTGATTCATCTTGACAACTGTCAGTTTATTACCTCAAATGGGCACAGGGAGAGATGAGCAACCTGGTGCCGGAAAAGAACACAAAAGAGCTGATGCCACTTCCTGTAACACTTTCAAGGTTTGGGCTAGAAGAGTTTATGTGGCAAGAACCCTGGGCTGAGAACAGCCCAGCAGAAAATGCCCTTGTCAGCACACTCTCAACATCCTGCCATTCAGATGTCATGAATTTTATTTTATTCCCATGAATAAAAATGTTATGCTCTTTTACATTACTCAGTTTCCCCCAAACAGCACTTCAGATTTCAAAAAAATTAGCCTTTGCTTTCATAATTCAATCCATTCTGCATACCCAACTCTGACACTATACTTTTTAAAAAATGTCTACCTGTGACCCAGCAATATTTCCAAGAGAACTGTGTGCATGTGTTCACTAGAAGATATGCATTAGAATGTTCCTAGCAGTGTTATTCATAATAGATCCAAAGTGGGAGTTGTCCAAATGCACATCAACAGTGGAAGGAATAAATGAGTAGCGTATATTCATACAGTGAACTACTACATAGCAATGAGAATGGTCTACAACCACACGCAATGACATGGATGGATCCCATAAACACAACATTGAGTGAAAGACGCCAGACATTAAAGATTCATTTTATATAAAAATAAGCAAAACTAAACTGTGCTGTTAGAAGTCAAGCTAGAGGTTACCCTTAGTCAGGGAGGGAGCAGGAGGAAGAGATTTAGGGCTGGGGGCGAGGCTGGAAAAGGGCTGTTTCTTGATCTGGGCATTGGTAACACGTGTTTTCAGTTTGTAAAAGTTATCAAGCTATCTGCTTATGACATGTTCACTTTTCTACATATGTATCATACTTCAATATAAAATAAGCACACACACACAAAGTACCTATTAGGTTGTCTTTGTCAAGATTTGTAAGCTTTAGAATATGAATGTAAGTGAGTAGTGCAAATAAATGCTGTGAGAATTTGCCATGTAAACTATGCTGTTCAACAGTCATATCAATATAATAGAGCAAAATGCCACGTAGCACAAAGGGTTAGTTCCCTGAATAAATTATTGTCCTTATAAGTATGTCACACCAGCAAAGGTACATCTGATAACACAAACCTCAGGATGTGATGCATCAGTTTGCCATCCGTGAAGGAAGGAAAGGACCATGTGGTATAGTATGACTTCCTCCCAAGTCTTCCCTGGGGGGTGCGGGGGGAGATATATTTCTCATCATGTCTCTTTCTTCCATCCTTAGATCCCACTCCAAAGATTAAACGTAATCAGGGGAGACATTTGATCAATAGAAAACTCATTTTGCAAGATAAAAACCAAATGGGTCTACCAAAAGCCATAAATCATTACTTAAGCCTTAGCCAAAGTTGATCAGAAATCTTTTTCCAAAAAGGAAAGCTTTCTTCTCTTAAAAGAGCAGCATGCTCTGGATATCAATAAAACTCCTTGACTGAAACTTTGCATTGGGATATGTTTCTGTAGAGATAGCTCAATGGAGCCCTACTTACCCTTCTGATAAGGAGTTCTAGAAGGAGGGAATCGCATGAATTATTCCAAGTCTATATGAGCAAAATCTCCAAATAATCGAAGCCTACCCTTTCAAGTGTCAAAATTTTCACTTTAAAGATGTTAAATGAAAATACCACTAAATTATTTCACAATGGACATTCAATTGTAAATACTACCTGGATATGAACCCCAAGGCATTAAGGAATTTTTGAATTCAAAGCCTAAATGTGGTTACTAGAGCCAGGATGGGGTGAGAGGAACAATCCTTTAGTTTAGCATTTTAGCTCTTGAAACAAATGAAAATCACAGATATCATGGCCATGTCTTCCAGCATTGCCCAGTTACTGCCATAATAAATAGCTATAAATGAGTGTAAGAGATTGTTAATCTCAACATTCTTGTTCCCTCCATGAACATGAACTAGTTGGTGGCTTATCCAAGATCACTCAGAAAAGAGTGTCAGGGCAAGAGTTAGAGTCAAATTTCCTAACTTCCAAATTGGCCTCAGTTCCACTGTAGGACACTGTGTCTCCTATAATCCTGGGAACTATTTCCATGGACCTCACGGTCCATGACAGGTGGCCCCTCAGCCTGCACAGTGGGGAAATGGAGAGTTATGCTGGCAGATGTGGACAGAGAGGAAAGAACTACACCCTCAGCCAGCAAACCAATGCCACTCTCAGAAGAATAGACCTCTTCATTTCCTGAAAGTTGATGTTTCAGGAACTTAGCAAATAGCAGAACGTACTGTCTGGGGGATGGGCATGCTTGTAGCTCTGTCTTGGGATGTGCAAAGACAATATATGTAACTAAAAATGTTTGTACCCCCATAATATTCTGAAATTTAAAAATTAAAAAAATAATAAAACTTAATTTAATTTAATTTTAGAAAATTTGAAACTTTAATTTTACTTTTATTTTCATTTCTCAGCCTTGGGATTCTGATGTTGTATGAAAACGCAAGTATTTTCAAAGATAGAAAATGTATATGGATATGATTAAAATGGTAGAACTCAAAATTTATGATCATGGAGCAGGACCCCTCTACCCTCCAGTTAACTGTAATTGTGAGCCAAATTCTCATGCTGTCTTACATCTTGTGTCCAACAAGTGATCCAGTTTCCTTACTCATGGAGAAAAACCCACCAGCAAATGGCATTCAGACATGGGGGCCTGATAAAAGATCCCACACAGTGGAAGATTTGTTGGGGACATTTCATGAAAGGAGCAAGGGGGTTACACGCGACTTTCTCCCCCAGAGTTTATCAAGACTATGATAAAGTAAATATGAAGTAAGCCACACACACATACACACTCAAGCTTTGGAATGAAGGAAACAGAGTAACTTCTTTATGTGTCCTGTTGTATATGCATTACTTTAAATTTTTTGTGGCCTTGGGTTGGGAGCAGGATTCTGCAATATTTTATTTCAGAATATCATGGGAGAACACATATTTTGGTTACATAATTTGTTTTTGTACAGTTTGAGTCAAAGTTATAAGTGTGTCCTTCACCCAGCTAGTGTGCATTGTACCTGTTAGGTGTGAATTTACCCATCCCCTCGTCCCCACTCCCGCCTACTTGATCTCCCTTGAGTTTTACTCCAGTATGTGCACATAAGTGTTGATTGATTAGTTCCAATTTAGTATTGAGTACATGTGGTGTTTGTTTTTCCATTCTTGTGATACTTCAGTTAGAACAATGGCCTCTAGGTCCACCCAGGTTATTACAAAAGATACTAGATCACCATTTTTTTAATGGCTGAGTAGTGCTCCATGGTATACATATAGCACATTTTATTAATCCACTCATGTATGATGGGCACTTGGGTTGTTTCCACATCTTTGCGATTGTGAATTGTGCTGCTAAAACATTCAAGTGCAGGTGTCTTTTTAATAAAATGTCTTTTTTTTCCTTTGGGTAAATAACTAGTAGTGGAATTGCTGGATCAAATGGTAGTTCACTTTTAGTTCTTTGAGGTATCTCCATATTACTTTCCACAGAGGTTATACTAGTTTTCAGTCCCACCAACAATATGTAAATGTAACTTTCTCTCTGCATCCTCACCAGCATCTGTTGTTTTCAGACTTTTTGATAAAATCCTCACTGGAGTTAGGCAGTATCTCATGCAATCATTTTTTAATAGAATAAAAACTTGTGTTGGAGTCTCGTTCTTAAAAATCATGTCCACCAATAAAAAACATGTCACACAATAACAAACTCAACATGTTCTTTCAATGTCCTCACTTCTACCAAGACAGACAATTTATTGGTACTTAGAAACCTCCATCTTGGGTTTGAACCAGGTTAATTTGATGTTACATTAATCAGATTATGGTAGAAGAGCAGGGCAATAGAGAAAGTTTAATTACTATTCAGAAGCTTTATTTTTAGTCAGCATTGTTCTGAAAAGGCTTGTTGTTCAGGAGGAGTCTCCTGACTCATTTCACATAGTGTATTATGCGAAAGTATTTTAGAGTTTCCTAAATTTTGTCTTATCAGTTAGCTATTGATGTATAACAGACTACCTCAAAATATAACATCTTCAAACAATAACCCTTTATTTAGCTTAAGATTCTGCAGATCAGAGATTTGAGCTGGACTCAGGGGATGTTTCCTCTGGTCTTGGTTGGGCTCCATTACATGTCTGTGGCCCGTGTGGTCATCTAGGTAAGTCTGAGTCTGGAAGTTGACTCTGGGCTGAGGCAATGGGAGAGATCGGTCCATGGGGCTCTCTCAGCCTCCTGTGGGCTCAGCAAGGGAGAGCAGAATCACACAGGACTTCTTGAGGCCTAGACTTACAATTGGCACATAATCTCTTCTGGCACATTCTATGGTCAAAGAGCATCAAAAGCCTAGACCTCTCCCCAGAACTCTAAGCTCATATATACAACATCCTACCACGCTTCTCCATTGGATATCAAATAGGCATTTGACTTTAGTATGTCCAAAATTAAACATCTATATTTTTCTCCACCCAGAATTGCCCTTTTCACATTCTTCTCCATTTCAGTAAATGTCCATTCCACCTTTCCAGCTGTTCATATTAAAAACAAAACAAAACAAAACAACCCTGCAGTCATCCTTGACTTCTGTTTCCCTCATACCCAATATTTAACCTGTCAGCAACATCTATTGGCTCTCCCTTCAAATTGAGAGAATCCAAATAGTTCTTATCATGTCTATCACTGCCACAGATCCTGACATCTTCTACTCGACCCTCTCCACCCTTCCCACCCTGTTCTCTAAACTGGCTTCCTCGCCTTTTATCTTCCAGTTATGTTCAATGGTGAGAAGTTCTGACAAGAGCTTGAGGGAATGGGGAGAGTGAATTCAGAGGAGTTACATCCCTTGCTCCCATCATGCCGTCTCCTTAGGCTGGTGAAAAAAGTCAGTCTGCTAAATGCAACTTCCTCCTTCTAGGAGGATTCTAGGAAATAACTCCTACCCCCAGTCCCATCTGGCCTAGAGGTGGTAACAAATCCTTTGATCCTAACAATAGGTTATCACACTACCCCTTACAGATCTGCAGTACCCCAGCTACACCTTTGTAAATAGTCATTTTGTAAATAAACCTTCCTTTCATTATGCTAATGTGAATAAGGCGCCTGTTCCTGATTGCGAATCTGAATGACAGCAATTGCTACTAAAAGTAGCCCCAAGAAACCGGCCCTTAAAGTGAGACTCTGTGATTGGGTTGCACATATATCAAAGAGGGAAATGGGGCCAGGAATATCCAGAAGAAGTGATAGCAACCTGATTACTTCACTCAGCATGGGATGCTGAGAGTCAAGACCAGTCCACCTTTTCGAGGGAGCAGCTGCAAAGGCTCATGACCTGGAGTATAGATACAGGGGAGACTATCACAAAGGGCCCAAAATGCAGTCAACATTTTCACATTTTAGTCTCCGACAATATCATTTCTTCAATTAATTATATCCAGTTCCTTAAATAACGTTGGAAATAAGATTTCAACAGAGCCAGTTCATTTTCTAACATATTTCACAGGTGGTTTTTTTTAATTTTCCATCTAGGTTGGTACATAACCATAACGTGTTATAATTTTACATTGAAATAAAAAATGTTTTTCCTAGAAGCATCACCTCAGCAGACCCTGAGACTGCTGGGAGTGGAAAAGTTGTGCAAATTCAGGCTTGTCTTTAGAGCATCTGGTAGAGAGCACTTAGTAGTTGCTCCATAAATGTTTATTAAACTTTTTATGTAATTTAAGCCCAAAACTCCTCTTCTGGAAATCACTTCTCTTCATATTCTATTTTCCACTAGTATCCCCCTAACATGTCTTCTTCTCTAAATGCCTGTATTAATGGCTTATAATTAATTAGAAGCTAATCTCTTTTATTTATCAATGTAGTAAATAACTGAGTACACCGTGCATGGAAAAATCTTATGTCTTTGCAGTCTTTTTTGTGCTATCAAAACCTCTCTGTTCTGACATTAATTTCATGCCTCCCACCCTTGCATCAGGCAACAAGCAACAAAATACATGACAAAAAATATGGCCTGTAGCACCAGATTGCCTAGTTCAACACCCCCTCTACAGCCTTAAGCTCTGGGAATCTTGGCAAGCTGGAATCACCTGAGGAGCTTTAAAAAAAAATACCGATGCCTGGGTCCCACCCACAACTTTCCGATTTGATTGGGCTGCACTGGGAGCTGAGGATTGGCATTTTTAAGCCTCCCCACATGATTTCCATGTGCAGCCAAAGCCGAGAACTGTTGGCTTTGCAGGTCCTCACATATCACTCACTTAGGAAAGACTTTGATGACACCACCCTCATCTTCCACCCTCAAACCTGGCCCCTTGTCATAGGCTCTAGCATCACACTTCTTTTCTTCCTGGAAATTATCAGAGCTGACAGCTGGGACCTTGTATTTGTTTATATCTTTATTTGACTGTTTCCCAGTGACTGTTCACTGGGAAACAGTCAAATAAACTGCGTGGTAGCACCTACAAGTACAGTGGTAGCTGGTACACAGTGGGCATCCAAAAATCAGTCATTCGATGCATTACTCTAGTACACTATAAGCACCCAATTTATGAATTATATCTGGATTTTAATGATGTAGGGCAGGAGTTCTCAAACTTCAGCCTGAATCAGAATCACCTGAAGGGCTTGTTAGCCCATAGCTTGCTGGGCTCCAGCCCCAGAGCTTTTGATTCAGTAATTCTGGAGACAGACCCTAGAATTTGCATTTCTAAGAAGTTCCCAGTTGATGCTGATGCTGTTGGTTCCTGGGCCGTATTCAATAGACTTTGTCAACAGGCAACAAAACACATGACAGAAAATATGGCCTGTAGCACCAGATTGCCTAGTTCAACTCCCAGCTGTGCTACTCATTAGCTATGTGGCATTGGAAAAGATGCTTAATTCATGAGGGCCTCTGTGTCTCCATCTGTAAAATGGAGACAATACCAGAATTTACCCCGTCAATTTGTTATAAGGATTAAATGAGTTAATATTTATAAAACACTTGGAAGAGTGCTTGGCAAGAAGGAGGCATTTTATAAATATACTAATGCTTAATGGTTTTAATGGAAACATCTTGATAACACCTGTGCAAAATGATTTTAAAATTTTAATCCTACATTTGAAATTCAAAACGACCCCCCCACTCGCACACACTAAGAATTACTATGGCATCCAAAGCTCAAAGTGTGGTGCATCAGATTCATAATCACCATTATCAATACCATTAATTGACCCTCTAGTCTATGCGGGTGCTTTACAAGTGTATCTTATTTTATCCTTCCAAATATGAAGTAGGTGTTACTGTTCTCAATTAAAATATGAAGAAACTGAGGCTCAGCGAGGTAGTGAAATCTGAGTAACCGAGCTAGAAAATTTTAGAATTGAGGTATTCAAAATCTCTTTAGAAGTGAGCAACAAGGAAGGAAAGTTAGATGATATATAATTTAGAACTCCTTTAGTCACAAGTAACTTTCAGTCCCAAGTAAGCTTTAGTCACAAATAACCCAAATCAAATTGACTTAAACAAAGAAGAGAATTATTGGCTCATGTGTCTTAAAATTCTTTCTGCTACGAGTACAGCTGGATCCAGGGGCTCAAATCTGAATTCCACACTCTCGCTCATTCTCTCTTGCTCTTATTCTTTTCCTCCCTCTCTCCCTCCACTTCCTTCCCTCTTGGGTTCTCCTCTCCTGTGTTTTTCTCACTCTCAACTAAGCTCTTCCACGTGGTGATCCCCAACAGATCAAGAATAATATTGTCTTTGTGGCTAAGAACTCCAGAGTCATCTTCTCCACAATCCAAGCAAAAGTTCTGGAATGGAGTCTTACTGAGCCAAGCCGAATTTCATGCCAATTACAAACCAACCACTGGACTCAAGCGTATAGAACATGTTAGTTCACCTGGTCTGGGTCACATGTCCACCCTTAGGGTTGGGGAAGTATCTTCTCAGTGGACTAGCACATGCCACTCCCCAAAGGAAAATCAAAGAACTGTTAGCAAAAGAAGGAACATGGAGGTTGGTGTCTGAGTCAACTTTTCCTCACAACGTCTTTTCCTCCCCTAGAAGGCCACTGGGCTGGAAGTCAGACAATCTGGGTCTAGTTATGTTGATATTGTCAAGCCTATCATTTTCTCTTGGCTTTATTTTCCTCATCTATTAAAGGAAGGACTTGGCTTGGAATTCTAGGCTTCCTCTTATCAGCAAAGTTCAAAGATTTCTATGCATACATGTCTTTTTAGCCCAAGCTGAATGTGACCCAATGCAATCATTTAAAAAAAAAAATTCTGATTGAAACAAAGAACCTAAAATGAGCCTGGGAATCACACAGCCTGTGAAATGAGAGATACAGAAGTGAATTAGTCAGAGTAATAATGGTAGCACCAGTAGCATCTTGTTCATATGCAGTCACTGATGCTAGCAATATAGATAAGGGCTGAAGAAGACCAGGGGGCAGATGGGGTCAGTTGAGAAAAAGCTTCTGGGAGAAAGTGATGCTTGAGCTGATCCTTAATGGAAGGGTGGCGATTGCTGTGTAAATGCAAATGGAGGTGTGTTTCTAGTAAGAGGTACAACAGGGGCCATGAGGCATGTCAGTGTATAGCATGGCCACGAATTACAGTCTGCAGGGTCAAGGGCTTGGTGAAATGCTCGGCTGGGAAGTGGGCTAAGGGCAGACTATGGAAAGCCTAGCCTGCCATGGGAGGAAGTTTGGGCTGTATCCTGTAATGGAGGATGAGAAGGTAGGAGGGAGGGATGCAAGCTAGGATGCCCCATCAAGCACAGGGCATAGGGTGTCCAATATAATCCTCATCACAGTCCATTAATAAAATGGGTGTTTATTATCCCCATTTTACAGATGAGGAAACTGAGGCTTGGGTAGGGTTGAATAATATGCCCAGCTGCTTGTGTTCAGAGAAGTGTGTTCAGAGAGTGGGAGCTCTTACCCAGATCATCTGATGAGTTCAAAGCTAGTATTTCTTCCACTTTGCCCTTGATATCGCACCAGTCTTCCATTTCGGAGGAGTCCCGGAGGGACTGAATTTAGCTCTAAGCAAGTAGCTTAGATGTGACTGGCTGAAAACATCAGCTCTCTTCTTAGTGTCACACATAACACTCCCAATATTTTTAGCAGTTAGCATTCTTCTCCAATCAGCCCAATAGAAATTATTTTTAACTCATGATAATGTGGTGTTTGTGAAAGTTGGTTAGTAACTAAGAGAGGAACCCTTGGCAATTTCACAAAGTATCTAACCGGTTACTTCTGCAAACAAGTCACTGAGCAAGATTTCTGGAAAGAGGGCAGGCTATCTTGGAGAACAAACACAACTCCAAATATAGAAATATATTTAAATCAAGTAACTTTTGTAACTGAACCAATGGACATAGGCCACCATGTAAGCTTGCCACAAAGTAATATTAGGATAAAAATTTGCCAACTCTTTGTCAAGTTCAAAAATACTTGGATTGCCTAAGAATTAGGAAATTTAAATTCAGTGAAAATCCTGTGATAGCCGTGGGCATGGTACCAATTATTAATAGCTATCAGCTTTGAAAAGCTTAACAGATTAATTTCTTCTTTTCCTTTGATTAAAAATTAAAATTTAAAAGCAGGTAATTCAATTTTCCTCACATAATGTCATCTTGTCACTCTATTTGCACCACCAAGCTATGGAAACATATCCATCCATCTTTCACATTTTGAAAGATACAGAAGACTGTCTAAAGCAATTCTTTAAGAAGAGCACCCTCCACTTAGGGTATTGATTCTGTACTTCTCAAAAGAATTGAAATGATCACCATAGTAAAACTTGATGTCCTAGCTTCAAAAATGCCATTTGGAAATTGCTCTCCAATTGAAGACATTTTATGACACTGCTGCAATGTTTGCCATACAGCGAAAATATAAGAACCTATAAAGGATTATGTAATCACTATGTCCTGTACACGACGTGTTGGTTTTGGATTGCTAACAAATGTTCAAACTTCCTTGGAAAAAGAAAAAAAAAAAAAAAGAAAAAGAAAAACAACAAATTGTGAGGCCAAGAGGATGAGTGGATCAAGTGTCAGCGTTTATGTTCAAGCAGCGTGGATTGGCTCCAGCCTGAGGTTAACTTAGAATTAAAATGGAACTGGTGGTCTTGCCTTGGCAGACAAGAGGTTATAACAAATCTATGACCACATACATACAGACACCACGGTCGCCAGCTAAACCACACACATGTGGCACACTCAGAGAGCTTCAGTAAAGCAGTTACCAACACAACTGGGCTCCCCTTTCTTCCCTTTCTAGGAGACAGAGCAAACCTTATCCCTTCACATAGCAGTTAAAGGAATCTACATCATGGTTAACAGATTAGATCATCTTCTGCCCAAGATTTAAATTAACATTATTAATAGCTGGGGAAAGTTCATCCTCAGTACAAAGCAACCTATCTATCATCAACCAATCATTCATCTGCCTACCAATGCAATAGTGATTTTCCAAAAACAAAAACCAAAAAATCTTCCTGGATGTTTACATAAAGACTGCTCTGCTTTTCTCAAATCTAATGAGTGAGCATTTTTCACACCCTCTGGGTATCTGTTTTGGAAAGTCAAACTCATTGGCCACTCCAGAAGCAATCAAGATTCAAGACACCACTAACTAAAGTTTCAAAGAGGCAAACCGCATGTAGACAATGGTAGGTTACAGAGTATCCTTTGGAAGGCAGGAGAAGAGGGAGGAAGCCCGCCCTACCATGAATGGGATAAAGAAAAGATCTATCATATTGGGCTGCCAACATGCTTATGTGGTGGTCCCAGGTTATAGCAGGCCCTGGGAATTAATTCATGTATCCACTGAACAAACATCTGTAACATGGATGGAAAAGAAAGTGGGCTCCAAGTTCTTGGCAACATAGAATAGGATATCACACCCTACCAGGTCAAGGATGTGGGAATGATGAAATGTTTGGAGGATGGTCTCACCAGTGCTGTTCTGTCAGAATTCTGTAGGGTTTAACTTGTTTCCGTTGGATCATGCAATGTATCAGATATCTCTTGCTGCGTAACAAACCACCCCAAACTTACTGCCCTAAAACAACAACCAAAATGATTACTCACAAGGCTATGGGTCATTTAGGCAATCTTGCTGATCTGGGCCAAGCCCAAATGATTTAGTCAGCTGGAAAGTCAGCTGGCGGCTGGAATGGCCTCCCTCTGTGTCTGGTGGTTGGGGAGTTACAGGCTGGGGCAATGTAGGTGACTAGGCCATATGTTTCTCATGCTCCAGTAAGTTAGACTTGACAAGGTCTCACAGTGTTGTTAGTGTTCCAGGAGAGTCAGCAGAAGTATGCAAAGCCTCTTGAGGCCCAGGCTTCACCTCTCCTGCATTCAGTGAAAGCAAGTCATAAGGTCAACCCAGATTCCAGGGGCAGGGGCATAGACTCCACCTCTTGCTGGTAGTTGCTGCAAAGTCACATTGCAAGGAATAGGTTAAAGAAAAAGAAAGATTTGGGGCCATTTTTACAATCAACCTACTATATCCATCTAATCAGTGGCCATGTTGGGAGGGAACTTTCCTATTTCAAGTTTCAAGACTTTTTTTACCATTGCACACTAAGTTATACAAACTCCAACCTGTATTTTATCCAATAGGCATCAAGAAACCTAGAGCATGCTGACTTTAGAATTATACTCTCTGGCTTGTTATAAGCTTTCAGCATGTCATTGCTATACAACTTTGTGCAAATTGCTTGACCCAATCTGTGACCTCCATTGCATCTATAAAATGGAGTTAATAATACAGCCCAGCTCATGAGGATATTATGAGGACTAAATAATAAACACGAAGCTTTGAAAAATGACTGTTACCTAAAGTGCTCAAAATATATCATCATCACCATCAATATTGACAAAATGAACTTCTGGTCCATCCTTTTCCCGCATTTACATCTCTTCCTCTATCACAAGGCCCTGGAATACAGATCTTTCTCACCCAGTAAACACTTTTCTCTTGCTCTGCACTTTGCATGCCCCACCCCAACCCCACCAACACGCACACACCAGCAGAAGACAGACCAGCCTTCTACCATGACAATTTTCTGGACAGTTTGGGCACTTAAATTCCCAAGTCAGGCTTCAGGCCTGGGGGCTGCCTGCCAGGAGCTTCCTGCCACTTCCCGTAGCCTGAACTCTGCGAGCCTGGGGTTTGCCTTATTTAAATGTGGTACAGCCTGGGATTCCTCAGGCCTGGGAGCTACACTGGGGCCAAGACATTTGTGGCCTTTACTGGCTCAGGAATCTGTCCTACTTTGCTGCCACTCAGAAGCTCTGTGTGTGCGTGTGTGTGTGTGTGTGTGTGTGTGTGTAAACACTTAAGGGTGGGAAGGTACTGCACATATACAAACTCAGAAAAATTCATGATTTAGGGAAAGACTACTACATACTTTCTGCTATGGGGGGAGGATGATGCTAATCAGGAAGCCAATTTCTACATAGATTTTTCTAGAATAGCCTTATCTCAAAATCATAAATATAACCTCAAATAGAGTGGTTACAGAAACAAAAGTTTGATTTGTCTTTTGCTTCTCTCTAGGACAATACAAAAATTGCTATGAACATGATTGTCCACATACATGTGTATGTGTCTACTTACACAGGTTTATTTTATACCTTTTTCTTTTCTTTTTCTCTTTAACATTCTTCCTCTGTTATTTTTTTTTTTAATTCAAAAGGAGCTTAGAGATAATTCCAAACCCTTACTACTCAAAGTGGGGTCTGCCAGCCCACCTTATCGGCTTCTACTGAAAGCTTGTTAGACCCACTCCAGACATAGGGAACTGGAATCTTATTTTACAGAACAAGCCAAGCCCCCTGATTCTGATGCACGTTAAAATTTGAACAGCGCTAGAGTGGGCCAGTACTTTCCCAACATCCAAATGCTACATAATCACCCGGAGGGCTTGATAAAATACAGATTTCTGGGTCTTGTCCCTAGAGATTGTGATTCAGCAGATCTGGGGAGAGGCTCAGGATTCTGCACATCTAACAAGCTCCCAAATGCTGCAGGCACTGCTGATCCAGGAACCGCAGTTTGAATCATGAGGGCTAATGCCTTGGTTCTACAATTGGGGAAAATGAGCCCTGGTGAGAAGCGGTGGGTATGGGTGCTAACTAAATCGCCCAATATCTTAACAATTGTGTAGAAAGCAAGACCAGACCCCAGGCTCAGAGTGTCCTTTCCAGAACACTTTCTGATGTGCGATGTTGCTTTCAGCTGAATTCCCATCTTACTTTTCTCTCCTATTACATGCCTCTCATATTTTCTTTGCCATATGACCTGTGGCATTCTTTTCAGTTTCTAACTGGCAATTCTGTTTCCTTAATCCACTTCAAACTTAAATTTTATTGAATTCTTGATTTTTTTCTTTTTTTGAATCTTGGCAGAAGGCTGAAACATGTTGCTCAAATAACGTTTATTGCATGGGATCCTCTCCCTCTACCTCCTTTCTCTTTCTTAAGCCCCCTGTTTTGGCTTCCTTGGTCTTTCTTACTCCAGACCAGCATCGCCTTCCTCAACATCATCTCTACTGATCTTCTACATCTATGGTCCCCAATCCCCGGGACAGCAAACCAGTACCAGTCCACAGCCTGTTAGGAACCGGGCTGCACAGCAGGAGGTCAGCGGCAGGTGAGCCAGCGAAGCTTCATCTGTATTTACAGCCACTGCCCGTCGCCTGTGTCACCACATAACCTCTGCCTCCTGTCAGATCAGCAGCTGGCATTAGATTCTCATAGGAGCATGAACCCTGCTGTAAACTGCACGTCCTAGGGATGTAGGCTGCACTCTCCTTATGAGAATCTAACGCCTGATGACCTGAGGTGGAGCTGAGGCAGTGATGCTAGCACTGGGGAGCAGCTGCAAATACAGATTATCATTAGCAGAGAGGTTTGACTGCACAATACATGTAATGCACTTGAATCATCCTAAAACCATCTGCCCCACTCCCCAGTACTGGAAAAATTGTCTTCCATGAAACCAGTCCCTGATACGAAATAGGTTGGGGACCGCTGATCTACATTATCTACATCAGCCACGGTGACACCTGTTTTTTTCCTGTACTTTACTTCCAGGCTATTCGCTCCTTCAGTGAACACAAAGTCGTGGGTGGAAAGATGGAAAAATAAATAACTTGACTTTGAGGAAAGCAGTTAAGAAGTCTGAAGGAAGCAAACAGAGGTGAGAGCTGAGATACTAAATCACTTTCCATTTCAACCTACACTAATACTGGCCACTGAATACTGAAGCTCCTGGTTCAGAATCAAAGAGAACAAAAATAAGTCAAAAGTGAAGAGAGCCACACCCATAAGAGTAATTGTCTAATAATAACTGTTTGGGAATAGTTTAGTTGAAAGATATAGAGAGCTCAAGGGTTTAAAAAAAAAAGAACAAGGTCTCAAAATCCTTTGTTGTATGATAGATGAGGCTCCAAAACTACTATTCCAATTGGTTAAGTAAGTGCCCCTTCCTGCATCAGACTCTGTGTTCTCACTCTTGAAAGGTTTGTGCCCACCCAGAAGGAAAATTATCCTTCTGAGTAGGGTTACCAGATTTAGCAAATAGGATTATAGACTTCTCAGTTACGTCTGAATTTTGGATAAATGATGAAAAATTTTTACTATGAGAATGTGTCATGTAATATTTGGGGTATAACCATCCTAAAAATTATTTGTTGCTTACTTAAAATTCAGATGTAACTGCAAGTCCTATACTTTTCTGGCAACCCTAAGAAAATTAAAAACCAGACAGTTTTACCAAGATGAAAACAGGCAAGTCACAGAGTAGGAAAAGGAATTTGAAATTAATAGATCTGGCAAAGGATGGATATTCAGAATATATAAAGAATGCTTACAAAGCAATAGGGAAAAGATAACACAATTTTTTAAAAATGGGCAAAAGATTGCAATGTGCATTTCTCCAAAGAGGATAGCTATATAGCAAAGTCAAAAGGTACTCAAATTTACTGTTCATCATAGAAATGCAAATTAAAACCCCAGAGAAATTCCATGTCTACCACCAGAATGAACAGACTATACCAAATGTTGGTAAGAAAGAAATCAGAGCAAGTAACACCTCATCCTTTTTAATCTGTTCAACCACACTGGATAACCAATTGGCAGTATTGATGAAAACTGAGCACGTGCATATCCTGTGACCCAATTATTCCACTCCTAGGCATATATCTAGCAGATATGTGCACATTTGCTCACCAAAGACATGTTCAAAAATGTTCATGGAGCACCAATCATGATAGCCCATGCTGGAAACAACCCAAATATCTACAAGAATAGAATAAACAAATCATGGTATATTCCTGTAATAAAATACCATCTAGTAATGAGAATTAATAGTCTACATCAAAATGCTACAAAGTGTATGAATCTCACACACACATGAACAAAAGAAAACAGATACAAAAGAGCACATATTGTGATTCATTTAAACAAAATTTCAAAAACAAGAAAAACTCGTCTGAGGTGCTAGAAGTCAGAATAGTGGCTGTCCTTGGGTATGTGGTGATCCAAGCATGGGAACTTAGGCAGCTGGCCATGCTCTGTTTCTTGATTTAACTGCAGGTTTGATCTCACTTCGTGGAAGTCACAGCACTGACTGCACGTTTATGATTCTTATCCTTCGTTGAATTTATGTCATACTTCTCTAAGATTTACATTACAACCTCTAAAAGAAATTACCAAGAAAAGATGGGTGCCTTCTGACCTTAATCGGGTTTGGGTCCCAGAATCAATACCATTATCATATAGTGATCGTCACCATAATCCTGATACCTTATCACAGGCTAAGCTTGGTTCTATATATTCTGTTTACACCAATCTCATTTGACGTTATTAATTCTCATATAGCATTTGCTATGAGGTAGCCATTATTCTTCCACTTTTACAGATGAAGTTAAATGGCGTCAGAAAGAGGACATGTGGCTTATTCAGGGAAATATGATTTTTAAGTGGCACGGTCAAATTTTAAAACCAGCAGTTGATTCAGGAGCTCAAAAAGCAGGTGCTCTTTTCTCCGCAGGAGGCCACGATAAGTCTATATAGGTAGAAACTGAAAATTGCAAATGGGAAAACACTTCAATTTCCTCTCTATCATTGACTTTCTGCGTACTGAGATGGCATAAAACCTCAACAGTCAGTTTCTTTTTGTCCTGAGAAACATACATCTGAGTTCTGAATTTAATTTAATTAGCTAGAACTGACTGAGAATTTCTACAATCAATCCCCAGTTGAACAAAGGAGGAAAAGTAAATTCCCCGTCAGTATTCCTGCTATCTTCATAACCAAACATCTAAGGGAGGAAAAAATAATAACGGACTTTAACACTCAAGCAACAAGTCCTCGTATATAGTCCCAGCACACCCACTTCACAAGGTTGCATTCATGCTTCCATAATACGCTCCTCTTGCCAGTTCTTGTCAAACTTTAGGGAAAGCCAAAATCAACTGGAGAGCGTGTTTAAACAGATTTCTGGGCTCCACTCCCAAGAGATTTTGATTCAATAGGTCTGAGCTAAGCCCTGAGAATCTGCATTCCTAAAAAGCCCCCAAGAGGTACTGACGCCGTCAGTCCTTAGACCACACTTGGAGCAGTACTGCTGGGTTAACATGAAAGAAATGCTCACAACTGTTTTGTTTAGGAATTGATTCCCTGTCTTTGCTTTGCTACCAATATCCACAGCTGCTACCTCAGGCTAGGTCCACATGGCAGTTTGAGAGGAAACTGGCCTCCCCTTCCCCACCCCAAGCCCTGTCTTCATCACCATTAGTGTCATGGTCACCCATTCTGTCTGCCACAATGAGATTATTGGCCACGCAGCTTCCCCAGGGCCTGAGCCCTAACTCCTCTTTGTTCTGCTCTAATTGCAAGCCCTCTAGGATCCAAATGTCTCCATATGAGGTGTGTGTTTGTTGTATTTTGGTTCGTTTTGTGGCAAAGGCAAAATAATAACAGTCATCTGTAGGAATTAAAGCCATGCCTTAGAACTTCCTGAAGGCTGTTAATTTTTGCTTTTCTTTTTTCCCCTTAATCTGGGTATTTTGAGAAGGAAAAAAACACTGGTCTATATTGCAGGTGAAGGAACCCCCTCCCTCCATGGTGTCCTAAAGCAACTCCAGCTCCTTCTTCATTTTCTACTCCTCTTCAGAAAGCCCAAAGCAGTTTTTCTCTGCAGATGATCAGCTCCAACACAGTACAGGCCTCTCCCTAACAGTTTTGAGGTGCCCTTAGTAGGACATCATTCTGTTGAGGGATGTGAATGGTCAGCTTCCTTATGTCAAGAAGTGGTCAATTATGTCATAACCTAGAAAGCATCTGGCTATGGGAAGCAAGACCTTGTCTCTGTCCCCTTGCCCCACAGCTGGTTAAATACTCAAGGTGTCACATATGGAGGGAGGTCATGAGACGCTCATTCTTGCTTTTAGCTGGCTATGTCATTATAAGGGGGCCACTGAATCCCTCTTCCTCTTCAGTTGTAAGAGAGGGACTTGTTTTAAGTGATCCCTAAGGTCATTCCATCTTCAAGAATCTGCAAACCCATGGACCTACAGACAAGAACCAAAGAAAACACGCTCCTTTCCAACTTACTCTTGGCACAAGTGGTGGTTTTTCTCTAGAGAAATAGACCCTTATGATGTGTGGGTCACAGAGACATGTTGAGCCAATAACAGGACAGGGAAAAGAAATCAGGACAGAAAGGGTCGATATAATGCCCCATCAGATGAGAAAGCATTTGGGTTTCTTTTTCTCCCTTTGAAGTCTGTAGAGAAAAAAGCAACAATATTCACCACTGCATTAGCCAACAATAATATCAAGAAGAATCACTTAGTTCATTTTCATATTCCATTGCTACAGTAGCAAGAGAAAGTAGCCAGCTTCTTTGCAGGGGTTCGTGGGTACGGAGCGTCCATCAAATCACAGAGACACACCCGCTATTCAAACTCAATTTGGCTAAAATGACTTTTTTATGAGAACCCATGAGAAAATGGTTGACTTCCAGCCCTTATGTTATCAGAATTGTTTGACACTGAATTACATGGGCCTGGACTATAAATCTTGACTTCAGCCTCAAATGCAAGGCATTTGATGTGTCTGGGAACCTGCTGTAAGAAAGAAATTAGCTGTAAAACAAAGTAAAATGCCTGTTCCCATGGGAAGACTCGGCAGGACTGCTAATAGATCATGTGTTCATTTGGAAGACACTTGTTCCTTTGGTCAAACAGCAACTAATATTTTTGCTTTCCACTGCCTTGAACAGGAAATATGGTACTAAGGGCCGATAGACAGGGCAAGGCATCATATTAATTACACGGTCGGTAAACATTTGCTCACCCGTGTTTCCTAACGGTCTGAACGCTTCCTGGTTGGAGATCGGCGATGCTGCCGGCCTCTGTTAACTTATTTTACTCTTGTATAAATGTCTGGGAAGACGAAGTGCATTTTCAGAAAGCCCCAGATTGGGAGGAGGATGAGGGTGCAGAGGAAGGCAGGTCTCCTCTCACCTAAAAATGTTGAGAGCAGCCCTCACTTTCCACCCGTGCAACAAAGGCCACAGCCTACTGCCCCCACACCGATAGGACATCTGAGAACCTGGACAGAGTGATTTGATAAGGTGATTTGATGGCATTTAGAAATTGTCTTTCTACTTTGCAGGGTGGCTATCAAACAGAGGTTCTGGTTCATTCTAAAGAAGAGACAAAACAAAGCATCCTAGGAAAGATAGATAAGTGGTAACCATGTCAGAACACGTGCTGTCTAACTGCTCCACTTGGAAATCTCTGGGGTAACTACAAAGGATGAACAAAGAACACAACCACCTGAAGCTGCTCTTTAAATCAGTGGTTCTCAAAGTATGGCTCCCTGGACCAGCATTACAGGCATCCCCTGGGAATTTGTTAGAAATGCAGAATCCCAGGCCCCACCTTGGACCTACCCAATCAGAAACCCTTGGGGTAGGACCAGCAGTCTGAGATGCCCACTAAAGTCTGAGAATTCCTACTATCTAGAGATTCTCATATACTGTCTGTAGATATTCCATCCAGGCCCCGGGTGAAGCTCTTCATGATCTACAAGGATCTCATGATCTGGCCCCAACCTACAAGATCCAGTCACGAAAGCCACCTTTGCCTACCTCTGCCAGGCCTGTTTTGTTCCCTCCTTGAGGACTTTTCCTGGAACTTTCTCATGCCTGGCTCCTTAGCTCATTCAAGGCTCCTGTTCAAATGCCAAACCTTTTGCAAAGTAGCTCCCACCGCAGACTCCCTTGAAGTACCTGCCAACACTGTCTCATGGTGTTCTCGTAGCAACTTTCCAAGATCAGAGATCACTTTTTCCATGAGTTTTTTTGTAAGTTTAGGGTCCATACTCCCCAACAAGGATGTCAAGTTCCATTAGAACAGGCACCATATTTTTTTATGCCCATTCTTCCAATATAACCCTCTCACTTCTAAAAAATTCAGCATTCATACTCTCTTCTCCCACCCCTTCTCAGAAACTATTCTCATTCACGTTGTTATAAATCAATGCAAATATAGAAGAGATAAAACATTTACAATACAAAAATATATTTTTTAAAAATTTAAATTTTAGGCATCATCCAGTAAGTACTGTGTAGTCTTGTAGATGCCGGTGAGGCCAAGTATTATAGAACCCCTAAAATAGCATCCCTTGCATCTAACAAAGGGCCTATAATGTCTTCCAGTAAAGGGGCTCTGATTTAGATGTAGCATCTTATAGAAGAAATTTTTTAAAAGAACTGCCTTTACTCTGAGAAATTATGTCTGTTGTGAGCTGGATAGGCAAGCCATAATCAAACTCCAGAGCTTATACTAACTACATATCTAACTGTGGTATATACATTTATGTTTCCTATCTTTCTCTATTTTATCTTTTTTGTGTGTTTCTTAAATCTCAACTCAGAGACAGAAACTTGGATTTGAAGAGATGTGACTCTGAGGATCCAGGGCCTTGGCCACAACGTAGCGGGTTATTTTATTGGTCTTTTAACAAAATGTGCGAGTGTTGTTATTTTTTTTTTTTTTTTTGCCTCCATAATCGCTTAAATGCATCCAAGAGGCATTAGAGTCACTGACTCCCAGCAACGATGGAAGATTCACACAGATGACAGTGCGTTTAGAAAGAGGCAGACAATGCCCATGTCAGCACCAGTCCTCTGTCATCGGAGATATGAGCTCTAGGTTGGGCGCTGAGCATTAGCCCATGTAGCCTGAGATGAGTTCATGGGGCTGGAATTCAAAACACTTACCAGCTGTGGGAACCCAGTGAGAAGCCTGTCACACTGAATGGTATCCAGATTAGAGCTGTGAGAATTTGGGAAAACCCTTCTCGCTAAGTAAATTTACTTCTTTGTCATCTTTCTTTCTTCTTTCTTTTAAGTTTGCAATGTTTACTACAATCCTGAACCTGTAGCCACACATATTAACAATGGAAAAAGGCAACTCTAAAAGTATTCGTTGAAGCAATCAGGTAAATTGTAATACTGACTGAATATTTGATGATCTTGTAATTATAAATTTTAGGTGTGATAACAGCACTAAGCTTATGTAGCAAAATATCCATAACTCTTTAGAGATGTGTCCTGAGGAATGTAGGGGTGAAATAAACTGAGGTGGAATAAAATGACCCCTGGGTTTTGCTTTACAATGATTCAGAAAAAAAGAGAGAGAGAGAAAGGAACAGATTAAACAAGTACCGTAAATATTTCCTCAGCAATTCTTGAATCTGAAGAGGATTATGGGAGATTAAAAAAATATTCTCTCTCCGTATAAAAGTATGTTTGAAAATAAACATAATAAATTTTTACTATAAAAAAGGAAAAAATAAATAATGCTAGACCAAAGGAAAAGTTATTTCTTAAGCAATATAAAAAAAAAATGCCTTTTCAACTAAAGACTTCTCTCAAGGCCAGCCACTGTCAAATAAATAATTCACAAATTCAAAAAATGATAAACTCATGTTATCAGGTTTTTGAGTCTTAAGAACATCCTTCTGTGATTTATATATTAATAAGAGTAGGCAGAGAAGCTTAAGTAAATGGACCAGAAGTTGGAAATGGCACATTGCTTTATTTGGTACTTGATTGTTAATTACTGATCAGACCAGTGGCCATAGCAGGAATAGACCAAGAGGAAGATCTGGGGGTCCCATGTTCTACTCCTGTATTTTTTCCCATGAGTCTCTGCGTGACTTTCTTTTAACATCTCTACGCTTTAGTTTCCTCATCTGTAAAATCACAAGGTTGTACAGTGTTAGAGCTAAGGTTTCTTTCAGGCCTGAAGGTACAAATTCCAGATTGCATAAGTAAGTCTGCTTCAGTAACATGAGAGATAAGAAAAGGCCAAGTGCTAGATATGAGTTGGCAAATCAGGAGACAGCAAATTTATTAAGCCCCTGTTGAATTCTCCACACAGGAAACCCAAGTGTAACAACCTTTGCTCTAAGAAAGTCTGTCTGGCAAACGAAATAATACGGAAAACAAACAGGTTCTAAAAGAGATCCTAGCACAGCATAATTCGATTAAGAAAAATAAATTGCCAACTCAAATATTTCTAACACAGAAAAGAATGAGTATAAATGGCCTTCATTTATGCAACCAAAAAGTTTAAAAATAATTATTTCCTTCACGGTGATGTAAAACTATATGAAAACATGAACTTCTAGTGAAATTAAACTGTCTGCAGTAGGAGGGTAGGGAGAGAAGAGTTGGATTTATAGGACTACCCAGTCCATTTGCTAATATTCTCTGAAAATGCTGGCACACGTGGGCTTTGCAAATGCATGACTGATTTCAGAAAGATGCCCTCCATGGAAGCAGTGTCAGGTATACAAAACTGTGGCCCATTTTATTCTGGGGTCTTGCTTTCTGCCACGTGGTATCTTTCAAATTTCTTCCACTTCTGGCTGCTGTATTTGAAATTTAAGGTCAATGAGCCGCACATTACCAAGCATGCAAGACTGTTGTCCCTATGCACTGGGACACTGTGGTACTGGGGCTGTCCCGTTGGGACAGTTCACTATGCAAATAATTTTTTTTAAAAAAACACAAAACTAGTTGATTATGTTACCTCAAAATTTATTTCATAAAGTGCTTAGGTGTTCCAGGTCTCATGTTTTAGAAAATGTGTCACTTAATTGTCACTTAGAATCACACCCTTCTTTTTTTTTTTTTTTTTTTTTTTTTTTGAGACAGAGTCTCACTCTGTTGCCCAGGCTAGAGTGCTGTGGCGTCAGCCTAGCTCACAGCAACCTCAAACCCCTGGCCTCAAGCGATCCTCCTGCCTCAGCCTCCGAGTAGCTGGGACTACAGGCATGCGCCACCATGCCTGGCTAATTTTTTCTATGTATATTTTTAGTTGTCCATATAATTTCTTTCTATTTTTTTTTTTAGTAGAGACAGGGTCTCGCTCTTGCTCAGGCTGGTCTCGAACTCCTGAGCTGAAACGATCCACCTGCCTCGG
>CM052436.1:192467197-192493187 GCA_028533085.1 Varecia variegata | reverse complement strand
ATATATATATATTTCTCTGAGAAACCATAAACAGAGGAACAAGAATTTTACTCATTCCAGTGTGCCTTAGTAACTTAACTGTCATTCATTATAGAACATAAAAATACAAAATGATGGCATCTATATTTGATTCATAGCAAGAGTTTTATACTGGTCTCAGAAAATGATTTTTCTTCCTAATTTCTCTTCTTAAGTTTTTAAAGAAATTTTCTGAATTCTAAATTATCACATTCTAATCTCTTGATAACATTTCTTTTCTCTAGTCAGAAATGTTTCCCCAATTTTATCCTGGACGTTAATGAAGGGAGCAAGATTCAACATACATATGTATATTTATTCTAAAGTAATCTTTTGATGATGGGTACAGTTCCATGAGGTTGGCCATAATTACATTTAATTCCATCTCATTTATATATTAGAGACAGCCCATAAAAGTTGTGAGCTTCAGAATAATTATTTGTGCTACCGATGGAAGGTATTTCTTCAGTCTTAGCAGTTTTACTCTCAAGTCTAAAATAAGGAAATAGGGTTGGCTTTCTGAGTTACCTAAATCAGAGGTTCTCAATCTCAAGTCTGCATCAGAAGACTTAGTAAAGTTCCTGGTGGCCACTCACAGAGTTTCGATTCAAAAGTTCTGGCCTGGAACCTCGGGAATTGCATTTCTAATAAGTTCCTATGTGGATGCTGGTTTGATGCTTCTAGTCAGGTGACATCACTTTCAGAACCACTAAACTAAATCTATGTTCAAAAGATGCTTGAGTATCAGAAAACTATTATTACCCTATTCCGTTCTGTGGAGCCTCAAGGCATCTGAACATTTTGACTGGCTGGTAGGTAAGAAAGGAACCTTTACTTTCCCATTTTGGAAACCCAAAACTGAACAAATCTTGATGTAAACAAAATCACTTCAGGTCTGAGCTCAGCTATAGCAGAGTGCAATCGACTCGAAATTAGGGGAGATATTAATAAACTTTCAGTGGGAGGAAGCTCATTTGGCCACCACTTAATCCTGGTCACACTGACGCAGGTGTACAAAGCATCAAGAATTTACAGGGAGGAGAAGGGGAGAGTGGTTTAGTTTGCCACCCCCTGTGACTGTCATTAGCAACATGACAAAGCCTCTAAAAACCTCTGAAGTCTCAGGGTGTGATGTAAAGTCCCACCGATGTGACCCTAGGAAGTGAGGTTCACCACCTCCGCTGATCTCTGTGGATAATCGGTTTCATTTCTGTCACTTCTGGGTCCTTGGACATGCTTGCTGGTCCAACCCTCTGCTTTCGTCACTGGACCCTCTGGTGGTCCCTCATACTAAGGTGATGATGACACCAAGCATAAAGAAGTCTTTCAATAGTGATTTCCTGTATCTTGCTTATCCCAGCTCAGAAAAATCTTGCCATTCAAATGAACTGGCGTCACCGATGGGGTGGAAGAAGAGAGGGTTTGGGGGGGAGGGACAGCAGAGGGGGAAGGGACTCCCTTTCAAAGCTCTCCCTGTGAGCAGAGGAGCCAAGTGCAGGAAGAGGAGGAGCTCTAGCCCAGCTATTTTTAAATTATAATGGGAGCCCTTTGGTGCCCTCTCCTCTTTCTCTCAAGTCCCCGAACAACTTGCCAAAGGCATAAATTGCCCGGGCAGTTCATTCTGGCTACACTTCCTCCCTACTCAGATTGGCAAGCAAGTGCAGCCCAAGCCATGCCAAGGGCAATTTGGGCCTTTCCCTTAAAATCTGCAACCTCCTTTCATGAAGTTGTCTTCCATCAGGCTCTCAGCGAGGGATCCAAGGCGGGTAAGAGGAAGGAACACTCACCGTGGATTGGGGTGGAAGTTGAGTCTTAAAACACAAGGCAACAACCCGGTTCCTCCTCCAGTAAAGGAACCACCCCTGTGCACAGGGAAGGGGCCGAGTGGCTACAGTGGGTCTCACCACGGAGTGACAGATCATTATGTACACAGATGGACATTGTGGCAGCTCTCCTGGTCTCACGCTGGGGGTGGGGGAAAAGAATCACAGTAATGGCTGTGCCAAGGCAATTGAAGGAGGAAGAAAATTAGCCCTGGTGTTGATACAGGAAGGTCTCGGACAGGACAAAGGCAACTCTCAATTTATCCTCTGGCCTACTTACTCTGGCATCAAAAGGAGTGTAATCTGTACCAGGAAGGAGAACTGATGCCTGAGTTCACACTTGTTGCTGCCTCTGTTTTATTTTTAGGCTCTTCCATCAAAGAAAGGAGAGCAGGGCCAACTTACACTTCGGGCCTCAGACCACACTGGTTTTCTCAGGTTCCCCTGCACACAAAGGCCCTAAATAATTTTCCATAGAGACCAGGCCAGGCCATGTAGCTAGATCTCAGAGTGGCCACTGAACCTGGGCCTGGGAGCTCAGTTGTCTGTCCCCAATGGGATCTGTGTCATCACCCCTTTGGATTTTCCCATCCAATTGGTGGTTTCTTCCTGCTGAAGCAATGCTTAGCCATAAGAACAAAAACAGAAAAAAAGAAAATAAAAGGGATATATTAATCATAAGGATGGTGTGACTAATCTAAGAAAAAATGAATAGTTCCAAGACTCAAGTCATTGTCTTTAGTAAAAATGTCATTGGAGGGAGGCCCGCACAGGGGACTTCCTGGCACACGTCCACCTGTGTTTTTTTCAATTTTTGTGGCAGGAATGCAGCTGTCACCCACAGCACCTGGGGAGCCTGGGAATGTCCGTGGCAATGAGTCTGATCTGCTTTAGGAAGACGGCTCCCATCCTGCTGGCCAAGGGCAAGTTCAGCAGACTGCCCGGAATTCTAGGGAGGATGGGGCAGCCAAGGACACCTGAGCCCCCTCCTCCCCACACTCCCCAGCCGGGCACAGACCACCTCCAGCATTGTTTGCCATAGCTGGACTATTTAATATTTTCTTCACACCAATTTTTGCTTAAACCAAGTCATTGAAAGAGAAAATAATGAATCCTTCTGGGATAAAGTAGAAATATAAACTTGGAAACAAGAGTATATGGGAAACTCCAATAGAACACAACAGAAAATAAGCAGAAATCCTTCCTGCCCTAGACTCCAACCCCGGGGGGCTGCTTCTCTTCCTTTAAAAGGGAGACTCACAAGAGTTGGAGAGGTGGCGGAGATGTGTTAGCAGCGAATGGAGATTGTCTGTCTACTCAGAAGGAAGGAGAGAGCTTCAAAAGGGATCCAAAAGGAATCTCGCAGCGGGACTTGATGTCATTTAGCTCTGGTCTGTGTCAGTATCCCAAATAAATCATTTCAAGAAATATCTAAGGCAGTATTTTTCAAACTCTTTTCCAGCCATGATTTACTAAAGAAATGGGTCGTAATTTGCAAACTACACACACTCACATACACTCATATTTAAACACTTACCCTTACAAAGTGTAATGCACTGTGATTTTTTTTATTCTATCCTATTTAATTTTTTTAAAACACTGATTGCGACCCATTGGTGTGTTATCAACCACAGTTTTAAAAACACTGCCTTAAACCTTGGGAAAAATTGGTTACACCCACATCCCGAAGCCCCATTCAGTGTGGAAATCCCCCTCTGCACTATGCACAGTTTTCCTATCGCTGCTTGTTCAGCATGCCCGGACACCTGTGTTAAAATATTCTTCCTCAGCTTCCTTTCTTTCCCACTGAAATGTATAATCTTTTCCCCCAAGCCAAATTGTCTGTTCTTTCAGTTCACAGAGAAAATCAGAGGTGCCATATGTTTTATGAGAAAGATGTTCCATAAATGCACAATGACTAGATATCTGGAAATCTACTTTTTTTTTTTTTCTGTTTGGTTCTCACAAATAAAAAGGATACTACGATCAGAGCATATCTGTCACTTATGCTGGTGAGGGACATAAAAGAAGAAATAGCGATGTCTCCTCTTCTTGATAGACTCCCTCAAAGGGCTTACAAGTAAGTGGCATGGAAAGTGGCGTACCTCAAAAACGAGGTACACAGCAAGTGCATCAGTTCAGACGGGGCTGTTTCTGCACAGCCATGACCCTGACTTCACTGTCGCTGCTCTGGGAGGAATTACTACGCACCATGGCATCACGGGGCTTGCCAACAGTATGACTGAAACTGAAGCATATTCTGCAAAACAGTGACTTTCTCCTGACATAAAATCCTGGCATAAGATCATATCGGCTCTAGTTTGATCACTTAGAGAACAATCTCAGGGAGTTTCACCAGGGGATTCTGGTTTTCTGCTTCGTAGAACAAACAGATTGTAGTGGAATCTTATTTTTAGTTTCCTTTGATTGTATACCATTGTTCTTAATTCAAAACTCCAGACATAAAATTATATTATACAAATGGCAAGACAATGAAATCACTTGTAATCTGTGTTTTATCCCCAAAATAACTTTAATAACAATAGCTCGCATTTTAAAATCTAGTTATGGTGCCATGGGCTGTATTGAGCACTTTCTTGGCATTTAGTTCAAACTAATCCTAACATTAACCCTGTGAGGTAGTGCAATGGACTGAATGTTTATGCCTCTCCAAAATTCATATGTTAAAATACTAGTCCCCCAGGTATCAGGAAGCAGAGTCTCAGGAAGGTGATTATGTCATGATGGCAGAGCCCTCGTGCATGGGATCAGTGCCTTTATAAAAGAGACCCCCACCCCCCAGAGAGCTAGCTCACCCCCTCCACCACGTGAGGACAAAGCAAGAAGGTGCTGGGATGAGAAAGTGGACCCTCACCAGACACTGAATCTGCTGGTGCCTTGATCTTGGGCTTCTCAGCCTCCAAAACTGTGAGAAATACATTTCTGTTGTTCATAAACCACTTAGTTTAAGGTATTTTTGTTGTAGCAGCACAAACAGACTAAGACAGGTAGGCATACTATTAGTGCCAAGTTATAGAAGAAGAAACCGAGGCTTAGAGCTATGAAGTGAATTTTCCAAAGTCATGCATCTCGGTGACAGAGTCACAGCCAGACTTAAAATCAACACTCTTAACCCCTTTCCATATTTCCAATCCTCTCACAGGTAATTCAACAAAGACCCTAGTATTAGGATAGAGGAATAACAACAAAGCTTTCATATGAAGACTCAAATAGATGACAAAACAATTTAATAAGCACAGAAGTGTAATGCTTAAGGGGATGAAACAGCTTTTACAAAAATGTCCATTCTCTACATGTGACCACAGGACACCTCCATCAGCTTTTGTCCCCACCTTCCTGCCCCCACCGACAGACAAACACAGCAGCTGCCAAATGTTTTAGGAAAGAGGTTCTCAAAGTGTGTCCCTAAAATGAAGAGCATCAGTGTCCCCTGGGAACGTGTTAGAAATGCAGACTCTTATATCTCACTGGTTTTGATATAGGTTTTATTATAATTAAGGTGTAGTAAGGCCAACAGATCAGGATTTGTTTTCCTTGAAAACAGATTTTTTGCTCACATTGATATTACTCCTGGTTGTAAACACTTCATAAAGTGTTTCACAAGGATGAAATTATTTGGCAGGGAGGTGCCTTAAAGGATAGCTGCAGTGGACATTAGTAGCTACATACTACTTCCTTCAGGGTTTTTTTTTTCTGTCTTTTAATCGTCCTTATGTCATTTACTCTTTCTGTCTCCTCCCCTTAGTGAGGACTTACACCTGCCAATAGCACACCTCACACAGCTGACTGCCTTCCGGAGGTCCTCAGGTTAAAGACGTTGATATTTTATATCATCATTCAGATCCCAGGAGTAGAGAACTAATATTTGCCTACCTCAACTGCAAATGTAGCTGTTAGGGAAAGCGCAGTTGATTTTACTATAGAGTTTTTAATAATATTAATACCTTCCAACTCAAGAGAGCATTGCAAAGTGTAGACTGCTTTTACACAGAGATTATCTTTTTAGAAGCTGCAATTTTTAACATTAGATCTAGAACATGAATGAACTCAATAAATAAATCTACATTCAATTAATAAAGATGATCCTTACAACTTCTCTATAAAGGAAGCACAGCAGCTATCGTCGTTTTAAGAATAGAAAACAGTCAGAGAGAGAGGATGTGGGTCTTAGCCTGTACACTAAAGGAATAGTTAAGCCAAGCATCTATGTCTCAGGCCTATGCTTATTACACCACCAGTTACAGCTGTGAAAATGAAACCATTTACGGTGGCATTGAAGGAAACGCAAGGCAATTGGCTTCCAGTGCCCGAAATGGCTTCCCAAGGCCAGTGAGCAGAGCACTTTGCAATCCAGCTGGGGAGTCTATCTCCCTGACCTCTTGCACCAAGGAATTCTTCTGGTTGCTATTTCTAACTTTTTCAATTGTGCAACTCTGTTCCTCAGATGGGAGATCCGTTAAAATGCTTGAGAATTTGTTGCCCTTCTCTTGAGTTAAACCATCAATCTTTAGACAAGAGACATTTCTCATCAGCAGTCTAAATCCTGGGCAGAACCTTTGGATGGATATTGAACAGGCCAGGAGGCTAGAGCTTCATGAGGACAGCATCACCCATCATCCAAGAGAAAAAAGAAGCAAAGCTTGCTCAGGGAGGGATTGTTCCAATTTTAAGGAGATAAGATGCTATAAACACAAACCTCAGTAACAACATAGAAATAGGCAAACCAGTGAGCCCCACAGGAAGGGAAATGTATTCAGAAGATTTGGTGTGAGGTCCAGGAATTAGCATGTTCAACTAGCAGTACCGTTGTTTCTAATACAGAGACTCTACTACTACCCTTGAGAAAAACTGAGGAACTAAGGTGTATAATATTCTACATCTAGGTCCTATAATCAAGCCAAAATCCCTGATATTCATGGCAAACATAGAGAACCTTTTGACAACTCAAATTTCTTAGTGTCGCATTCTTACCTGATCATAATAAGCTAGTTTTCCTTCTTCCTCTCAGTACTGTGACCATCCTTTCATTGTTCTCAGATCATTCTTAGCCCCCTTTCCTCATCTGCTCTGTATACCAGGGAGGTGATCCCTTCTGTACCTGTGTCTTCCAACCAGGTGCACCCAATGGGACACCCTGGCAGGGGGTTAGAGGGCAGAAAGAAAGGAAAGGGCAGGTATTTCTCCCTATCCTTCTCTGTCATTCATAGGCGATATCTCAGGTAGCAACTGTGCCTTTTTCATACCTCTGATTCCTGCCAGAGAAGCTGCCAGGACTCCAGTTTTTGCTAGGTGGGCTCAGCTCCCAGTCTCAAGGATACCACATCCTCCCTTGCGCTTCTAGCCCCAGGGGTGAAAATGTTTTCCTGCTTTTGCAAATCTCCACACTTCTTTACCAGCTTCTACTTAGCATCTCAGATCTTTCATCAGTTGTGTGTCCAACTCCCTGTTTTAAATGTTTCTGGTTTCAAATTAGATCAGTCTCTGTTCTCCTGACCAACCCCTAAGCAATACCTGCAGTGGCTTTAATGCCATTCCGGCTCCTGTGTCAGCCCTGGGCTCCCCACCGCAGCATCCCACGAAGAGGTGATGGAGCTCTCACCTTGACATCCGTCACTCACCGTTCACCAGTTAACTCTGCAATGTGGTTGGCCAGGTAGGGTCCCCTCCTTCTCTCAGCACCTCATTCTCATCTCTCCTAAAGCTCTGAAATCAGAGACAAAACACACCACTCAATTTTGGCCTGTCTTCTTCTACTGACCCATCCTGTGCCTTATACCCACAGAATCTGATACCTGCTAAGAATCAGTAAACAAATTCAAGGTGTGTAAAGACTGGCGCTGTTATATTTCAATAGGGGCTTTCAACATTAGGTCCAGGATGAGGTTATAAGGGGAATTTTAGCAGGGACAAAGGGATAAATATTTCAGTACAAGGGACACCTTTCTGTGGCATCCCAAATCATATTTTGTGAGGAGTTGCCTATTCTAGTTAACAAAGAAAGTGATCAGTCTAGCCTGGGAGGGGAGCAGGGAGACTGGTGGGGGGAGGAAAGAGAGAAACTATTCAGCCACTGCACATCAGCTGACCTTAACTGAGTGCTTACTGTATTCAAGGCACTGCCCTAAATGCTTATGTGTCTATTATTTGATTCTGACAATATCACCATGAAGTATGTATTATACCTTTTTAACAAATAGGGGAATAAAGCATAGGAAGATTATATACTTGGTGGATAGAGGAGCCAAGATTCAAGATAAGACCTCAGGGCCATGTGCTACATCACCTCCTGAAAGTGAGTCAAATCAAGAAGAATAAGGTAAGAAGAAATAAATGCTATCATGTTGTTACCAGTGGAACATAAAACACACCTCTCTTTTCTCTTTCCTTTTTTTCCCTAAAGTTTCCCTGATTGCCTGCACTTATAGCATACACTCTGTGTGTTTGTTTCAGGAAAAGCCAATCACTCAGTAATGGGGACACTCTACTCCAGGGGTGAGCGGCTTCAACTGGGAGACAGCAGAATTCGCAAGATGGGAGGGATCTGTTCTGTTATCACAGCCTGGGGGTGATTTTTTCAGGCGTGATGACTTTGCAAGGCTGGAGACATGCTTCCTCAGGAAGAGGGAGAGTGACAGAAACATTTCCTCTCTCTGGAGACAGGATTCAGCCAAAGCACGGTGATGAGGAGGGACTTCGCTGACGCACAATTTAACCCATAGCTTTAACAATGAGGATCTAATAACTTAAAGTAGGACTGACGTGTTCTTCTATTCTCAGAATGTGGATCATAACACATTGAGAGATTTATGCAGCATTTACTTTACATGAAAATACCCAGGAGGATAACAAAATAATTAGAAGTGATAGTAAAAACAAAGAAAGCTATATAAGAAAACATAGCTATAATTCTAGTTTATGCTTCTTTAAAATAAAGATGCTCGGTGTGTGTCTAGGGAATATTTATTTGTCCAAACCCTTCTGCAAAATTGACAGCAAACCCAATTCAACTGGCATAAGAAAACTAAGAAATGTTATTGACTCAATAGCCAATGAGTGGTTTCAGGAACTATCACATCGAGGAGCGCAAATGGTATCCTCAGAACATCTTGGAATCACAGATTTCCTTGGTGAACTCCTTTCACAAAAAGACTCCACCACCACAACCCAAGATGGCAAGATGGGACTCCACAGCCCCAGACCAATTTCTTATCCTCTTAGCAAAGCCAGTGGACAGACAAGACCTTCTACCCCTTTATCCTTGACTTCCAAACTTCCTATACCTCCAGCAAAAGTGCCAGGATTTACCGTGATTGCATATATGTGGGTCACACATTCATCCAATGAGCCTGGGTCACATGGACACCCTGGGATATGGGGTGGAGTCAGCTCTGCCCAAATCACATGACCTGATTGTGGAAGAAGAAAGGTCTTCAAGAAACATATGAACATTTTTACCAGAAGAAAACAAAAGAGATACCGGACAGAAAGATAATAGTAAATGTCCACTATATGGACAAAGGTACACAAAATATTTATAGAATTAATTCATTTATTAATTCATGTTATTGTCATTTATTTGAGTCTCTAGCAGGAATTAATTCCTTCTGTGCATGGAATGCTTTACTTTTCAACTTATTCCAAGGGGCACTTCCAACCTTAGCTTTCCATGTAATAAAATACAACATTTTAAATTAAAATTATAAATAGCAACCATTAAAAAAGGGGTGTCCTGGGGCAATATTAAGTGATTTCAGTTCTCTTCAAATGTTTTGCTCATTCCTTCTATATTTCTTCACCATAGTGAAGAAATAGTATTCAACTATTTCTATTAATACATCTTATGTATTCTATTGTATTCTTATGTGTTCTATGTACAACTATTTCTATTAATACATCTTATGTATTCTATTAATACATCTTAACAATAGTATTCAACAACATTCTTTTTTCAAGAACCATCCTCCAAATTATTTTTCAACTGATTCAGAAATTTTAGAGCTAAAATTTCTAAATCTGTGGAATTGTTTAAACACTTTTTTGTGAAACTTATTGGAACAGCTAAATTTTCTCGGTGTTTTCAAATAATTATTCAGAAATTGAGATATATATTTCAAGCATGTTTTCTCCATTGAGTCAAAGAGTGTGGAGTAAAATAGTAAAAGAAATGAGACAGACCAGAAATACACATCCTCCATTCTGCATCGGTTCTACATTTTTCTTTTGTACAGTATCATTTGTGTCTCCAAACCCCAAGCAGCGCAGGGCAGAAGTGTGTCTATTTGTTTTGGCACTGCCAGAGTTATTGTATAAGCCACTCTTGCTTGCTGAGTTCAAGGAACAATAAATAATAATAATGAGAAAGGGCAGTCTGATGATACGGCTCAGTGGAAGCTGAGAGGTCATGTGGCAGTTGACCCCCAACCGTAAAACTCACGTTCCACATCAGTGACAGCACTGGAGGTAGATTAGGCAAGAAAGGACGAGGCCCCACTTTCTTCTTTTTAATAATGTGATGATGTTGCAATACCTTGGAAGAGAAAAGCACAGTGTCCCCATGTCTTTCTGCCTGGCCAGAGAGTGAGGGTGGCAGCACCAACATGGCCCTAAATTTCCATTGTCAGAAAACTTTGCAGCCAGGATCAATCATAGAAAATATGTTCAGGTGAAAGCATTTTCCCCATCACATTACCTTAACATCCTTTGGATTCACAACACTACAAGATTTGGAATGACTCTCTTTTTTGATTAAAAAAAAAAAACTCCATCATGAGGTTGATTTATTAATTTCTTAAGCTGCTCTCATGATACAATCTTATGCAATTCCCAGTGAGACTCTCACGCCTTCAAAATGAAGCATCAAGAGTGACAAGGATTTTTCCCATAATCCCCTTCAGATTGCCGGGATGCCACACCCCACCCTTCGGTAGGTTTCTCTAATGAGGTTCTCTAAGGAGTAACAAGAATGTTCGTTGCCCAAACTGCCAGGAGTTTTGAGCTCTTTCAATATGTGTTAGAGGTGATCGGTCTATCTTCACCGTGTGGGTGGTGGGGGTGGACATTTAACTTGAAGAAGACACAAAGTACACTTCTCTTCTAGCTAAAGAGGAGTGAATGAGTCATGGGACTGCAAATGAGACTTTTCAAATGGTGATTTTAAACATTCACTTTGTCCTCATTACATGGTAGAATTCACAGTGTTTTGACTTTGGCATTTTTTTCCTGGTAGAAATTGGGCTAGAGAGAGGCTTCACTCTGAAAGACCCTCAATATACTTTCTGCAGGTCCACCCCAGAAATGCTGCTGACTCCTACAACTCTTCCAGAGTATTCTGTGTTGGCTTGGGGTTAAAGGGTGATTAATGACTCTTTCCTGAAGGTGAGAGTACCCCGCTTAGGTGGAGGAACAGCTTGATTTAGTAATTCATTGGAGTAAAAAATTCTTAGAGATAGTTTGATCAAAGGGAGAGGCTATTTAGGGGAAATAGAAAGGTTGCTGCAAAGCTAACAGGAGTTAAAACGTCAGGAAGCCTTTTTATAAGTTAGGCTGAGGCTTAGCCTCACACATGTCCCCTTACACCTGAAGCAATCAACACATTAATTAATCACCTCTGAGCCAAGCCCTGGGCTTCATGTGCCATGTGGTGACCTCTAGGAATCAAAACTGTGAAAGAAGCTGCTATGTTTCAACAAAACCACTTACTCTGCCTCCTGGGCAAACAGATAAATTACCCTTTCCAGCCTCCCTTGCAGTAAGAATGGCCATGTGACTAAGTTCTAGCCCATAGAACGTAAGCACAGGTGCTATATGCCCTTTCCTTCCTGGCCACCAGAAGCTCCCAAGCAATTCTTCAAATTCCCTCTTTTCTCTTCTGCCATCCAAATGGGGAGAATCCAGCCAAGGACTAAGAGCCCAGGAGAGTGGAAGCCACAATATAATAAAAGCCCAGGTCCTTAAATGACCATGTGAAAGGTGCCCCCTTGGTCAGGAACATTCACATCGTACTTCCCGTGAACAAAAAGATAAACTTTTATTGTGTTAAGCTGCTGAGACTGGGGTATTGGTGGTGTTTGTTATAGCAATGTAGTGTTACTTATTATGACCATTCTTCCCCTACAAAACAATTTAGAAAAGAGAAAAAAAATCTATACAAAGATATGCAAGTGGTAGTGAACCAAACCCAGCCTGTGGACATACAAATTAATATACTTCAAAGTGTTTTAAGGACTGCTTTATAAAATTATAAGGTGCTAAACAAATGTCAGTGATTGCTACTATTATGTCTAGTGCCCAATTAAGGTGAAAACAACCTCCTAAGTTACAAAGATACGGTATAGTCCCATAGAATTGTCTTAATAATTCCTCTGAGGTAATAGTTTCTCCCAAAGCAAACTTGGTTTCAATGATCACCTAGACATTGGAGTCTAGCATGAGGACTGTATAAAATAGAATCCATTGGTTCACAGCTGAGGATAGGACTTTATCACCTCTAGTTTATGCTCCTGAAAAATCCGTGTTCATCATTAAGAAGCAAGATTGGAAATTTAATAAATCGCCATTTGACAATCACTATAGTAATAATTACTCCAGACAAGAATCAACAATGGAGGCTAAAATGAGTAAAAGTTGATTGAGAAACAGTATATCAGACAAAATTGCCATTAGTCAAAGACCACGGTAATAATTGTTGTAGGAAAAATCTATCAATAGATGCCATTATTAATGGTGAAAGTTTGAGGAGAAACAATGTATTTGAATAGCCTCAAAGTGTCTCTCCCAAGACATTAATCAGTGACAAAAGGGAAAATAGTAACTTTATAGTGGAGAAACCCAGAAGACACTGCTTAACCAGGTGGGCAAGTTTCCATTATCAGCAATATGACATATAAACATGATGGTCCTCTGATGTCATACACTGAGAAGAATGCAATGTCACTTCTACAGCATTCTTGGGACAAATGCATAACTGCAATCCAATCACGAGAGTACAGCAAACAGATCCTAATTGAGAGAAAGTTTAGAAAACAAATAACCAGCACTCATTAAAGGTATCAACATCATGAAAGATGAGAAAAGACTGGGTGAAGAATAAATCATAGGTTGCAGAAAACTAAGAAGATACAACAAATAAAAGTAATGTGGGATCCTGGATTGGATCCTAGAATAGAAAAAGAGCATTAGGGGAAAAACTCAAAAAATTCTAGTAAGATCTGCAGTATAAGAGTATTGTATTGGTGTTAATTTCCTCATTTTGATAATTGCACTTTGTTAATATCATCACTAATAGGACAAATGGAAATCAAATATCTCCTCATATAATACACTGACAAGTATTTAATATCACTTCTGTGATGTTGTTGCCAAAAAATAACGCATAATTTGAATTTAATCATGAGGAAGCTCAGACAAATCCAAACTGAAAGACATTCTACAAAATGACTGGCTTGTACTCTCTAAAAATGTCAAGGTGTGCAAGACAAGGAAGACTGAGGAATTGTTCCAGATTAAACAAGACATAAAAGGTGTGGCAACCAAATGCATTAAGTGACCCTGGATCAGATCCTAGACCAGATTTCTCTTTCTTTTGCTATGAAGGAAATGAGTGATACAATTGGTGAAATTGCAATAAAGCCTGTAAATTAGCTAGGAGAGAGCATCATCATTCTTAAGATTCTGCTTTTGCTGACTGTACTATGGTTATGTAAGAGAAAGTCCTTTTGCCTAGTGAAGTATTTAGGAGTAAGAGACATCATGTCCACAACTTGAAAACAGGTCAGAAACATATCCATACACAGTCACACACAGTATATATAAAGAAGGAATGATACATCCGGGTGAGGGGCATATGGAAATTTTTTGTAACATTTTGAAAATTTCCTATAAGTCTAAAATTATACCAAAATAAAAATGTTTACAATAAGAAAAAAAAACAGTTTTGCAAAGCATATTGCCTTCCCTCAAGAAGAACCTAAGGGTTTAGTTGGGAGATTAAAAAAAATTGACATAGAAATATAAGGTATCCAATGTAGTAGAGGCTAATTTTCATCACTTTTTGAGGATATACTGAAAAACACTGTTATGTTCAAATGAGGGGGGGGGAATATGGGGTGGTGGCAAGTTCAAGGAAAGTTTCGTGGAGAAAGAAGGACCTGTCCAGACAATGGAGAATGAAAACATATGATCTAGGAAAGAGGTAGGGCATGGAGCCCCCACGTGGGAACAGCACCTTGGGAAAAGAAAAGTGGTGAGAATGCCCATGTGAGTTTTCTGGACAAGAAAGGGATAAGATTGACTGGATCCACCCTGTGACTAGATGGGATGCCAGAAATAACATTGAGCTTGTCTCATGGAGATAATCTTGCCAAAATCATTCAGGAGCTTATGAAGAATCTTGGCTTTTAGATTTCTTTATCCATAGGAAATAGGAAGTCAATAAAAGTTTTTTGAGCAGATACGGAATGCACCAAGTACTCTATAGCTAGTAAATCTCTCAAGGATTGGATGGCAGTAGAGAAGAGTTTGGAGGTAGAAAAACCACAAACACATTTCCACTATTATGAGGTGGTGATGGGGACAGTAGATTCCTGGAAATGGGAGGGTATGTGGAATTAGCATATGCAAGGTGCATAGCAACCTAAAAGATGTTACCAATTATTAGTATATAGAAATGATACTGATTTGTGTACATTGATTTTGTAACCTGAAACTTTGCTAAATTTATATATCAATTCTAGGAGTCTTTTGGTAGAGTCTTTGGTATTTTCTAGATACAAGATCTTATCATCAGCAAAAAGCGATAGTTTGACCTCCTCTTTCTTGATTTGGATACCCTTTATTTCTTTCTCTTGCCTGATTGCCTCTGGCTGGGATTTCCAGTACTAGTACTATGTTGAATAGAAGTGGAGACAGTGGTCACCTTTGTTTTTTTCCAGTTCTTAGGGGGAATGGTTTCAACTTTTCTCCATTTAGTATGATATTGGCTGTAGGTTTATCATATATGGCTTTTATAATGTTGAGGTATGTTTCTTCTATGCCTAGTTTATTGAGGGTTTTTTTTTTTTTTATCATGAAAGGGTGCTGGATTTCATTGAATGCTTTTCTGCATCTATTGAGATGATCATATGGTCTTTGTTTTTGCTTCTCTTTATGTGGTGAATAATGTTTACTGATTTGCATATGGTAAACCACCCTTACATCCCTGGGATGAAACACATTTGATCAAATAACAGTCAAACTGAGAGTCAAATCAAGGACTCAATACCATTTTCAATAGCTACAAAGGAAAACTCTAAAATACCTAAGAATATACTTAACCAAGGAGGTAAAAGATCTCTACAAGGAGATCTACAAAACAATGATGAAAGAAATCATAGATGACACAAATGGAAAAATATCCTATGCTCATGGATCCATAGAATCAACTTCATTAAAATGTCCATAGTGCCCAAAGTGATGTATAGATGCAATGCAATCCCATCAAAATACCAACATCATATTTCACACATATAGAAAAAATAATTCTACGCTCCATTTGGAATCAAAAAAGAGCCTGAATAGCCAAAGCAATCTTAAGCAAAAAACAAATCTGGAGACAACACATTGCCTGACTTCAAATTATATTACAAGGCTACAGTAACAAAACAGTATGGTACTGGTATTATATACAGGTAGAGACATAAACCAATGGAACAGAATAGAGAACCCAGAAATAAAACCACCTACCTACAACCAACTGATCTTTGACAAAGCAGACAACAACTTACACTGGGGAAAGGAAACTCTATTAAAAAATGTTACTGGGAAAACTGTATAATCACATGCAGAATGAATGAAACAGGACCCCTATCTCCCATCATATAAAAAAAATTAATTCAAGATGGATAAAAGACTTGAATGTAAGTCATGAAACCATAAAAATTCTAGAAAAAATCTTAAGAAAAACTCTTCTAGACATGAGCCTAGATAAGGTCATAACTTAGGTCCCAAAGGCAAATAGGGCAATAACAAAAATAAATAAATGGTACCCAAAACAGCAAAAGACATTCTATAATAAAGACATTTGCACCCAAATGTTTTTGGCAGCACAATTCACTATAGCAAGGATTTGGAAACAACCCAAGTGTCTGTCAATTCATGAGTGGATTATTAAAATTTGGTATATGTATACAATGGAATATTACTCAATTATAAGAAATGACAGTGATCTAGCACCTCTTATATTTTCCTGGATTGAGCTTGAGCCCATTATCTGCCGTGAGGTATCACAAGATTGGAGGAATAGCCTCCACATGTACTTGCCATCAAATTGACACTGACTGATCAACACTATGGTGCTCATACAGTAGTAATATTCTCCAGGGATTAGGGGGTTGGGGGGGTAAACTCACAACTAATGGACATGGTGTCCATTGTAGAGGGGAAGAGCAAGCCTCCAAACCTCACTTGGGTGAGGCAAAGACATAAAATGTAACCAAAATGTTTGTACCCTCATAATATCCTGAAACAAAAAAATAAATAAATAAATAAATAAAATAAAATGCAGATTCCCAAGTCAAATAAATAAATAAATAAATAAATAAATAAATGTGACTTAATTAAATTAAAAACCTTCTTCACAGCAAAGGAAATAATCAACAGTGTTAATAGACAACCTACAGAATGGGAGAAAAAAATTAAATTATATATCCAATAAAGGGCTAATATCCAGAGTTTATAAAGAACTCAAACGAATCAATAAGAACAAAAAACAACCCAGTTAAAAAATGGGCAAAAGACATGAACAGAAGTTTTTCAAAAGAAAATAGACAAATGGCCAATAAACATATGAAAAAATGTTCAACATCACTAATCATCAGGGAAATGCAAATTAAAACTGCAATAAGATGCCACCTTACTCCTACTAGAATGGCCATTACTAAAACATCAAAAAACAATAGATGCTAGTGTGGAAGCAGAGAAAGGAACACATATACTGATGGTGGGACTGCAAATTAGTACAACCTCTATGGAAAACAGTATGGGGATTCCTCAAAGAAGGAGAAGGAGAAGGAGGAGGAGGAGGGGGAGGGGCAGGGGGGAGGGGGAGGAGGAGGAGGAGGAGAAGAAGAGAAGACAACAGACCCTTACTGTCTAAAATCCCAATTCAGGCCACACTAATTAAAATTCAAGGTACACTTACACAATGAAAAATGATAATAGCTTAAAAAATATTTATCTTTTTATCACCAAACACTGTTGATTTATTTGAAAGTTTTCTAATGATCCTGGATCTTGTGCAACTGTTACACAAGCTTCTAATTGTTCTCCCCGCATTTAGTCATGATTTTGGTCATCCTGAAATAAATTTCATCTGTGAAATATGTAGTTCTATACGAGAGACATTAAAGGACATTTTTAAGACCCTCCTCTCTAGAAGTACACTCCAAATCACAGCAAAATAAAAGGAGAGTCTCTGTAGGAAGCACTCAACAAAACCAGAAAGGGCTCCAGAAATGAATTTAGCTTTAAACATTTACAAAACCACGAGAAAAATCATCTCTTGGTTCTTCATGTTAGGAGCACTCAAAAACAACAAATTTAAGTGATTTGTGCTTTTCAAGTCTTCCCCTCATGTTAGCCTGCCAATAAACATTCCTGTTCTACATGGAATTAAGAGAGGTTAACATGAGAAAAACATCCTGTAGGGTCTTGCTAATCAAAGTGTGGTCCATGGACTCTCAGCATCAGCATCACCGGTGGCGGGAAATGTAATAAAAATTCAGATTCTCAGGCTCCACCCAGACTTCCTGAATAGAATGTTCATTTTAACAAGATTCCCAGGTGATTCCTAAGTGCTGCTCTAAGATACAAAGATTGTTTCTCTCTCAGAGTCCTTATGCATTGGAATAAGACATATACACAGACCTCAAAGGGCCCAAGAGAAGATATATTAATAGTTCAGCTTCCGCATTTTACCAATGATAAAATGGATGTCCTCAAAGGGACAGTGCCTTGGTCACCTTCACACATTCCGTGGTTGGCAGAGCTCTGGCAAGAAGACCTCAGGCTTCCCGAGTCTCTTCATGATGTTCTTTATACTCTGTGACTCCTCTTTCAAAGAAATCTTAGAAATAAATGTTTGGAACTAGTGACTTAAGAATCAAAATATCTCCTCTTGTTTGCAAGCTTCGCTTCATTATTCGGCACTCGGTGTGTGTCAGGAATTCTTGTAGTCTGAGCCAGGCCAGGCTTGGGGTTTCCCTGCTGACTCCTCCAGGTGGAATGTGTTAGCTAACAAGCCAACACTCGTGTTAGGCAGGTAAAGGCCCACATCCGGTGGATCAAGGGCTTGCAATGATTCATTAAGTAATTTGTTTCCTTTGTACCAGGCCCAAATCTCCGGCTAGAGCCCCGGGCTCTACCTGTCAGGCCCTTGCTTTGCAATGACCCTGGCTGTTGGCAAGGTCACATCACTAACCAGCAGACCCTGGCCTGGTGTGAGTTCTGTGACAGACAGATGAACAGACAACGTCCAACACAAACCCTCACCTGGCCTCTATTCCACAGGTGAAGTGTGGAAGGTACTGGCCAGGGAGGTTCTTTCTTCACTAAGATCACCTTGGGGTAGAGGAAATGGAAGGGTAGAAGCTTAGTTGAGCACAAAATGGTGCATAAAGGGTACCCCAGTCCTTCTTGGGAGTTTTTGCCTCTAGGAGAGCACCAGACTTGCTAAGTCCTAAGGAATAAACCACCTGCAAACGAGACATTCTAGAGCCACCCATTTATTGCACTGTAAGATAAAAATTATTCTACTTTTCAAGTAACCTGAGGATAATTAAGAGTTTGTGAACATAAATGAGTTTAGAAATAATACAGGCCAGTAAGTTTTCAAGGCTATATCAATTTTCTTTAAACCGGTCCAAAACTTACTGACTTAAAATAACCACCATTTATTTAGCTCATTATTCCATAGGTCAACAGGGCAGTTCTGGTCTGGGCAGGCTTGAATGACGTTGCTGGGCTCACATGTGCCCGTGACTGTGGTCAACTGGTTGTTGGTTTGTTTGTGATAGCCTTGCTCACATGTCTGGTGATGGGGCCAAGTGGCTCATCCTCCAGCAGACAAGCCCAGGCTCCTTCACCTGGTGGACTCAAAGTCCAAAGAAACAGCAAGAAAGAGCCAGCCCCAGTGTTCAAGCACATTTCAAGTCTCTGCTTGTGTTATATTTGCTATTGTTTCTTAGCCAGAGAAAGTCATTCAGCTCATTAGAGTCGGAGGCAGTTCTGTAAAACTATTAGCCCCGCCCAAAAGTCTTCCCTACTTCCTTGTTCTAGGATGCTTGAAAGACATGGGGTGTACAGTGCTGTTAGCAAAGCAGTTACAACTTCTGATTGCATGATCATGAAGGAAACGTTCTGAGATGGAGGCGGGGCAGAGAGTTATACCTTACTAACGTCTTTGATCCTTACATATTAAACACATTGTCAAAAACACCCTACAAACCCATGCCCTGAACAAAAACAGAATTAATTAATAATAGAACACATAGCAAAACCAAAAATTTAACCTAATTTTTAAAAAGTAATAAAAAGACTTAAATACTTAAGTCAATTAAGAATTCCACAATGGAGGAAGTAAGTTAGGATGTTAACATAACTGCATTGTAAAAGTTATATTGCTTTACCAAGTTCTGTGGCTCCTGTGTCTTCTGGCCTTTTTGTCAGGCATACTTTGTGATAGAGAACTTTTAAATACAGCTGAAAGAGTTTTTAATATTTTTCTATGCTATTTCTCCAATGTCTCTTTTATTTTTTCCAGATGACCAATAAAAAATTTTTCTGAGAGTTTTAAGATAGTTAGAAGGAAAACTTGGTACCTCTTTTCTTTTCCTGTACTTACTCCTGGGTCTTAAGTAAGATGCAACCTGTTGGATAAATTTGGCATTAGCCCCTTCAAAAATCTCCCCAATTAGTTCATTGTGTCAGATGTACATATGAAATGGGGGGAGGGGAGATATACTCACTCATTTCTACTCCAAGATGCAGAGTGTATGTTTTACCAGTTTTATTTATCTACAGTGTGAAGTTTGTCACATCCATTGGAAATGCTATAGGTAATTTGCCTTGGTCTCAGGTACAATGTAGCAATAGCTGACAAAAAGCTGCAAGCATGTGTGTAGACAGTTTGTTGGAATCAGGGGATCATCTTATGGCTTGAGCAGTAGAATTGAAATCATAGCAAACTAGAAACATGGGATACCATTCACATTGGCTTTGTCCCAACATCACATACCCAAGTATAAGCTCCTAGAAGTCCTGAGTCTAAACTCCTGAACCTCATCTCAAGGCGACGGGAAATGGATCCAAGCTGCCTGCATCCTCAACCCTCTTTACCAGGTACAAGAAAAGCTAGAGAAAGGATTTTTTTCTCTCTTTCCAAATAATTCTAATGAAGTCAGTGGAAGACTCTTTTACAGCTGATCCCCAAAGGTTCAATGCACACCTCCCACTTCTCTGTCCCAAAGATAGTTGTTAGGCTCAACTCATTCCTCACATGGAGGTGAACAAAATGCTATGGATTAAGTACCGGGGTTTACATCACTGGGGACGAACGCTGCTCCAGAATATATAGTTTTGTACAGAGTCGGAATTCGGCACTCCTGAAAGACTACAGCTGTGCCATAAATCTTTTTAATACTCACAGCTGAACTAAATATGTCCATAAGTAAATAGATGTCATCATATTTGCAACTCATATTTGTGATTCCCAGAAACACACTTATGTAACATAATCCCAAGGCTCCAAGTTAAATATATGCACATACACATACATGTACATGCATATAATCACATCACAATGCTTGTAGTGGACATTCTTGGTTCTCCACGGCAATTCCATTTAACAGGCTGTTGTACTCATCCCCCACTGCTGTGAGTATTTTACAATTGCCCCCTTATTTGGATAAGTGCCCTTGGCCAAACCAGAGCCACCTTGCCTAAAAGGTTACACTTCCTGCTCCTGCTGGGAGCTACAGAGAGGCAGTCGATGATTTCCTGAAATGAATTTTATAAATACATAAACAAAAAACAATTTTCTGGCCTCAAGATAAGACTAACTGCAGAGCTCTCCATGGAATGAGGCTGAAGCTCAACTCTAGCTGAGATCATGTACTTGTTCAACACCTTCCCTGGCCCATCCTACTTCCCTCACTCCCTTTCTCCCGACAGCACTTCTTCAATAAATCATGTGCACTGTATCCTCGTCTCAGGCTCTGCTTCTAGGGAACTCAACATAAGACAACACCTTATTGCTGATCTTGAAATTTTTCAGCAACTAGGACCCCAAAGTGGATGCTTTTCTTGGTCTAACTCCAACTTGTAGCTTTCAAAGTCACTTACCACTGAGTGTTTTTACTTTGAAAGCATTTGCTGTTGACTATAGACTTGATGAAATTTCCTCTCCCCTCTCCACTTCAGCCTCTGTCACTCAGGTCACGTATGCAACAAAGTTCTACTTGGTTCCTTTCACTTGAATGGCCTGGCAGACTAGAAACTCAAAGCCCAGGTGCCCTCTTTACTACAATGCATAGATTGAATTACCCACCCCTGGCCAGAACAAAAAAAGTCTTTAAAAATGATGCTTTAGAGATGGTAATCTCTCTTGAACTTGAAACCCACAGACAACTGTCACAGGACTGGCTGGCCCTGGAAAATGTCCCCATAACAAGACCATTTTGTGAAAGCAATGAAGCCGACTCAGCCCTTGATAAGCTATCTCTGAAGGGCATAATATGTCAAATATTTCCTTATCATCTTTCCCTGTATGCTTTCAGAGCTCATTTGATACTCTTTTTCTTTTCCTCCCTCACACAATTTATTTTCTGTCTTTGTATAGAGGCATGCCCCTCTTCTACACACTCAGAATGGGAAAACTTCAAATAAAATAAATTGAAAGACCTGAATAACCACGCCCCATACTACATAACTACAGCTCAATGTCTATTCAGAAGGAGGTCTGTCTTTTTGAATACAATAAATGTGCCCACCCACTATGGCTCGATTTTATGCTAACCTTTTCCTTTCTTTTTATCAGATGTAGAAATGAACACATTAACATTAGGGATGCTGGCCTATCAGTGATCGAACTTATCATAGCTAATGTTTGCTGAACACTTTCTCTGAGCCAGGACTGTTCTAATTGTTTTGTATCTATAATCTGATGCAAGCTACCCACCCAAGGTTCACCGTACCCCACCATCCTAAAAACAGCTGCCCCTTGGCCACTCCTCAGACTTAAAAGTGCATCTACCAACAGGGCCACTCACCCTCAGGAGCACAGACTGAAAGAAGAGTTCCCTGCAGGTCCTGGAAAGGACTAAGGGCAGCTTTAGCGGTGGATTCTGTTCTCGGTTACTTGGAGCATGATCCAAAAGGGAGAATGTGAGTTACAGGTGGGTATGCCCCCTAGTCTTGTGGACTTCTTACCCCATGAGTAGCAAGATTCATGGGCAAAGCGCAAATCTAGTAGGCATGGCCTGTGGGAGCACAAGGCACCCTGAGGGCCCCGGTTGCTCAACTCAGAGAACAGAGCTTGCTCCACAACTGGGAAATGACTGAGGCAGGGCTTGACTCCAGATCCATAGCAGCCCTAATCCTTCAGTGCCACCCTCCTGCTAGAGCATCATTGCCTGCAGTTTATAACTTATTTAAGTGCAAAAATTAATTACTGTTTTTCCTGCTTTCGATTAGAATATCTGTGTTCCTTAGAGGTTTACATGGGCAAATAAAGCTAACTTTTTAAAAATTCTAAAGGGTAGATGATCAATAGGCAATTCTTAGCAGAATTCTTTCCATGCTTAGAATGTTTCTCCCAAGAGTTCAAGGCCCAGACAAATGATTAACCGGAGTATACATGCCTGCTCACCTGAAGGCAAAGAACAGAGAAGGCAGGAGGCAGAGGTGCAAGGCCTTTACTGTAAAGTAAATGAAGAGGGTAGGAACAGCTATCAAGAATTAGCACCTAGAATATTAGGTATTTAACACATTTTAGGTGCTCAATAAATATTTCACAAAGAAACAAAATGATGGATCATGAATTTGCCAGTAGAACTTAAGTATTTGATTCTCCTCTTTCTTGGATCAGAATTTGTCTCTTGATAAGATGGACTTGATTTACTTTATTAAAATAACCAAAGCCAACCTGGTTACTTTCTGTCCAAAAGAACAAAAATCTTACATCTCTGTCTTAAAAGAGGTTTGAGTTTGGGGTAGAGCCCCAGTATTCCCTGGAACTTTCAGATGCAATGTCTTCTGCCTTAAAACTTCTTCAGCTATTTTCAGACTAGCTCCCATCATTAATAAGTGAGATGACATCAAAGCCTCCTTCACCATCTTACTCTCAGAACCCTCCAATCAGCAACTTAGATGTAGATTCAGAGAAGACACTTTCCTCTCTAAAAGTGCCAAACCTGAAATACAATGAATAAAAAGCCAATTATGTGTTCTTAATTTTCTATTAAAGGCCATGTTCAAGTGTGTGTGTGTGTGTGTGTGTGTGTATGAGGAGAAAGAGAGATCACGTAAACATACCAGTGAATGAAACTTATGTTAATATGATTGATTTACCTTTAAAACTAGGTAGAAAAACAAAGTCAGGGAATGAGGGGTGAATGGAGAGTGGAGAGATTCATGTACACATACACATAACTATTGACCAAAAAGGACTACATGCACAGTAAGTCTGATCATTTATACCCAGACCATCATATGCCATTATAGCGATATATGGTTATGTATATTATAATGTACAAGATGATAATAGAAGCCAATTTATTAAATATTTCCAGATATTCAGATCAGAAAATCCCACTGATATAAAAAGAAACAAACAAAACCCAACATTTTGAAAATCTTTGCTTTATTTCTATACCTTGAATCCAGAATATTTAAAATTTATCCAGTTAAAATAGCTATATAGAAATTGGAAGAAAATGGGGAACACAAATAAAAGAATTCATGAAATTAACCAAAAGATGACTTACGTAAGTAGTCTCCAATTTCCAAAAAGTTAAAATAGAACAAACAACACTGGAATTTGATCTGTAAATTCTAAAATTATGGTTCTTAACTCTTTTTGTCTTTGTATATTCAATGAATGAAAAGGACTATAAAATAAACATTGGCAACGCACTCCAACATTTGCATTCAAAGATTTCATTGATTACCAGGAAGCTCAACTTTCAGGCTTTAAGTCAGTTTACCTTAATGATCCTAACTGACATTGAACAACTCTGAGTTAGACACTATGTGGACATGACACTGTGGGAATAACTGTGATGTACTGTGAGGTCTTGGGTACAGACCAGACCTAAGGCTCTTCCTACCCTTTTCCTCCTACCTTCACCTGCCACTGCCCTCACTGCAAAGGACTATGTAGCAGGTGTTGTCCATGCTCCATCCATATCCCATTGACATGTACCATTTCCATGAGCTCCTGGGATTCTTCACCTGAGAAGGCTTTCTGGCTGCTGGAGCCCACTCTGCCCATTTGTGATGCAAGCTGGAAACACCAAGAAAGTGATGTCCGATACCAAAAGGAGCACCCCTCAATGACCGTCAGGAGTCATTACCCCAGTGCTCTTGCCCTAATGGGCAGGATAACTCTGAGATACGTGTTCTGCCCTGCCTCACAGAGTTTCAATGAGATGAAGCTCCCATGTCCCAGTTAGTTGCTTAATGACACACAATAATGAGCTTCCTTCGTTCTTTCTTTGGCAATCATATTGTGACCTCTGGCCTTTACAAATTAAGGTAGCAAAAGCTATGGGCTACTCTAAGGCCAGTCCTGGTCACAACCTACTAATTAAAATATTCTTCAAAATAGACCATTGCACCAACATGGAGTTATCCAGGAATCTTCCTCATTTGGTTTGCTCAGAAACCAGAACATCCAAGTGATGAGACAGGTTGGCCCTCCCAGAGGTCCTTCTGGTGGTACCCCTTTGTATTATAGAAACAGGCCCCTTAAGGAAGGCCAGATAATTTTCTCTTTAACAGCAGCGCCCAACCGAACAAAAGTTTGCATAGACCATCGATACACAAGTTCCAGATGATCCATTTTGGTGTTTATTCCAAGTAAGTGTGAATGGCATCACCTACCCCAAACAGAGCAAACTATTGTGCCCCTGGGCAAAAGCAAACATCCTTTCCATGAATATTTAACTAAGGACCACAGCTTATCAGTATTTGGCACAACTGGCCTGATCCTATCTTCCTGTGTTCTGGAACATGTACTAGGAAGAAGATGATCAGAATGTTTTCTGTTCTAACTTTCTTTACCTTCGTAGCTCAAAACTTTCTATTAAGCAATTCTGAATTCAGACGATTCTCCCCATGTCTTCTTCCCTGAGAACTAAATTCATAGTAACCCTGCTTGTGAGAACTTTAGAGATGTGTCTGGTTTATCTTATCACAATATTACTGGTGACAAAGGCATCTAATTGGTATTCAGTACAAGTGAATCCTCTTAACTTCTCTAGTATATTGAAGCACAATGTTCATTTTGAGAAGGATTCTTGGGAGTTGAAATGAAAATCTAATGGTCAGGAGCACAGGGCATGTTTAAAAAAATAAATAAAAAAGGCCTGTAATCCTAGTAGCACTCTGGGAGGCAGAGGTAGGAGAATCACTTGAGGCCAGGAGTTTGGGACCAGCCTGAGCAATAGCAAGACCTTGTCTCTACCAAAAAAAAAAAAAAAAAAACAGAAAAAAATTAGTCAGGTGCAGTGGTGCACACCTGTAGTCCCAGCTACCAGGGAGGGTGAGGCAGGAGGATCGCTTCAGCCCAGGAGTCTGAGGTTGCAGTGAACTGTGATGACACCACTGCACTCTAGCCAGGGCACAAGACCCTGTCTCAATAAATTAATAAATAAATAAGAAAAGAAAGAAAGAAAGAAAAAGAAAAATGAAAGACAACATGGAATCAGACCTATAAGCCATACACCTGGGGCAGGGGGTAATGTGCATGCATTTGAGGAATGTTCAAAGGCTTCCCTGCCCCCAAATCATTCTTTTTCCAACCTAGCAAAAGATGCCTGGAAGATCTATTTTAAATCACCTGCCTGGGGTGATTTGTTTAAAAAAAAAAAAAAAAA
>CM052436.1:192413269-192466697 GCA_028533085.1 Varecia variegata | reverse complement strand
ATGTGCAGGGACTCTCCACTTGCTGTCCTAATGAGAACTGGCTTGTGACAAATCACCTGCAGAAGAGGTGACAGGAATCCAGGCTGGACATAGAGAGAGAAGCCCTCAAAGTGTGGACCTAAGGGCAAGCTGGGACAAACCCGAGTTGAATAAATAGATAATCCACCAAAGTGTCAACCTACTAGATCAGCCCAGAAGTTAAGCTGTGGGGCAGAAATTGGGGAGAAATGAAGAAACTAACCACACGGGAAATTTTAAATCTTTATAATAATAACTGCTAACATCTATTAAGAGCTTAATGTCTGCCATTAACTATTCTAAACATTTTTGTATGAACTTATTTATTTCTCAACATTGTCTCTTATGCTCATTTTACAGAGGAGGAAACTGAGGCACAGGGATGCTAAGTAACAGGCCCAAGACCACACAAATTATAGGTAATAGAGTTGGTATTTGAACTCAGTCTAGTTTAGGAATGCAAACTCATAGCCTTTCTCTGTAGTTATGCTCTATGCTCTATTTTCTAGGAAAGTATATATTTTTGGTTGACATTTTGCATGAAATCCAAAAGAAAAAAAAAAAAACATTTCAGAATCCAGTCTGTGAGCTCTCTAGGTGAAAAATCACTTCCTCTTTAGGATACAAGGCACTATCTACAACATTGGGTAAGAACAAGTTTTATAGCCCACAGTGGCCAAACCCTATATCTGAGATTATGAAAGCCATGTTGACTGCTGCGAGCATCCGTGGCAATTAATAATACTCCCAGTCCACTCCTTTCCAGTTGACATCTGGAGCTCAAGTGCATGAAGTCGAAATGTGTGGCATCTCATCATTACGTAGCGATATAGCTCTTCTGAAAAACTGGGAGCATTACCCGAGACATAATGCCCCTCATAAATAATCTACCAGTTTGAGGACATTAAATGCAAAGAAAGGGTGACCTCTGACCCTCCATTCCCTTTAATGGTACTTCATTAGTCTCACAAATGGAGGCAAATTCATAACAGGGGGAATCAATTCTGCCACTTGGAAATAATTAAGACACATACATCAAACAACAGCTTTTTTTATTCTTTCTAATTAAGTGATCCATCCCAGAGGAGAGCTAAATTGGTCAGTGCAAATATAAATTACACTAAGTGTGAGCGTTTGAAGATCAATGTGGAGGTCTTGGTGTTTCCCTGTGCTCTTCCTACACTTCCCACACATTAAGCTACTGTTCGGACTACGACATCAAGACTCTAAAAACCTGGATTTCTTTTGGTAACAAAGTCCTCAGAATTCCCCACAAGTGGCCAATCTGTCTGCCTGCCCTCTTGAAGAAGCAACCAGATCCTTAGTATTCCATCTGCAGTTCCACTTTCCCCTTGAACTACAAAATGCCAGAAGACTTAATATCTGGCTTTGGGCTCAGCGGCTCAAATTTTGAAGGACATGTCTTACACATTTTGCCCCTACCTGAGATATCATCCCTCATGTGAAAGTTTTATCAAAAAGCCCATGGATGACATTCTATAAAAAAGAAACCTGCACTCGAATGTTTATAGCGGCACAATTCACAATTGCAAGGATGTGGAAACAACCCAAATGCCCATCAATACATGAGTGGATTAATAAAATGTGGTATAGGTATACTGTGGAGCACTACTCAACAATAAAAAAAAAAATGGTGAACTAATACCTTTTGTATTAACCTAGATGGACCTGGAAACCATTCTCCTAAGTGAAGTATCACAAGAATGGAAAAACAAACACCACATGTACTCACCGTTAAATTGGAACTAATCGATCAATACCTATGTGCACATATGGAAATAACATTCATCAGAAATCAAGCAGGTGGGAGGGGAGAGGAGGGGATGGGTAAATTCACACCTAACAGGTACAACGCACACTATCTGGGTGATGGGCACATTTATACTTTTGACTCAAACAGTACAAAAGCAATTTATATAACCAAAAATGCTTGTACCCCAGTAGTATTCTGAAGTTTTAAAAAAAAGCCCATAGATGGGTTTTGCCATAATCTAAGACCTTCATCATCAGCAGAATAGGACTTTTGGCTGCTATGAGGCCAAGCCTGGCTCTTCTAAAACCTTTGTCTAACTTCAAAATCAACTCAGGGGCCGGGCACGGTGGCTCACGCCTGTAATCCTAGCACTCTGGGAGGCCAAGGCAGGCGGATTGTTTGAGCTCAGGAGTTTGAGACCAGCCTGAGGAAGAGCGAGACCCCATCTCTACTAAAAAATAGAAAGAAATCATATGGACAGCTAAAATATATATATATATATATATATATATATATATATATGAGCCAGGCATGGTGGCACATGCCTGTAGTCCCAGCTACTCGGGAGGCTGAGGCAGGAGGATCGCTTGAGCCCAGGAGTTTGAGGTTGCTGTGAGCTAAGCTGATGCCACGGCACTCTAGCTCAGGCAACAGAGTGAGACCTTGTCTCAAAAAAAAAAAAAAAAAAATCAACTCAGGAATCACAAGCACTATTGAATGACAGGCCTCATCATGTTTCTCCCTGGAAACTGAAACAGGAACAAAAAGCAGACTAAATGTTTACAAGATTTTTTTATGTCACTCTGCTTATGGCTTATAAAAATGAGTATAATTTTACTTTGATATGACTCTGGAAGATTCTTGCAATCAGCAATTACCTACACCTTCGAAACTCCTCAGGGAGGTAAACAAGAGCATCTTGCATCCACAGACAGAAAGTGGAAGGAAGAACACTGGATTTAGAGGCAAGATACTCACTTCAAACCCCAGCTCTGTCACTTTCTAATGGTGTGCCTTTATGTCCACAAAGTGAGACTGGTGGGCTTACAGGATCCTATAATATTGTGGCTCCATCCTAGGACAGCGCTCCCCTATAAGTAGGTGCTCAATGAGTATGTGAATGCAAGTATGTGCCTGAAGGAATGGGTCAGCGACTGTCTTGTTCTGTGGAAATCACATCTCCGAATAAGCTCAGAAGAAGGATGTCTTAGGTTGAGTTCTCCATGATAGACGTGAGGAGAGGGTTTGTGTATAAGTGATTTATTAAGAAAGTTCTCCAAAGATAAACTGATAAGTGTCTGGGAGAAATAGGGAAGAGGGCATACCAATAAAGGGTATGATGGCAGGTGACACACCAGCCTCAGCCAGATCCTTGGGGAGCTCTGGGGTATAGACCACACCTCAGAGTTTGTCCCTCTCCTGAGAAAGGTGCTGAGCATTGACCCTCCTCTACCCATCAGTTATGACATAAGGGCTGCATTGAGGAGTTGTAAACTCCTAGGCATTTTCTGCTCCCTTGCAGGGGCAAGACTTTAGAAAATATCAAGGTGCAGAATCAGTGCACACAGAGGCCGGGGATGAGCACGTAGAACCACTAAAAGTGATCCAGGGGGAACTGCTTGGAGCCCTGGCAAAGTCTCCTACAAGTGGTTTGCAGGTTGTTGTGCTTCTGTGAACCAACACTGAGCAATACGACATTCTGTGCTTTAACTTTGCAAACGGCTTTCTCTCACATTTGAGCATTTGATTCTCAACACACCACTTCGTGATAGTTGGAATATGAAGTGTTATTATCTATTGGTGACAAATAAGGGATCTTGGGCCAGAAGAGAAAAATGACTAGTTTCTGGTGAAACTAAATTAGCACAAATAAGATTATCCATTATAAGACAGTAGCTGGAAGAGAGCTGAATTCTTTGCTCAAGGTTATAGGCACTGGGAGAGGTTGAAGATTTTGATGCTTGCTGTACATCTCAGGAAATGAGTAGGATAAAACTTTGTGTGAGAGGGAGGAGAAGACATTCCAAATGAGAGAGGCAGAGGAGAGAAATGCATACGGTAACCCTTGAGGTAGCAAAAGCAGACCTCATGGGAATGGAGTGAGTCAGGACAACGAACCAATACTGAGGGAGCCTCAAAAATGCCAGTCAGAGTAATAGAGATTTAATAAACTACTACCAGAGAAAAATCACACAGGAGAAGCAAATAAATTGGTGAGAACAGAGTCCAAAGAGGATGAAAATCTTCAGTAGTCTGAAGGAGGCAATGTGAATTATCAATTTCCACGTAGGAGAGGATGAAGATTTGTCCTGGGGTGGTAGCAGTGGGGAAGAGAACACCAGGAGGGAGAGAACCCAGTGGATGGACGTGAAAGACAAAGCTGAAGGAAGAGTTAAAGAACAATCCAGGACTATGAAGGAGGGGATGGAATTTCTGGATTCATAAGCTAAAGAGTGTCAGATCCACTTTCAACAAGCCAATGATGTTCTCACATTTTCTTCTGGTTCAATTTACTCCAGACTCAGAATGACTTGTCCAAAACCTAAGGTGGCAGGTGGCCGAGCACCATGGGTGGGGGCCAGAATGAGAAGCAAGGTGTTCTGACACCTGGCCCTGCAGGGCCCCCATTCCCCTCCCCACAGGCCTGGACATTAACCCATACATAGCCATGGACGAAGAGACAGCTGACAGCAGCTATTGTGAACATCCATATTCATCAGCTCTCTAAGTTTGATGTCATTCACTGGTCGCATGCTGGTGCTTTACAGAGATTCAGTGGGAAAATGTAGGTGAACCTGCTTTATTATAGATCGTATCAGAAATTGCATTCATTGTTATTTATATTTTAGTAGTAATATCTTACCCTTCTAACTTACGAAACACTTTTAGATTTACTTACTTTATTTTTAATATACTTGTTTTTGTATCCTCCTTTTGATGGTTAATATTCCGTCTTGTGCATCTCCCCATATTATCAAACGTTCTCTTAAAACTGGTGTTCAAGCACTGCAGTGACATCCATTATGTGGATACACAATAATTTGCCCATCTTTCTTCTGCAGGACATTAAGATGAATTCTGGTATATTCTTATGGATAACAACACTGTAAAGAATGTTTCTAGACATAATTGCTTCAAAAGACACATTTATAGATATATTCTCATCTAGTTTTTACAACAACCTACTGAGCTAGATATTACTGTTATGACCGTTTAGTAAAAGTGCCGATGAGGCTTAGAGCAGTTAAACAGCTTGGCCAAGGTCACACTGTGCTCTAACTCCTGATTTGATGCAGTCACAGGCTCACTATCCTGAAGAAGTCTCCTTGGCAGTGCCCTGCTTCCACTTCAGTCCAGGCAGCTTCTCAGCTTTGTCTGTTGGTCACAAGTCCCCACTGTGTGCATCTTATAGACCCTAAAATGCCATTGAAAGTAAGACACATTATTATGTGATGCTATGCAAAGAAAAAGAAACTGCTGCCAATTAAACTATGGTATAATGCTCTTTTCAAATAGAATCTATGTTTAGTACTCATTGAAAAAACTCTTTTATGCCAGTTTAGACATACTAGTGTCAACAGTGCGAAGAGTAATCAAACTGAAGTTCAGACATGCAATGACAATCCAATTACTTATCTTACTGCCATATAACTAACAACATTATGAAATGCATCAAATTGTAAGACCCACCCTGATCCCAATGATGTTAACATGAAAAATTATATGCATCCTAAAATCAATGAAATATGGTCTCAACAAACTGAAACTACTCCTTAACATAATCTGAAGGCCTGAGAGATTATTGAAAGGAGAAAACTCTTGCACAGGATGCTATTTATTGGGATGTCCATGAATCACCTGCAACCGGTTCCCATAGCAGTGGTTCTTAGCCATTTTAACCAACTTTTACACTCAATAAATAAAGAGTGGTTATTATTCTTATTGGGAAGCCAAATCTTTCAAAGAGAAGCTGTATTTACAAGTCTAAACTATTTCATATTTACATACAAAGGAGTTATGATCATCTGTTCACACTATTTCACCTCATTACATACATAGAGAACAACTGTCATTGGATTTTCTGATGTGTCACTGTTGACAGTCTGTAAGCCTAATCTAGCTGAAGAAAGTTGAGTCACCAAGAAACAGGGTGGGCACTTCATAAAGACCCACCAAGCAAGGTTCATGTCATCCCTTTTAAAGAAATATCCATGTATTTTTGTCTTCAAATTCAGGTTTATCCTACCTAATCTTTTGTTGGAATATAATAATTGTTCAAGTTGGGAAAAAAAATAACTTCAATCCCTATCCTGTTTGAAATAGACACCATTGAATTCTAGGAAAATTGGCATCCAGCCTCATTTCTTTTGTGAGACACTCAGCATCCTGTCTCAGGTTTATACCTGTGACTGAGAAGGTTCAATGGATCTACATGTCTCATTTCAAGTCAAGTCTGTATAATACTAAGGAGAGGAGTCATTGCACTGTATTCTTCAATTCAAAAGCATTTCTGTCATTTTGAGATTAAAAATAGAAATCTGACTTAACTGTACTTTAGCAGAGTAAATCTATTACTTACACTTTCAGAACGTAGTTTTCCCAAAATAAAAGAACAATAATGAATTATTATTTCTGAGTACCTTCTTAAATACAGCTCAGGCCTGCAGTATAGAGGGAGGACTCAGACCAAGTAACTGGATGTGGGGGCTCCTAGGAAGAGTGTCGTGAGCATCTCACTTCACAAGCCAAGATGGAAAAAGTGAGCCCTAGCAGGAGAGCATCTCCTTTACTTTTAGGCTTGGAATACTCCAAAGTGTATATTCTTTAAATCTGCTGATGGTGTGTAAGGGGATCCTGGCAAGGAGAGGATGGCACACACCAACTAGAAGAGTTTGAGGAAGAAATTATTTACAGTGGGTGGGAAGGGTTTAGGAAACCAACAAGGAAGATGTCAAAAGAGGGAGCCTCTTTTTGACTCCTAAACCAGAAAGGGGAGGAGTTGGAGGCAGTTGCTAGAAGATTAGAATTCTGAAGGTGAACTATAGGAGGGGGCTGCCTAACAAGAGCTGTGGCCTTACACGGCGAGATTAGCCAATCCATGATTAGGGGCAGGGATAAAGTCAGGGAATAAATGCCCCATCGCCATTGTCCTCCCACCTCCTCCTCGTGCCTCCCACCGAAACCCAGCTGGAAGTCAGAGGACATCCACAGGGATCAGAGTAGGGCAAATAATAGTGTCAATGGACCTAATGGGCAGATGGAAGATACCCAGTATGCTATGGAATGTCAGGCTCTGCCTTACACAAAGGCGAGGTAAATACTTTGTCTCTGATGTCTCATAAATTCTTCGATGGTCATCTCTTCCTGGTCCATGGCCAATCCACTACCATCACCAGAAGTTCATCATCATCCTGTGTTGCCTCCTGAACTGCCCAGAGACCTCACATGGCCCTAAACAAGCTTGTCTTCCTTGAGTGACAGTCCATATGTCAGATGGGCACAGTCTTGACCATTCTACTTCACATCTTCCTATATCCTAATCTTTCAATGAAAGCTATTCCTTGTCAGGTGGCTGGCTGGCCAATCTAATAAAAAAAATCCCATGCAATTAATTGAATATCACTGATTAGATATAATCATAGATCCTGCAGCTAGAAGAGTTCTCAGAATTTATTTCTGGTGCTGTCAGAATATTTGACCTACTGGTATGAATATTTTTCATAAGAGGAAACAAAGACCTAATGATGTAAGGTAATATACCAGGCTTACATGCTATTTCTCTCGGAACAAAAGATGTTATTTTTAATAAAGACCCTCAAGAAACCCAGTAAATACTGAAATGTGGGACTCACCTTAATTGGGTGGCAATCACCTGGCACCAAGAACATTGAAACACATTGTGAGAAAGTGATTCTTTTTACACTTATTTCAACAACTGATTATATCAGAAAGAAACACTTGATTTGAAGTTAGGACATCTTAATCCCTCTTTAAACACTTGATACACTCCCTTCGTGACAAAGAAAAGCAAGCATCAGACACAGACTTCAAGTTCAGGCAATGGTCGATGTATTTAATTTGATATTAACTTATTTCTCTTGAATTTATATGTTGTGTTATCTTCTATTTCATAATGAATAATGGCTTTCAATTATGTTAATGACATTAAAATTTCCTTCTGAGCACAATTTAAGTTTAAAAAGTAATAAATTTAAAGAAAATATATGTAAACAGTGGTATAGCTTTTTCAAGGTTATGTAAAAATAATGAAGGTGTGAAGTGAAGCCATATAGTTTGAGAAATATTGCTTTATGCCAAAGAGTTTTTATCTATAATCCTCAAGAAACCCAATGAATCCTATAATTCACATATATATAAATTGTATGTAATTTATGCATGTGTGTCTGTCTGTCTGTGTATGTGTATTTATAATGGCAGGACAAATTCTATCATGGCCCCAGTGTTCCCTGGTGTAGATACTCTGTATAATTCCTTCCCCTTGAGTGCAGGCAAAACCTGAGAATAAATGGAACATCACTCCCATAATTATATTATATAACAAAAGGGATTTGGCAGATAGAATTGAGGTCCCTATCATTGACTTTGAGTCAATTCAAAGGGAGATTACCCTGAGTGAGCCCAGCCTAATCAGGTGATCCCATAGAAGACACAAAAAAGCAGCAGTAGATGCTTTCCTATGGCCTAGCACAAGCAAACAGCCATGTTGCAAGAGGAGGGGGCCACGTCACACAAACCTAAGAGCAGTATCTAGGAGCTGAGAGCAGTCTACAGACAACAGCTAGCAAGAAAACAGAGCCCTCAGTCATACAGCCACAGGAAATGAATGTTGCCAACAACCAGTGAGCTTGAAAGAAGGCCCTGAGTTTCAGATAAGACTGTAGTCCCAGCTGACACCTTCATTTCAGCCTGATGAGACCCTGAGCAGAGGACCCACTTAACCCATATCCAGACTTATGATCCATGGAAACCGTGAGATAATAAATGTGTGTTATTTTAAGCTGCTGGATTTATAATAATTTGTTACACAGTAGGAGAGGAAATACACATACACATTCAAACCCCTCCAGTGTGGGAGAATTATTTGGAGGAAAGTGTTACGGGACTCTTCAGATTATACAGAAACTATACTATCTACACTACATAGGTAGCATTGCATAACTATATAACCATTAACAGAAACGATTCATTATTCACACGTCAAGTAGAAATCACTGAACTTTCAAAGAACTATCAGGAGTCTTCCAGGCCAGTGCCTTTCACACTCCACTGTGTATGCACATCCTCCAAATATTATGAAGACACAGACTGTGATTCAGTAAGTGTAAGTTTGGGGCTTGGGATTCTGCGTTCCCACCAAGCTCCCAGGTGATGTCAGCACTGCCACTCTGAGCAGTACCTGTCCAGATTCTTCCCCTTTTTTCCAATAGGACTTTATCTAAGCCACAGCGAAAGTTTTCCTAACTGGCCTTAGAGAGTTTTCGAGGTGATACTATCTCCTTCCCATTGTCCAATATAGCCAAAGCCCACCTTCTAGTCATAGTCCACTCAAAAAATTGAAAGGCATGGGGATTTGGCCATCTCAGAATTTAGATAACCAAGACCGAATTTCACAGGCAACCCGTCTGACACAGGGCGGGTCACCATGAGACCGGAAGTGTTGTTGAAATGGACGCCCAAGATTTGCAGCCTAGTCTAACCTCTATTCAAACTTCTGAGACTGCAAAATTAGGCTGGAAGTCTCCACACTTATTATAAGATTCCTGGTATTTCCTGTTTCCAGTCAGGCTGGCAATAGCGCAAGCACAGCCTTTCTCGTGGTTTTTCCTACTTCCACTTGCCATCCCAGCCACAATCCAGAGGAGCAAAGCTCAGAGCAAAGGTTGTGGGAGATTTCACTTATGTCCCCTCCAAAGGGGTTTCATTTGGGTTTTACTGCAATGGTGGGAAACACTCAGGGAATTTGTTCAATTGCATAAAATCGTGTGTCTGAATTTCCTTCTCCTCCCCTCTCATCTTTTCATATGTTTGATGTCGTAATATCAGGTTGAATTCTAAATTTGGAATTTGTGGAATTCTAGAGATTGGCTGCTTAGTCCATTTGCAATAAACCAATCAACACTGTATGCGAAGGTGCTCATGGATTTCACTAAAGTTCGGCGTAAGCTGATAGAATCTCTAAAAGGGGTGGATATTCTTATTGATTGCTGAGAAAGCCTTCTGGCTCATGCTGACTGGGGAGAAGCAGAAAAAAGCTGGAAAAAGAGGGATCTGGGCAAAGTCAGGAAAGAAGGAAATTGTGGTTAATGAAGAGGTTGAAGATTTAGACTACAAAGATAATCGACTTCTCAGGCAGCCAGACAAACCCTTGAATCTAGGAGCTGATTCAAGGAATGGAAATTTATCCAGACCAAAAGAAGGAAAATAGGAAAAGTTATCTTCAGAGAAGAACTAAGCCACACCCTACCCCAAAGATTACCAAATATTTCATTGTCAAGGCCTAAATTACCCACATCGCTTGTCAAAGTCGGTGAAGTATTTAGCACTACACTTGCTGGCCTTATTGAATGTGTGGATTTCGTGGCAAGGAGAGAGCCAAGAGATGAAAAGGAACTGCCTTTGGAATTTGGTGGCAGACACAGGGTAATGCTCTCTTGCCCCTGGCCAACCTCGGATGGTAGCAGCCAAGGAATTGGATATACCTCTCCCAAGCACATATTCCAGATTTGGGATCAAAGTTTTGGTAGCCTCATGCCAAGATAAGGCTATCTTTCTGAAAGGTCTCTCTTTTGGTTCTGCAGCAAGCTTGTCACTATGCACCAAATCCACTCTCAATGCCCAGGTTCCAGTTAGGGCTCAGGGCAGCAGACCCCAAAGGGTCCCATTGCTGAGGGATGTATGGCACAGAGGGTTTGGGATGAATGCTCCCCTGAAATGCCCACTCTGCACCTTGTAATAACCCCACTTCTAGTGCAGGAGTAGAAATAAATACACACAGACAAATGCTTATATATGCACACTACAAATGATTCACAGAGTGTTATACACAGAGGTGTGCATAACACTTTATAGGTATGTACACTTACAAGTGTGTGCTCACTTCTGTGAGCCACTTAAGATAGACACAGCTGAAGGCCTGGGTGGTACTCGGGGGGAAGTGGCTGTGGTACCAGGAAGGACCAGGCATCACGGCAGGAGACCCAGTGTACAGGAAGGTGGACAGCTGGCTCCAGAGGGCAGCTGGGTGATAGGTGGAGGGTCTGACACTTGAGACCAATAGTCCAGACTCTTGGCTGTAAATTTCCCATGTGACAATCATACCCACTTGCAGAAATAAAAGTTCTATTGGCAATGTCTATCTCAGAGTCCCCTGAGGAGTGTCCGTACTGTCCACTCATTTGCCAATGTGCCCTGTCCTGGCCCCTAGAGGGGACTGCCCTCTGCCAGCATCACATTAGCCGGCACTAACCCAACCCCCAACCTCCATGCCTGCCTCTGCCTCTGCAATGTGGATGAAGAAGGGAGGAAAAATAAAACCACTTAGAGAAACCACAAACCCTGGCCTCTACTTATTTTTGATTCTTTATCTCTGATTAATCTCAGCGTAACACCAAGAAGCTGCTGCAGTGGAAGTTCACAAAGCTTGCATTAGCAATTGGAAATCCTATGGAAATGCCACGCAAGATGGCAATACAGGATCAACGAAAGTTAAAAGAAAAATTTAAAAGTACTGCTGTCCAGTGATTGTGCCCGACTCTGGGTCAGGCAATGACAAACAGAGCTCATGACTGTGGGCTTCTCTGTGCCTTTCATTCATGTGCCTGTCTACTTGCATGTTGGCCCTTGGATCTACCCCCACCCCTCCTCTGCTCTGTTTTGTGCTGTGGGGCTGCACAGGGTACATTTCCCAGATCCCCTTGCCATTTGGTTTCTGGGTTGATTGGGTCAATGGGAAGCCCTGGGGGCCAGGGAAGGAGAAAAGAAGAAGCCAGGGTATTCCTCCTCATCTCTCTGCCTTGCATAGTTTCTTGGGCCAAGGACGCATCTCCTCTGTGGCTCCAGTTCACGTAAGGTGGGCCTTCCTAGGATCAAATCGCCACAAGTAGCCTCTGAGCTAACACTGCCTCCCTGCTCTGTCCTCCAGCCCTGGGCATGGGAGTGGCTTCCTGCATTGTTCATCTTCAGCTTGGCTCACCTTCCTCTGTTTTCAGCTCTTCCAATACATTTCTCATTCAGTCCCTGTATTAAATTCCATTAAACCATCTTGCATGGGTTCAGTTTTCTTGACAACTCATCATGGATACAATATACTTTTGTGTTTTGTGACTCTCCAGGAGGAGGAACACACATGCTCAAGACTTATTTTGCCATATTACCTTCATTTTTGTGACTGCATATTGATATCCTGTAGAAGAGTTGGAAAATCCTGCTAAGCCATACAATAATTGCCTATTTTCTGAAAGTTCTACCTCCTAAACTCAGAAAGTTTTCATGTGAAATGAAGGATACCTTCTAGGACATTGCATAGCCTCTGAAGGCCAAAGACGGCATTGAGCTAATAACTACACCTCCAAGAAGAAGGAATGAGAGTAGGCACCCAGAGCTGAAGGCCAGTTTCTGGATCCCAGATGGCTCCCACGAAGAGTCCAGTTCAAACCAATGACTTTGCTCCAAGAAAGACAATTGGAGGAGAGAATAATCTATGACCCTCCCTACAATCAGGCCCTCCGGGGCTGGCTCGACTCTCAATACTACTGCTTAGAACTTACATAGTACTTTGTGTCTTCAAAGAATTATGCAGACATTAACCAATTATTCTGTTCTTGGCGCAATGCCAGGTTACACTATCAAGATTTGACAAACTCTTTGTACTTTTTGTAGTTCTGTAGGAACGTAGGTTTGTCTATTTCAATCAAGACTGAAGCCCAGCTGGGACCTCAGCTGAAGGAAGCCTCTACGATTTAATATTTAATACAAACATCCTGTTCTCATAAACCAATCCTCTTTAGCAGAAAAATAAAAGGCCTTAGAGCACAGCTGAGCAAAAAGGGAAAAGGTTATAAACTTTGAAAAGCACAAAATAGTTAATGTTTGGAGATTTTAAAGTGTTTTCAACAGACGGACAGTCGTGCAGATGTGGTAACTTGGGGCAGAGGGTAGATTTCGCTTCATCTCCTTTCATCTGCCTATGGGTGCCTGTTGCTAAAGCTTTACATTTTGTTTATGCTCTCCAGGATGTGCAGATATTTTCTTTCTCTTTTGAGTTTCCTTTTTCTTGCTTCTTGCCCTTTGCGACTTCCTTGCCTTTCAGCCACCGAGCTGATGATGAAGAGTGAAGGAGAAATCAGTGCTAGAAAATAAAACTGTCTGCTTAAAACAAGACCAGGCACTATGTAGGAAGCTGCAATCCCCCCTGCCCTTTCTCCGACCTAATGGCTGACCCAAGGGGACCACCCTCTCGTGGAGCCCTTCCTCAGCACCCCCTTTCTGAGTCACACTTCAGAACTGGCCCTCCATGATGGAAATCAAGGCAACTGGCTACAGAAGCCAGAATTGCACTGTGGCAAAAATATCCCTACTTTTCGTCAGACTTCTGAGCATTTAGACAAACTGGAGAATAACCCAGACCCACCAACTACTGGTTGCCATCTGGTCTTGATTTAAAAGCCAACCACATGGCATTTGCACTTCTCCGTGAATGACAAGTTCGATCACAAACCAGCCCTGGCTTTCCCATCCTACTTGTTCACAGGACTTTATATAAGGAATTTTGGCATTGAATATGCTCATAAATATCCTACCAGGGAACGGAGCTATATGATCATCCCTAAAATATAAGGGGTCAACCCTAATAAAATCATGCCACAATCAAAGCTAGAAAAAAAATGGAGACAACCTGGGTTTCAACTTGCATTAGCAGTCAACAAGTCGTTATTTCACGGTGAGCACTGGGTGACTAAAGTTTCCACTGGATACTTAAGCACTGTGAATGGCTGACATTTAGTAAAGCAAAAAAAAAAAAAGAGGTTTATAAGAATCCAGAAAAATTCCCTCCTACAGATTCCCATGACCAGAATTCCATTTAACAATGTATTGAAATCATATTCTCACTTAAAGGCTTGACTCTAGCGACCCCAGTTTCCAGTGATGTCTTGTTTCTTAAACCTTTATATTATCTGTGTGTTTATATAAATATATCTGTCTTTCATACTGCCTTCTAGTGTTATATTACTATATGACTTATGATTTTATTTGTGAGTATATGTTTTATTTTTTTGTCTGAGCTGGGGAAGAGCAGAACCTGAGACGAGGTATGGATTTAAGTGGCTTGTTTGGGAAAGGGCTCTGAAACCAGGAGTGAGAGGACAGAGAGAATGAGACAGGGAAGGAGAAAAGGCTAATAGAAGGGTTCATTGTCAAGGTCGCTGCAGCAGGTAATAAGATTCAGTTCTACAAGATGCACTAAGAAGCCAGTAAGCACCTCCCAGAATTGTCTGAGTGCAAGGTGGGCAACTTCCCATCAAATCCCATCCCTCACCAGTTGAATGTCACCCCCAGGGGCATTGCTTTCTCAGGCCTTCTGAGTAGCACTTATAAGCCAAACAAGCTCAAGCTCCCACAGCTTGGCAGAAAGCCCTGGGGCAGAACAGAGAAAGCCGCACAACATACCCTTGACGTGAGATGCTGGCAGCTGGACTTGAGCCTTTAGTTCATGGAACTGTCCTCCACATGTGGGCTGAAATCAGAGGTGAGCCATGAGTCTGTGACGCCAATACCAGAGGCAGTTGCCCTACCTCTTATCACACTAACTGGGACTGCAAGTTTCCTAGGGCAAAGACTGGCCTCCACAGCTGGCACCATGCAATGGACCTAGCATGGTGCCAGACGTTTGGAAGGAGGTGAGACAAATACGTCCAACAGAAACAAGTTCAGAATAAATCAATCTCATATCACATAGCCCCCAATGCCTCTTTTTTTTTTCCATCTTTCTGATTCCTGATTTCCCTTGCCATCCTTCTAATCCTTACATTAACAAACCATCCCCAAATTTAGTGGCTTAAAACAATAATCACCATGAAAAAAGGAAATAGATCTATGGAGGAATAGAAGGATAGGTAGATGGATGGATATGTGATAAAACAAATATAATAAAACAGTAGGTAGTGGGGATTTTTTTGTTTCTGTTTTTTTTGAGACAGAGTCTCGCTCTGTTGCCCGGGCTAGAGTGCCGTGGCATCAGCCTAGCTCACAGCAACCTCAAACTCCTGGACTCAAGTGATCCTCCTGCCTCAGCCTCCTGAGTAGCTGGGATTATAGGCGTGTGCCACCATGCCTGGCTAATTTTTCCTATTTTTAGTAGAGACAGTGTCTCACTCTTGCTCCGGCTGGTCTTAAACCCCTGAGCTCAAGCGATCCTCCCGCCTCAGCCTCCCAGAGTGCTAGGATTACAGGCGTGAGCCACCAAGCCTGCCCAGCAGGTAATGGTTATATGGCTGTTCACTGAAAAATTCTCTTACTTTTTCTATATGTTTGAAATTTTTCATTAAAAAATGTTAAAAGAAAAACCAAGCATTTATTTAGTTCACAAATGTACGGGTTCCTCTGCTCTTGGGTGGGCTAGACTGGTCATGACTGGGCTCATTCGTGCATCTGCCCTGTTGCAGGAGGGAGCTGCTGGGGGCTGGGTGGTCTATGGTGGCCTCACCTGGGGTGGCTATTCTCCATGTTTCATCTCCTCTGGGCTAGCAGGGGTTTGTTCACAGGACGCTCATGGGAGTCCCGGACAACAAGTGGACGTGTGCAAGGCTTCTTGAGTCCTTGACTTGGAAATGTCACACTTTCACTTTACTAGACTGTTAGCCAAAGCAACTCACAAGGCCAGTCCAGATCCAAGGGATGGGGGAACAAACAGGAAAAGTGAAGAACTGGGACTGTTTTTGCAATCTACCCCATTCAGTCTGCTGGTTGCTGCTAATCCTTCTTCCCATAAAGCAATGGGGCCTCTGCAGTCAGCCTCACAGACTCGCTCAGTTTTGATCACTCACCAGCAGTCACATGTTTAGGACTTTCAGAGTCTAGAAGTCCTCAGATGGTACTTTAAGACCCATATATTGGTCAGGCGAGGCTACAGGCAACGTAAAGTTAAAATTGCCCTCCTGAAGCCATAGCCAGGAAGTGAAGGCACTACCATCCCCACTCAGGTGTGGGATCCTACAAACCCCAGTCATCTCCATTATTCAATCCTATGGCTTGACCCAAACCCATGTGTCTCTCTATGTGCCCCCATTCCTGGTGATTGTTGAAGAATACACCCCTTCCCTATTTCCCATCACCTATTGCGTGCAGGCTACCCTTTGTAAACTAAGACGAGGCAACTGATCCACTTTCCCAGAGCACAGGGTTTCCCTCTGCACAGCAGAGGTTTCGGGGTTCATGGAGCCAGCCACGTGCTCTCTCCTGGTCCTCCCCACATACAGAGAAATCAGGCTGACATGAGCAGTGCAGTCTTGGGTCAGAAAATAAACCATCACTTTGTACGGAGTCCTACAAACATGCCCGGGGTGAAGCCTCCAACATCATTAGCATCATACTCACAGACAACTGGCTCTGACAGCTGAAAACGGGTGATAGCAAACACAACACTTTAAAAACTGGGAAACTTAGTAAGTATTGCCCTCTTCAAAGCTGAGCCATGTGGAGGTTCTTTCAACAGCCTTATGTTACAAGTCTCAGTAAAGAGAAGCAGACAGTGAGAATTACTTCCTAATAAGGACCATTGAGTTCTGAGTAAGCAAACCGTGGAATCGAGCCTTTCTGGTGAGCTGCTTACCAAACGCAGAGACTATGGGATTTATGAGGTTTTAATTAGCCTTTTCATGGCATCATTAGTGCCTTCTCCACTACTGCAATGCAGAAAGAGCAGAAAGGTATCATTTTATAGTGTTTACTGATCATGTTATTTGATTGCGGGTGACGAGTAGGCCTGCCTAGCATTCTTCAGAGCTGAGGAAAAGAGAGCTAAGAGCTGGGAGTCAGGAGGGGTGGAAAGTGAGACAACAGGGAAAAGCAAATGCTTTTAGCTCAACGTGAATGAGATCACAGCCTCCTTGCCCCATTCTGTTTGGAATGAAAGATATCAGCATGGCCTGTAATAGGACCGCCTTAGTTTATTACAGTAAATAAATAAATAAGGGGTGGGAGTGGGGAGAGCAGGGAAGTGAAATATTTGCAATGATGATTCATTTTATATCAAATCATAGGTCAGATGATGTCAGAGAATCAAATCACACCCACCCTAAGTACAAATCACACACCTCTGTCTACTGGACCTCGATTTAGACTCAAAGAACAGACACAGTTATAGTGATGTACTGAGCCCTGACACACACCTTGATTTCTTCACCTGTAAAATGAGAGGAGAATAGGTTCTTCCTCAGATGTCTTCCATCCCTAGCACTCTGAGATCCCAAAGCCAGCATCCAATATTTGCCTTCCTCAGGCTAATGCCCATGCCAGGCACTCTGACCAGAGCTATGAGTCCCGATAATTATCTTGGAAGGCTGGCATCATTCTAAACCCTGTTTCCCTAAAGAAGAAACTGGGACTTGCATGGGTCAGGGGACTTGCTGAGTTCTCTGCTCCTCACAGTGTGGAGCAGGAAGACCAGCACGGGCAGTCTCAGGGCCCACCCACACCTGCTGAGCCAAACACCCCCGGTGATGCATACCCAGGTGAAAGTTTAGAAAGCAGTGCCCTAGGTCACAGAGCCACTGCATGCCAAAGCCAGAAGGTAAATTCAAACCTTCCCACGCTGCATCTTGTACTTTTTCCACCCATACCAAATTTATGATTTCTCCCTCCAGAAGAAACTGACGCATTTAGCTCTTCTTATCAGCCATAATCACTACGCCAGGCAAATCTCAGGATATCTCCTGCAATCTCCCTCTGGGTGCCCTTTAAACCCACCAGGCACTACCAGAATAATCCCTTGCATGGCTTGCATTCCACCCCCACCTCCATATAATTAAATTAATCTTTAATCCAAAATGGCGGCACTGCCAGTGGCCTTGGAAATAATATCAATAAACCAATTTTTTATGTGACTTTAAGGATAAGACCTCAGGACAAAACCTAAAAGGCAAGCAAATAGCATTTTTTTCCTATGTGGTTGATGATGGAAAGGCAAAGGACCTCTGCAGGCACCAGGAAGGACTTCCTTTAAGGACAGTTGGCCTTGGCTCTTCTCTCGATGCTTTGGCTTAGAAGACATCAGAGGGGACCTCCGCTTAGCTGTGAATAGTGATGGTCTGGAGACCCCCAGGCAGACCAGCCCCCCATTAGTTGGGTTACTCTGGAGTTGTAAACACGGTGCTCTCCCAATCTGTTTTCCAAGATGAACTGTATATAAAGCATGTGTGTGGCAGGAGATGATAGCACGCTTGAGGCTTTCAGCAATCGATGTTTACAGACTATAATGGAAACCACAAGTTTCTTCTTTAACTCAAGTCAGTATACATTCCTTCTACCCGCAGGCAAATTGGAGCAGGGAGGGGGGTTGGGAGGGCTCACAGTGAGTCATCATTTCACATTTTTTAACAGCTTAATGAGCATCTAGAAATGCCGTATTAGCCAGCAAAAATACAGAGTCTTTTTTTCCCCCAACAAATTCAGCAATGACCCTATTTGGACGTGGAATTCGTTAAGCATCTACATTAAGCGACTTCTCTTATGGAAGGTAAGTGAATAAATGTCTCTGCCACAGAGTTACAGACAAAAACATAGGAAGGGCCCCATAACTAACTTCAAGTTATTAACCTTCCCTTGTTTTGCCCCCAGTTTGAGAGGGAGAAAACATTATTTCTCCTAGGTTCCATTAATCCTCTGAAGAGCCCAGCCCAGGGTGCTGGGAAAAGAAGGCAGAATTCTCAGATCTGCAAAGCAGCTCTCTGAGCCAAGACTCGTGGTGCTAACAGACAGAGGGTAAAGAAAGCTGGGTTCTAAAGCTACAGCTACAGCTGTGTGCCTCTGCATCTCTCAGATCTATGTGTGTGATCATTAACATTTTTTTCGACCATCTAAAATAGCAGTCTCTGTGTAATCTTGGCAACTTTGGTATTCCTGACCCTCTTTTCACATCTTACATTCAGGGGCCACATGCATAATGTGGGTAAAAGAATGGGAAAATGTATGTGTGTTTGTGCATTGATATTTTAATGCTACGTTAAATGTCATTAGTTTTTAAATAACTCTTTGATGATTGAGAGGGAAGAAACTTGAGGGTTTTTTTTTTTTAAGTTTTGTCCAGAGTCCCACATAGCTTACCTTTTGTCTTTTCATTCTTCTTTCTCCATTTCTCCTTAAGATGATGCAGGCTCCCAAGCCAACTACAACATCTGAAGGATGCCACTTGACCTTTAGACCCAAATTTGCATTTTTTAGATCACCTGTGCCAATTCTGCCACGAGCCTAAAGGAAAGAGGTTTCGAGAGTCACTCAGTCTCATAAGAATTCTGTGAGGTTTTCTTGAATTTACAAAAAATAAAATGCAAGAATGCCATTTCTGGAATGATTGGAGGTACACAACCTTGAGATCTCATGAACATTTCTTCATGTCCCTACAGACTTGCTTTTAAAATACCTGCTGTTTCAGAGCCCTAATTCATTTAAAGACCAAATTGTGATTCCTGTAGTATCTGTGACAATTGAGAAAAACATTCCTGTTATATAATTTTATGTGAGTTAAATTGAAGTCCAGCTCAAAAGAATCTGAAATTCTTTTGATAGGTGCTGATAAAATAAGGGATTCAAAAAGTAAACACGTCGTTAGTCTGCTGTTACTTGGTAAATTCCTCTCATGAAGCTGATTCAGCCTTTGATAATTCGCCTCAAAAAAGATCATCTCTGTATATTCATCATTCAGTCTTGTTAGAACTCGTTACTATTTAGCATAGTCTTCTAAGGACTCTCTCAGGAAAATCTCGTGGCTTTTAGCTCAGTTTTCACTTTTTATTTTTATCTTCTTGAGCAAGAGGAAAAGAAGAATCAAGCCTGAGTCCTATGGATTGTGGGGCCCCAAAAGGGAGGTTGTAAATATATATATATATAAGTTGATGCATGGACAGACGAATTTCCCTACTTGCCCTTTCATGCAATCATTTAGTTATCCTTTCAACAGCTGTTTATTAAGGATCTAGTATGTGTGCTATGTGAGGCGCTCAGGAGTCTCTGGCACACAAAGCGGACAGAACCCAGGTAGCGTTCCTGTAGCTTCCATTTTAACGGGGCTTTAAAGGGTGAAAAGAGATGATTAACAAACTCATCAACAAGACAAGCAACAAATTAATAAGAAAAATATCAAATGGCTATGTGGAAAAATTAAAGCTATGTGGACTTTATATGGATTCTGATTGAAAAGCCAATCATAAAAGACATTTTTGAGATCAAGGAAAACTGAACAAAGACTGCATATCTGATGATGTTAATGAATTAATGATAATGGTATTGTGTGGGGGTGATTTTGTGCTGGTATCAAAAAAAGAAAATAAGAATAATGTCCTCCAGGTTCACCCATGTTGTCACAAATGACAGGATCTCCTTTTTTAAGGCTGAATAATATTCCATTGCAGATATATCACCACAATTTCTTTGTTCATGAAGACTATTAGTTAGTAATATTGTATTGTATACTAGAAATTTGCTAAAAGAGTAGAGTAGCTTTTATGTTTTTACCACAAAAATAAAAAGATAACTGTGTGAGGTGGATGGATATGATCATTTGCTTGACTGTAGGAATCATTTGGCTAGTGTAACAAAGCATGTTATACACTCTAAAAATAAACGATAAACAAAATAAACAATGAAAAATTTTAAATATAAAAAAAGTTCTTGTGTCAACTAGAGACACATACTGAAATGTTTCCAAGTCGATTTGCTAAAATTTGCTTAAAAACTCTCAAAAACGAGGTGGTGGGGCGTGAAGATAGAACAAGAATGGCAGAAACACAGCGGTCGTTAGAGGGAGGTGATGATCACAAAGGGTTTGCAATACTATTTTCTCTACATCCATGCATGTTTGAAAATATTCTTAAACGTTAACACTGATAATGATGCTCTGTTGCATTGGCGTGCAGACAGCATTTCCTGAGCACTTATGATGTGACCACTGCCCTACAGATATCATTGTTGTGACTACTCCATGGGAACCGGATGCACCCCCACCCAAAATTCAGTTTGGATGTCAAGAATGATGATGCCACACACACACCAAGAGGGTAAGAAAATGTGTATTATTCATAGTCCTCATGAGGCTTTCGGGGCAGAGCAGGGCAGACCCCCCACAGGCTGGACTGAAGATGGCTTGAGAGAGCAGGGGGTAGGGATGGGCTTGGAGTCTTTACCGTGTTGGAGATGGGCAGGGTAAGTGGCTCCATATACACGCAGGGGCTGTGTGGCTCGAATCTCCTACCAACATCAAAAGAAAGAGCACTGGGCTTTATCAGCTTCCCCAGGTGGGAGGCATGAGGAAAGGAGAGAGGGGTGAGGCCTAGAAGCTATCAATCCACAAGTACCAAAAAATGAAGTCAGACTATTGCAACCATCTCATTTAACCTGCATGACGACCCTCTAAGGTAGGTGAGTAGTTCACAAAGGAGGAAATTAAGGATTTGCAAGGTTAAGTTACTTTCACAGATCTTGAAGGTAACATTGGAACCAGAACCTACTATGTTAAGCACACACTGTGCTATACACCCCGTTCCTTTTACCTGGGGCGGTACAAGGCACTTCCATACACAAGGATCACATCTGAACCACATTCAGCCCAGGAAAGTCAGCAGGGCTTATGATGCTAATATCCAACGTCAGGCATTAAGCCTCAAACCAAGCAGATAACAGAAGTCAATAAGGATGGCAAGTGTAAAAAGCATGCAGCCTTTTCTTCTGATGAATTGCTTTTCTGTCTGCTGAATCAGTTAGGATGTTTTTGACTGCAGGTAGCAAGATGGCTTAAACAATGAGGAACTGCATTATTACCTCTGACAGGAAGTGCAGAGGTGGGGCAGGATCCAGGGTGGGTGGGTTCAACAATTCATCAAGGTTCTCCAGGGTCCAGGTTCTCTTCGTGTTTCCACTCTGCCAACTTGGTCTCATTTGTTTCACAGACTAGTAGCAAGATGGGTACAAGTGCTAAATCCATGCACGACAAAAACACCAAGAAGAACACGAATTCCCTGAGAGAGAAAAAGGCTTTTCCTAGAAGCCGTCCAGCAGATTTTTCCCTTGTGTTTTCTTGGCCAGTGGGCTGGCTCACATGCCCCTTTTTGAACCAACCACTGAACACCTTAGATCAATGCTAAACTACAATAGACATTTGACCTTAAGGCCGAAAAGAAAATAAAGCACATTGAAAGTCCACACAAAACTATTAATAAAAAGGCAAGCTCTACTCAGCTCCGGCAGATTATGCCATGCAAAAAGTGCAGGCCTGGTGATACCAGACCTTCAGTTTGGCCATGATGAGCCAGAAATCTAAATATTTTTACATCCAGATTTGTACATGTTGGCAATAAATTTAATTCTAAAAAATATTTTGTGGGCCAAACAAAGCAGGTCTGTCGATTAAAAGTGGTCTTTGGCTTGTCAGTGTGCAACCTTGGAGCAAAAATATCACAGAGATCTCAAATCAGAAGGGCTGACATGAGGACTGAGAATTGCATATCTGACAAGCAGCCAGTGACGCTGGTGCTGCTGGTCTCTGGACCACGCTCGGGGAGCACTGTTCTATGTTCCTACTCTGCTTTGCTGTTCTCCACTCTGTGCGGTGATTGTATGAGGCCCAGTGTTTTGCACTCCTGGTTGGAGCAGCCTATAGCTCCTTTCTTCTCCTTCCATTGAGCACCCTACCTGCCTCCTGACATCTCTCCCTTCCCTCTCTGGTCTTCTGTGCTTTTTAGGTGACAAACTGGATTCTCAGGTTGGCCATTGGCATCCTCTCCAAACCTCCTCCCTTTCCAAATGAAATGAAATGAAACACACCATGATATAAAAAGGCAGAAAGAACTTCAAACAAGCTGGCTCATTATTTCCCTGCACAAGCTAGGGAAGGGCACAAACAAATAAACACAATATTGCTGATGGGAAGTCAGTGCAGGCTGGGCCTGGTTTTCACCAAGCAGTGACCTCCTCCAGTAAATTAAATGCCCAGCGCCTCACAGCCTCATCTGGTACTGATTTCCAATAGGCAGTAAACCGATATGTTTTTTTTTTCACTTTCATTATAGCTTGTTTTCATCTAGTTTATATTTCCAAATGTACTGGTTTTCAAGCCTGAACTGTCATATTTAAAAAAAAAAAAAAAAAAAAAAAAAACCTTCAAAACACGTAGGCTAGGCGACCCAGTGGCACCAGGAAGGGGGCCCAGCCCTTGGCTTGTGGAAATTCCTTGGAGATTTTCTTTTCTCCAAGCTAATCCCATTGGGAGCCACCAAGTTGATGGGTGGGGTGGAAAGGGAACATTAAGGGACCCAAACTGTCTTTCTTACCCCAGTGTGGGGTGGTATGTTGAGCAGGAAGAGAAGCAAACGGAAGAATCCTCAGGCCCATTCTAGCAAGGGCACAGAGCAACTTTGAGGGAGTGGAAGGCTGGGAAAAGGGGTCACCAATCTTACAGCAGATGATGGACAGAAGGGCTAACTCTCCCAACCAGTGAGAGCGGAGACTCATGTTTTATGCACAGAAAGGAATAGCCCAAACCCTTCCTTCTGACTAAGTCTCAAAAGAATTAGTCAGAAAATGGAATGAACACAATTGGGAATGAGCAATGAACATTCCCAGCACCCACCCGAGATGCATGGACACCCTTCTGAAGGACAAAAACCATGCAGGGTGACCCTCATGGACCTCTGCCAGGCTTCCAGCTGCACCATTATCAGAGGATCTGAGCTCATTCCCTTGGGCAGGTGCCTCCCTCCTCTGAGCTCTCTGCAACTGGGTCAAGGCTGTCTTTCCTCCCCACTGCAGGGGGTATGACATTGGACTTGGGGGTGGGATGGGGGGGGAGTGGTAGACAGAGGAGCCCAGGAAGCCATCAAGTCTGGAAAAAGATGTGATGGTGAATTTGATTCATCATAGTGCAGCCTCGAATTTCTATAGCTCTATGCACAGTTCAAACATGGGCTTTTTTCCTTTGCAAAATGATTCAGAATATAAGCCCAAACATGTTTTTTCTTCCAAATTTAACTTTTCATGTAGCAGCATTAAAAAAAATAAATAAATCTTTGAAGTGTTGGCCTTCATGGTCTTTCTCTGAATCCTCTTTCCTTCTGGCTGATTCCAAGGCTCATTCTTTCTTCTCTCCATCCCTTCTGCCAAGGTTCTTTCCATCCCTGGGTGGCAGCCCTCTCCCTTCTAAGGATGCTTTAAATCTTTGCTTTCCGGTCTTTTCTTGAAGGTTCTGTTTCCATCTGGTGTCAAGTTCAGAAGTCAAAAAATTTTCCCTGATTACCATCTTTTAGTGAATGCCTTTGGTAGTCTGAGCATCCCCTCTTGCTCTATTTTCTCCATTTTCACACACACACACACACACACACACACACACACACACCTCCCTTCATCAATCTCTCCACGCTATCACCCACTTTTGACCTTCAGAAACTCAGAACAGTATACTCCATGCAGAGTAGACCTAAATATCATGTTAAAGAAATCTGTTTCGTCACAAAATGAGAAAAAAATATAACACTAGACATCAAGAATTAGAGTTTTTCACAATAAGTAGCAAAACTGATTAAATTTTTAGTCTTTGTTGTTTAGAGGAATTATCTCATCCATTTCCTAAATAATTCTGTGAGTGAGAAACCATATCATGTCCATTTGGGGACTCAGGGAGGTTAACCAACTAGGCAGAAGTCACATGGATAGCAGGCGATGCAGGTAGAATTCCTATCTCAGCAACCAGACTTCAGGGCCCTTGCTTTAAACACATGTTATGTTAACTCCTCCTCCCTCTCGAAAGTTCAGGAAAGGATCTGATGAACTTTCCTCCAGAGCTGAGAATCAGATGCCTACAACTACAATTTGGCTCATTGCTTGTGATCTGAGAAATGTCTAGAGTTCTGTTGTACAGGGGTCCCCTGTTCTACCAGGAATTGAGACATCTGTCTCCTGACAGAGCAGTCCTTGGCTGCATCTGAACCTGGAGCTTTTGAAAATCCTGATGCTCAATGCACACCCCAGTTGGATTACATCAGAATATCTGGGGCTGCAGGGAGGCCAAACCCAAGCATCAGGATTTTTTTAATCTCCTCTGGTGATCCCATGTGCTGCCAAACCTGAGAATCAGTAAAATACTGAAATGTCAGGCAACCTCAAGAAAATTAGGAAAGCTCCTTTTTTATGTGTGGCCGAGCTATCCCAACATCTCTGAAGTCATGGTATTAAGTGATCACATTCATGCTTTTCCTCTATACCAAGTCAGCTAGGGAGAAACTCGCCTAACTATCCAAAATGGCAGACAGCTGTGAAGATGAATTTGGAACTTGGAATCTAAGAGATGGGGCTTGTGTTCTGTCTTAGTTCATTTAAGCAACTGTAAAGAAATACCAAAAACATTTGTACCACCTCATTAATATTTTGAAATTTAAAAAAGAAAGATATATTATAAACTGGGTAGCTTATAAACAAGAGAAATTTATTTTTCACATTCCTGGAGGCTGGAAAGTCCAAGATCAAAGCACCAGGAGATTAGGTACGTGGTAAGGCCTCACTTTCTGGCTTGTAGTTGTTGCCTTCTTCTTGTGCCCTCACCTGGTGGGTGGAAGGGGCAAGAAGAGTATTAATCTCATCCACAAAAGCTCTGCTCTCAAGACCTAATCACGAAAGGCCCCACCTCCTAATACTATCGCAATGGTAATTTAAGTTTCAACATTTGAATTTGAGGGGATGCGCACATTCAGACAATAGCAGGTTCTATCAATGTGTCATGTGCTAGCTGTGTGACTTTTTTTAAATTTCACCAAAATACATCATAACACAAAATGTACCATCTTAATCATTTTTAAGTACGCAGTTTAGTGGTATTAATTACATTAACATTGTTGTACAATCATCATTGCCATCCGTCTTTAGAACTATTTTTTATCTTGCAAAATTAAAACTCTATACCCATTAAACAACTCCCATTTTCCCCCTCTCTAGCCCCTGGCAACTACTGTTCTGCTTTCTGCCTTCATGAGTCTGACTACTCTAGATTCCTCATATAATTGGGATCGTGTGGTATTTGACCTTTTGTTATTGTTTTATTTCACTTAGCACAATGTCCTCAAGTTTCATCCATGTTGTAGCATAAGTCAGAATTTCCTTTTTATGGTTGCATAATATTCCATGTATTCATATCCCACATTTTGTTAATCCATTTACCTGTTGATGGACACTTAGGTTGCTTCTACCTTTTGGCTGTTGTGAATAATGCTGCTATGAGCATCGTTGTGCAAATACCTCTTTGAGACCCTGTTTTCACTTCTTTTGTGTCTATATCCAGAAGTAGAATTGCTGAGTCATGAGCTGTGTAACTTTAAGCAACTCATTTAAATCTTTCTGAGCATGTATTTCCTCCTTTGTAAAATTCATGTTTATTAAACATGGTTCCAAGTGCTAGGGATACAGCAATGAACAGGACAGGCAAGGTTCCTGTCTAGAAGAAGCATACCAGATACCATAAAATGAATGAGATGATTGAGGTTTTTTGACTTTAATTAAAGATTTGACCTAGAAAGGTTTGACCTTCTCACTGAATGTTGAGGACTTTTGTACCAAGAAACAAAATGAATTTATCTGGGAGTTTGAGTGATGAATGCCAAAGGAGGAAGCTTCACATGTTTTAGCTTTGAAGGAGGAAAACTTGAGTCTTAGAATTTTAGCTGAATGGGGAAATTGTTGATCCCAACTATGTTTTCCCGAGGGCTTCATATTAGCAAGCATTCGTTCTAGGACCAAATTAAACATTTCGAATATCATTTCTCAATGAAAAAGAGGGGGGAAAATTATCCCAGAGCTCACACACACAAATATCCTGCATTCTTAGATGTATTTTAGAAAAATTTCCGAGACAACCTACAACTATATAAATCCATGAATTCTGCAGGCCAAAAATCTCCACTATTTCTAAAAAACCCTGATACATCCAAGTTCAAGGGTGATGATTTCCTAAAGCAATAAGGAAGGGAGGTGGAATGTAAGGGATAAAGATGGACACATCAGTAGACTGGGAATTCTCCTGGCAGACATTTTTAGAAAGAAAAATTATTCTTTTAAAAAAACAGAAAAATACAAGGCACAATATAACAAATGCCCATCATTCAATCTTTTTTCTTGTTTGTTGTTTTTTTCATTCACCTTATTGAGGTACCATTTATGTATAATAAAATGCACATTTTAAATCTTTGGTAAATATGTGCACCTGTATAACAATGTACCCCAATCAAGATACAGAATATTTCCATCATTCCAGAAAGTCCTCTCATGCCCCTTTGCAGTCAGCCCACTTCTGGCGCCAGGCAGACACCGATCTGACTTCAATCACTATAGATTAATTTTGCATATTCTAGAAATTCAATTAAATGGAATCTATAATACCTATATTTTCTATCTGGTTTCTTTTGCTTGGTATAATGTCTATGAGAGCTGTCCAGAAAGTATCCAGCCATGTAAACCATACTTGCTATATTAGCAATGGCTGGACACTTTCTGGACATTCCTGGTATAAGATCCGTCCATGTTACTGCAGATATCAGAAGTTCTCTCTTTTTATTTCTGAGTTCTATTTCCTCAAACAGAGGTACCACAAATTTTTTCACCCATTTTTCTGGTTTGTTTTCAGTGTTTGACTGTTGCAAATAAAGCTGTCATACAATATGTAAAAATCTTTTAGTGAACCTAAGTTTTTATTTCTCTTGGGAAAATATTTAGGAGAAGAATTACTAGTTCATAGGGCAAATGGATGTTTAACTTTATAACAAACTGTTAAGCTGTTTTCCTAAGTGGTTGCCTAATTTTACACTGATGCCAGTAATGTGTGAAACATCCAGTTGCTCTAGATCCTTACCAAAACTTGGTATTGTCAATCTTTTAAAATTTATCATTCTGATGTGTGTGTAGTGACCCTCGTTATGTTTTTAAAGGTGTATTTTCTTCATGACTAATAATATTGAACATCTTTTCATGGACTTACTGGCTTTATTACTTGGCTTGGGCTTCCGTAAGAAAATACCATAGACTAGATGCCCTAAACAACAGAATTGTATTTTTTTACAGTTCTGGAAGCTGGAAGTTTGCAATCAGGGTTCTTGCATGATTGAGACATGGTGAGGACTTTCTTCCTAGCTTATAGATGGCCATCTTCTTGCTGCGTTCTCACGTAGCAGAGGGAGAGAAAGAGAGTACAACTTCTCTAGTGCCTTCTTATACAAGGGCACTAATCCCACCAGACCAAGACCCTACCCTCATGACCTCATCTAACCCTAATTACCTCCTAAAAGCCTTATCTTCAAATACAGTCATATTGGGGGTTAGGGCCTCAACATATACATTTTTGAAGCATGTATACACAAATATTCAGTTCTTAACATTAACATTCCTATAACTTCTTTTTGAAATCTCTATTCAAGTCTTTTGCCTACTTTTGTCTTGTCTGTCTTATTATTGAATTATAAGAGCTATTTATATATTTTTGATAAAATACCTCATCAGATATATTTACTGAAAATACTTTCTCTTAAGACATGTATACTATGCATTTTTAATAATATCTTTTGAAAAACAGAGGTTTTAACTTCAGTTACATACATATAATCATTTTTTTCCTTTAAAATTAGTGTTTTTGAGTCATGTCTAAGAACTCTTTGCAAAGATTTCTCCCATGACTACTTCTAGAAGTTTTATATTTTTATCTTCTACATTTAGTTTTTATATTCTTAGCTTTTATATTTAGATCTAAAACCCAATTTGAGTGTAATTTTTATATAATGTTATGAGATGAGATCTGATGTCCATTTCTTTGTATGAAGGTATGCAGTTGTTTCAGAAGGATTTGTTGATAAGTCTATCTTTTATCCACTCAATTATGTGGCCTCTTTGTTAAAAATTAATTGACTATACATGTATGGCCCAATTCTGGACTCTATTCTGTTCAATTTATTGATATGCCTGCCTTTGCAACAATATCATGCTGTCAAGTATTGTAGCTTCAGAATAAGATCTGAAATAAGATAGAGTAATTCCTCCAACATTTTTCTTTGTCAAGATTCTTTTGGCTGTTCTAGGTCTTTTGCTTCTCCATAAAAATTTTAGCTTTTCAATTTTTAGTAAAAAGCCTGATGAGTTTTTGCTTAAAATAGAACAATTTAAGAAATATAGATATCTTAACATTATTGAGTCTTCCAAAACTAGAAACAGGGTATATATTACCATATACTTAGATCTTTCTTAATCTGTCTCAGCAATGTTTTCCTAGATGTTACCTGGGGATGTGGCCATCTAAAGGCTTGGATGGGAGCTGGAAGATCCACTTCCAAGGTCACTTGCTGCATGGTTGGCAGGTTGGTGCTGGTGGCTGGATGGAGTCCTCAGTTCCTCACCACACGACGTTTCCACAGGGCTCCTTGGGTGTCCTCTTGACATGGCAACTGGCGTCTACAGAGTGAACAAACCAAGAGGCTGCAATGCTCACTAAGAGGCCACATGTCATTGCTTCTGCAGTATTCTATGGATCATGCAGGCCAGTCCCGACTCACTGCAAGAGAGGTGCATACAAGGCCTAAGGTCTCAGGAAATTAGGACCATTACAGACCATCTTGGAGGCCAGCTACCACGTCAGTCATTATACCCATCTAAGAGCTCCTATGTCTGGCTGGAAGATATATCTTTTCCTAGTGATGGTGGCAATGTAGAATGTTAGTGGTTAAGTTTTGTGGGAGATTCACACAGACCTGGGTTCAAATCATGACTCTGTCCCTCGGGAAATGTAAACTCTCTGAGCCTCACTTTTCTTATTGGTAAAACCAGGATAATAATGCCTACATCATAAGGTTGTTGTAAGAATTAAATAATGCATTTAACATAGGGTGATCACTCAATAAATGATAAATTCTATAATTATTATTTCTTTTAGCAATTATGAATGTTAAAGGCTATGGTTACCCATTATTCTTAAAGACTAGGAAGATTTATATTAAGAAAAGGAAAAACAAAGAGTGGGGCACCTATAAAAATAAGTGCGTTTTCCTTTATAAGAAGCCTGCCTTAACTGTCAGAGGTGGTGGCTATGGCTGATGCTCCCAGGTTCCCACCGAAATCCACTTCTATCCCCAAAGGAGCCAGCAAAGAGTTCCTGTTCAGATTGACCCAGTTCTCCTTGCCTCATTCCATCAAGGGCTATTCTCTGGCTGTGGGATAATGCTCTAGCAACCTAAAGCAGGCTGGAATGTCCCAGATGAAAGGTTAACAACTCAGGAGCAACCCTCTGTGCAAGAGAGACCAGAGCTTGTGGATAAATGCCTAAACTGCTTTATCCTCCAAGCGACAATGTTCAGTTGTGTTTTACACAGCGGCCCAGAGGGTCTCCAGCAGGACTGAACCCTGTGGAGATAATTGGTTTCCTCCCAACTTTTCTTTCCTTTGTGCTCTCACTTTACCCACTCCTTCAATGTACTTCCTGGGATCCACTCCCAAATAATTTAATTATACCCAAATTCTTACATGGGGATCTGTGTTTAAAGCAACCCACACTAAAACAGAGACTAGCCTCAGAGATGCAACGCTCTGGACACTATGGGTGCTCTGAGTGAAAGGTGACCCTCTCCAGAGAAAGAAGGAGAGGTGCAACTTATGACAAACCAGGTTATAAATAGAGAGTCACTTGAGGTCATTTCTGTGCCCAAACCCTCCATGGTGTCACACCCATAGGCTTCAAAAGTATTCGTTCTGGAAATTTCTCAGCCAAATGTTCCAAGACCCTTGGCAAAAACACCTTACTCAAGGTAGCCGTCTCATGAAAGAGCAGAGTAATGTCTGCTTTTTCTATGAGAAGCAACCCACAAGCCACAGCAGAGAGGACACCATCCCAAGCACAACAATTTGGCAATACAGACGGTTGTCTTTGAAAGGATTGTACAAATACATTTCTCTCACTTGGGAACTTCAATAGAAGATAATTATTCTTTTCTGCTTCATAATATATATTAAAAATATTCAAATGTGGCTTTCTAGGGAATTCTGCCAAATATTTTTAGACACCAGGTCCAGCTTTGTTAATTTTACATGGCCTGCTTAGCCAATTGTAAAATTCTCTTTCATGCAGTATGAATTGCTAAAGAGGCTAAAATATATTTCTTTATATTAAACACCTCATTTAAAAAGTCTTCAAGGTGAGGGACTTTCGTGCCTCTGACCCATCTCATGATGAGATAGCCACAGAAGAGAAATTAATACCCGCCTGAAATACTGCACACTTTTCTAGACTTTTACTACCATCATGAAACAAAATAAAGCAACATCATCACTTTCAGGAAATGCAGCGTACACTGACAAGAAGGTTGTTTTCAGATAAACAGTGTATTTATTTTATTATCACCAGGGCATGCAATATCTCGACCACTATGTTTCATGGCCTTTTTCTGTTTTTAGGAGTTCATGCCAACAACGCGTAATGAGCACAAAGGCTGTGTGCGAAATGCTGCATTTGTTGGAGTGTTTGTGTTGGCTTCCTTAAAATCGGCTGATTTCCAAATCTCTTTCTCCACCCCACCTTGGTTATATTTATACTGTTGTGCAGAACAAACTTGGATCCATATTTAAATATGAAATGCTTTGTGGCCATTCGTGCAAATCTCTTTATCGGGGTCTCGCACATTAACGCCCTTCACAATTGACCCACAGGTCGATTGTTTAACATAACGTTTCCACAGGGCCCCTTCTACGGAGCCACAGCCTTGTTTTTACTTTTCTTAGCTTTCCTGGACAATCAAAAGGAAGTGGAACAGAGCCGGCTTGCTGAAAGCTGGAGCTGCCCCAGTGTCTCCTCCTACCTTCTGTCTCGGGTTTTGTTTTTCTGCTTCTTTTTCCCGTCATTTTTGGTGGTAAGAGAAGGCTGAGCCAGACCATGTAGCTACAATCTCTCAATCCTTATGTCTGCTGCTTTTTTCCTCCCTGACTCAAAATTAATGTGAAGACTGACTACCACCAGTCTCTGGTGAAGCTAAACTGTGCCACCTCGATTTCAGCAGAACTGAGTTCTCTGCTGATTCACAAAAGTAATAAAGTAATGCAAAGCAATATGTGTTAGGGGTGGGAGAAAAGAAAAAATCTCTGACTTAATGTAATGGGAACATTCAGCTTAGGAAATGTAAATTTCCTCATTCCCCTTTAACTTGGGAATTGCTTTAACTGAGAGAGTCACAGGCTCCATGCGTCTTCCCCCCTTCCCATTTTTTTCCTTTGGAGAGAAGTGTTGCAACCTGCGCACACTGAAGCAGAAAGATTTAAGTTACCCAAGACACTTTCTTGGAAAGAGGGTTCCCACAAGGTGCTATGGCCAGTGACTCCATCTGTCTAAACTGTAGCTTTCTCTTCTGGAAGCTAGAGATTGATTTATATTTATTGAGTGCTTACTGTAGCTACTAGATACACTTAGGTACACACATAACAGACAGTTAATAATGTCTGCCTCATATGATGGTTGTGAAGACTTAATAAGCTATCACACATAAAGCATAGAACACAGGGCTGGGCAAGCAGTGAGTGTGCAGAAATATCAATCATCATTATCATCATGAATCATGGCAAGATTTAAGAGGACTAGGCACACTGAAAACGAATGTCTCTATTATGGTTCATACGATGATCAAGAGCCTCAAATCTTTATTCTAGCATTTCCATATACATGACTTTTAGCAAATTATTGAAGCTCTCTAAGCTTCAGTGTCCCCATCTGTAAAATGGGGCTAAAAAAGTATCTCCCCTCAAAGGGTTGCCATGAGGATTGTGCTTATAGATGTATTTAGCACAGTGTTTTGCATATCAATATATGCTTTACATATCATTATATGGTAGGTATTATTACTTGCTTAATGTATTTTTAATTATAAACATAATTCAAAATTAGCCCAAAGGACAAATGTATATCTACTTATTCGTATATCTTGAGGATACACATGATTTTTCATAATCAGGTGGTTGCCTGCCTCCAGTCATTCAGGGACTTGGAACCACCTGCCAATCAGCTGTACCATCTTTTAGGGCCTGCAAGTCCTCAAGTGGATTATTCCTATCTATCCAAAAGGAAAGAAAAGAGAATATTGGAGGACCATGCAAGGTATTTTAGGATGCATCTGGAAAGAGTTTGGAAGAGAAAAATGGATCATCATTGTTCCTTTTCAGATTGGACCACTTATTGAAATGAGAACTCTGTTTATTCCACATGCATCTTGCCCACTGCTAGGCAAGTCCATGAGAGAAAAGAAAACACAACATAAAGGTCTTCCAAGTCTATCCCAGAGTATTTTAATACATATATTGGTAATAATCCTTCACTTAAAAAAATTAGAGACAAATGCTAACCTGGGTGGGTGACAGGACAACAGATGTAAACCTGAATGTCCCAAGAAAACTTACAGTTCACAGGGTCACCCTACCCTGTGCCCCTTCACAGTTAGAAAATCTTCAGAGTTTTTCCCATGAAAATCAACTAGGGTATCCATCATTCAGATATTCCAAATAGGATCTGCTTAGCAAACAGAATCCATGGTGTCCTAATGAAACATCTGTTGTTTAGGCTTCATAAAGGGCTTTGCTGGCCAGTCTCTGTCCTCTTTCTCTTTTTCTGTCATCTTCGAAATTCCAAGTGGAGGGCAGAAGACACAGCACAAACAGGCTAAAATTCACCAGAGCCCTGTATCCTGGAAAAATGAGGCAGACAGGGGTAACAAATGCACTTTCAAGGCTCAAGAAACATGAGGGTGCAGGGCACAATGGCAGGGGTGGAGGTAGGGAGATATGATGGCCTTGAATGCAGTATCTCAGTCACACCACTTTAATTCCCACCTATACTCCAAGTGCAGTTTGAGATTCTAAGGTGGGCAAACCCACCACAAACCTAATCCCCAAATCTTAGTTTTAAAAACAAGGAGATACATTCTCTGCACATAATCCCAAAAGCTCAAAATAGCTAGTTTCAGGACTAATTAATAAAATTCAGCTTTACATCCCAGATGGAAAACCCTGGTATTATTTATTGCAAGAGCTAGTTCAGATCAAAAAGATAAACAGGTTCAAGAAAGAGAAGGAAAGCAAACATACAATTTTATTATGATTTACATCTGCAATTCTGTCCCTAAAATATCTCTTCTAGCAGCTTTCAGAGCTAGATCATTGTCTGCATTTAATTAAGACCTTTTTTTATGTTTAAAGCTGTCACTAGGAAACTAGGAGATTATACCAAATCATTCATTTATCCATCTATTCACACACATACTCATTCAACACCCATTTGTCAAACATCTTTGAAGACAAATGGCACCTTAGGCTCCATAAAGCCACAGTATTTTCCAGAATAAAATTCCGTTAAGGTTGTGGGATATTCCTTAGATACAGCCAAGGGGATATTCATAATATTTAATAATGGGTACAGCATGGGCACCAGTCAATCATAATGACAGCCCCTCCACTCAGCCAATAAGGAAGGGGGGTTCTCACCAGAACAACGTGGCCACTCCAATTTACCAGCCTAAAACAGCCCTAGAGCAAACTTAGTTTCTGAGAACAGTGAAGACAGATCTTCTTAGTGACTAATGCTTCTAAATGTTGTGGTAAAATCAAAAGTAGGTTGAGCTTTGATCCAAAAAGTTCTCCTGATTCATTTTCAGAAGACCCAAAAGGAAAAACTAAAATACACACATCTGCCTTTCATTCCACTGTGTCCATTCAAGGTGAAAACTAGGGAAGTTACTGTATGCCTACTATACATAAACATGGTATTTGTGCCTTACTTTTATGATCTCTAAGTCTCGCAACAATCTTGTGAGTATTACTAAACCCACGTTGCAGATTATAAAGTAGTCACTGAGAGTTTCTGTGTTTTGTTGAGGTCACACAACTAGATAATAGTGGTGAGTTTCAAAACCAAGTCTGCCTAGATCAGATCATCTTCCTTTCATTCTAATTTCCTTTTGGGAATTAACTTCTCCCACATTTGGTTCACTCTTAGGAAGAGTATGAAATTGACCAGCCTTTCCCTACCCAAGGAGTAAACATATGATCCCAGCAAGGCATGATGAATTGCAAAAATGGTCACAGTTCTTCTGCACTCCCACCCCACATCCATACTGCTTTGCAGTATGAATTTGGAAGCTCCTCTCATCAAGAAGTAAAGTCTATTCCCCCATCTTTGAATCTGGGCTGGCCTTGTGACTTACTTTGGCCCATGGAATATGGCAGAAGTGAAGTGATTGTGAAGGTTCTGAGCATGGGCCTCATAAGATCTTGCACAATCCTCTACCTCTCTTGGATTTCTGCCCACGTGCCATGTGAACAAACTTGCCCACCTGATAGAAGATGAGAGGCCACATGGAAGAGAAACAAGCCATCCTAGTTGGGCCACCTTAGATTGACCAGCCCCCAACTGACATGGCAGCTGATAGCAGATGCATGAGTGAGCTTAGCTGAAACCAGCTGGGCCTGGCCCCAATCTTCAGAAAAGTTCAGCTGAGCCCAGCCCAAATTGTCAACCTATAAAACCATCAACTATACAAATGCTGTTCTGTTAAGCTACAAAGTTATAGGATAGTTTTTTTACACAGAAAAATTTAACCAGTAGACAAAGATAGAAAATATCTATAATAAATCCCTGAGGGAGCCCTTGAAAAGATTCTTAACTACCTCTTGCTGCCTGGATCACTGGCTCGTCCCTGATTCTTGCCTTCTCTGAGCCTGGTTCTTTAACAGTGTCTTTGATACTATGAGCTACCTGTATCTTTATGACAAATTCCTTAGGCTTCAGTTTGTCAGAGTTGCTGTCAATCAAAAAACTCTAACTTATCTTAAAGACTTTGGTCCAAATTCTATATTTTGCTACCGAAAAAAACTGAGGCCAGAGAGGAAGGCTAGTTATCTGCCCAAAATCGTGCATACACTAAAAGGAAGAAGCCAGGATCAGAATCCGGACAACTTAACATAAAGATCAGGACCATTATCATCATAAAAGGCCAGCATCCTAGTCATGGCATAAGCCAACCCATTATTAGTAAAGTAGGTAAGGCTAGCTGCTATAAAAAGCAATCCCTAAATCTCAGTGGCTTAACACAACCATGTTTAAATTCTCATGCCTGTCACTGGCCAATAATGTATTTTTTTGGTGGGGTGGTCTTCCACGTGATCATTCAGTGATTCACGCACCTTCTATATTGTGACTCTGCCCTCCTCTAGGTCCTAGAGGCCCCCATCATTCAGCCAGCACATGGAAAAAGGAAAACAAGATGGCACATGGCACACGAGAGGGTTTTATGAGCCAGGCCTAGAAGTACCACCTATCATTTTTGCTCACATTCCATTGGACAGAGCTCAGGCTCATGACTACACCAAGTTGTAAGAGAAATACAGTCCAACTGTGGCCCAAGGATGAAGTGAGAACAAAAATAGGGTCAGATCTTGGCCACAGACTCTTAGCTAATTTTATACAGAATCACATCACTGAGATTAAGTCATTCCTGCTCCTTAGCAAGTCACTTCATTTCAAAAGTGCCCAATAAAAGAACACAACCATGTTTCATTTATTGTTGAAAAAAAGATAACGAAAAATGTCATCCATGCAGTAGACTACCCAGAAACTGAAATTCTTACACTCACTGCGGCTTGCTAAAGAGAAAGCTCTGTTAGAGACAGGAAACCCAGCTCAGAATACACTATTGTCCAGACACAATATTCTGCACTATTTTCATTCCTTCCACAAAATAAGCCTGGGATTAGGGGGCAGGGATTCTACAAGTAATCATTTGCTTTCCTTTGTCTGACGAATAGCAACTGCAGCAGTTTATTAACCACTAGGTTACTTTTAAGATTTTTGGCGTGACTTTAGAATCGCTCAGATACATTTAGGGAAAAAAATATTTCTCTCCTTCTCCCCTCCTCAATGCATTTCTTTACCCCTTCCAATTTCATAAGAAAGTCCTCAGGAAAAATAGACTTATAACAGTATCAAATTAATGGATGAATTGAACCCACATTTTTCTTTTCCCATGATGCATTCTAAATACCAAAAAAAAAAAAAAAAAAAGACTAGACAGAAAATGGGACACATCCATCCGCATTCCAAGACATGCTCCAGTTACCCAATCATTGCAGAGTGTTGCCAGGATGCAGAGACCATGATTTGGACTTGAATTCAGCTACTTTCAATATATTCCAGTTACTTAGTTGATACCAAAGACTCTGACTAGCCATTAAGTAGCCAGTGGACTTTTCCAAGAAACTGCACAGAGAGCACAGTGGCATCTTACCTGCTGTGAACTGTACCTGCTGTGAACTGTAGGACTCTGAACCACTGAGCACACCTCTGAACAGCTGAGATTATAAAACAAAGCCCTGGGAGACATACATTCGCATTCACTGTTTTCACATTTCTCTGTTATTCCAAAACGTTTGGTTACTTTTTCCTCCTCTCTCCATCCTCAGCTCGCTTTGAAGGACACGGAAGAAATCTAATTCTCATGAAACGGTCGGTTTTCAAAATATGCCAAGCATTTGGAGAGTTATTAGAAACAGTTTTAGTTCCTCATTAATCTAGAGCAAATCATTATTGATTTACAGCAGACGGCTCATCTGATATCCTTCAGGCAGTAATAAAAAAAATAGTCTGAGCGTTAAAAATGGTTGATGTCTTTCTGGCAATTGCAGTTAAACTCAGCCAATGATAACTTCTTCAACGGAATGAAAAATAGCCCTTTCTCACTGTGTGTTCTGTTCACTTTTGTGTAAGTGTTCCAAAGAATCTGTGTTCATATACATTTATTTTTATATTCAATCTAGTTTTCAGAAAGCTCTCTAGATACTCTATTCACACTGGAGTGATTTTCAAAGTAAGAAAGAACATTTGCTATTAATAGCATCATCATGTACTTAAAGCTGGGCATGTTTTATCATAGCACATTTGAAAGGAGAGTTTTTACTACCTGTAAGGCATCCCAGTGACGAGAGGGTGAAGTTTTGCCGTGCACATACGGTTTAGGAGCATCAGCTCTTTCATCAAACTGCCAGGTTTAGGTCCTAGCTCTGCTGCCTGAGCAACTCACCTACCTTGGCAAACCTCAGTCTTCTTCACTGAAAAGTGGGGATGTCAAAAGCATCGACATCAATGGTCCTTGTGAGATGTAGGTGAGGTTTTTAAGTTTATCATAGCACCAGGCATACAGAAAATTCTCTATTCACATAAGCTATTGGCACAGGACCAAGGCTATTATTAGATGGATATTAACAGCTTTGCCCACTCTCTGTCTGCTAGAGAGGATGACACTTTGCCAGCTCAGTTTCTTCCTCTCTCCTGGTCCTCCCAGAAGATTCTGGCCTTGTCAGACTAGATCTTTGGAGTTTATGTGTTGCAGAATCAACATAAACAGGGCAGAGGAAAAAAGAAAAAATAAGAGAGTGCAGGCTGAGACAGGTTCAGGAGCTTTGAATAAGAGGCCCTGAGGAGAAAGGCGCTGGTCTGGTATGTGAGGAAATTTGTTGAAAGGTAAAAGGAGATTCAAAGTAATGTTTTATGGTATGTTTTTGTGTTCTTCATGGAATTCAAGAAATGCAAATAAAAAACTTGAATATTTCCAAATTTCTTTCTGGGTTTTTTTCCCCGGCTTTATTGAGATGTAATTGACAAATAAAAATTGTATTTATTTAAGGTGTACATCATGATTATATGCATATAATATACATGTGTATGTAATATACATAATGATATATGTACACATTGTGAAATGATTACCATAATCAAGCTAATTAACATATCTATCACCTCAAATAGCTACCTTTTTTTGTGTGTGGTGAGGACATTTAAGATCTACTCTCTTAGCAAATTTTATTAACCATTATTAACTATAGTCACCATGCCCAGAACTTATGCATCCTGCATAACTGAAACTTTGTACCCTTTGACCAACATCTTCCCGTTCCCCAACTCCCATCCCCTGGCAACCACCTTTCTACTCTCTGCTTCTATGAGTTTGACTTTTTTAGATCACACACATAGTCAGTCCTTCATATCCATGGGCTCTGCATGTGTGGATTCAACCAACGCACACTGAAAATATTCAGGAAAAAACAAAAGGACGGTTGTGTCTGTACTGAGCATGTACAGACTTTTCTCTCATGTTGCTACTCCCTAAATAATGCAGTATAACAATTATTTCCATAGCATTTACATTGTATTAGGTATTATAAGTAATATAGAGAGGATTTAAAGTATATAGGAGAATGTGCAAATACCACACCATTTTATATAAGGGACTTGAGCATCGGTGGATTTGGGGATCCACGGGGGTCCTGGAACCAATCTCCCATGGGTACTGAGGGACGACTATATAAGTAAGAACATGCAGTATTTGTCTTTCTGTAATTGGCTTATTTCACTTAGCATGATGTCCTCCAGGTTCATCCATGATGTAAGAAAAGACAAATTCCCTTCTTTTTGCAAGTTGATTAATATTCCATTATATGTGTATATGTACATACACACAATACATACATATATACACACAATGGAAGATTACCAAATACACCACATTTTCTTTACCCATTTATCTGCTGATGAACATCTTGGCTATGGTAAATAACCAAATTTCTTTTGGATTCTGGAGTGTGTGTGTGTATATGTCTGTTTAACTATTATCCTGATTGGACTGGACCACTTGGATTATAGAATTATGCATCATTACTATACTTCTACTATCACCACTCTTACATAGGGTTATCGAATGTTCTGGTTTAACCGGCTACACTGCCCTTTATCATTAATAGCACCTGTTTCCACTTTCAAAAATATCCCAGTTTATGCAATAAATCTCATGGTCATCCTACTACTATTACACTCTAATAGCAACACGAATATTGCTGCTCTTATTTTTTTTTTAATCTACAATGGAAATAATCAATGCAAATTTTTAAAGTTTACATCAATCTATCTATACTTGGAAAAAATATTTTTCCATAGATCTTATTAGCAAATGAATTAATTCCTCAGTCAACTAAGGTCTCCTTTAGTGACTTGCTCCATAAATGCCAGCTTCTGGGTGAAAGTGAGATTTTTACCGTCTGACTCTAACTTATCCAATGAGCTCATCATACACTCAAATGATATTTCTAAATATTCTTTCCACTAAAATGTCCTTTCTTCTTTAGATCCAAAGCAGACAAATGGCAGGTACCAAAATTAAGCCATATCAGATTTCCATTGTGGGCACTTTGTTGATAAGAACAGAGAGACCTAACTTAATATTGCAAAGCCATTATCACTTCCAGATCTTCAGACACACAAGCATCTTAGTAGCAGGAGCAGACATCTTCCCCAAGCTTAATTACCCAACAATCCCACATTACTTTAGTGTCTTGTTCCTTAAATATTCATCAAGAATTATAAGAGGCATAAAATGGTCAGACTACTCCACCAGGGAATAAAGCAAAAATAATAAATATTTTAAGTCAGAAATAGCAGTACTTGTAAACATGATGTCATACATGTCAGTTTTTCCTTCCCCGAAAAAAGGTAAGATTTGAAAAAAATTCAAGTGGCAGTGTTTACATTTTGTATTAAGCACCTTAGGATGCCAGTTAAAGATTGTTCATTGTCGGGCCCTTAAATTTTATGATCTTCCAAATACATATATGAAGCACATGAAAAATTACATTACAGGATTTAATTTTAAAGGAGGAGGGGAGATTGAGAGAGAGAATTCACTATGAATCTCTGAAGGCAATTATAGTAAAATATTCATTGTTCTCTACTTGGAAATTGTTATAAGAACTTTTTTCAAAAATACTCCTTACAAAGGAAATGGTTTAGGATGTAATACAGACATGTTTTAAGTCAAATAAACATGCTTCTCTCTTCAGGAGGAAAGGAATGAGCATAAAAATGAAAAAAGGAAAAATCTTGCTTTTACTCAATGAGTTACCCCAAAGTTCAGCTCCCTGGCAATGCATTTTGGCAGCACCTTCCCCTTTTCACAGTTTCCCCCATCTTCCAGGGATATCAGAACCACATCTCTCACCCAGCCTCTCTCTTTGTCTAAGTTTCCAAAATGTTTCCTTGGCTCAGGCCTCTAACACCACTCAATAAAATGTGTTCAGCACCTTGGAAGTATCTGTGGTCATGTAATTTCATAATCATATTTCTAGATGATATGTCACAATTCATTTAAGCTGGACTTGGTACTCAACATGAGCTCACAAAGATGTCCATGAGAGTGGTCATCAATGACTTCATCGTTGTAGGATGAGCTCACCAGCTTTTCAATGTCTGCACAGGGGAGTCCCATTTCAATGACAAATAGTACCTCAAGGTCAAAAGAAATCCTAAGAAATCAGGCACCTCTAAAATGTGAAAATAATTCATTGCATGGATGAATATGGAGCAAGAAACTAAAAATACCTTTTTGGCTGTCATTGTCATAGAAAAACAAGAATTGGGGCATCACTCTCTTGAAGTTACAATGACATCCCTAGGGCAACACATCAAAATGAAAGCAATGTGTACAAAGCTGTGGGTGGGAGACTGACAAAAACTTCCAAGTTCTGATCTGTACATGATCTATTAAATATGGTCAGATCTATTAAGTACACAAATCTATCTGTGTATATATTTCCAATTCTATCACCACTTTTTATCTCCACTTAAACTATGCACAGTTGCTCTCCTCTGATGTCAGTTCCAGGAAAGTTTTGTCAAATTATTTTGTTCTTGGATGCTATCATTTTATTGTCTACTATGTACACCCTATTTTTATTTTTAGAGCTGTCACAGCAATAGTTTGAGGATGATACTTTGCTAAGTTGTATTTTTTATTGCAAAGCTTGTCTCTCTGTAATTTGTCTTTCAAAAGCTTTCAAATCATTCTCGGGCTATTGTAATACTATCACATCATTTATCTGACAATCTCTGATATTATTGTATTTCCTCTAGTTCAGTTAAGAAGGGCAACTAGATCATCCATGCCAAATCTAAGTAAATATTGCAGAATCAAACTCTAAAGAACACTGTTCTGGAAAAGTATCTATCCAGATTACCTGTCAAAGAGAAATAACTGCACATTTGGCTCAATTCTCTTTTGTGCTCCCTGAAAGCTCACCTAGCCAGACAAATATTGAAGAAGAAAGAGGAAAAATATAGGCAATAAAAAGAGAACAGTCAAGAAAAATAGCACTAAGGCAATGTCAGAATATGGCAGCCTCAGATAGTAATTAACATAAAATTCTAGGTACGTAGAAAACCCAGCCTTGGGCTGGGTAGATGAAAATAAAATTTCAATAAGAAAAAATTATTGTCAAAAGAAAAAAATGTGGTACCACAGGGAGTGGGGCACTAGGAAAATTGCTTGAGGGTGTAACCACAAATGGCAGATGGACAAAGTTAGGTGGGGCCCAGAAATAAAGTGAAGCCTTTATTAGCAGTCTTGCTGATATATAGATCTCATTGTTATGTAAGACCCAAGGAATTTCTCTCATGATCCACACCCTTCTTAACAATCAGACTGGTACCTGGTTAAGATGCAGGTCTTTTCAGGTTCTTTGAACTTAACCAGCCTGCCCGTGGTAGACATAGCTGTGTTGGAAGTTTAGCCAATAATTCCCAGCTCCTGACACCCTTCCTGCAGTGAAAATTAAAACAGATACATATTCTTTTCAATAATTATTTTGATAGGGAAACTGGGCACTGGACCATGAAACTTTGCTGAGACTCCCAAAGGTCATATGTAGAACCAACACCCAGTCCTCAATGAACTTTCTCTAAGTGATGCCTCTTCTGGAAGAAGAAAGAGAATTCTGAAGCTAATTCAAGTGGATGGAGTGATTGAAAGTAAACCTATGTTCCCACCTCGTGAGCTTTTAGGAAATCATCAGGTCTTGCTGTTTATCATTCGCTGCTTTCGGTAATAACCCATGCAGCTCCTCTGTGATTTAAAACATGTCATTTATGGAGAATCCAAAGACAATTATTATAAAAATCCCAGTTACTTGTAGAACCAGACAAATGATTCCATTCAATTAATCTCTGTAAAGGAAACATATTTAGAAACAAAAAGAAGTAGTATCCCGAATATCTCTGGGATATGCATGGCTGGCCTCAGTTTGAGCTAAAATACAACCACATGTATCATATTAAGGTTGTCTGGTTTTGGGGGGTTTGGGGTTTTTTGTTTTTGTTTTCTGTTTTTTAGTTTAAGGAGAATACTATGAGGTTAGAGCAGAGCTATGTTCTCCTCCTTGTCTATATCCCAAGGCTCCCGGGAGGGTGGGGTTCCATGGATTATAAAAACTGCAAATCAAAGGACTTGACTTTCCCAAGAAAATTCCAAAGTGCAGTAGAGCAATAAATATTTGTTCAGCAAAGAATAAGCAGTAGAATTTCAGCAGGCACTTAGGACCTCAGAGAAAACAGGCAGGCCCGGCCCGCAGCAAAGCAGTGAGATAGCACAGAGTTTGTCTTCTTCTCCTTCCCATCTTTTCTTTTAGGTTCTGTTCCTAGAAAGCAACTGGCGCTCTCCAACCCCCTTTAAAGATCTTAGGCGAGAATGGCTCATTGCCCTTGAGCTACACAGAAATGTGTCTGTGGGTGTTTTGGGTCAGTTCCCTGGAAGCAGAAGCTCAGATGGGGATTCTAGTACAAGTGATACATGGAGGGAGGGCTCAAAGGAGAAACTTGCAAAGAAGCACGGGGACCAAGATGGGGCAGAGGAAGAAGTCAGGCAAAGGTGTGCTTTCTGAAGTCTGTCCTCAGCCTGATCCCACAGGGAGCGCTGGAGAGTTCATGGTAGCACATGGTTGGTCCACCTTGGAGGAAGGAGCTGCTGAAAGCCTTAGGCAACCAACATTTGCAGTAGCCAGAGGATGAGTATGCAGCCCAACGATGGGGAGCTGCTATAGTAGGTATGTGTGTGGCCATTGTACAAACATGGAACATCTTCCAAGACAATCAATTTTGCTCAATATTTAAGGGGCCCTGGTTTGTTGTTACTTTTCTCCTGTTGGCAAAAAATATAACATTCTTTCCTTATATTAGGGCAAGATTGGGGTAAGATAAAACAAGAAGTGTTCCAGTACCAAATCCATCATGTCACATCTTTTATCAAAATTTTCCAAAGTTTCTTCTCCTGGACATATTTGTGGTCTCAGCAAAGTCTCATAGTGCAGTGCCCAGTTTCCCTATCAAAATAATTATAAGAAGAATATGTATTCTCTTTTAATTTCTACTGCTAGGAGGGTGTCAGGAGCTAGGAGTTATTATGGGAGCTAGCTTTCAACACAGCTATCTAGTATCTCCTTGGGGAAATACCCATGGGATTGTGGCAAATCCCACCCTACTAGTTCCAGGGATGACAGATATGACTCATCAATCAAAGTCTTCATCCCCTTGGCTTTGGTGACTGGTTGAGACAAAGGAACACAACCCAAGCAGAGCCAATGAGAATACCCCCTGGGACTTTTATGTGGAAATATTATGAAAAGGTTACCTCTTTTTCTAGGGATTGCTAGATGTAAGCCTAGACCTTTGGGTACCATATTTGCCTAAGAATGAAGCTGACCCAGAAGAACCAAAGTTAAAAAAATAACTGGATATTAATGGTCACTGAAGTCAGACACAACCCTGGACTTTCCCAGATGTTTGTAAATTACCTTGCAGTTACTTTTAGCTAAAAGAATACTGAACACTAGAGTGACTCATCAGCTGCAGGTTAAAATCTAAATGCCTTTGTAAAAATAATATGGCTTTCTACTGACCTACACAACTCCTGTACCTATCAATCCTCCCATCCCAAATCAAGTCCTAAAAAAACCCAACAACTCAGTATTCTCCAACCTCACATGGCTTAATTTCATGGCACCAGGCCTTTGAAAGGGCTGTCCCCATTGCCCAGAATGCCCATCCTTCATTTTATCTATCCTTTGGACCTCTGCTCCCTCCTTTGCACAATCTTTTCTGAGGGTCTCAGTCTCCTTCAAGGGGCTTTTGCTCTGTGGTCCCCCATTGCTGGATTTCATGGCAATGACTGTCTGGCCTCATTAGTCTCTTAAGGGCTCTTCTGGAGAGGACATGCTTTCCCTTTCTGTATCCTCCACCTGGAGCAATATGCCAGGTACTTAGCAGGAGCTCAATATGTGTTTGAGAATGAAAGAAAAAAAATACAAAGGAAAGAAAAGAGAAAAGATTATAGAAAATTCCAAAATAGTCTTGGGCTCCAAGAAATGCATCTTCACATATGGAACTTCACTACGCTGAGTCATGAGAGAGATTGTTTTGAGGTATAGGTTCTCTTTTTTGTCCCTCACACATCACATTCTCCAAATACTTATCTCATCTACTTAGGAATTAGACTATACCTTGCCAACAAAATACTTTTATATTAATTTGATTTTTATACATCAAAAAAGCCTATAAGGCCAGTACCTAAAGCTTGATATCACTGTCCCAAGAGCCCAGAATATATTGCATTCCACTGAAGTTAACAAAATAGCCTGTCATAAAGGACAGAATCATAAAGTGCTTGGCGTGGCACTCAACTTCCTTCACAATCTGGACTGATGCTTAAACTATCTAATCTTCAAGATTTTTGTCTATGAAATTAAGAATGACATAACTTTCTTTACAATGTTGTTATGAAGAACTCGATGAGATGGTAACACATAGTAAGGACTTAATCAATATTGACATTGTCTTCATCTTTATTACTTAACACCCCTACGTGTTGCACCACAAAGACTGTGCATCCATTCCTGCTTCACTCCCTGTTCCTCCCACCTGGAATGTCGGTCCCAGGCATTGCTCTCCTCATTTCTTATCCTTCTGTCTAAACCAGCCTTCAGACCCACCTCTTTTAAAGCACCTTCGTGACAATCAGCACGCCTTCCAATAAATCTCTTTTTTAATACTTAGTGACTGAAAAAATAAAGGACATTGAGTTTTCAGTGCTCTGTCAATGGCAAATAAGTAGAATACTTTTGTTGATGAATTGGAGATTAAAAGATTGCCTCACGTCTAAAGGTGGTTCCTTTCTTTTCTCTGGTCCTATCTGCTAATGTTCTATGTGATTTTCACCATTGACGTCTAATTCAATATGCCAGATCCTCTTTTGTCCAAAAGCCAATCCACCAAGGATTCTAAAAGCTCAATTTCCCCCCATGGACTCTAATCATTATAATGGATTCCCAAAGGCTTATAAAGGCCTTGGGAAAGGTCAGAGAACTTAGTTTGCTAAAATCACCTCAGTGTATTCCAAGTCTTTAGACTGGGAAATCCAGCTGTGGTAACATGATGAGTCTTGGTTAACCAAATGGTTAACAATTTACCATAATGCCCCTATTCCTCAACCATTCTCAAATGGGATTTTCCTGTAAATCCTTACCTTTCCTGCAGGTTTAGTGAGAAAGCAATGGTACTCAAGTCATTGTGTGACAAATCCCTTCCGTTCACACCGGGCAATGTTAATTATCTGCCAGGTTTCTGTAATCCTTCTCCACACTCCTGGGAGGGGGAGTTGCAAAGTGACAAGTGACTGTGAGGTGTGTCCCACACTAACCCTGGGAGAAAGGGGCCCCTTTTCACTCACATCGCTTCCTCTCACCCTCTGGGTAACAGGAGTGTCAGGGAGCTGTGGAAGAGATATTCCAGACCCACAAAGTTCAAGGCAAGGCCCACTGGGAGGAATTTGCTGAAACCTTCCAACCCTTCTTGCTGTTGCTGATTTTTTTTACCCAGGAAATCACTGAATACCGAATAGGACATCCACATGGAAATGCTTTGTGCAATCCAAAGACTAAGTTGCTTTGTGGGGAGTGTAGAATTTGACTCATGAGTGAATTGGATGGTCCTTCCAGCTCTGATCTTTGCTACTTCTCCTACTGATTCTAAAACAACACTCATTCAGTTGACTCTTGAATTCCAAAGAGCTATTTATCCCCAAATACCACCAGATAGAAATTGGTAGGAAGTATTTAAGAACTGTATTACTTCTGAACTCCTCTATTTTTAGTGGAAGATGATTGTGATCATGGTGATCACTTATTTTGTCTATTTATTGAATATTTATTATGTATTAGTCATGTTATAGAGAACCCTATAAGCATTTCCTCCTTTAATCTTTCCCCCAAAATATTCCACATGAAAGTCCAAATGGTCTTTGAAAAACATAATTCTGACCATGTCAACAGCTTCCAATATCTTTCACAGGCTCACATTACTATTGATACATGAGAAATACTACTAACAACAATAATATAACTAACACTTAGTGAGTACCCACCTATTATGTGTACCAGACACTATGCTACAAGCTTGACGTGTATTCATTCATTTAATCCTTATCAAAACTCTATGACTTGAACACTACAATTATTGCATCCCCATTTGACTGATGAGGAAGCCAAGGCTCAGAGAAGTTTAGCAAATTGCCTAAGGAAACACAATGCAAATAATAGCAAACCACTGACTTGAATCCAGACAATCTGGGTCCAGAGTTGTCACTCTTAACCACAAGACTTTGTGGTGAGCCTCTGAAAATAAATGCCTATGCTATGGCCTATAAGAGTGACCACATAGTTCATCATTCAAACCAGGACACTTTGGAGAATAAAAGGGGATGCTATGAACAGCAAGTCACAGAGGTGAATTAAACTGTCCCAGGCAAACCAGAACTTACAGATATCCTACCTAGAAAGCCCTGCAGGTCTGGCTACGTACCTTGCCAGCTCCACCACATACATTATCCCATTTATTCTCCGGACCCCTCTTTCTGTTCCTTCAACATGCCATGTTGCCTTTGGATACATTATTCTTTCTGCACAAAATGCTTTCCCCACCTTCTCTCTTCTCTCTTCTGTGCTGCTTGACTTGTATTCATCCTTTAGACCCTCACTCATGGTGGTCCCCTTGGACTAAGTTAGGGAAATTTTATATATTTCATGGGACAGCATTGCTGTGATTTCAGTTAACATTGTTCTCCTCCACTTCCTGATATCTTCCACATAGATGGTGATTGGATCTGTTTTTCCTCTCCCAGTTAGCCTTGTACCAGGCATAGATTAAATGTTTAACAAATATTTGGCAAAGATAAAGAGGAAGAAAAAGGGAAAGGAATATATATGACAAGATACTGGTTTTTGTCCATATCATATAGATATAAACTTATTCATTAGTTCACTCAACAAAGAGACATTAATTGCCTCCTCTGTTCTAGGTATCATTCTAGGTATTGAGAATATAGCTGGAATGAGATTGGAAAAGTTTCCTAGAGTGTCCATTCTAGGCAAAGATCAATAAATACATTAAGAAATAAGTAAGACAATTTCAGATGATTCAGGAGGCAACAAAAAAAGAAAATAGGGTGATATGGCAGAAAGTGACTGGGAAATGGATTTAAGCTTGGTAGCTGTTGGGGTCTGGATGTCCCTCCAAATCCATGTGTTGAAAGTTAATCCCCATTGTGGTGGTATTAAAAGGTCTTTGGGGAAGTGATTAAGTCCTGAGGGCTATACCCTCATAAATGGATTAATACCTTATGAAAGGGCTGGAGGGGACTAGCTTATGCCCTTCCCGTTTTCCCCTCCACCCTTCCACCATGTGCCCTCCCCTCTGAAGGATGCAGCAACAAGGTACCATCTTGGAAGCAGAGAGGAGCCCTCACCAGACACTAAATCTGCCGGCACCTTGACCTTGGACTTACCAGCCTCCAGAATTATGAAGAAGTACATTTCTGTTCTTTCTAAATTATCCAGTTTCTGGTATTTTGTCATAGCAACACAACTGAATTAAGACAGTAGCCAAGAAGAGTTCTCCAGGAAAGTGATATTAGTGATGAACCTGAAGGAGAAAAAGCCATGCGAAGTTCTGCCAAAGGACACCAGATGGAGGAAAAGCTGGTGCAGGCTGTGAGGAACAGAAATACCCGCACGGCTGGGGCACCGACCAGACTGAATGGTTGAGAGGAGCTGGGGAGGTGCAGAGGCCACTTCACATAGAACTCTCAAGCAATGGCAAGAAGTGCATATTTTATTTCACGTGCAATGCAAAGTTTTGAGTTTTAAAGAGCACAGCGAGTTGATTTAACTTTTTTTTTAAAACTACTCTGGTAACTGAATTGGGAATAGACAAGAAGAGGACAAGGCAGAAGGTGGGAAAGAACTGCAGTAATCCAGGCAAGAAGTGACAGTGAATAAAAAAGTATTTCATGGAGAGGCTTCTCCAAGTTTAACATGCACGTGAGCCACAGGGATGCTTGCTAAAGTGAAGATGCAATTCTGCAGGTAAGGTCTGGGATGGAGCCTGAGATTCTGAATTTCTAACAAACTTTCAGGTGATGCTAATGTTGCCCATCTGAAGACCACAAGTGAGAAGGGAGGGTTCATAGAATTTGCTAACAGAGCACATCTGGAAGGCACGGAAAGAAAAGAATTAAGGATTATTCTTGGTTTGTTTCTTTTCCTTTGAAAAACTATATGATGGTAGTGGCATTTATTGAAGTGGGAGGTTCATCACTATCCCTGCTTTCTAAGTTACCTCATCGTGTCTAGTGGGGCTGGAAAACTTTTTAGGAGAGTCAGATAGCAACTTACTTTGGCAAAATGGCCAAATCTGGGATTATGATAGGGCAGCATGTTTCTGGCCCAGCGAAAAAGTGACACACGAGCTAGGATGAGTCCAAACTCTTAGCAGTAAAATGCCCTTTTCTGATGAGTGTGCATGCACTGCCAAGTACTTGGTTTAAAAGGGTGGTTTATGGATCATTCTTTTCCCAGAGACATCAGGTGCCCTAAAAGGCTGGTAAAAAAAAAAAAAAAAAAAAAAAAAAAAAAAAAAAATTGGGTCATAGCACAAAGGGAATTATTCTCACACTTTTGCACACACTGTCCAACAGTTGTTCACTTGTCCCTAACAAGCCCACGGTCTTTATATTCCTGGCAGAGCTTGTTTAACTCTGTCGTTAACATCTTCAGACTCTCATCTTGCTTTCGAGCAACTGCTAAGCACTAAGTGCTCACAAATGAAGCCTTTTTCTATTTATGAATTTGAAAGCTGTCCTAGAATTCTCCGCTTTGCTCAAAGATGTGGTACAAAGCTGACTGAGAATTATTTGGCTCCAGATGTGCATCATAAATCGAATCGGACTTTATAGTGTGTGGGACTTTACGGGTTGCTCCCTAGAAATGAAAAAACACGGCAGGTCCAAGTCTCCCTGTACTATTCAGGTTTGTTGGTGTCTCTCCTGTGCTGCCCTAGCCTCTGGAGGGCCATTCCTCTGTGCCTGCTGCACAGCTCACAACTGGGTACAGGACATGCATACATATTGGCCTGCGTTTAAGGACCCTTCGAGGTGGTGTTTCCAAAAGGTCCAGAATTTTTCTCATTTTGAGGGACACTTTAAGCTAGAAAATATGATTTTCTGGGTTGAAGAGAAATTATAAATGACTTACAAAAATTTTTATAAGAGTCTTTGGACATCAACTAGCTCTTACCAAAGCACAATGAGCAAAGGAATCAAAAACATGTGGATTATTAATAAGTTCCCCCTGAATTAAATGTGGGTTTCACATAAGGGGTTGTGGGCCGGGGCCTATGTGTGAAAGGGTATGACAAAAAGATGTTGAATCTGTTAAATCGTAACCATTTCAAAAATCCATTTTTAGAAAGAATAAAAATGCTGCTTATATGTCCAGTTCCTTCTTATTTGAAATGTTAAGTTTATTCTAGTTTAGAGAGTTCTTCTCTGATCTTGACCTTCAACAATGACCTGATAGATCAGACAGAAAATGCAGTTTTCCTGGGCCTCTTTTACACAGTTTCATTGGGTTTCATTCACCAGATTTGAAGCTAATAGTCTGTAAGTATCCTCTCTCCTTAGGGATAAAGACGAGGAAGCATTTTCCATGATTGTGATCTAATGCCATTTTCAACCATAGTGCCTTCTCCAGTGGACTTGGAGGAGATGAAGAAAAATGTAGCATTTTTTGACAATTGTAAAACAGATCTACATTTCAGACTTGTAGTTTCGGGCCAGGCATGGCGGCTAATGCCTGTAATCTCAGCACTTTTGGAGACTGAGGCCAGAAATTTGAGAACAGCCTGGGCAACATAGCAAAATCCTATCTCTACAAAAAATAAGAAAAGTTAGCCAAGCATGGTGGTACACACCCGCAGTCCCAGCTGCTCAGTACTTGGGAGGCTGAGGCAGGAGGATCTTTTGAGCCCAGGAGTTTGAAGGTGCAGTGAGCTATGATCATGCCACTGCACTCCAGCCTGGGCAATAGAGCAAGACCCTATCTCTAAAAGTAAAAGTAAAATAAAAAAGACTTGTCATCACAGTACCCAGAAGGAAATGTTAAGCAAAAAAGAGATGGTCTTTATTTACTTCTTTATTCATTTTAATAGCAATTATAGTGAAAACAAATCCCCAAAAAGTGACCTTGATAACACTCCCTGTGTATAGCCAATGTCAAGTCCAAGTTACATTCCTTTCTAAAAATGCTGCTTCGTCACATTGCCAAGGACAAAGGAAGGTTGAGTTCAACTATATATCTTTGAAAATCTTGGGAATGTTTTAATAAGGAGAGAAAATTTTCTCATAATTATCATATAAGATGTCTGAATTCAATACCTACTGTGCTTCTGGGATTTGAAAACAGTGAGCTGTCCTTTAATCCTAAATTTTTTCTTGTTTATTCCATGAAGTCACTTTGCAAATCCTTCTTCTAATAGACAAAGTTAAGGGAAACCTAAGTCGAGGTCTGAAAAAAGGGCCATCTTCCCCAAATTAAAGCAGGGCAAGGAACTCATTTCTACAATTGGAGAACAAAATCGCCAAACTCCTTACGTTGTTGGCTTCTCCCATCCACTGTGCCCACTTCTCCACCCTCTTCTTACAACTCCCCCAAGGCCCACCAGCCTTCGTTCTGTTCTTCAAACACATTGAGCTTCTGCCCATCTCAGGGTGTTGACAATGGCCGTCCCCTCTGCCCAGACATGGGGCCCTTGCATCCTCGCACAGCTGGCACCTTCCTGCCATCCTAGTCTCTGTTCAAGGGCCTAGCCCTGCCACTCAACCCACTGAGGTTGTCCCATTGGGCCCGCCCCTCGTCCCAGTCATTCCATAACCTAGTAAACTGTTTCCTTTTCTCTGAGAACGTCATCGCTCTCAGAGTTATCCTGTTGCTGTAGTTATCTACTAGTTTATTTTGGTCTTCCCCCACCAACAGTAGGCTTCATGAAAGTAAGACCTTCTCTGACTCATTCTGAGGAACTCACCACGTTGCCCTCCAGATCCCCAAGAGTGGCCCCTCGACCCAATCCAAACTTCACAGAACAAATCCCTTTATTAAAAGGATTTGTTCTGTAAAATTTGGGTTCAGTCAAGAGGCCAAACTCAAGGATCCAGAAGGCCACATGTGTCCCCCAGGCCACAGGTCCCCCACCCTTTGTTGGCACCATTCACACTCCAGAGCTCCTTGCAGGATCAGGCTGAAGCTAGACTTTACCTAAAATCTCATCTTTTTTATGCTTCCTCTCATCTCCTGCCCTGCTTCTCTCCCTCCCTTTCTCATGAGAGAACTCCCTCAATAAATACCTGTTACCCAAATCTCTGTCTCAGGCTCCTAGGGAATCCAGCCTAAGACAAGCCATACGTAAGAGTTCATAAAGTCAGCAGTCATCCCACTGATAATTACAGGCAGTGTCTAGTCAGCATTCAATCTGTGTTTATAAACAACTGTTACCGGGTGCTCTGAATGCCACCAGGGAAAGAAGGTGTGACTCTTACCACAGTGGTCCAAAAGTGCTCAGAGTTGTTGACAAGGCCGCATGTATTCATTTGCACACCAAGCATTGTCTGTAGACGATATTAATGACATGCCTCACACAAATATTTACCCGTAACAACAAGTGCATATGGATGTAATGATACTAAAACATGCTTTATTATAAAACATTCAATTCAGAGTAAGTCTTGGTCATTTTACATTCATCAATTTCAATACTTTTGGATATATAAAATTGTCTTAATGTGGCCGGGCGCGGTGGCTCACGCCTGTAATCCTAGCACTTGGGAGGCTGAGGCGGGTGGATTGTTTGAGCTCAGGAGTTCGAGACCAGTCTGAGCAAGAGCGAGACCCCGTCTCTACTAAAAATAGAAAGAAATTATCTGGCCAACTAAAAATATATATAGAAAAAATTAGCCGGGCATGGTGGCGCATGCCTGTAGTCCCAGCTACTCAGGAGGCTGAGGCAGTAGGATTGCTTAAGCCCAGGAGTTTGAGGTTGCTGTGAGCTAGGCTGACGCCACGGCACTCACTCTAGCCCGGGCAACAGAGCGAGACTCTGTCTCAAAA
>CM052436.1:192315115-192412769 GCA_028533085.1 Varecia variegata | reverse complement strand
TGGCCAACTAAAAATATATATAGAAAAAATTAGCCGGGCATGGTGGCGCATGCCTGTAGTCCCAGCTACTCAGGAGGCTGAGGCAGTAGGATTGCTTAAGCCCAGGAGTTTGAGGTTGCTGTGAGCTAGGCTGACGCCACGGCACTCACTCTAGCCCGGGCAACAGAGCGAGACTCTGTCTCAAAAAAAAAAAAAAAAAAATTTGTCTTAATGTTAAAGAGGAAGCCTCATACTCTAAAAAGGGGGCTATTATTGATTTAGAAAAATAAATTCCTGAAGTAAAAGAAAGGGAAAACACTGTGTCTAAAGAACAAACTAAGGACCTGGGGTCAAATTCCAAGAAAGAGTTGCTTTCTCTGCCTCAGAATTTCTTTCTATATCCTCTTTCCTAAACATTTGCACTCATTTTATTATCACCTAAAATTCCACAAGTTGGAAATTCATTCAAGCTAATGACTACTCGCATGGAAAAAAATGCTAATGTCAAGATTAGAGGGTTGCAACCATCCCCACTTTAGTAAGAAATTGCCAAGCCATTGAATCAATATACATTCATTGAGGACCTACTCTGTGAAAGGCATTAAGCTAGCCAGGGATACAAAGATGTAAAGTTCCATAAAGGAAGGTCTTCTCTTTAATTAAAAAAAAAAAAAAGCTTTTTTCTTATCATCTGGCTAAAACATAGTAGATCAGTGAGGAAACGAAACTTTGGGATTGAAGAAATTTTATGAGGCTGAAAACAAGCAAGTTGGAGGCATGAAACAATTGGGGATTGGGGAAGTTAGAACTCTGAAAGCAAGAGCAGGTAAGAAAGAGCAGTTTCAGGAAACGAGGATGACAACAGAAAATTTACTCTAGTCAGAAATGTTGCCTGAGTTAGGTCATACAACAAGGAAAGGGCAAAAAAAATGCTCTCCTCCCTCTCTCACCGTGCCATGTAGCTCCTCGACTGTAAATTCAGGTTAATACTCTAGCTAAGCCCCCGCATGTGTTAAATAAATGCTATAGACCTCAAATAGGGCTCCAACCTCTCACCTTAGTTACCTTTCTGGATGGCAGTGCAGTTTTTCAGACCTACTTGTTAATTAATGTATATGGGCAATTCAAGGCCCATAGAGTACTAGGCCTTTGTCCACAGGTTTGTGGTGATACCACTCATTAAATATGAGCTATGATTTGGGAAATAGGCCAGCATTTTTCCATATGAAGTAACCTTTGTATTGGCTAACAAACATTCCCATGTTCAACACAGGAAGCCTTTGTTACGACATATACCTCATTGGGTTTAGATCCTATCTGAAGGTTTGAGGGGAAAGTTGGACATTCATTCAGAAAGGCATATATTGATCATCTATTATACATCAAGAGCAATGTTATGCACTGGGGATGTGAAGACATATTAGTTAAACACCTCCCTCCAAGGAAATCATACTTTGAGATACCAAAGAAGTAAAAATTTTGCGTAGTGGAATCAGGGAAGGTTTCAGGAAGGAGCTCATGTTCCATCTGATCCTTAAAAGGTAAGGATGTTGAAAAGGAGGTAAAGTCACACCAGATATCTGGAAAAGTCTGCACAAAGATACTAAAATAGGAAATTATATGGCATAACTGGGAGTAGTGAAGAGATTAGTAACACTGAAAAGTAATGCCTGCACAACTTTTCATGTGTTTAGGGCCACTGGCCACATGCTCTTTTGTAAAGAGCCTACTACTGAAGTCTCTGTTTATTTTACTATTGGGTCATTTGCATTTTCTTTATTAATTTATAGGAGCTCTTTACATATTCAAAATAGGAGTCCTTTTTCACAATACATATATTGCAAACATCTTCCAGTCTATATGTTGCCTTTTCTTTCTCAATGGTGTCTTTTGAAAGACAGAGGATCTTAACACTAAGCACTTTGGGGGCCTTATTTAGGAAAAGTTTTCATAACTGCACTATCTCCAAAAGTTGGAAACAACTCAAATGTCTATCAAGAATAGAATGGGTGAATAAAAAATATCCCTCCAATGGAACATTATACAACTCCAACCACATGCACAATATGGATGGGATGAAACAGATATAATGTTGACTGACACAGTAGAATACATACTGTATGATTCTATCTTTTTAAAATTTCAAAAAGATGAAACTAACCTATGGGTTTAGAAGTCAGGACAATGGGTAGATACTGGCTGGGAGGGACTCCAAGGGGCTTTTGGGGGTGCTCACTGTATTCTGGCTCCTGGTTTCATGGGCATGCAAATTTTATGAGAATTCCTCAAGTAGCACGCATGTTTTTCTACATTTATGTTATACTCCCCTAAAAATATTTACATTTAAAGATATAAGAAAAGACGACCTAAGGAATAACAGTGCCCAAAAATCGGTCTGGAAGAAACAGAGGTTCCAGAATTTGAAGACTCCTACTAAGAAGTTAGGGGAGTTTTAAGAAGTTTTTAAGGTCTAGGGTTTAGAAAGACTAACTCACTGTGAGGAGGACTGGGCTGCATGGAGATAATGAGAGGCAAGGAGACCCGTCTGGAAATGCTACAATAGTCCAAGTGAGAGGTAAAGAGGCCTGTTTAGAAGCAGAGGTAGCAGCAATGAACAGAGATGACCTTGGGTTTTCTTACTGAATGTTTCTTTAAAGTCCATTTACCAGTGTTGTAAGACCAGAAGCACCTGCCCAGAGTACGGCGGGCAAAGGCCTACAAGTCTTCAACAGATGTTGAGTTTTCAAACAATGCTAGACCTTGATAAACAAACCTCTCTCCTGGATTTATTAAGTCCAAGCATTTTTGTCTGGCTCTTGTCTTGGATTGTAAGACATGAACGCTGATACAAATCCACATATGGATTAGTGTAAAGTTATAGAACTGACACAATATTGTTTGGACACATTTTTCCTTTCCTCCTTTCTCCCACCCTTCTCTGCACGCTATTCAAGTCCTCTTGCTGGGTGGTTTCCACTTGTCTCCTTAATTCCCTCCTCTGTCGGCATGCTCGTTAGGAGAAAGAGTGATTCCTTTTCTGGGAAATAAGGAGCTCTGGAAGGCAGCAGCTACGTAGGGAACTCAGGTAGGCAGCGTGATGCAGGATGGGTCATGGCCAGGCCTCCAGGCTCACACAGAGCTGGGAGGTCTTCCACAGGCACCGTGTCAGCACCACATTGGTGCCACCTCTGGGAGGCAGCAAGGATGGGACAATCCCTTGCTGTCATCAGTGTTCTTCCATTATGTTCACTGGCAAGTATTTATTAGGCATCCCGGGCTAAGCCACCCACTCAATTGCATACTTCATAGGAAAAGGCAAGAAGGAAACATGAAATCTGTCCCCAGTGCTTGACGTGAAATCATGATCGAAAGAACAAGTGTGCACCCCATGCCATCCCACCTCAGGTCCTGCAAGAGCAGACTCTGCCTGCCCAAGATTCAAGGAAAGAAGGAAGGAAGGAAGGAAGGAAGGGAGGGAGGGAGGGAGGGAGGAAGGAAGAAGTTAGTACACAGAAACTTAAACACAGTATCTCTTAAACACAGTATCTCCAAGAGCAGAAAGGAAACAAAGATTTTCAGGTCAAGCAATGGTGTTTGGTTTCCTAATCTTTCCAAGGTCTCTCCTTGGAGCTGATATTCTCACATTCTGTTCCTCTTTTCTAGCTTTTATGTGATATGGTCTCTTCTTGTACATTGCTTGAACTCTCTTCTGTGCTTTGTGTCTTGCCAGCTTATGAAAGGGCTGCTGATGTGGTTCAAAACCAACTCCCAACTCTACCTCCTTGGGTTTACATATTACCATTTCCTGGGAAGTCAAGATGTCAGAATCAAAGTCAGTCTGCCCCGAAAAGAGTTGGGCTTCTCTGCCTGTCTCTTCTGAAGGAGCACAATCTATGCAATCCGTGGCTTAGCCTCAAGGGGCTTCCACACTTGCTGGACAAAAGTGCTGCTGCTTTCTTACATGAAAAAATGTGGTCTCCCTTACTGACCTGAGATAACTTCTGAGTCTAACTCAGGTCACATGCTGCCAGTTCCAGAGCAGCAGCAACATAACAGTGATTTAGAATCATGAGAAGGAAGGCTTCTCCCAGGCAAGCCTAAGCCTCAGGCACGTTTTTGGTTACATGGATCTCTTCTGTTATGCTTGAGTCAAGGTTGTAAGTGTGCCCATCACCCATTCAGTGTACATTATAGCCAATAGGTAGGTTTTAACCCATCTCCTCCTCCCTCTCCCTCCTGCTTGATTTCCACTGGGCCATTTCCAATATAAAACTAGTATTACATACTGTATAACATTATAGTTAGTTGATGTTCTAGAAAAATGCACCAGGTTCTGTTCCATAAACAGTCTTGCATGGCTTTGAGAAGCAAAGGACAAACTGCACAAGATCCTTTGAAAGAGGGATATAATAACTTACTTTAGTAAATGTTAATTCATTTGTTAAATTGAGTTTACAGAGAAATGCTTATAAGATGTCACATATAGATTGAAGTAAAAGAAAAGAGAGAAGGGGAGAGAATTAAAGGAGGACAAGACATGACCTCTTGCCCCCCTTTTTGGGAGAAAGAAGAATACTCCTGCTGATGATATGATTTTATATCTAGAAAACCCCAAAGACTCAACCAGGAGACTCCTGGAATTGATAAATAAATTCAGCAAAGTCTCAGGTAACAAAATCAGTGTACACAAATCAGTGGCATTTCTACATGCCAGTAACAGTCTTGACTCTCAGTCAAGCTGAGAGTCAAATCAAAGACAATATCATTCACAACAACCACAAAGAAAATAAAATACCTAGGAATATGCATAACCAAGGAAGGGAAAGATCTCTACAAAGAAAACTACAAAACACTGAGGAAAGAAATTGCACATGACACAAACAAATAGAAAAACAAATCATGCTCATAGATTGGTAGAATCAACATTCTTAAAGTGCCCATACTACCCAAAGTGATTTACAGATTCAATGCAATACCCATCAAAATACCAATGTCATATTTCACAGATCTAGGAAAAATAATTCTATGCTTTGTTTGGAACCAGAAAAGAGCCCTAATAGCCAAAGCAATCTTAAGCAAAAAGAACAAATCTGGAGGCATCACTTTACCAGACTTTAAGCTGTATTACAAGGCTATAGTAACCAAAACAGCATGGTATTGGCACAAAAATAGACACATAGACCAATGGAATGGAACAGAGAGCCCAAATATAAAACCATCCACAGATAGTCAACTGATCTTTGACAAAGCAGACAACAATATACACAGGGGAAAAGAATCCCTATTCAATAAATGGTGCTGGGAGAATTGGATAGCTACATGCTGAAGAATAAAACAGGATCCATATCTCTCATCACTCACAAAAATTAATTCAAAATGGATAAAAGACTTAAATGTAACCATGAAAACATAAGAATGCTAGAACAAAATGTTGGAAAAACTCTTCTAGATATTGGCCTAGGCAAAGAATTTATGAAGAAGACCCCTGCGGCAATTACAGCAACAACAAAAATAAATAAATGGAACTTGATTAAATTAAAAATCTTCTGCACAGCTAAGGAAATAATCAAGAGAGCAAATAGACAACCTGCAGAATAGGAGAAAATATTCATAAACAATACATCCAATAAAGGGCTAATATACAGATTCTACAAAGAACTCAAGCAAATCAGCAAGAAAAACACAAACAACCCCACTAAAAAGTAGGCAAAAGAAATGAACAGAAGTTTCTCAAAAAAAGAAAGAAAAATGGCCAATAAACGTATGAAAAAATGTTTCACATTACTAATCATTAGCGCAATGCAAATTAAAACTATAATGAGATATCACCTTACCCCAGTTAGAATGGCATTCATCAAAAAGTCCAAAAACAATAGATGCTGGCATGGATGCAGAGAGAAATGAATGTTTATACACTTTTGGTGGGCCTGCAAATTAGTACTACCTTTATGGAAAACATTATGGAGATTCCTCAAAGAACTAAAAGTAGACCTACCATTTGATCCATCAATCCTACTACTGGGTATTTACCCAAAGGAAAAGAAGTCATTTTATCAAGAAGACACCTGCACTCGAATGTTTATTGCAGCACAATTCACAATTGCAAAGATGTGGAATCAACCCAAGTGCTCATCAATTCATGAGTGAATTAACAAAATGAATTTGCTGGTATGCACACAGCCCTCAATAACACAGAGCATGGCCACTATTCCTGGTTCATCTATGACATTGCCTAAGACCCTGTTGTCATCCCAACTTCTATTCAGCCCCTCCAGCTTCTTCCACCAAGGACTTGGATAGAATCAAAACTACACCCACCTGTGATGTTTGCCCTGCCAGAAAGTCCAATTGTAATGTCTCAAAATCTCCAGAATCACTCATGGTTCAGTTCCTCCTTCCTTTCTATCTTAAGTCAGGGTCTAGAAGTAGAGCCCAAGATGGGGATTCACTTGGGAGAAATTTACTGATAAAGGAGAAAGGGAGAGAAGGGGAAGGAGAGTAAGGGTGTGAGCTCAGCTGGAATCTTGTCTCAGTCTGATCCTACAGGGAGCTCTGGTGCAATCCCAGAATTGTCTCCCTCCCATTTTGAGGCAAAGGGTCCTTTTGTGCCCCTGCATCAGTCAGTCATTGGCTGTGGGCCACGCCCAGGGGCAGGGGAGTTGCATAACTTTCCAGGCAATTCCAGGCTAGGCAACTCCCATTTGGCCAAGAGCAATGCTCCAAAGAAAGAGGCAGCTGTAAACCATTAAGAGCCAAGGCTCATAGCATGTAGATATGGGAATGCCAGCCTGGTCAAAGGGATCTGGAGGGAATAGCAACAGCATCCCGATACCTACCACCCTAATTCATCCCAAAAGATGTTCCTTTGGACAATGTTTGGGTTCCTAACACTTCCTTTCAAACAATTCTGGTGGGGCAGGATATAAGGACACACCAATCCAAAGTGTTTATTAAGAGCCTCCTGTGTGCCAGGTACTTTTCTAAATGTATCGTGTTTATATTTATACATTAATCCTATGAGGCAGGCATTATTATTACCCATATATTACATATGAGAGAATGGAGGGACAGAGTAATTAAAGAACTTACCAAGCTATTAAGTGGCAGAGCCAGCATTAAGACCCCATTTTCTTAATACTGCATTAAACTGCCTCTTGCTTATTGCCAGAGGGTAGCAGCTAAAGAGAGAAAAATAATCTCAGAGCTAAAGTGATAAATTTCAATTATATGAGATACCACACCCAACTAGGTGAGAAACAAAACCCTTTTGAATTATGGACATACGAGCTTGAGGGCAGTTAGTACTCTTTTTGTGTGTGTGAATTTCAAAAACATGTTGCAGTGTTATCCATTGGGTTGACGTTCACCATTTGAACTTTCAACATTTAAATCCCATGAAAGTACAGTTGCATAAGACATGACTCTATGCCAAAGGAAATAATAGCTAACATTTGTTAAACAGTTTCTGTGTGCCAGGCACTGTTCTAAGCCATTTATGTAGATTATATCACGTAATCCTCACAATCATGTCATGAGGAAGCCCCATTTTTAGAAAAGGAAACCAAGGCACAGAGAGAATAATATGTCCATAGGTATGTAGCTATAGAAAGCATCAGGACCAGATGTCCAAGTGAGCAGTCAGGATTTGGAGCATATGTTCCTACCTCCACTGTGATGCTGCCAGAAGGGTCTTGGATGGTTGGAGCTGGGAGCCACATCGGACAGTCCAACATTCCCAATTTAGAGCTGAGGAAACTGAGGCCCAGAAAGAGCTGGTGACTCCCAGAAGGTCACACAGACCCAAGATGCTTAATTTTCCTAACAGTAGTATCTATATTTTGATGAGTTTTGTCTAAAGAAAAAAAAAAGTATAAACAGAAACTGTATCATTTACTTGACAGGCATTCAGGAATGTGTTTAAAAATGTTTGAAGTCTCTTTCTTTCCTCTTCTCTCCCAGGAAGCAGATAACACCAAGAGTTGCTGCTTAGGAAGACAAGGAAGAAACATCGATGCCCTGTCTAGCCTCGGAAGAAACTACTTCCTATTTCTGCACATTGTTATGAGTCCCTCACTCATGTACACCTGTGTGATATGACTTCCTACTTGCTGTTCTATTTTCTAGCTGGAACCTGCACCCTCCAATCTGGGAGTACATCTCTTTAGGGAAAATGAAGGAAGACAAGTACCAGAGTTTACTAAATACCTACTAATTGTCAAACCCATTGCTTGTAGCTCTATGTGTGCTATATAAATTGTCCATGAAATAATCACTGGCATCAGAATGTGTATCAGTTAGCATTTGCTGTGTAACAAACCAACCCAAAATGTAGTGGTTTAAAACACAACCATCTATTATTGCTGATGAATATCTGGATCAGCTGGATGGTTTTGCTGCGCCATGCCAGGCTTAACTTATTTCAACTGGGCTCACTCATGATCCTGCAGGTAGATTCTGGATTGGCTAAAAGCTGGCTGGTCTAGGACATCCTCAGCTGGGATGGCTCATTTCTGTTCCATATCCTACAAAATGATATTCCACGCTTGTTCACATGGCAGGGGCAGAGGAGAACAAGTAGAAGGACACAGGTCTCTGAGGCCTAGGCTCAGAATGGACACACCATCCCTTCTACTCCATTCTAGTGGCTGAATCAAGTCATAAGGCTGGCCTAGATTCAAGGAGGGGAACAGATTCCAGCTCTTGATGGAATGAGCTGCAAGGTTACATTGTCAATGGTATGGATACAGAGAATGATGGAAAATTGGAGTCTTTTTTACAATCTATCACAAATATCTTAGAATATATCTAGATCATTTAAGTTGTATGTTATCCCCAAGAAATATGTTTTCCTCACATATCTAGACATCTGATTTTGCTAGAACTACCTGAGGCCTGAAGACATTTGAGTTCCCTTTGTTTCACTTACAGAAAAATTCAGGAAAGGTACCATTGGTTTTAAAATGGCATCTAGAATTTTCAATTTACCCAAGTTAGACAAATGACCATCTAAACCCAGCAAAAGTCTTTGTGCTTTTATTTCAAATAACAGCGGGAAAGAGCTAACTCTATTTCCCCTCTTTTCCGCCACTACATTACTTACTGGTTGAAAGAAGCAACTAGACAGGAAGCTTTCAAGTCCTGCCAGTTGGGTTTGGGAAGAGACCAGCCCAACAGCTGAGCATTAGCCCCACAGGAATCTCTGAGGCCTCAACCAAAATGGACGCACAACTTTCCCTGGTGTTTTGTTTTGCAAACAGAAAATAAAGACATATTAGAAAAAAAATCTCTAAATCAGAGGCTAAAGATAGTTTTTATCCTATATGCCAACTCCAGTTGATTATCAGAAGCTGCAGGAGTGCTATGTTGGAAAGGAATATTAGGCCTCAGGCAGTTCTGACAAAATCAGTGTATCACAAGAATTTCCCAGCCAAGGAAATATGGTCAAGCACTGACTGATTCCCAGTCTTGGGTGAAACTCATAGGGTAAGCTGACTCTCATCCCTACGCCTCTCCCCCAATATTTCTCTCCATCAATTTCTAGCTGGGCTGTTTTGAGAAAGGCAAGAACAGCATGGTTCCAATCAGTTGTTGCATTTCATCAGAGCTCTGGAAGATGGACATAGCTTGACTTTTCTAGGTCTTTTCAAGTGCGTAGATGATAAAGATCATGGAAGCACACAAGTAGATCTATGATAATGATGATCTAATCCAAAGATAAATATATTGGCTCAGACCGAATCTAAACCCAGGAGGAATGATCAAAAACCCAGAAATAATTCAAGAGCATCACAGCAGAATACACTCTCTCTTTGCTCACACCAGGCCTACTTTTACATGTTTCTCAAGATAACATCATCTCTCTGCTGAGTCAAAGGAGTCTGAGGCTACACCCAGATGATTGGGATCTGCTTTAACTTAAGGAGAAACATCTCAGACCCAGATCAAGGTTTATCAACAAGGGAGCAACCCACAACACCACATGGTATAGTGAAAAGGACACCAAAAAACTGCGGTTCAAATTCTGCCTTTGGCCCTTGCCATTGTGCAAGTTTTAACATTCCTCCCAGAGTCTCAAAAGAGACATAATATAACCATCTCAGCGTTTGGGGTGAGAAATAAATAGGCTAATATGTAAAACAACCAGACTAATAAGTGGATCATGGTCCAGGCTTTCTAACTGCAGCTATTATAGCAATAGCAAGGCAGCAGTAATAATTATATTTATATAAAATAATATGTAGTAATGTATAATATACTAATACAAAGCATAATATAGCCCTAGCAAGAGCAAAAGCAAAAGCAAAATTATTAAGTTTCTACAACATGATAGGAACTGTGTTCCATGCTATATGTAAACAATAGAGAAAACCAAATCATAAAGATGTGTTATTTACCTTTGGGAAATGGAGTCTATTTGGAGACAAGGTGAATGCACATGTAATAAATAAGAGCTGTGAAAGACAATAGATAAAATTCTCAAGTAGGCTCTGAGAATACTAAGAGTCTGGGGTCATTGCTTCTATTTCTTGTCAAAACAATAAATTCATTTCTCAAACTTGTTGACAGTTCCCTTTTCCTAGGACAGTCATCTGAAGTGATTTAACCATCCAAATTTGTTTCATCTGATTTTTTGACATTTTTATTTATACTTTGAGAGTCACCAAATCACTGTGTTTGCAGAGGTAAAGGATGGGCCGTCTTTAGCCAAAAAGAATGAGGCCACCTCCTATCACCCTGTGCCCCATCTTTTACTTTACACATCATCATCACCCCTCATCATGAGCCCTCACAAAGTAGAATAAAAGTGACAAGGCCAAGTCCTGACGCTTTCAAAATTTTCCCCTAGATGCCAATGGTTTTGAATAATCATCCTTTCTTTCCATTACTGAGGTGTCATTATGCAGGTGAAGCATGTTCTCAGTTGCCCACAGTAGGCTAGAGGCAGGATACATTGTTCAAGGATAATTCATGTCCTATTAAATGTCAAAACTTGACTCACGTGATTCAGACACCGCCTCACCCAGTTGCAAACTGGAAAATTCATCTAAGCTGGCACCTCTGTGAACAGTAGGGAGGGAAGGTGATCACTGAGCCCCATCAAAAAGCAGGAAACAATGACTTAACCATGAAGATGAAGGCCTTTGTCAGGTCATAAAGCAGCAGTGACTGCAATTAATTGCTGATAAAATATGAAAGAGTCTCTTGTTGCTAGAGGTCAGGTATTAAGGCGAAACACAGCTCTTTCCTGAGAAGCTCGAGAAAGGCAAGCTCTGAACTGTGTGTGTGAGAAGATAGATTCGGTGATCCATGCTATGGGCATTTGGAGGAAGAACAATAGTGTCAAGCCACAGAGGATCAAGAGAAAACCCAAAAGGCAGGTCCCCTTCCTGGATTGATGTACAGCCACCCTAATGTGGCTCCTCCAGCTGAAGGAGGATTTCTCCAATCAAATTACTGCAGGAACGTCGAAGATGAAAGAACAAATCCCATAGTCTTTTGGTTGTCACAAGGGCCCCAAGAAAACGAAGAGAAAAGGAGAAAAGTTGCCTGAAGTTAACATGAGTAAACACTCAGAAATCTTTGGAGTATATGTTTGGAATAAAGCCTAGGTATTATTCATTCTAAGATGATATTTGGAACTTGTTAATCCAAATATACAATGAAAAAGGTAAAAAGCAGGTGATAGTGAACACATTTCTAGAAAAGCTGTTCAAAGTATCTTTGAAGTCTAAAATGTATGTTTCCCAACAGCTCGGCCCCAGGTCCAGGATGTGGGTGTTTGGATATTCAGGGTGGGGGGGGGTCATAAATGGACATGATTTTTCTCCGGTACATTGATCTTCCCAGGGGTTTAGGAGGTGATAAGAAATATACAAGGAATCAATATACACTAAGAAAGATAACGATTTAAAGTAAAGTTAAAAACTCATATGTAATATCAGACCCAATTTGATATTCCTAAATGACTTAGATAGTGTTTTTCAAAAAAAAAAAAAAAAGAAAAAATTGGGTCGACTGAATAAATCAAAATAATCAGGTGGTCTTATTACAATACTAGCTCCTAGGCTTCTGCCTACATTAGCCAAATGGGAATTCCAGGAAAGAGGCTCAGAAATCACAGATTTTAAAAGTTCCCCAAGCCATTCTGGCACAAAACATCTCATTTATACAGGTGACAATTTTTGGTCTTGCACCAACTAAATTCATAATTATATGCTTCAGTAGAAAAGAGCATTGAATGTGAGTGGGGGAGGTCGGGCCAAGGTCAGCCCTGGCATCTGAGAAGTTCTGTGTCCTACAGCCGTGGTCCTCCGAGTGTGGTCTGCGGACCAATAGCCTCGGCATCTCCTGGGAGCTGGTTAGAAATGCAGATTCTCCATCTTTTATGAACTAGCCTCAAAGTCACATAGCATCTCTCCTGCCATACTCTAGTAGTTGAGCCCTTCACAATGGCCCATCCAGATGAAGAGAAGGGAATAGATTCCACCATTTGATCCAGACATGGCAAGACTCTTGATGAACATATAGAATGGGAAATATTGTGGACATTTTTGTCCACAGTGTCCAAGCAAAGCCAGTAGAAGAACTGACCTGCTATGCCCCAGACAACCCGTGGAGTATCATGAGATATATATAATAAGTTGAAAGTTGTTTTAAGACATTGGGGAAAAAAATAAGAGAATGCAGATTCTCAGGCCTGTCCCTCAGCTGCAGAATCAGGGTCTGCATTTTAAGAAGATTCCCTTGTGGTTCCTGTGCACATCGGCATTTGAGAAGGACCCTAGACCATGACACTCACCCTCACAAGGTTTTATTCGGAAGCTGATTGGCTTGAAGCAGATGATTTCTGCATTCTCTTCCCAGCCCTGCTGCTACGTGACGACCATGAGAGTGAATGTACAAAGGGGAATACAATAGAAATCTCTGGATAGGATGCCAGAAAAAAGAGAGTATGAGGTTAGACACACACACACTCACTCACACACACACACTTACTTTTATAGAAACCATTTGTCTAAGAAAAACCCAAATTCCATGACATACACTCCCTCCTCTGAGACCCTGAGATTCTGCTCACGCAGAAGCAGTCCCTTGCTGGGGATGGGAAACTGAGGAAGTGAGAAAGGTTGCGGACAGCCCAGAGTTCCAGGGCAAGTCCGGGGAGGGGAAGGACTGCCATCCAGGTGTCTGCACTCCCAGCCCCGGACCACCCTGTCTTGTTGTCTCAGCTGCATCGGGAAAAATCAAGAAAATAAGAACAGGACGTGATAACAAAGAAAGCAGGTGTTTATAGGGGTGGTATATGCATGTGGCTCCTCAGCCCCATCCTGGAGCCACATTCGTCCTGGGATTATTATTTTAACATTACTAAAATTCACATCATTGAAATTTAACGTTAGGGTCCCCATATTCTGACAACCATTCTGGCCCTCCCCCCATCTCCAACCCTGTACAGTTTCTCTCTGGGGAGCTAATGTCAAATCAATATACGCTGCCAGATCCTGAGAGATTTCATGAGTGCTGACTGGCACCCTTCCTCTCCAGATTCCAGATCTCAGGTTCCTGTCATTGTCCCTTTCCTGGGCTCTGTGGGTAAGTTACATACATCCTTATTGTGAGATTCCCAGGTCAGAAACTCAGATATTTATACCTAGAGAAATATGCCAATGTGGATTCACTTACTCTTCCTAATTGCACAAGAGATTTATAACATTAATGACATCCAAACGCAATAGAAATATGCAACAGCAAAGATGAAATTCCCTTTCCTCGTAGGCTCCCAGAAACAACCACTGCCAACAGCGCAGTACCAATGCTCCACAGTTTTTAGGGGTCTTTTACCCATAACTTTTTTAAAAACAGGGTCCTGCCACATGTACTATTTTGAAATTTGCTTTCTTCACTTTGTATCTCTTGGTCATATTCTCAAGTCTGTTTATAATGATTGCTCTTCTTCCTCATAATGTCTACAGGGCATTCCAGCAGTTCCCCAACCACGAGCCTATTGATGGATGCTTGGATAGTTTCCAATTTTTCTCTATTACAAACGATGCTGCACATTTGAGTATGTAACACCAGGAGCACCCCCACGAAATGGCAAGGTCTTTGGTTTATTATGTCTGCAGATTACTGATTTTTCTCCCAGTGCACCTTTGGGTCTTCGACTGGGATTATGGTGGTGGTGGAAGGCTGCGTTTATCAGAGATACAAAGATTATGGAACTAGGACTCCCACTGTCTGAGAACCCCGCATGTGTTCTGCAAGGGTCCATCTTTGCTAGGGAGTCCCTTGCCCCTGCCACACACCGTCTAGCCCACACAGCCTCCCCACCGCATCCCACTGAGGCTTCACTCAACAAGGCCCCGGGTGCTGGCAAGACAGACACCATCATGCTCTCAAAGGGTCTATAGTCTAGGAAGGATGTTAGCGAGATAAACAGAGGAGCAAGAATTTTAGATGGAGATACATGGTACAGAGAAACTATGAGATGGAGAATGACTGGACGAGGTCAGGAATGGTAACTTTTCAAAACGTTTTTGTATAAATAACACGATCCCTGGGTTAAAAATTCTGAAAGTATTAAAAATAAGTATAAAAGCTAATGAAAGTTGACCTCCTGCCCTTGGACCCTAATGACTCCCTTACTCTCCCCTCTGATAACCAATTTTTTGTGTCTAATCTTTAGAGATAATTTACATAAATGTGAGAAAATGTCTGTACATGTATACATATATGTGTATATGTGTATATATTCGTTTCCCCTGTTTTTGCACAAATGGTAGTATCCATCTTTTTATCTACCATTCTATCTTGCTTCTTCCACTTAATGTATTTGAGAGATTATTTTATTTCAGCATAATAGTTTTCTCATTCTTTTTTATAATTGCATAGTATTTCATTGTGTGAATGTGCTATACTTATATCACCAGCCCTTTGTTGACAGACATTTACTGCATCAATTTTTGCCAACCAATGCTGTGATGAATACCCTGGACATACATCAGTTTATGCTTACATAAGTTTACCTGTAGCTTAGCTTTCTGGACTTGGAGAACTTGTAATTTTGGTAGATACTGCCAAGTTGGAGGACAACAGGTCAGGAAATTTTTTCTATAGAGGGCATGAAAGTATTTTCAACTTTGCAGGATATATAGTCTCTATCACAACTACTCACACACAAAAGCAGCCATAGACATATATAAAAGAATGAGCAGACTTTGTTCCAATGAAATTTAAGAACATGAAATTTGAATTTTATATAATTTTCATGTGTCACAAATTTTTTTAATTTACTTTATTGTAGATATTTATGGTATACAACATGTTTTAATATATATATTCATAGTGAAATGATGACCACAGTCAAATAAATTAATTTATCCATCACCTTCCATAGCTACCTTTTGTGTGTACATGTGTGTGTATGGTAAGAGCACCTAAAATCTACTCTCTTAGCAAATTTTAAGTATATAATACATTATTTTGATTTTTTTCAATTACTTAAAAGTTCTTAGCGGCAGGTTGGGTTTGGCTCATAGGCCATGTCTGCCAACCTCTGCATCCCACTATCTGTGCCCCTACCACTGCTAACCCCAGGCAGTACCAAACTTTTGAATCCTTGCCAAGTTGACAGGTGAAATTGTATCTCAATTGCACTTTACTCTGTATTTCTCTTTGTATAAGGAAAGTAAATTATTTTTTCTTTTGAATTGCCTTTTGTATAAACGATTCCATTCTTTGTTCATCATTTGTTTGATATTAGTCTTTTCCTTCTTAAAGAGTAAGGAAATTAAAACTTTGAAAACATTGCAGATATTTTCCCCAGTTTGTCATTTATCTTTGGACTTCGACAGTGGTGGTTTTCACCAGGTGCAACTACATCATTTTTAATCAATCTTTAATTTTATGACTTACAGAGTTTCTGTCATTGTTAGAAAGACTTTTCCTCCTTTATAATTATAAAATAATTTTTGCATTTTCTTGTATTTGTATGGTTTCTTTTTTAACATTAAGTATTCTATTCGTTTGGAAGTTACCATACTTTAAGATGTGATGTGCTAGTTAGTTGTCCTAAATTCATTCCCTGAAAAATCTTCCTTCACTGACTTTAGATGCAACCTTTATCTTATATTAAATTCCTATATGCATTCGGTTCTATTTCTGAACTTTCTATTCTGTTCCAATTATGTCTGTTTATTCTCATGCCAGTACCATGCTGTCTTAATTAATGAGTTTTCATAAGATTTAATAATAGATACTTTTCTTCTTCAGAATGTTATTATTCTTGATTGTTTGCCTTTCTACACAAACTTTAGAATCTGTCTAGATATTTAAAAAATATCTTGTTATTATTGGAATCATATAAAGTTTCTAGATTAATTAAAGGAAAATTGGCACCCTTACCATGTTTTCTTCCTTTCCATGAACATGTCTTTCTATTTTTTTCAAGTCATCTTTTATGTCTTTCAGATCTTCATATCTACTCCCAAAATTGTTCTTCCACATCAAAACATTTTTTTAAAAACTTAGGACCTTACATGTAGCAAAAGTATCAGTTAGACTACAAAGGGCAAGTGGAAAAAAGCTCATCTGAAACACCCAGACACAAATCCTCGTCACAGAAAGATGATATAAATAATCTAACTCACGCTAATGTTTGTAACACAGAGGGATTGTTCTCCACTTACTAAAAGAGAGTGGCACTGACAGCATTTGACATGAAAGAATTTCCTAAAGGCAAAAGGATGAGTGAGTGTAAGGATGGATGGATATATGTACAAATACCAGATTATTGAGGGAGCTTGACTCTTTCTGTCTTGTGTTTATTCCTCACTTGGAAGACAGCATTAAATCCACTCAACAGGTATTGATGGAAAGGCAATACCATCATAACGACCTTTCAAGTTTCCTTCCAAGTCCCAGTTTCCACAAAGGCATATGGAAAAACAAAATGTGGGTTAGTTCTCCCTCCTAATTTCTTTTCTTTATTAATAGAACAAAACCCAAAGCAAATTTTTAAAAACTAAAATTTAGGAAGGAAGAAAGAATGTTGTTCTTAAATGCTTTCTCTACTGTGGTTTCCCCTTAATTCATCTCTCTCCCACTGGACCATAATCCAACTGCAGACAGAGGAAAAAAGGAAATGGCTGAGTGAAACCACTGATTGGTTAAATTTATATTTCCTATCTAGCCTGTGCTATGTGTCATGGAGGGCAGGGGAAGGCGTGGGTGTGGTGGGAGTATATGTGGGTGGATATTTTGTTCACTGAATTTTAATGAGGCCATTTTGGTTTCCCCATGAAAACTGAAACATGAGCCCAGTTCACAGACATATATTCTTGACTGGGAACCTAAGGGCCAACTCAGAATCGTTGCTCTGCCTTCTTCAAATTTGAGCCATCATCATACTTGTTAATATCCTGCAGAGCTGTGTTGGAAACTCCTTGGACTGGAAGTAAATTCTCCCAGGTGGAGTCCTATTTTAACCAGAACTCTCCCTCATGCTTCCATCCACAGCCCCAACTCTACAGTCATTGTTGCGAAGTTCACTCTGCATCAGAGTAGACAATAGCAATGAGTGGAAAGAAATGAGAAGAAGCCAACAATGGCTAGCCAAGGGCCTTCTCAATGCTCCAGGATGACTCGTCTTTCATCAGAGGGTCTGAAGCACAGGCTCTAACTTCCAATCTAAAGACACTGCCACATTAGGACTAGGATTTCTTGCTGCAAACACCTGCAACTTCTCCCTGTGGACTTTTTTCTGGAACAGAAGTGTAATGCCTTCAAAAGCAGCCCTCACCCAATGATGCACGGGAGTTGGTGGATAAATACCCCAACTCTCTCACTCCTCAAGCGGGACCATTCTGAGGTACGCTTTATACTGATTTGCAGGGTTCACCAGTGGGATAATACTCCATTTGCCAACACTGGTAAATATCTTGATAGCACACCCCTATTGCCTTCCTTTACCTCCCTGCCTCACTTTCCTACCCCTCTGCTAGAGTTTCCTAGGACCAGCTCCCCGATAAACTACTTGCCCTGGACTCCTTGTCTTAGGGTTTGCTTCTGGGGAAACTTAAACTAAGACAGACCCTGCAACCCAATACAGGGCTGTGTACACACATGATCTCTAAAATAATTACAATAAACGAATGGTCAAAACAGAAAAAATGAGTAGATATTTGTAAGAGCTGAGAAGTAAATGCATGACATAAGGACAGACAAGTCCTGCCTCTCCTGTCCAACACTGTTCTCTCTCATCTTATTGCCTCCACGTCATTTGCTCAAACCCTCCGATCCAGCCAGGCTGCTCTGTTTTAGGTGTCACAGACACAAATGTGCATCTCACCTCCATGCTTTGGGGCATGCCATTCTCCTCTCCTGGAATGACCGTTCTCTCCTTCTCAACCTGTTCAGATTGTACCAATCCCTGTCTCCCATGATGGTTTTTTGTGTCATAAGTAAGAGAATGATAGTACTTATAGCCTGTAATTCACAACCCACCACTTAATCACAGGCCTTTGTGTAGTCTCTAACTATTGCGCACGTGGTAGTCCTGTTTCCCTAATGAAATTGTACTTTCCTTGAGGATAACAGTCACATCTTGTACCTCCCTAGTCCTCCCAGGGCCTAAAACAGTGTGATACACACAATTCCTTGTCAATGTGTGATTTATGCCTTTAAGTAATAAAACAACATGTGTATGACCAATAATCATGAATCATCTTTAATGGTCTTCAGAAAGGCCTCTTTGCACTCAAGCAAGCTGCCTGGCAGACCAAGTTATCTCGAGCATCCTTCTTGGTGATCCTTTCCAGGGATTCGCAAAAGACAACAGGCCACAGCAACACCTTGGTTTATACACACAACTTCCCCTCGCTGGTTTAAAGCCATAATAAAAGATAATGCTTCTCGCTCATAAATAAAAAGTACTTAAATATAATTTTGACAAAATGTGTCCCAGGGGGTGATTGAAGTCTTCTCTTTCTGATGTGATTGTTACCGTTATAAATAGACAACCATAAAAGAATCAAAAGGGGAAACCTTTTAAAGGCTTACCCCAGGGCTTGATTCTCTCCCTACTTTATTTTTCTTAGCCCTAATGACGAAGGAAAACAAACACTTATCAACGTGCTAATGGTGTTTATTCCCCATCTGCCTTGGAAGGGTGGCAACGCGCCAAGCCCTGAGACAGTTCGCCAAAGTGCCAAGTGAACTGAGGTCAGCGCCATCGTCCACTGCACCCATGACTTCCACTTTGAGGGCCGTGGAAAGAGTTCTGAATGTCTTTTCCCCACCTGTTTTGCCCTCTGTCTTTGCCACACCTTGGCAGTTTTTCTCAGCCCGTGTAGCCCTGATCACTTCCATTCTGCTTGTGAAGTCACAACCACCTTTCTGCCCCTCTAGAAACAGCCTAGTTGAAGGCAGTCAAGATAGAGCAGAGTGTCTCTTTGTTCATGCTTTGCTTAGGGTCTGCCTCCCAACTGCTCATGCCAGTACTGCCCTGGCAGGGAGCAGGGAAACTTTCAGCCATGAGGCTGCAGCCACACCCTCCTGCTCACCTACCCTGCACTGTCTCCCCCATGCTGCTCCCAGCAACACCCGGGGAGATGTGAAGAACCCCACTCGAGGACCACCGCAAGGCTTTTCATCTTCCAGCGAGTCATCCCTTACCAATGCGAAGTTCAACCTTCCCGTTCAGGTGGGAGGTCCCTGAAAGATCCCAGGAGAAGCAATGAGCATTTCCTGCTGTTTTTCTGTCTCCCTTCCAAGCAGCAAAGCATACAGAGGAAGTAGCTCTACTTTCTCCTCTCCTTTCTCCAAGTCTTAGCATTTTTGGCACTGCTACTGGAGCACACGCCCAGAGCAATCATGTCTACAGTAAGATTATGCTTTGGTGGTGATATAATTCTTAATGGCACCTCCGTGTATCAGCTGTGCCAGTGCCTCTTATAATCCACTGCAACGGAAACCTCCCAAGTTCTTCACAATGAACTGCTTCATGCTGACTCAAAAAGACAAACAGTCATTAGGGAACAGAATCTAATATCCTTGTAGACTAAGTTCAACTCACTTGTAAGGGGCTTTCAGTGAGTGGGGTGAACACAGAGTCAGCCTCTATTTTTGCTAAAAATCCTCTCAACACTACAGGAGTCATAAAAGGATAAGGCTGAGAAAGTTTTAGGTGCAATCATCTCTCTCATTTGTATAGGACTGTTTTTTTTTTCCTTTTTCAAGTGACCCTCATGTCCATTATTTGATTTGATTTTCAAAGAATAAGCAGGATGGCTTAGTAGTTAGGAACGCTGGTTAGATGCCAGAGTTTAAATCCTGGCTCAAAACCTTACTAGCTTTGTGACACTGAGCAAATGACACCCCTCCCACCCCATGTCTCCACTTCCTTATCCATAAAATGTGAATAGCTTTTGTACACACCTCATAGAGCTGAATTTTTAAATGTCTGTATTAATATATAGAAAGCATTTTGAACTATACCTAGTACACAGCAAGTACTAAATAATTAGAATATTAAAATAATTATTATTCTAACATTAGAGCTGAGAAAATCAAAGATCAGCAGATTCCACGCCTGGCCCAAGCAATTCCTTAAGTGAAGAGGTCAGGTATTATCATCGCTTGGGTTCCCTTCGAAACTGACCCTGAGACAAGCGTTTGGGTGCAAGTAGCTTATGTAGGAGCCAAAGCACCAGGAGAGGCAGGGGAGGGAAGGAAGCCATAAAGGCTGTGTTCATGAGCAGTTTATTGCCGTGGGTAACTGGGCACAATCCCACTGGGAAGCCTCTAAGAGACTGTGCAGAACACACAACACACCTCAGAATTGTCCCTCTGAGGAAAAAGGCAGCTGAGGAATTTATCCACCAACCCCATCCCGCATTGTTGAGAGGTGCTTCTGGGGCTGTGACTCTGCAGCGATGTCTTCCAGACTGCCCCCTGCCTAGCAGGAGCATCCTCCCAGGACCCTCTCCATTCAGGCTTAAAGATGCAGGGAGCCATCAGCATATATTTGACCCAACTGCAAAGTGACTTCCCGGTGTGGCCAAAGGAATATGAGCCAGGCAATGACAGCAGTGAATACAGATACGCAATTCAAGTCTTAAGAGTCCTCTGGCCATGTCGTGCATATTCAGACAGACCAAAGCCAAATGAGCCCAGCCAGGGAGGACATATCCTAAATTACCTTCTGGAAAAGGAGACCATTTCATCTTTCCTGGCAGCTCATTCCAAAGCTTATTAAACTTTATGGTATCCTTACATACCATCAAAATCCCTTTTGGAAAGCTCTTGTCTTCTACGTTGGTTTCCAACAGGGAGAAAGAAAGAGTAAGGTTGACAACATATTTTAACTGGTAAAATAAAAGGCAAGAAAAAAGGCCTCGGCATTGCTTTAGACTCTGCTAGGTATGCAGAAAAGAAAAGGTTCTCTGAGCTGAAATGCTCTACCCTGAAAATACAGTAACGTATTTGAAAATGCCTGTCTTCACATAGGTTGGCCCCTCTGTACAGGACTCACTCCATACATAAGTTTTCTGGGTCCTATTTTTAGAAAAAGCAAAGTTTTGCACAAAGATCTTCAAGTTGACAATTTTGCACTTCAAAGACAGCATGCACACCTGAGCCCCTGAAGGCAGGAGAAAAAGGTTCTTAACTTTTATCAAATACCTTCCCTCTTCTCTTTTCCATTCCTCCAGGGAGAGCTTTCATTGTATCTTATTAGCCTTCTATTCAAAGGGGGAAAAAATTCCCAAATAAATTCATAAAAGCAAGAACTTTCATCCACCATCCATTTATAGATAAAGAAGGAATACCAAAGCAAAACAACCACTCTTCTCATCACTGCTTTCTTTGACTTCTAGCCAAACCCTCTTAATATAGACAAGATACAGTAAGTGACAAGGAGATAGTAGAATAGGGCTTTTATTTAGAAGGTTAGTTAAGCCTATTTACAAATAGGCATCTTTACATGTGGAGGGCTTATTTTCTCTATATTTGGGCAGAGCCCACTGGAGTAACTAAAAGTCACTACCTCGCATGGTGAATTGTGATGTAGACCAGAGAAAGTCTTAGTCAAAGTAACTGAGGCCAGGGATTCACAATGAAACTGCACTGTATTGTTTCATTTTTCAAACTTACACATTCTCCTGCGCCCCTTCCATTGGGTATGATTTATGTTTGGTTGATTTTGTTACAGGTCTGGAATGTTTACATGAAGTCTTAATAGACATTTACTTTGGAAGTCACATTGTGAGGTAGAATCAAGGAATTGGACCATTGCCGGAGTAAGAATGAGAGGCCACCTGGAAGTTAATGATCACTTTGCAAAGACCAGAGGCCTGTAACAGAAGGTCCCAGAAAAGTGGAGACTTCATGTAATAACCACATTGCTCTCAGACAGACACCTTTAGAATGACTGAGGAAAAACCCATGTTTAATAGAGACATCTGCAAATAGAAATGTCCAGGATACCATTACTCAGTACCTTAGTACGTGAATATCCTATTTTGTGCTGCACTTTACAGTTTGTATACGCTTTTATGGAGCACATAAAATAATACTCTCCAAAAAGATTCTGGTAACCTCCTATATCAGGTAGTCCACTTTATTTCATTCATGCTGAATTCACCTTGGAGGTGATTTATAAAGGAATTACGACCCTCACTTTACAGATGAGGAAATTGAGATTCAGAAAGGGTCAGCAACTCATTCATTAAAGGTTATATCATGTTTGACTGGTAAAAAAAAAAAAAAAAAAAAAACCAGAAAAAACCCACAGTCCCTTCAGTAATTTCTCCACTATTCCACAGCTGTTTTGACTAATCTATTAGTTTTTTCCTATGATTCAATCAAACTCACAAATACTTATCGGGCAGCATTAACAGCACAGGGCTGAACTAGTGGAGCATAAAAAATATTAAATAAATGCAATCTCCTTGAGATTATAACCTAATTTGGGAGTAAAGCATGTTTCTTTAAGCAGCTTCTTTTTACACTCAGAGAAAAGGTAACTCTTTCTGAGAAACTACCCGTAACTCATAGGATATAATCAAATAAACAAGTCTGTATATGTTACATCCTTCCACATGGCATGGGATGAAGACGAGTTTAGGCTTTAAACAAAGTGCTTAAAGGAATCCTCTATAATAAAATGATATTTGATAGACATCTGAAGAAGTTAATAGAATAAGCTATGCAGATGTCTGGGGGATCCCACTTCAGAAAGAGCAAACAGCAAAAGCAAATTTCTGGAAGGGGAAATTTGCTTGGCTTGTTCACAGCCAGGAGAACAATTTGGCTGGAGCAGAGTGGACAAGGGAGGAAGATGAGGAAGAGATGGCACAGAGGTGCGGAGCAGGAGGCCTGGTCATGCAGGACCTTATGTGCTGTAGTAAGAGATTGGACTTTGACTCCGAGTGAGACAAGATGCCAGTGGAGGATGGGAGAGGAGCAGTGGCGTGGTCTGGCTTATGCATTAAAAGGAACCATTCTGGCTTCTTTGTGAAAGAGTAGAGGGGACATAGGCTGAAGCAGAGATCTCAGACCTGAGAGATGGTTGGATTCGAGATATATTTCCAAGGTAGCTTCCATGAGATTTGCTGGTGAATGAGATGTGAGGTGGGAGGAAAAGGGAGGAGTCAAGGATTGCCAAGAGTTTTTTAGCTTGAGCATCTATAAGGATGGAGTTGACACCCCAGAGAAGACCAGGAATAGAACAGATCATGAAGGTCAGATCAGAAGGTCAGTTTCTATCCCGTAAAGTCTGAGATGCCCATTAAATATCCAAACAGGGGTGCTGACATGACATTTGGATATATACATTTGGAGCTTAAGTGCTAGATCTGAGCTGGAGATACACATTTAGGCAACATATAAATGGTATTGAAAACCCTGAGACTGAATGAGATTACCCAAGACACGAATGTAGGTGGAGAAGAGTTTGAGAAGGTAAGAGAAACCAGCAGAGGACATCAAGAAAGAGAAGTCAGTGAAGTAGGGAGAGAATGAAGAGAAAGTGATGCCCTGGAGAGCATCAGAGAAAGTAGATTTATTAACATATGTCCACCAAAAAAAGACTTATGCAAGAAAGTTCATAGTGGCTTTATTCACAATACCCCTAAAATGGGAACAACTGAAATATCTATGACCAGAAGAATAAATAAATTGTGGTGTAGTCATGCAAGGAAACACTACTCACCAATGCAATAGAATGAATACTGCTACCCACAGCAATATGGATAAATCTCCAGACATAATGATGAACAGAATAAACCAGACACACAAAAAAGGACACATCTCTGATTCCATTCATATGAAAGTCAAGGAAAGGCAAAACTACTCCCTAGGGATAGAGGTCAGAACAGTGGTTTCCTCTGGATTGATAGGGGTAGGTGTTGATTAAGAATGGTGTTCAAGTGAACTTTCTGGAGAAACAGAAATGCTCTATATCTTGACCCAAGTGGTGCTTACACAGGTAGATACATCCATAGAAATTCAGTAAGTCATAGACTTAAAATTTATGCATTTTACTGTATCTAAATTATGCCTCTACAATAAAAACAAGGAGGGGAGAGAAACAAGGCCTGATAATGGTGTCATATGCTATAGAGTAGCACAAGACTAAAATAAGTGGTCTTTGGCCTTGAAGAACTTATTTATCAGACTGAGAAGAAGAAATGCATAGATGTCCTCTTCAGAGCAGAAAGACTGGCTGGTTCTGTCTTCTTGCATTGTTTCCACAGAACCTCTTCTTGCCCCGCCCCTCATTCATCACACCAGCGTCAGCCAGCAGTCAGCAACCTCAAGCCCCAGGCCTGCCCTGCCAGGCCACTGGACCCCACATACCTTAGAGGAAATAGGAGATAATGGTGAACAAGTTGCCTTGGTAACCAAAGCTTTTGCGTGGCAGCCACTGAGCTCTGTACTTCTCTGTGCCCCATCTGCCTAGTTCCCAGGGCTCCCCCAGGTGCTGTCGGCCTGAACCTTCTAGCACCTCTCTTCCACGCCCTCCAATGATCAGGCTGCACCTATCCATAATTCTTCTCAGTCTCTTTGACTTCTGGTCTACTTCTCATTCTGAACTTGCTCAGTGGTTTCCACCCATGGTCAGCAGGCTTCAAGGGTTCTAACCCATGGTCTTGCTTGAATCTCAAATCCCTACCATGTCATTTGTCACTCTGATGGGACAGCCCTGGTATGTTTTCCAAGGCAGCTACAAAAACTCCTTCAAGGTTGGAGGATTCTTCCTCAACTCCAAAACCTTTCAAGTTAGATGGGATTTATCAGGCTGTTGTTCACTGAAGTCAAAACTTTATCATCAGGGCTTGGAATGCTCTCCATCAGAAAGCAGGGAAGGGTGAGAGGTTTCTCCTGTGAATCAGACCACAAATTGGATATATATTTACTCCTAGTTGGGACCTTGTGCCCCATGGCAAAGTGGGATCTTTTTACCTGGCAAGATTGCCCTAACTTGAACAGCCTACTTCAGCTGCCAGATTTGTGTTTTCAAAGAACGAAGAAAGTGATATCTTGTGGGAAGTTCTGAAAGAAGTCACTTCTGGACAAGACTTAAAAATTACTTAGGAACTGACAAGTGAGGTCACACTGGAACACGGCTCCCAGATCGGCCTGTGCCCAGCTCTGTCCACAATACCATACCACTCCCAGCCCCTGTCCAGGGTCCCAGGGCGGTCACAGGGCAACAGATCACAGCAGTGGTATGTTGGGCTGATTCAACTTTTCCACAAGGGAAGTTAGCAGAAGAACCTGGCTCAGGACTTAGACCAAGCAGTGAGAGGGAAGAGATGACGAAAGCTGGTGAGGCTTCTGCAACTTGTGTTACTGCCCTTGGATTGCTTCCAGGAATGGCTTCATGGGCATGTGACTGTCACCAGGGGCCCCATGCTTAGAAGGTCCCCATGCTTGGTTTAATGTTCTCCTGTCACTGTCTTGAAGTTGTTAATAATTTTTGAATGAGGGCCCACCTTTTCATTTTGCCCTGGGCCCTGCAAATTATGTAGCTGGCCCTGATTGTTTCAGCTCAGTTTAGAGCAAACCAAACATCAATGGCTATTTTTAAATACTCCACCTTGAGCCTTCTCTGCAGTAGACTAAAGTTGATAAACTGAGAGGCACAGACCCACACTCAAATCTCTATGGAAACCACTGTTTTCAGTGTGTAATAGAAGGAAGGTGGGTCAGTTAGACTTCTAGACTAGGAACATTCTTCACCAAAACTAGAAAAAATAAGGAAGTCTCTATAAGTGGAAGGTCAAGATGATAGATAAGAATGCATTGAGAAGTAAGACTTCAAATAAAACTTTCATCCCATGGCTTGGAGATGACGTTACACGTATATTTATCACAGTGAAAATATTCAGTGAGGCATAATGCTGAATGGTTGAAAAACACACATAACCTGAAAGATCCCCAATCCATCTTATCAGAGGTAAGATGCAGTAACGCAGCTGGACTAGGTTACAGATCAACTTCCGGCAGCGGTACAATGAAACAAAAAGAGGAATCTGGATATTCCACTGAATAACAATTGCTCCTCCCACTCCCCCAAATAACTAAGGGATGTGTTTCCGGACAGACCCATCGGATCCCTGATTATTCCTCAAACTTTCTCTGAGTTCTCAGAACTAGTCTGCCCTGGCCATTTAAAAGCAATTCAGAGCTTTTCCCCTTAACTATTTCCCATCTTTTCCATAAATCTCTGAGCATGGAAAGGCTGTCCCGGCCCTTGTCAGCATCAGAGTCAAGGGGCTGGGGCAGAGTAAACACACGAGGTGGACCTTGGTAGCAGGGCTCGGCGCCTGGCTGCAAACCTTTCTTTTTATCACCCACGGCGTACTTACTCCCAGTCACGGAATTCACCACGCCAGCCTTCATTCTCCTCCAGCTCTGTTTCCTCCCCTGCCCCTTCACTCTCAAAGATGACCTCTCCACCTACTTCCCTGGGAAAATTGAGAACATCTGATGAGAACTCCCACAAGTTTCCTCCCAAACTCCTTAAGTTTTCTTTGGATCATCACCCAAACTTTCTTCCTTCCCGCCCATCTTGGAAGAAACGTTCCCTGCCCCATGGACAGGGTTAACCCCTTCCCCTGCCTCCCACCATGCTGGGGCTCCCCTTTGATGACGAGGGTCTCTGTTTTCTGTCTCCACTGGCTACTTATCCAGTTCCTAAACACAGGCTCAAACCTTCTCATCCAAAACTAAACAAACACACAAACACCAATAATATGCGCTCTTCATCATTCTCCAATCTCCAGCCTTCCTTTTCTACCAGTCTCTCTGCTTCCTCTTCTCTCTTTATGCCCTCAGTAAAACAAGCCATTGTCTGAATACCATCAGGCACTAAATTTAGAAGGCACCAAATAAATGTGAGGCCTAGTCCTCAGTCTTATGCATCTTAGCTTTTCCTCACTTCTGTCTTCTCATATTGTCTTTTCAGTTACCATAGCTTTGGAATATAGTTTGATGTCACGTAATGTGATGCCAGCTTTGTTCTTTTTGCTCAAGAATGCTTTGGCTATTTGGAGTACTTTGTGGTTCCATATGAATTTTAGGATTGTTTTTTCTATTTCTGTGAAAAATGACATTGGAATTCTGATAAGGACCACATCAAATCTATATATGTATATCATTTGGGGTAGTATGGACATTTTAACAATGTCAATTCTTCCAATCCATGAACACAGAATATCTTTCCACTTATTTGTGTCGTCTTCAATGTATTTCATCAATGTTTTATGGTTTTCAGTGTTCAGATCTTTCACATCAACCAATGAAATAGAATAGATAGCTCAGAAATGAACCCAAGCATTTATGGTCAGTTGATTTTCAACAAAGGTGCCAGGAAAACACAGTGGGAAAAAAACAGTCTCTCCAACAAAGGGTATTGGGAAAACTGGATATCCACGTGCAGATGAAAGAAATTGAACCCTTATCTCTCACCATATACAAAAATCAACCCAAAATGAAATTGTCTTTTCAAAGGTCAACCAAATCAAAGGCTAGGCTTACCACCCATCTCAATCCCAGATGCAATCTTGCCTCCCTCCCTTGGTTTCTGTGATGTTGGTTCTCCCCCAACTTTTCCTATTGTCCATTTAAAGTGTCCCTCAATATTTTTCCCTATTCTTTGTCTGTCACTTAATGAAAGATATTCTGCAAAATACCACTCTTGCCTATTCTCTGCATACTGTATTATCTTTATCCTGTGAAGATTATCATTGGCTCCCATCCTCACTGTGTGTTTCCCAAAGGTATATTCCTCCTTCTGACCAGTCCTAAATTCTGGAACACATCTCTAACACCGGCTAAACACCAGCCAAGTGTGGCCCACTGGCTCTTCAAGTTCTAGTTAACTAGTTAACTAAAGTAGAACAAGTATCACATAGGAACCACTTTGCACAACTTTTAGGAAGCTTCTTGTCGAATTCTTGCTGGGGCATGCACTTATGTCAGATTGAGGCTCCATAGGCTTGCAGATAGAAACATTAGATGATTTTACCTGCCTGGAGGAAGAGTGTGAGACAGGGAACAATGTCAGATCCTGACCCAAAACAGCAAAGTTGCGCTTTACTTCTGTGCTTGGTATTGTGTGTTTGCCTCTTGGATCTCTCAAAAATTACACTGTGCAAGACATTGATAACAGATAGAGACATCACCACAAGTTAGATAAACATTGCTTGCACACCTACAGATAGAAAATTAAGTACTTACTTTGGCTGCGAGTCAAGGCACAATGGCGTGGCGTGAAGCAGGAAGTGATGGGGTGTCTGGCTTGGGCACAGTGGATCAAGAAAAGCTGTGACCTCTTTTCCACTTTTTGTTCACACTGTAAATGCTTTACTTCCATCAATTAAAAGGCCATGTGGATTCTGTGCCTCCAATTATTCAGGGGTCTGTTAAGCATATCTCTCTCTGATCAAGACTCACTTTTCTCGGTGTGAGTGCCTGGATCTGCTTTCTTAATAATCATGGCCTTCCCAAATCCCAAGGAGCTCTCTTCAAAGTGAGCAATACTCTCTTGGAAGACACTGGTGCTAACATTTTGCTCCCCAAATAAGGAAAGCTAAGAAGAGTTAAATTTTTGGCTATGCATGTATCCCACCCTCCCACTAGAGAAAAAAAAAAAAAAGTCTCTCATTTGAACAAAGGAGAATGAAAGAAAGCTCCCTTCTTCCACCCAGAGCCTGGACTCCCCATCCGGGGCCTCCTGCTAGTTCCAGGCCTCGCCCTGAAACCAGGGAGGCCTGTGCCCTTGGGAGGCTCACCACCCCTCTCGGCATGACCTGTGGCATTCAAGCTTCCGAGTATCCTAATCTATTCCATATTCCAGGAGGCTCTCTGAAGGGAAGGGTAATCATTCTCATGCAGTCACTCCACACTTTCTTTCCCACTCACATCCGCTTGGGATTGAGGGCAGCAGGGGGATTGAGTTCTGCCTTTCCTGATGCTGCATGGCTCTTTGGCCTTTGAGGAACCAAGGCCACTGCTGTGGAAGTGCCCTGCACCAAGTGGCCTGCCCAAAAGAAACTAGGGAGCAATGGAGTTGCCTTCACCCAGCTTAAATTGAGTATCTAATCAAAGCCACACCACAGCTGTTAAAGAAATATAAAGAGCAAGAAAAAGAAGCAGCAAATATACTTATCTGCCTGGAGAGAAAGATAAGGGAACGATGCTGTTACTTTCCCATGACTACCATTTTGTATCATTTTAATTCAAAATTGTGTCAACTTCCAGGTTCATCCACCAAGGAGAAAGTCGGAATTAAGAGCAAACAACCCAATTGAGAGATTTCCAGGACTTGAGATGAAACAAGTACTGCTCCCACCAAATCCAGACATTTGCCTGACTGTTAAACCTAGATTCCTTAACTGTGCTATACCCAGTTTATCTGGAAGTCCCTACTCTACCTCCAGAATACCTCCCAAATCCACCTCCTGCTTCACCACAACCTTCTTCGTTCAAGACACGGTCATCTCTTGCCTGGAACGTTATAACTGGCCAAACGGGCTCTCTGCCTTCCCCTGCTCACCAGCCCATTCTCTAAACTGCTACTGGAGAGAGCATTTTAATACCTTCCAAATGCTTCCCATACCTTCCAGATTACCTTCCAGATGCTTCCCATCACCTCTGAGTGGCATCTAAGCTTTTTACCCAGCCTACACACTTTTCCTTAAGCTGTCTTCCTCTCCAGTCTTTACCACCATCCCCTAATACTCTCTCCCTCACTCACTCTGCCATAGCCACACCAGCCCCTGCTGTCCTTCCATTGCACCAGGCTCTTTCTCATTGTCTCAGGCTGGGCTTCCTGGTGATGGGGATTCTTGGGCATGTGGTTTATGGAGGGAAGGCTCTCAGTACAAACTTGCAAGACAGTTAGGGAAGCAGAACAGGGAAAGGGAAGAGACTAATAAAAGATGTGGTGTCCACTGGAGACCAGGCTCAGCCTAACAATCCCCTGGCCTCACTGAGGCAAGAGGCTTGTGTTTTGTACCACTTAGTCATTGGCTGATTGGCTGTCATCCACCTAATTTCGGGCATTCTCACAGAGAGAAGGGCAATTGCAGTTCTGGGCAGATAGTAGCCAATGCTTTGGGAGGTCGAGGGATGGGTACCTTGGCCCAGGAAAGAAGATGTAGACAGGGGCATCAACAATTCTACTCAATCCACTTTAAGCACTTGTTTTAGCGGTTCCTTCTGCCTGAAACACTGTCCTTCCAGATCTTTCCATGTCTAGTTTCTCATCCTTATTTGCATCTTGTTCAAATGTCATCGTTTCTGAGTGGCTGTGCCTAACCATCTAGCGGAAGTAGCTACTCTGACACACTGTCTGCCCAGTTAGTCAATCTCATTATTCAATCATGTCCTTTTTCGCTATCTGAAATAATGTTTCTGATTTAATTTTTACTTGTAGGTTTATTGGCTGTCTCTCTACTAGAATGTAAGGTCCATGACAGCAGGGACTCAGTCTTGTTTGCCAATTTAGTGGTAAAGTCAAAAGATTCTGAAATCAGCCATCCTGGTTCAAATGCTGACTTCACCATTTACTAGCTACATAAGCTTGAGCAAATTAACTTCTTATAGTGCCAGATTAATAGAGTTATTGGGCGGATTAAATGAGTCGAGGTAAGAAAAGTGCTTGGAATAGTGCCTGACACATGATAATCACTCAGTAAATGCTAGCCTAGAAGATTCCTGGCATATGAATGAATGAACAAAAGAATGAATGAATGACTTCCCTGGCAACTCAAGCTGCCACTCTGCTCTACCCATATGATGTGCAGCAAAGGCCATTGGCATTTCTCTGATTTTTACCCTTTAAGGTTACGAAACCTTTTATTCTCTGTCTCAGCCACCCATAGGCACCCAAACTACCCAAAATAATTTTTGTTTCTTGATGATGCTTGAAACCAGCCAATACCGGCTCTTGACCACACTCATTGCAACTCTGTAAACATGAAGTTTTATTTTCTGGGCTGCGGCACGCTAAGTGCTGAAGGCAGGGCTCTAATGCCCCAGCCGTAAGCAGTCACTGTTCCAACAACTCTTGCCCACTGCCTCAGACCAACCTTGCCATGTGATCACATAAGCTGGCCGCAGCAAGAGGAAGGGAAGCTTTCAGTAAACTCCAGCCACAAAATGAACTGTGGCTTTGTCTGTGGCCTGGCTGAAATGGGTAAAGGAGCAATTAGTTCAATCCTCCTCCGAAAGATAGATTTTTATGGGAAGAAGGGAGCAGGGGCAGTCATTAAACAAACATAAACTGACCACTTTCTGTGAGCAGGCACTGTGGGGAAACATGAACCATATCATAGGATGGGGTGAAGAATAAAAGGCCCAGTTCAGAAAGCAGTTGTCATGACCGGGAGATGATTTCATTCACCTGCATTTTTCTTAAGGAGGCTGTTGTATTTGCTTGGATGAGAAGGTCAGATAAGACATTTAGGATTTATGGAAAGGCACAAAGAACAAGTCTAAGCTACCCAACTATAATTATGGGAAGACCAGGCAATGTATTTGACACTGAGAGGGGAGAAGGCGAGTGATGCCAGAGGGAGTAGGAGAGGAAGGTTAGAAAGCAGAGGGAAGCCAGAGGGGTCCTGAAGAGCTGTCCAGTTTGTTGTTGACTCCAACCTTCACAAGGTGGCTAAATTCAACAGTGCCTGGTGTGAGGGGAGTTTTTGTAGAAAGCAGCGAAGGGTCAGGGTTTCAGATCAGCTGACTTACAATGATCCAGAGACCACACTCACCCTCCCAGAGGAGATGGTAGAGCTGAAGGAGTCTCAGGAGAGCTTGGCCTTTTTGCAGACCATGAGATGGGGTTAGTACCAGATCTCCAAGGGGTCAGGAGGGCTTGGCAAACACCTGGGTAACATCTAGATACTCTTGCACTCAAGTAAAAGGCACAGGGCAGATGCTCACATTTCAATGTCAGTCTCCATGGACCCATTTTCAAACAGGGCCTAGGGTCTTCATCATCAATTATATACCCAAATCTAAGATAATGAACCATTTTAAGCATTGGCTAAAGTGTCAGAAATAGCACGTAAAGGGGCAGACCCATGCAGATGGCCCCAGCATCTCTTCTTCTGCACGGTCTTCCTGGGTGATCTCGTTCACTCTCTTGGTGTCAAATCCCACCTGTAGCCTGAAGAATCTTCACGCCAGATCCCCCTTTAAGCTCTACAACTTCCCTATTACATACAGGAGCCACTAGCCACACGTGGCCATCAAGCACTTGAAAGGCAACCAGTCCAATGGAGCAACTAAGTTTTTTAAATTCCATTTCATTTTCATATATTTCAATTTTTTAAAAAAAAAATTATATGCAACTTAGTTATTGGGATACTTTTAAGAATGTTTAGAACGATTTACATATGTAAATCTACTTTTTCAACCATGACTTTTTCAACTATGAATGAAAATTTAGTATCTCAATTAAGATGTTCTATAAATACACATTGGATTTAGAAGATTTAGTATAAAAAGTTGTCAAAATTTTAATTAATACTTTGTATATCGATATGATGAAATAATGTTTTGGATATATTGCATTAAATTTAAATAGTATTAAAATTAATTTCACCTGTTTCTTTCTGTTTGTTTTAATGTAGCTACTGGAATACTTAAAACACCATATATGCCTCCCGTCATATTCTACTGGACAGCACCACTGCAAAACCAAATAGTCACATCTCCCTTTAGGTCATTCACAAGTCCAAAATTATAGACATCATCCATTGTTTTCCATTTTATCCTCAGCCTCTTCCTCCTCTAGAATTCCTTAAATGCCTTCATTCATCAGATTACCCTGGAAAATAATCTGGGAGTTATCCTTGATGCTTCACAGTCAATACCACCTTGAATACCACGTAGCCTATGCACTCCCTGAGGGCAGGGGCGATATCTGTCTAGCTCATGATTGCATCCATCCCACACTTAGCCAAGTGCAGTATGTGTTAAGCTCCCAATAAATGAATGAATGAGAAAACAAGTGAATGGGTGACTCACCTCTGGCATGGCTGAGAACACAAAGCACATACAACATAATTAAGCAGAGACAGAGAGACATTCCAGTGTGCTCCCTGGAGCTGCCAGCCTTGAGGAAGAGAGAGAAGACAGAGTCTCACCTACAAGGTTATGGAGCGGAGACATGAAAACTGAGGCTTCAGCAAACCGCCCTCCCCATGCGGGGAGGTCTGGAGATAACCAAAGCAGTCAGGAACTTCTTCCCATAGGAATAAAGGAGGTTTTGAGATTTTATAGCTGCCTCCTGGAACCACGCCCTACTCAGCTTTGCAATGTGGCCTCTTTGCTGTGGAAAGCTGTAAGGGGAATTCTAGAGACAAAAAATCTAGGTCAGCAGGAACTGTGGACAGATTAAGTAGGGAGTGAGCAGCCTCTCTGAGCATCAGTGAAACCAAAGCAATGACCAGTTAACAAGTACAACTGAAGAATGAGCTGAAGAAAGTCAGGCTCATTCCAGAAAGCCTGGGAGGCCTAAACACTACCCTAGAACAACAACAGCAGCAGCAGCAGTGGCAGTAGCTGACATTTACATAGATTTATACAGCACATACTTTGTGCCAGGAGCTACTTGTAAGTATTCTCTCTCTTCTGTCTCTCTGTATACACGTATGTGATGTGTGTGTGTGTGTGTGTATACTGTGTGAGTGTTAGCTTTAATCCTCATAGCAATCGCATGAAGTTGGAATTATGATCACCTTATTTCACAGATGAAGAAAAGGAGACGTAGATCTGGGATTCAAATCCAGGCCTTCAGTTGCAGAGTCTGCACTTTTAACTATTATGCTATTCTACCAACCATAGATCACACAAGGGAGGAATAGAATCCTAGCTTCCGACACCCTGGGTAAGATTTATGCTCCATCCTCCCACTGTTCTGATAGGTGTAGCCAGGGAGTATGCTTGGGGCAAAGAGAAGAAACAGGCGTTCCTCCTCTCTCTGACACGAGCCACATTCATTCACTTCTGCATTATTTTTTTAAGCTCTCTCTTACCTCTGTTTCTGTTTATCCTAGTCTCTTCTTAAGAAAAGGACTGCTCTTTTATTCTTTGATACTACTGCAAAATTAAAAGCTATTAAGGGAAATTGGTATGTATGCAGGGCATAGATTCTGAGTTAATAGAATCTGTATGTTGGCCCTTCTGTTTCTACCTCGCTGTGCCTTAAACTGAGGAATGGACCCAGCTAAGCACAACTTTGTACAAGGAGATGGAAGAGGATCCTCAATCAGCAAGGTTGGAGGGAAGTAGGGGTACGGGGGAGCTAACATTGTTATAATCCTTACAACTGTGCCCAAAATTAGACCTACCACAAGTAAGTAATCAGACCCACTGCCCCTTCCTCTGATCTAGTCATTCTCAATTCTGGAGGGCATATTTTGCCAATACCTTTTTCTTCCAATTAAATGACAAATGTGATATTTACAGTAGTTTTAGAAAGACTAAATAAACACCAAAAAAGGAAGAAATATAATAAAATCTCTGATAATGCCACTATTCCCATATCCACATTTTTGGGACAGAGAGATACTGAAGGAGCACGAGATGGAAGAGGAGCAGGAGACGTCCTCTGCTTTGCTTATTACATCAAACAAGAATCAGGGGGAGAGTGTTTAAGGAAGGAAGATTTCAGGTGGGAAATAAAAACACTTTTTCTAGCCATTAAAACTGGTCGAAGATTGAATTGGTTCTCTTGTATGGTTTTGAACTCCAGTTTAGGGAAAAAGAGACCTCAAGCAAAGATCCCCGACCATCCGGATTTGATTGAGTTTGAAATTGACAACCTCTGAAATCCCTTCCAACTCTAAGATTCTATGCTCTGAACATCACTAATATATTTTTATTGAGATATAATTTACACACCACAAAATTTTCCATTTGAAAATGTACAATTCAACAATGTATAGTATATTTGAGGAGCTGCACAATCATCACCATCGTCCCATCCCAGAATATTTTCATCACCCTGAAAACAAACTGTTCACCATGAACAGTCACTCCTAATGTCCCCTCCCTCAGCCCCTGGTGACCACTAATCTACGTCCTGTCTCTATGGATTTGTCTATTCTAGACATTTGATATAAGTCATATAATATGTGGCTTTTTGTGTCTGGCTTCTTTCATTTAGCATAGGGCTTTCGAGATTCATCCATGTTATAGCATGAATCAGTATTTCATTCATCATTATGGCTGAATAATATTCTACTGTGTGGACATACCATAATTGGTTTATCCATTCATTTGCTGATGAACATTTGGGTTGTTTTCATTTTTTGGCTATCATGCATAATGATGCTATAAATATTTATGTACAGGTTTTTGTGTGAATATATGTTTTCAGTTCTCTTGGGTAGATACGTAAGAGTGGAATTTCTGAGTTGTATGGTAACTCAATATTTAGCTTTTTGGGGAACTGACAGTTTTCCAAAGAAGCTACACCATTTAAAATTCCCACCATCAACATAATAAGGGTTCTCACTTCTCCATATCTTAGCCAACAGTTATTACTGTCTGTCTTTTTGAGTATAACCATCCTAGTAGGTGTAAAGTGGTATCTCATTGTGGTTTTGATTTACATTTCCCTAATGATTAATGATGTTGAGCTTCTGTCCATGTTCTTATTGGCTGTTTGTATATCTTCTTTAGAGAAATGTTTATTCAGATCCTTTTTGTTTTAATTGGATTGCCTTTTTATTGTCAAGTTGTAATAGTCCTTTATATATTATGGCTGATTAATATATTTGGCTTTCATTATAAGTAAATAAATTTGAAACCTGGGGAAATTAACTAACTTTCTAGAGAAAAATATTGGCAAACTTGAAATGATTTAAGAAAACCTAACATGGATAACCAAAGAGATTATTAACATTTATAAAGAGTTACTTCCCTCTTCTCCCTAAGCCCCTCCTACACTACCTTACCTAAAATTCCAAAAGGCACCAAGACCAGCCAGTTTCAAGGGTGGCTTTTTCAAAGCTTCAAGGAAGACATTTTTCCTATGCTATATAACATGTTCCCAAGTCTAAAGAAAGGATATTTCTTAACGTTTTTATGAAGAGAACATAAAACTGATGCCAAAACCTGAGAAAAATATCCTAAGAAAAAAATTATACAATAATCTTACTTATAGATAGTGACATGAAAAACTCATAAATTAAATATTACTAAATGTAATTTTTCAGTACATTAAATGAATAACATGTGGGAATAACCTATGGAAATCATAAAATGATTCAATAATGAGAAATCAGTTAATATAATTAAAAATGCACATGGCTAAAAAACTTGATATATTCAAAAAAGGCATTGAAGAGAAACATTTATTTCCAGTTCTAAAAATCTCCTAAGGACCTGTGAGTTGAACAACAGTGCAATACCATCTCACACCCCATATAGGCTAACATTAAGACATCTGAAACTATTTTAAAAAATAGCAAGGACATAGGGAAACAGAACTTTCATAAACTCCTGGTGGGAGTTTAAATTGGTCAAATCATTTTGAAGAGCAATTTGGCAGTATCTAGGAAAATTGATAACCTACATACTATATGACTGAGAAATTCTACTCCTGGGATATATATCCTAGAGAAATTCTTGCATGTGTTTATAAACACACATGTCCAGCAATTTCCATTGCAAAGCTCTTTAAAATAGAAAAAAATCTAAATTATATCAATAGGAGGATGAATAACATTTGGTATTTTCATATGCTGGAATTCCAGACAATTGTTAAACTAATGTAGTTCTCTCTATTCAGTCATATAATTAGAGCTCCACACAAAATGTTTAGTTAAAAAAAAAAAAAAGCAAGTTTCAGATGGTACACACCTTGACATTTACATGTAATTTCAAAACACAAAAACAAACATTATACATTACTCAGCAACAAATACATATGCATGTAAGTGTTAATATATTAAAACAGAGTAATAATGACACACATTGAATTCACATTTTCCTCGGGGTTGAAGAAGAAAGAACAATAGGTGGAGGATTTCATCATCCTCTGCGATACTTTACTTCTTTTATTTAAATTAGGATGAAATAAACAGAGCAGAAACTTATCAGTCCTCAATTCTGATTGGTGGGTATATAAATGTGCATTATTATTCATTATACTTCTGGGTATTTTTAAAATTTATCAGAACAAAAAAATCCCTTATTAAAGTTAGAACAGAAAGAAAGTCCCTTAATATGATAAAAATAAATATTTAAAAACAAAAATCAGCACCATTCTTAATGGTGAAACTACATCAAAATGATAAAAAAATAAGGATATACACAATTAATATGTATCTAAGGGGCTCTAGCTAATTAATTGATCAAAATTTTAAAATATATATGTGTATCTGTAAGTATGTGTGTATATGTGTATAAGTGTGTGTGTATATGTGTGTATGCATATGTGCGTTCATGTAAGAATTTCTATATGTGAGCATGTATATGTATACAAATGTGTATATATATGTGTGAATGGAAATATGCATGTGACAGTGAGTATATATATGTGTGAGAGTGTGAGTGGGTGTATATGTATGTAGGTATGTACGTGTATGTGTGGGTGTGTTCACATAGTTAGACACATATGTATGCGAGTGTGGGCATGCATGTGTATGCGTGCATGTGTGTACATGTATGAGTATGTGTGTACACCAAATTAAAGTAAATACATATAAGATGTTGTATATGTATTTGTTCTGCATTTTTGAGTAGATTTATGTTCATTAAAGTCTGAACCTGTGACCTGTATTTCTTTTGGAATTAGCATATACTAAGTTCCCAAAAACACTTGTAGAATTAAATTTGGCACCAGTACCCACAATTTCCATGAACCAGCAACAACTTACAGACCAAACTTCAGGGTTGTTTCATGCTCACTTTAAGATAGATAGTTGGTAGTGAGAATAAAAAGGCGAGAATAAAACCTTAGAAATGAGTTTATTTTAAAATTTATACAGATATAGACATAGTTATCCCACTTTCTGGAATTTGTAGCAAACATCGGATACTAAGAGTTTATAGTTACATCTAAGTATTTCACAATCTCTCAAAAATCATTAAAATTACTTAGGAAAAGATAGAGAAGATACTATGGTGTAGACGACCTGCTTTATTAGACAGAACAGAAGAGAATCCACCAGGTAGACATTGCTTTTACTCAGCGGGTAACTCACTCATTTGGAGAAAGTGGCATCGAGAAGTCTGTAAAGGTGGGGGATCCCCTTCATGGATCCTCCATAGCAGGAGAGAGGTGGTGGTGTTGATGGTGGTGACGGATGTGGCCTTCTGGTCCTGTGTGGCCAGTGTGGGAAACCCATAAACTCACATGTTCAACCCGAGGGCAGGAGGGTGGGGTGCCGAGCGGAGCAGCATGGCCCAAGCCTGAGCAGGCATGCTCAGAGATTGCATCCCACTGACAGGGAGACACAGCCACGGCTTTTGTTCTGCACGCCTGCAAAGGCAGCCAGAGCAGAAGAACCATCCAAAAGCAAGAAAGACCATTTCCCCACAAAAGGAGAGGTTAGTCTCTTATTTTCTTTTCCCCTGGAGCCTGAGTCAGGCAGGAAAGCAACACCCTAAGGTCAGATCTAAGTCAGAGAGGTGAGAGCTCCATTCGGGTTCAATTCAACAAGCTGCAAGACACGCACGGCCCAGATGGGCAATAAACCAGAAGATCCGCAGCAGCAGAAGGAATGCCTTATTCCCAAACATCGCTTAGAGCCCAAGAACCGTCTCTTGCGTTTCAGCTCATACTCCCCACCCAGCAAACCAAGCTGTGCTCTTTCTGGGTGGCTGGCTCAAAGAATCATACATTACAGTGGAAACTCCCATTTACTTCATTTACTGCCATTTATAATATTTTCCACTATTTGTAGATAATGAATTCATCCTTTTCTTCCCCGCCCCCTTTTTTTTTCATTTTGCCAAAAATTATACAAGCCACTCCAAGAGCCAAAATGTTCCGAACTCCTTTTCAAATGTGTTACTCTTCATTTTCTATGACAGCTTTAATGGTTTCTTTGGAATGGCCCCAATATCAACCAAATTAACAATGCTGAGCAATAAACTCAATTGTCACCTTCATTCCCTTTGAGTGGCAGGGAGAAAAATGCCACCTTCAAGAGCCTTTCAAGTGTGCAGGCTTAAAGAAGACAGGTTAATTAAAGTCACTCCCAGAAAAATAACCACCCGTCACAGAAAGTTTCTCCCCAGCCCAGTCTTATTTTTATCACAGTTGTAGACAATCTCCAGCTTATCTGAAATTCATTTAACATGCAGGACTGAAACCATGAATTTTGTCAATGGAATTACATCTTTGCAATTGCCCTACCTGAGGAAACTTACAGAGGATGTTAAGCAGGAGTCTTAGCAGGAGGTCAAAGGGAGAGAAGGAATATTCCAGGCTTACCTTCTTTCACAGAAGCCTGGTAGTTTTCTCAGCTTATGAAGAACGAGGCATGCATTGCATATGTTCTGCATGTGTAGAAAATAACTTGCCACTTGGAAACCATACATTTTACCAAACAACAGCCTCACAGCAAAGCATAACAAACAAAGCCAAACAGCATCTCTTCCATTTTTACACCCTTCAGTCCATTGGCAAAACTGGAGCAATAAACATGTCAACAGCCCATTCTTCTTTCTATATTCTCTCATTGTTTGCTTTGGCACTAGCCACTACTATGAGGCCAGCAGGAAAAGTGGACATACTAGACCAGGATAAAAGGTGTCAGCCAGCTAAGTTCATCACCAAACCCCAACTGGAGAAGGAAAGTGTTACTCAACTCGTGTGATTGCTACTGCTCATAGCTAAGGTGCTACCCTGGAGGAGGTGGCAGAAAATCACTTGTATGCCGCTAAAAATGGCTTCTTATTGGCAGTTCTCCACAAAGCAGAAAAAGGAAGGCACTATTTTGTTGATTTACTAAACTTGCTGTATGTCTGGGGAAATGTTTTCAGAATCCACCAGCACTTGGCACATCCTTGTTCCAAGGAATAATTCTTCTTATGTTGTCTCCTTCTGTTAAGACTTTGGACAACTATGTAAATCCTCTATACTTCCTACTTCAGGTAAGGTAGGGGTCCCCAGTTTACGTTGTTCAGTCTCTTCCACAATGTGTCTTTTTCTATCTTATTACTTTACCTTGTGTCTTTATATTGAAATTATATCTCTTATAAGCAAAACATAGGTGAACTCTTTCACCTAGTCTGACAATCTCTGCCTTTTAATATCTGAGTGCTTAATCCATTAACATTTAATTTAATTATTTATATGATTGGGTTTAACTCCACAGTCTTGGTATTTGTTTATGTGTTCCACTTTCCTTTGTTCCTTTGTTTCTATTTTCCTGCCTTCATTTGGATTGACCAAGTATCTTTTAGTATTCTTTTTAATCTACTCTATTGTCACTTTAGCTATATCTCTGGTTATTTTTTTATTAGTGGTTACTCCAAAGATTATAATATACATTCTTAACTTGTCACAATCTCCCATGAATTAATATTATAGCACTTCATATCTAATATATGATCTTACAACAGTATTCTTCCTTTTACTTCCCTTCTATCTTTATGTGATTGTTATATGTTATAAATAAATCCCAGAATACATTGCTTATTTCACTTGAAATAGTCAATAATCTTTTGAGGAACATGCGTAGGGGAGACATTGTACTTTTACTTGCGAATCATTGTTTCTGGAGCTCTTCATTCCTTTCTGTAGAATATTGAATTTCTGCTTCCATTCAGTCCTTTTGAACTTCCTTCCTTGCAAAGAAGCCTAAAACTAGACATGATAGAAAGCTAATGCAAATTGGTGCCTGGCTGAAGGACCAGCCCCAGCAATGACCATTGGAGAAGTGCAGCTGCCTGCTTGTGATCGTGACTATATATGCCACACAAGTGATTTGCAGCAGGGATTTAGGGACTGTTTACTCCGGAGGAGAGAAAACCCAGAGGTGATAGAATAAGCCTCAGAAGGCTGTCAAGCTGAAGATAAAAATAATCTTTTCTGAAAGTTAGAATGATGATCAAAGAGCTTAAGAAACTTAGAAGCTGATTTACACTCAAGATAAAGAGCTAGGATTATTCAACATGGAACAAAATGTCTTGAAAACCATCAATTCTCCATGACAGGGCTACTCAGGCTGGGCAGGCGGCATGGCACCAAGGCTGAATGTGGGTTTTGGCGTCTGACTTCCTGGGTTGGACTCCTGCCTCACCACTTATGAGCAATGCAACCTTGGGCAAGTTAATTAACTTCTCTGGCCTCATGTCCTCACCTGTAAAATGGGCATGATGGTAATAGGACCCACCTCAGAAGGTCGTTGTGGAGGGATCACCTAGAAAGCAGTTGGAGCACAGCCTGGCAGGTTCTCTAGTGAGTATTCAGTGAAAAATTAGTTAGCACTGTTATTGTTACTAAATGACTCTTCATAGTGTTTCCAACTCTAAGGTTGTGTTTTGCTCTGAGTCTTCCCCCTTGTATTATGCTTGAGATCCAAAGCAGAAATAGGACATTTGTTTCCATATCGCTACTCTCCTCTTTCATCCAACCTCAATACACATGCAAGGAATACTCCATAATTTTTGTTTCAGTTCCTAACCTGCAACACTGAAAGAAATTACTTCTTCTATTGAAATAATCTACCAAAACAGGAACTATGGCACAAATATATCATGTCACTTTTCAATGACTTTTAGGTCAATGAAAAACCAAATACCCTAGACAAAAACAGGCTTACTTTTTGAGATGTGCTCTTGAAAAGTAGCAAGCCATGATATAAATAAAACTTGGTCACGAAGTGGTCAGACCATGAAAAACAAGAGAAACAACTTATGCCGATGGCCTATACACTCCATTAAACACCCATAGGTGTCTTACATTTCTAAACTATCTTCATAACAGGACCCACTAACCTCAATTTAAAGATGTCATAACTGAAATTTGGAGAAGTTTAAGTCATTTTTCCAAGTCCACAGAGATATGATCCCTACAGCCATACACCTTCCACCATACAAATGCTATATCATGTCTATGAACAGCAGGAGAGCAGGGACACCTAGACTATGCCAGGACCTCGATGTCCATTTGAATAGACCCATTTAATGGTAGACCATTTGGCTGTTAGGAACACAGGCAACCAAAATAGGGAATTGAGGAGAGAAATCAAGAATAGGCCAGTCTACGTTTGGGTTCCCCAAAAAGTAGACCCAGAGCCAAAGACTAAGTCTACGTGGGTCATCTGGGAAGTTAAGGGACAACAGCAAGAGAGTGGAGAAGTCAAACAGGGAAAAGAAGGCATCCAATAAATTTTGCATTATCAAGCAAGTTACCACTGTGGGCAACTGAGCTTAAACTCACTGGGAACTCTAGAAGCCAGTATAGAGCCTTATCCCTCAGAGTCATTCCAACCAGAGGGCAAGGGAGCTGGGGTGTTTATACACCAACTTGATCTATTTTTTTCTGTCAGTCAGTGTTTGAGGGCTGCTCGTGGGGGATGTAATTCCATGGCACACTAACCTGCTGTGTATATGAGCAGAGTGGCCTTTGATGGCAGAACGGTTCTCAAACAAAGAGGGGCAGGTGCTGGCAGTTGAGGGCTGGGCCAGCATACATTGAAGTTGGTAAAGGCCAATGTCAGAATTTCAGCTTGATGAATATCAGAAATCACGGTAGGTTGACAGCCCACAATTTTAGAAAGCACCTAAGGCTAAGAAAACAGCTTTATAGAAAATATACATATATAAGACATTTATTTTTGTATTGAGGTAGCAAGGCAAAGAAGAAAATTTCAGTGCACTAGAGGCAAATTAATATTCCAATTCCCCACACTTGAACTCCAATACTCACACCTGTTGCATCATGCAGAGAACTGTGATGCACTTTATTCCATAGCAAATCTAATCCAGACAACTGCCTCTTTTAAACTACTAGGGAAGGGAAAAAAAATCAGTGGATGGGGTTTGGGATTACAAATTCATATAGGAAAATAAGTGACAGAGAGGAAAATAGAGAAACAAAAGGCCACACTTACACACTTATACACTTGGACACTTTTATACTGTTGATAGGAATGCAGAATGGTGCAGCCACCTTGGAAAATAATTTGGCTATTTCTTTATAAGTTCTGCATAGATTACCATACAACCCAGGAATCCCGCTAAGTATTTATCCTAAGTATTTATCCAAGAAAAATGAAAACTTTTATTCACACAAAACCCTATATGCTGAGATTTATAGTAGCCTTTCCATAGCTATCAAAAACTGGAAACAAACAAATATCTCTCAGCCTCAGAATGGATAAACAAAGTGTGGCATATCCATACAATGGACTAGTACTCATAAATAAAAAAGAATAAACCACTGATGCAACAATATGGGTGAATCTCAAAGGCATTATGCTACTTAAAACATGCCAGACTCAAAGTGCTACACTATATGATTCATTTATATGACATTCTAGAAAAGGCTTGGGGTATGAAAAATAATTGACTCCAGAGGGTCAGCACAAAGGATCTTGTGGGTGATGGATATGTGCTGTATCTTGATGGTTTTGGTGGTCACATACTGCATACATTTATCAAAACTCATAGGATTATACACCAAAAAGAGAGAATTTTACTGTATGTAATTTTTTTATTTCAAAATTTTACAGGGGTACAAACATTTAGGTTACACATATTGCCTTTGCACTGCCTGACTCAGAACTACAAGTGTGCCACCCCAGACAGTGAACACCGCACCCATTGGATGTGTATTGGCCCATCCTCTCCTCCCCAACACCCAATGAATGTTACTTCCATATGTGCACATAATTGTTGATCAATTAGTACCAATTTGATAGTGAGTACATGTGGTGCTTGTTTCTCCATTCTTGTGATACTTCACTTAGAAGAATGGGCTCCAGCACCATCCAGGATCATACAAGAGGTATTCACCATCGTTGTGGCTAAGTAGTACTCCATGGTATATATATATATAGACCGCATTTCATTCATCCATTCATGTATTGATGGACACTTGAGTTGTTTCCACATCTTTGCAATTGTGAATTGTGCTGCTATATACACTCAAGTGCAAATGTTGTTATTATAGAGTCACTTTTTTCCTTTGGGTAGATACCCAGTAGTGGGATTGCTGGATCAAATGGTAGTTCTCCTTTTAGTTCTTTGAGATATCTCCATATTACTTTTCATAGAGATTATACTAGTTTGCAGTCCCACCAGCAGTGTATGAGTGTTCCTATCTCTCTGCATCTATGCCAACATTTGTTGCCTTGGGACTTTTTGATAAAAGCCTTACAGAATTTTACTGCATGTAATTTTCTTAAGTGAACCAATCAAATAAATAAATAAAGCAATAGTAGGTTCCAAAAGCATCAAAGAACCTCAGTCAAAGGTTGAAAACCAAACCCAGGGCACTCGGTTTGTGAAAGTTCCACCCTCTTGTGCTTCAGCCTTTGGCAGCAGAATCCCAGACCCTCAGTAACTGAGATGGTCCACGATTAAGGCAAAAATATGTGCAGACTAACAAATTCTTTGAACCTCTAGGAGACTACACCTCCAGTCCTAAGATAGAGCCAAATCATGCGGACTGATTGTGGTCCAGTACCACAAAAATGACAATTATTCAATGAGATAAATAACAAAATTTTTCAAAGCAGAATATCAGATTTTTTAAAGGATGGAAACATAACATCAGTCCTGGAGACGAGGAATCACATGAATGGTGAAACTGTCTTGGATCGTGCATGAAGCATTTGGGGCAGAGGAAGGCACATGGACTATGGAACTGCACAACACTGAAGATAAACAACTCCAGATCTGGCCCTGGCTTGCCACATGACGGTGGCAGATCGAACTTTGGGCCCCATTCTTCACTCCTCCTTGAACCTCCTTATTGTTGTGTGACTTCATAGTTCTCTCCCATACACTGTGAAATAATGTACTTCCCCAACCCCTAACTTTGAGCCGGCTGAACAGACATGCTTTGGCCAATGGAATATGGATGGAAGAGACAACATGATAGTTCTAAGGACCCAGCTTAAGAGACCACATAAGTCTTTGTTTGCCCTCCTGAGCTTTTGCCATCTGCATGAAGAGTTTTCCTCTTGTATGGCTGCTGCCCCATTAGTCTGAGCCTCTCAGTGATTTCACATAACACGGGTCACACCAGCTAATCTCCTGACCTCTGAGCAAGAATAAATGATTCTTGTTTTAAGTCACTCTGAGTCTGGAGTGGTTTGTTATACAGCATTCTTGTGGAAATAGCTAATTCATACAATGATCTCAGGGGAGTACCTTTTTTTCCCATTTGCCCATTCATTCATCCAAAATGAATATTTATAGAACACACAGTATGCTAAGGCCTAGAGTAGGTGCTAAGCACTCTGCAAAGCAGTGATCCTAGTTGTCCCTTATAAATGTCACCCAAAGCTCACTATCATCTGTGTAGAAATGAAGTCATCAATGCACGTATTTGCAATCTTTAAACCTCCCCCTCCTTATACAGGAAGTCCAGTCCATTAAGTGAATCTTATCAAGCTCTAAATTGGCTTGGGCTGTATTTACCTTGACATCTCTCACTGCATGCTCTGCTGCTGCCCCTTGCCTCCACTGTCTTCCAGATCTCTGAACTCTGTTTAACGAGCTACGCTTAACTGTGAAGATCCCGTAGCACTGTAGCATTTAGCTATGGGAGGCCCTAGATTCATGCAGACATTTCAGTTTAAATTTAAACAAAATTAAAATTCAATCCCTCAGTCCTATTAGCCTCGTTTCAAGTGCTCAATAGCCCTGTGTATCCCTTGAATACTGTATTGGTCATCACAGATGTAGAACACTTTCATCATCACAGAAAGTTTTTCTGGACAGTGTCAGGTTGCGTGTGTGAGCCCTCTTTTCCAGTTTGCAGACATTGCCCTTTTTCTTCCAAGGGTTGTATGTGTTGTCAGAACATCTTGTGGCAGCCTCAGTGCTAAACTCAGGGCCAAAGAGCAATGCAGACCCCATTGCAGAATCTGCCTCGCCACACTGTCTTCCTCTTTTGGAATGAATGCTCATTGGTGTCTCCAGAACCCTTCCCTGAAGCTTGGCTTCTGTTGTAACCCTTCACCCTGCCAAATCCATTCCAATTCAAGTGATTTTCCTTCTGCAGGAAATTTCTAAAATTCCATGAAAATCTGTCAATACATACAAGAACCTAAAGGAAGACGTGTCACCCAACTCCTCCCTGCTCAATGTATCCATGTGTCAGGTCCAGCTAGGCAGAACTGCATTATGTGGAATTAAAACAGAAATAATAGTGCTCAGGCATTGAGGTGGAGAATAATGCAATAAGATGTATGACATGACCAGTGCAGGACTTACAGCATAGTAGGCCTCAAGAAATACTACTTTCCCCTCTAGTCATCCCAACTGTATTAGACCTGGGCATAGTTTTCTGATGCTAGAGACTGGTGGATTCCATTCTGGTTTCCAGTGAATGCCCAGGCAGACAAGTTCCTGGGCAACTGGAGGTGAGAGATCAATCAAAACTTTCAGCTGGGACCCACAATTACCTCCCTTCACCTGTGCTGAGGCCTTATTGTTTTGCTGCTGGAGGAGTAGAAGAGAGAGGGAGAGATTCCTGATTGGAGAATCCCAACTCCAACTGGATATTTCCTAAATGATTTCAAATGACTCCAAAGGAATCCCTAGTCCTTCCCTTGGCCCCTTGGTAGCCACTTTCAGAAACATAACATGACCATAAAAAAAAAAAAAAAAAAATCTCAACATCTCAACCACCTCTCTATTATCTTCCTACTTTGGGTTAACATTTGTGATCTTAAAAAATTAAAATAGAAGGAGGCCTCACTAGGAAGAATAGGTCTCTCTTAAAGGAAGAACAGTTCTCCAACAACAAAGCTACAGAAAGGTTTCTGTTGTGTTTTCTTCCAAGCCCTTTGGAATTTTTGGTCTTGAACAGACAGATCAGCACAGCACATCGCTCCCAAGTTTCCAACCCCAAAATATTTTTCTTAATTTTAAATCTTTGAAGGAGAAATGCTACATTTGCTTCGTGATTTTTTTTTTTACTATTGAACATGATGGAAAGAGAATGCCAGTTCCTGCCTCTTGTCCCCCCAAAGAAGTGGGGCCAATGGAAAAAGCTGAGATGTTGCTTTTTTCTGCCCATCTGTTGAGATTTTCAAAGTACACCACTAAGAAAATATCCCTATTTGAAAAGAAGTTCATCCCTGCTACTTATGGCTTTGATGACTAAATTTTAAAAAGACTTTCTATAATTCTAAAGTAAGCGAACTCTCAGTCCTTCCAAGATTCCAGATTCTAAACATCCCCAGACACTTCCTCTTAGGGAACTGGCAGGATACATTTGCATTTGCCGTTCTCTGAAAATGCTGATCACCAGACCAAACTCCTCTGAATAGGCCTTTCAGACTCCAATTCATCTCACAATGTTTGGCATGAAACTTTCCAGACAATGGCATTAAAACTCTTTGTTTGTTCTGCTTTTCTTCTCCTCCATTTTCTTCTAATTTTACATTTTCTCCATTTTACTTTGTACCTTGTGGCATGTTTCTTTTCCTTTTTTTTCCTCTCCCTATACGTTTTCTCTCATTGGCTTCCTTCCCTCTGTGATACACAAGATCACTACTCTCCCTTGGTCTTTCTGATCACAGTCAATAGCTAAACCCTCTGCCAGAGGCTCAAGCCACACACCTAGGACTCATCCTTGATTTCTCCCCTTCTCTCACGGCCTATATCCAATCTGTCAATATGTCCTACTGAATTGGCCTGCAAACATTTCCTGGATCCATTTACATCTATTTCCTCTGTTCCTCTACCTTGCTCCAAGCCATTATCTTTGCAATGACCTCCTAATTGGTATCTCTGCTTCCACTTTTGTTCTTCTGAAATCCATTCTTCATAAAGCAGTTAAAATGATCTTTTTATACACATATAAGTTCATTGCATTTCTCTACGTAAACTCACCAATGGCTTCCCTTGAGACTTACAAGGAATCAAAATGTCTTAGAACTCCTTACTGTGGCTCTGAAGGATCTAACCTGTGCCTACCTTCCAATCTTATCTTTTGGACTCATTTCCTACCTTTCTCCCCTTGTTCTCTATAGTCTAGCCCACTGGCCTTTCCTATGCACTTCTAATTTTCCAACTTTCTTCTTGCCTTAGGACATTTGCATTAGCTATTTTCTCTGCCTGAAACAGTCTTCACTTATAACTCCAAATGACCAACTTGTTCTTGATCTTCATGTCAGTGCTATTTCAGAGAAGACTTTCCTGACATATATATTTTATACATACATATACATATACATATGTATATATACATATACATATGTATTTATCACTAGCTAATATTTGCCAGTTTTATTTCTTTGCTCATTGTTTATTCTGCTGCATTAGAATGTTAGCCCCATTAGAGCAAGGGTCTTATTTTCTAGTTCACAACAGTATCCCAACACTTAGAACTGTGACTAGCACACAGTAGGTGCTAAATACATATTTTTTAATAAATAAGTGAATATCCCTTCTAGAATTATTCTCTTCTTCTAATCTGGAGGAGTGGGATTTCCTCAAAGAAATCAGCCTATTCCCTCAAACAGAGAGATGATATCACTCTTTCTTTTTTTTTTTTTTTTTTGAGACAGAGTCTCGCCTTGTTGCCCGGGCTAGAGTGAGTGCCGTGGCATCAGCCTAGCTCACAGCAACCTCAAACTCCTGGGCTTAAGCGATCCTACTGCCTCAGCCTCCCGAGTAGCTGGGACTATAGGCATGAGCCACCATGTCCGGCTAATTTTTTCTATATATATTTTTAGTTGGCCAGATAATTTCTTTCTATTTTTAGTAGAGACAGGGTCTCACTCTTGCTCAGGCTAGTCTCAAACTCCTGCCCTCAAGTGATCCTTCTGCCTTGGCCTCCCAAAGTGCTAGAATTACGGCATGAGCCACTGCACCCAGCCCCAGTATCTGCATTTTGTACATAAAAAGCTGAGAGTTAGTATAGTGTGAGTTGGGCTGCTCTGCCCAGATTCTGTTTGGACCTCACCACTGTAAATAATGGCTGCTGATGCTCAGAGCAACTAAATCCTGCAACAGGGGTTAGTGGTCCTCTATTCCCAAGAACCACAGCATAAAGGAAAAACAAAAATGCATAAAGGAAAAACAAAGATGCATAAAGGAAAAGAGAACAAATGATAGTTAAAGGACTGGCTCTGTGTCCTTCTGATAGCCAAGAAGCCAGCTGTCTACTCTGAGACCTTCAACACATTACTTGAGCTCACCATCTCACTTCTTCATCTGCAAAATGGAAATAATATCTATAGTAAAAAGTCATATTGCAATGTCTGGTAAGCAGTAGGTGCTGAATAAATGAAGCTAATATTTTCCTAACCCACAAGTGTTGCTGTCCAACTTCAGTGCTTTCCTGAGATTCAAGACGTACATGTCCAAACATATTCCCCTCATCTCCCACTCCTCATTGTCATCTTTTTATGGAGGCTGGTTTTCGGTGTATGCAAAATAAGTTGATTCAAGCTAACTGGGGGATGCCAGGTGGCTGGGCATCGAGGGGAAACCGTCTTGCTGGCCTTAGTCTGAGGCATCTAGCCCTACCTGAGCATGCTACCAGGAGACAGTGTTCACCTTCCTGAAGTGATGCTATGAGAATTAAGATAATTACCCCTAGTCCAATTGTACAGAAAGCTATGAATTGTCTTCTCAGCAAGTCTGCCTCCTGCTATGACATAAGAAGAGGAATTGAGCTTACTTCAAACTCATTTAGTGTCTCTTAAATGCCTGGCTGAGCCACAGAAAATATCACCTTCAATATCATAATTAATATCCCCTGTGCCAAGTCCTTATCATCATTATTATGTTTAATCCTTACTATAAACCTGTATTTTTAAATACCTTTGCTTCTTCCCAGAGAAAACTGAGACTTAGAGGTGGTGGTCCTCAAATTTTGGCATGCATCAGAATCATCTGGAGGGCTTTTTTAAAATCCAGATTACTGAACCTCATCCCCAGAGTTTCTGATTCAGTGAGTTTAGGTTGGGACCCAGGAATTTACATGGAACACACTTTGAGAACCACTGGCTTAGAAGAATTGCATAATATTTCTAAAACTGCAACCCTTCTCTATTCACACTCTTAATATTCTGCTCTTTGCTATGGGAGGGGAATTCTTGCCGACTTATATCCAGTGATGTGCTGGACCCAGCTCCTACTGGGTCACAAGGGCCAATTGTTACCATCTCTCCCCAACTTGGCATTCAGGGATGTCACGCTAGTAGCCTGAAATCAGTTATTGTGGGAGTACTTACACATGAAAATTGGTGAATGCTACAAATCAAGATTGTTGTTGCTGCTTACCAGAAGCCAATTATTAAACTTTTACCAGTATACCATAGATCATGGCCAAGCCTACAGATCCCTCTGCTCATTCTGCATCCTCTCAGAAGGAATTCATCAGTGACCAATGGCCATGACTGTGTCTAGGGCAGTGGCTCCACCAATGCAATCATAAGGGTTTTTAGTGCCATGTTCTTAATCCCATTTGTTTTCGTCAGTTTTTCTTTAAGAGGGAAAGTGATCCATTTCAATGTAAATGTCCTTCCTTGGAAATAATGTTGGGTACCAACCAGCCCTACTATGGATACCTGGGATTTGCAAGGCTCTGTTTGAGGTCATCTCATGCATTCCATGCCTTCAATTATATTTGTGACAAATATTTTTGTAATGAATACTCTCTTCCAAGCACTAAATTAGACAAAGGGTATAGAGGAGAAAAGACAGTGATAGCCTATGGCCTTGTGAAGCAAATAGTCTATCATATGGGTTTAAGGAAGAATAATCCAAATTTTCAGATGGAAGAAAATCTAAAAGAAACTTTCATCTTGGAATTCTAACTACGGCTGAGATATTTAATAGGTAATGCATTCATATACATGGTACAAAATTCTAAAAGTATAAAGGATCCACAGTGAAATATAATCTCCCTCCCATTTTTGTCTTTCAACCACCCATTTCCCACCTTCTGGAAAAAAAATGCTATTTCCATTTTTTGTGTGTGTATCTAAAGATATTTTATGCACATACAAATAAATATCTTTTTCCTTTTTTACACTAATGATAGCTCACAACAGCAATTTTTCTGTACCCTGCATTTTTTGTAACAATACACCTTGGATATTATTCTATAGCAGTACATAAAGATCTTCCTCATTCTTTTTAACCATTATATAATACTATATGGCATATCAGAATATATTTATCCAGTCCCCTGTTGACAGGCATTTAAAGTTGTTTCCAACATTTTTCAGTTACAGACAGTACCACAATGAATAACTTTGTGCATTCCCCATTCCACCCAGGTCTAGGTATTTCTGTAGGATAAATTCCTAGAAGTAGAATTCTAGGTCAAAGGACATTTTCAATTTTGTGTTAATAGTTATTACCAGTTGTCCTGCAAATTATTTGTACCAATTTACATGGCCACCAATAATGTAGGAGAGTTCCAATTTCTTCTCATTTTTTTCAACGAAATATATTATTAAACATTTAGGTGTTTGCCAATCTGGGAAGTGAAAACTATCACATTATAGTTTTAATATGCATAATTTAGTATTATGAATGACATTGAGTAGCTTTTTATAAATATAAGATTCATTTTATCTGCTTTTTAGCTAATTATCTGATCATATGTATTTATCTACTGGGTTTTTGGTCTATTCTTATTGATATGTAGATAATCTTTATATATTATAGAAATTTTCTCTTTATCTGACATGAATTTTTTTCCCCACATGATTATTATAAACTGAGAAGAACTTTCAGGAACTTTCTCTTTTAGCCTATGAACTATCCCCTATGTTTAAATACAACTGAAATGAGTAAAGGGCTTTGGGTCTAGGAGCCACAGATGATATTAAAAGTATATATCTCCACCCAAAACTATTAATATAGTTCTCTAAAATTGTGGCAAAAGGCAAAAGCTCCAACGAGAGCACTGACCAACAACATGTAGACTCTCACTCCTGAACTAACAGGGAAAAGATTCTCAGAGTGCTAGGCCATGAAAAGTGATGGGGAGGGACCAGCTTTGGTCTGTGTCTCGGCAAGTGTCAGTGTGGATTGCTAGGAAGTCTTGGGAAGCTCACTCACTTGTTTATTTTCAAATGCCTTTCGAGAGCTCAGGAGGAAAGCCTAGATAAGAGCAGACAGGGTTAGAGATGGCCACTCCACTCACTATGGGAACTCGTGTTGGTCTTTAAAAGGGGGACTCCCCACACCCACCCTCTACCCTGCCCTCCCAAAGAAATTTGCAAACTAGAAAAGGTGACAGCATAAATTATCTCCACACAAGTTCCTGGATGTCTGGGCTTACTTATAATGGCAGCTTTCTTTTGTGATTCAACAAATATATCTCTCACAAATAAGCAACTGTCTGCTTCAACACGGGATTGCCAGCTTTGAGCTAATGCCAGAGCAGTCTGAGCTGTCCCTTCCCTCACTCCAAATTAAGGTTTTCTTAAGCATGGTTCTCAAGAAGTGAGGGATAGCTCTTGTTCATTTCTGATAATCAAGACTTCTGGCTAAGAAAATACCCCATAAGCCTCTAAATCCCAAGGAGGCCAAGTAGAAACCTTAAAGAGAAAAGATAAATCTCTCAATAGGCGCCAATGTCCTGGGGCTCAGATCTTCAGCTCAGCGTGAAATCCACACTTCAGGGGCTCAGATATGGAATTGCCCAGTCTCTTTGAAAAGTGGTCATGAGACAATATCTCCTGAAAAAAAATGACAACCATGCCCCTGACTGCTAGGGAGAACACCTGAAAGTATACTCATTGATCTGCAATTTCATGGCTCTCCCCACATGCTTCCACAAAGCAACATCCCCCAAAATGGAGATGGAAATGGACAATAGGTTGGACTTGTGCAAATATCAGGATGTAACCTAAGAGGAGCCTGGCACCCCAAAGACGAGTATAACTCTCCATTCCACAAGGAGAAGGCAGTGTGTTTCCTGCTTCTTTTTCATCTCACGTGGTTTCCCTCACAGGGCTTCACACACAGCGGGTGCTCAGTGGGGAAGGATGACCATGTAGCCCACACACACAATGCCCAGAATGGTCCAGGAACACTCTACCCTCTCCTGTGCTCCCAGACAAGACCTACCCACATTCCTCAAGTCCCATTGCAGTTAGTTGATCTTCCAAGAAGCCTTCTGGGCTGCTTATTTCTACCTTGAGGCAGGGTAGAGATCATTTCCTTCTTGATTTTTCTCTGGGCTCTTCCCACTTCCTGCGCTAGGGTCCGAACAAATTCAGTACTTAATATAGTGTGTAATCATTGTGTAATCACTGACTTCTTTTGTTGTGCATAAATCTTGACATCACAGCTATACAAGACATTCCTCCAGCAAACGCATATTGATATTTATATGCCCCTGACACATGTAGAAATAAAAAATGAACTTTGCTCTCCATGTTCCAGGATTTTCATGCTGTTCCCTCTGCCCGAAACATCTCTTTCCTTCACCTTCATCTCTCAGGCCTCAGCTTAGCAGTGTCTTCCTTTAGGAAATTTCCTCTGATGCCCTGTATTTATCTCTGTGACAGTGGTTGTCACACCATATGATGATTGTTGTCACATTGATTGGACTGTCTCTGTATCAGTGAGTGATTGCTGTATACACATCCCCCCCAACCACCAAAACTCAGTGGTTTCAAACATGAGTCCATGGACTGTGCCCAGCTGTACTTGCTCTGTGCAGCGTCTGTGGTCAGCTGGGTGGGCATGGGCTGGTCTAGGATGGCCTTAACTGGGTTGACTCAGCTCTGGGCCATGTGCCTGTGGTCTCTCATCCTCCAGCAGGCCAGCTTGAGCTTGTTCACGCAGCAGCTGGGCAAGGTTCTGAAAGAGAAAGAGGGTAGAGAAGAGACTCATGCAAGGTCTCCTGAAGCGTAGGCTGAGAACTGGCACAAGGTCACGTTTGCCACATTCTATTGTAAAATCAAGTCACAAAGCTAGCCCAGATTCAGGAGTGAAGAAATGAACTGCTCTTGAGAGGGGCTAAGTCACATGACAAAGGGATGTGGTCCCTGTCACCCGACCACACATGCCTTGAGGCAATGTTTTGTTCACTGTTGCATCTCCAGCCTCTAGGGCAAGACTGGTACAGGACAGTCTTATTTGTTAAATGAATATATGACTTAATTAACAAATAGTGCATCAAGGAAAGAAAGTGGGGAGGAAAACTCTCCTGATCACATATGTGCTGTGGTTGAATGTTTTATTTAATCCTCCCAATTCATTTCACTGGTCCAGGAGTAGAGTCTCAGAACTCAGATGCCATCGGCACTGTCTACTTTTAAATTTGCCTTTCTAGAGGTCAGGGACTATTCTAAGAGTTTTATGTTAATTAATCAATTAATTGTTACACAAACACTATGAGGTAGGTATTATATTAATAATCTCTCGATTTACAAACGAGAAAACTAAGGCACAGAAAGATAAGTAACTTTCATAACTTAACAGATCAAAAAAAAAGTAGAGGTGGGGTTTGAACCCATCCATTCTGGCTCCAAAGTCGGCTCTTTCAGTCACCACATTACATTGCATCTCAAGACATGTGGTTTATACTGTCTTTGCCCATCCTGATTGCCAGACAAGTTCCCCACTTCACTAGAGTGGTCCAATATACTAGTCACATTTCAAGTCCTCAATAGTAGTGGCTACCAAATAGGACAGGGTAGAGATCATTGCCATCACTGCAGAAAGTTCTGCTGAGAGCCTAGATCTAGAGTACTCCACTCTCAGAGACTTTCCCCAAGGGCATGAGGAGAACAAAACCTGAAGAGGATGTGCTGTCGTATGGCCATTTACCAGCAATGTGGGCAACTGGCCTTGATAATCACTTTCAGCATGTATGGGCCACTGAGAGACATCATGATTTGTTTCTCTAATAAATATCACTTGGGTTTCCTATTTTGTTAGAATGCAGAATTCGTGTAAGCACAAAAAAACAACCAATCTTCCTTACACCCATGCAATTTGATTTCTCGAGAGCTTCTATGCCCTGGCCCCACATCCTCAATTTTCTCAAATGCAAACCCCTATACACCCAAGGTAGAGAGGTACGTATTTTCTGAATAGGGAAAAGCTCCACATGTTGAGTGAGGAGGGGGGAGTATGATACAGAGAAGAGCAGTGAGGATCCTTCTCCTGGTGAAGAGTGGGAACAGCTGGAGAGTAGGATTGAAAGAGGCTTTTAAAACATCTGACTCCCAGAACTATGGACCTGGCCAAGGCTTCTTGCTCCTCTGAATTTCACTTTAAATTTGATGTTTAAGTAATTTCAAACAGCCGAGGAAATTTCAGCTCTGCTATGTAAATGTTGCTGTGTTTTCTTCCCCCATAGCTTTTCATGCTTTGATGATTTGCTCTGCAAACTTGGTTGGCGTTTTCCTCAAAGCTGCCTCCTTGGTATTGAAGGTGGGTAATAATAACCGAAACTCGAGGTGTTGCCTTTCTTTTTGCCTGTATTTGCAACTTCCCACCAACATTCTGGGAACAAGCACCACCCACCCAATAGATGACCTGTCTCTTTTCCTACCCAGGTGTTTCCAGTACTCCTAAACTAGGGAGGAAATAACAGTAAGCAGTCAACCTTGAAGAAAATCCTTTTGGGGTCTCGAAAATCAATCACAGTTTGAAAACTAAGAAAGAGAAATTAGTGCAAAGGGTATGCTGTAGCATATGGATTGTCTTTGATGTCACGTTCTTCTACTATAAAGCCTGTTAAAATTATGGTTTTTCAAAACATGATGTGTTTCCAAAAACTGAACCTCAACCCACTAATGGTGGATAGTTTAATCGTCAAATATATTATTATTACTGCAAATCAGTCCCTTTAACTGCCCAAATCCAGGAGAAGGTTTTGCCTTTCCTCTTCCTTTTAGGAGAATATAATTAGGCCTGAACTCAGATGGCAAGAATGTAAAGCCTCTTTAGAAAAAAGGAATGGAGCCTGTGAAGGAAGATCCACTACTAATTTTAGGACACTGCTCAAATGCACTTGAACAGGTTTAGAAAGTCTTTGTGGTTAAATTCTCCACCTTTCCCTCCAGGATGGTCATTTAATGCCTGTCATACTTTCGCCTAATACTATAAGCCCCGTGCACCCAGACACATCTACAATCTCAGCTTTATCAGAAAAGCTTGAGAGGAATATGATCAGTGGCAAAGATCAAGGGAGATTTGCAAACAGAGGAAGGCATGTTCCATGTTAATTGCTAATCAGTTTCAGCCAATATGGCACCCTAACAAAGGCACAGGCCTTATCTAACAAGAAGGGGATGGTCCTGCTTTTTGGGGGTACAATATGTCCAAACAGAAGAATCACCCAACAACCCCAGGTGACTAATTTCTCTATAAATATATTATTGACATAATAGAGGCCTTTTTAATGGGATTATAACGACCCGGACAGCTGCTCTGCTAGTCGAGGAGAACATGGTTGACAAAAAAGATTTAAAGGAAAGAATAGAGGAAAATAGCAAACCTCCAGCCAGGCACACTTAAATGACCCCATTTGCTTCAAAATAATAGGATCACGTTGCAGATATGAAAGGAAAAGCCAATGCGCTTAAAGCAATCGCTTTTTGCACGCCCTTCACCATCCATCTCTCCCCCACTGTTCGGCTAAGGGCACAACACACGGAGACGCCCCCACTTCCCTGGTGCCAGAGGCAGGCCTTTCAAAGGAAAGGCCACATTGTCTGGTACAGTGTTCTTTAAAGGAATTATGTTTGGATTTAAAACGTCTCTAAAGTGGATGTGTTCTTTGCTTCTACTGCCAGGCTAACTTTTATAATTTATATGAAATGCCTTGCAAGTTTTACTCAAAAAAGCAATTCTCTCAGATGCCTCAGATGCTGCTGTTCAGGAAAAAACAAACAAACAAACAAAAAAAAAAAAAACACAAGCATATAAAGAACTGATCAAGGAAAAGAAAAGTCGCCTTAAAAATCACTTCCACAATTAAATCTCACTTGGGTTTCAAAACAAGGGCATTAAATAAAATGGTAGTATCTCTTTATCATCTTCCACTAAGAAGAAAAGCATGAAAAATATAATAATATGTGATATTGTCCATGTTCTTTTAAGGTTTATAGAAAATAGTCCTTTTAGATAAGACTTGAGAGAATATAGAGCCAAACCCATGATTTATATTTTCTTACATTTATCCATAGTGTCTAGTGACTTACACATTCATTGGTTTGACGACTAAAAATTCAGTGGAGAATGAAACAAAGTATGTTCCTGCCCTCAGGAACTTACATTCTGGAGGGGTGGGGAGTGGCTTAGATTGGATTCCCGCAGAGCAAAGCCTGAGATGGGAATTCTTATGCACGTGATTTATAAAGCAGGGCTCTCAGGTAAAACCTACAGGACAGGAGGCAGCACAGGGCAGAAGAAAGAGCTGGCTGTGGTTTTAGCGGCTCCCACAGAAAGCTCTGGAGTGTGAGCAGCCCCACAGAGGCAGAGCGACATTTCCTCCCAAGCGCACTCCGCACCACCAAACCCCCATCCTCTTTCTAGTCCTCCACAGTCAGTCAAGGTGATGAAACAAGCAAACTTGAAATCTCAAAGGCCTAACACAATAGGAAGTTTTTGGTTTGTTTTTTTTTTTTTTTTTCTTGCTCATATAGTCGCTCAATGCAGATTTTCTTAATCAGCTAGCTCTTCTTCAAGCCCAGATTCAGGGATCTAGGCTATTTCTATCTTGTTGCTTCACCATCTTCAAATGCACTGCTCCCATGGTAGAAAGAGCATGGTGGAAACTCCACAGAGGATGTCCCTGAGAGCTTTCAGGGGCCTGGAGGAAGCACACATCACTTTAACCCACATTCTACTGGCCAGAACTCAATCAATGACCGAACTCCAAGGAGTCTGGGAAATGTCATTTGCTGTGTGCCAGGGAGAAGTGAATGCACATTTGAGGAACATCTAGATAGTCTCTTACACCCCTTCTCTCTTACTCTGTGCTCAAAGAAGTTCAGAAGAACAGACATGCAAGTGCCTGTCAAATAGAGAGATCTCCTCTGGGCTTTCATGACTGCTCAACTGCACATGTGAAAGAGAATATATTCCCCAGAGGCATCTCAGCTGGGCTAGGGGTGATGAAGAAGGCAAAGGAATGGGAGTGAGGAGGAGGAGGAAAGACCTGTTGTATCTGCACAGAGCTGCTTCTCTAATTCTCATTTATTTTAGCTCTGTTTTCTCATCTGCCAAGTGGGGCAAAGACCCAGTGATATCTACCCTGCACATCACACTGGAATTTTTTAGAGAAGGCAAGAAAGAAAACAAAAAAATAATAATAATTTTCTTTAAATTCAGAGAATTTAAAAGCTTTAGCCAACATCCCAATAACTAATTAGTGATGTAAGTAAAGCTCCAACTCAGAGTTTTCAAGTCCTAACTTGAGACTTTTCACTCTACTGCGATACCTCTCATAGACAAAAAAGCTCATGGAGGAGTATAAATCACTGTCCAAATGCAAGGTAGAATTAGTTTCTGTTGCACACATATGGGTCATCATCACTTTTCAGAAGGACATTCAGGAGGCCACAATGGAAAATTATCCAATCAGCCAACAGCAAGACTAATGATAACAGGAGGCACAACCAGCTCCCAGAACATCGTGATAAAGCCATTTAACTTACTCCCCAGAGAATGCTGGTTTCCTATTAAGAAAAGAAACCTCTTCCAGAAGGAATGTTTGCAGGCTGGAGCAATCAAATGACAAGAAGTAGGATGGTAATCAAGAGTAGAATGATGTAGAAATCTTGCAAAGACATCCAAGATGGCTTGGCCCAGTGGGTCTCACCCTAGCTACATATTAGCATCACGTGAAAAACTTTTAAAAAATGCTGAAGACTGCGTCCCACCACAGATGAAGTAAATCAGAATCTTTGAGGTAGGGCTCAGGCATTGGTATTTTTTAAAGTTTCCCAAGCAATTCTATTGTGCATCCAAATTTGAGAACTACTGGTTCTCACAGCTGGATCTTCTGAACATCCTGCTGGAGAGTGAGGGCGAATAAGTGGAGGCAAATAAGAAGTTTGAGGTAGAAGAAGAACAACTGGATATGATGAGAACAGACACAGGGAACTGTCACCAAAGCAGGACAAGCAGTTGCCTCCATGCGCTTCCTCCTGCCAGGTCTCACCTGCTGGAGTTGTTACTGGGACCATCTCCCCAGCCTGCGTCCTCCTTGGGAGTGTTTTATGTAAATTGTTTCTGGGCTTCCAACACCAGCCTGAGTTAGGTTCTTTAGAACAGGAAGCTGATATTCAAAAATGTTGTTGATGACATACAAATGGCCAACAGGTGTATGAAAAAAAAAAATGCTTGACATTACTAATCATCAGAGAAATGCAAATTAAAACCACAATGAGATATCGTCTTACACCAGTCAGAATGGCTATTATTAAAAAAATGAAAAATAACAGATGTTGGCAAAGATGCAGAGAAAAGGGAATATTTATACACTGTTGGTGGGAATGTAAATTAGTACAACCTCTATGGAAAACAGCATGGCGATTTCTCAAAGAACTAAAAATAGAACTATCATTTGATCCAGCAATCCCACTACTGAGTATTTACCCAAAGGAAAAGAAATTATATATCAAAAAGATACCTGTACTCATATGTTTATCACAGCACTATTCACAATAGCAAAGTTATGGAATCAACCAAAGTATCCATCAACTGATGGCTGGATAAAGAAAATACAGCATAGATACACAATAGAATACTATTTGGCCATAAAAAAAAGAAGGATATCATGTTTTTTTTCAGCAACATGGATGGAACTGAAGGTCATTATCTTAAGTGAAATACACCAGACACACACAGATAAATATCACATTTTCTCACTCATAAGTGGGTGCTAAAAAATATGTACACATGGACAGAGACAGTGGAATGATGGACAACGGAGACTCAGAAATACGAGAGGTGGGAAGGGAATAGATAATGAGAAATTACTTAATGGGTAGAATATATGGTATTCCGGTGACAGATGCCCTAAAAGCCCTGATTTGACCATTATGCGATCTATGCATGTAAAAAATTGCACTTGTACTCCATAAATTTTTAGAAAAATTAGATAAACGCAAAAAAAAATGTTTTAAAAAAAGAATGCTGTTGATGGCAGGGAACAGAAGTTCACAGGACAGGATAAGAATCGTCCCCATTTACTGAGTGCTTACTAACTGCAAAGCACTGGCCAAAGGGCTTCACATGAGTTACTTCATTTAACCACCAAGATAACACTATAAAGTAGGTATTTTGACACTCATTTTCAGAGGAGGGAGATGAAGCTGAAAACAATTATGCCATCCAACTAAAAAGAGTAGAGGCTGGTTTCAAATCTAGGCTGCCAACTTTCCAAGCCCTTTCAATTAACCAAAAATGATGTAGGGGGTTATTCAGTGTGTTGATCCCAACCAGCCTTCAGAGTTAGAATCCTATAAGGGATAGAGAGAGGAAAAAAAATGAGATTTGTTGTAAATAAAACTTTCAGGGATCAGAAAGGCCAAGTATTGCATAAATCCATAACATTAGAAAACCAAAAGTAAAATTATAATAGGGTCTTTAAAAAGCCAATTGCAACCATTCTCTGGCCCACTTGGACCCAAAGCAATCGGCCTTTTAAAAACCTACATGAAATATGAAGGAGGACACAGTATAGAACCCTGGGGATTTTTTTTTGTCCTCGAAGAGAGTGGATACCATAGGCTCAGAGCCAACCTTGGCAAAATAGGTATACATAGCTTCCAGCTTAGGAAATCTAAGCTCCGTAAAGGAAGGCAGGACATTCTAAGTCCAACAGGCATTTTTATTTTTTATTAAAAAGAAATGACCCAAAATATTGGGTTCCTTCTGTGGAGTGGAGGAGAAGCCCTGTGTGTTTGGAAGGGAGCTTTATGATTCAGGGAACTTGGGGACTAAATGGTCTACACTCCAACAAATCAAACCAATTATACTAATATTTATTTCAATAAACTATATGTAAACCAACCAAGTGTGGAAGACAGGTTGTAAAAATCCTCAGTTCTCCATGTTTTACCTTTCCCTGGTTCTCTACTCTTGGCTCTATAGTAGTGAAGAGCCCGTCTCATATCCCTGAACTCGGTCATGTGATTTGTTTTGGTCAATTAAATATCAGCAAAGGTGATGTGAGCAAAGTCTTAAAGCATGTTTGTATGTTTCCATTTAGTCTCTTGCTCCTCTGTTTCACATGCAAGCATGCCCTGGCTAGATTGCTCAAGAAAGAGATGTGCAGAGTAGACCCCAAATGTCCCAGTCAAGGTCTTAGACACGTGAGGGAGTCCAGCCAAGATCGGCAAAGTTACCCAGCCAAACCAAAGCTGATAACAGGCACATAACTAAGCCCTACGGAGCCCAGCTCAGATCAGCACAACCACCCAGCCAAACCATAATTTGTGAACAAAAATTTTTATTGTCATATGCATCTGAGGTTTTGTGGCTACTTGTTATGTTGCACTATTGTAGCAACAGATAACTGATACATTAAGTAATAGGAATTATATTTGGTGACCATTTCTAGATACTCTACAATTATTACCATCATCATAAATTTTCAATAAAAGATGTCCATCTCTAACCCCCAATTTCCCTTAAGCCTGATTTTCTCCTAGCTCTTGAGTTATTTTGAGAATCAAAAAATTTTCTCTATACCTTTTGGACTGAGCCCTAGTTGTCTACAGCAAAAGCCAGCTCAATCACTCATCCTGAAATTGGTTCTCCCTCCTTCCCTTCTTCACTCTCCCCAGTGTCTTGCTCTTGCTTCCTAGGATCACGTCCCAAAATTATCTCCTGCACACAAATCCTTTCCTCAGGTGCTGATTTTCAACAGAATGTAGGCTAAGGCATATGCACATACACACACACACACACACACACCCTGAACCATCTGAAAGAGGCTAAAGAAAATGCAACTACTCTTTTACTCTTCTTCCAGCTTGAAATCCCTTCATCCCATCCACATTCTTTTCTGCCCATCTTTAAAGCATCTTCAATAGCTTTACTGGTAGTTCTACAAGGGCTGTCCGGAAAGTATCCAGCCACATGACTGTTCTCATTATATTAACAATGGCTGGATACTTTCTGGACAGCCCTCATATAAGAAAATAAAACTCCCTTGAAAATGTCCCCCCCAAAATTTTCCTCAGGATCCAGAAAATGATTCCCTGTCCAATCAAGCACAGAGCTTCAGGAGGTTACTGAACAGGAGATATAATGAAAGAAGACCAGGAAACTGGAAGATATCATGTGTGACTCAGGCCTTAAAGGGTACATAGGATTTCCATATGCAAAGAAGTGATGTGGGCACAATCTGGGCTTGACACCTGAAATGTGAACGGCATCGCTTGTATCAGAGCTAGAGCGCATGTCTGTCTCCCTGGAAAGCAGAGACAGTGTCCTCTCATGACATCACCCCTGCCCTCCCAGAATGCCCAGCCATCACGAAACAAGCAGAAGTTATCGACACATCACCTAACCTACAAAGCAAACAAACCCCTGATCTTCCAAACTGCAGAAAATACAAACGAAGATCAAAATATATTTAACAACTGTAACATGCAGGACAGAAATCAATATTTTTTAGATTGTATTTAAAAATTCCACAGCTGAGTGAGCAAAGGCTGAGAACAGAGGAAATGGAACTGGATATAGCGAGGGAAACAGGACAACCCTGTAATCATCAAAGAGATGCAAATTGAACAAGATGCCATTTTTCTATCAAAATAGCAAAGAACTTCTAAAATAACCATGACCAATAGTGGTAGCTCTGTGTGTTGCTAGTGAGACCATAAATTGATAGAATATGGAAAGCCATTTCACTGTATTATCAAGAGGCTTAAATTTTTTTCATTCCCTTTGATTACATAATTTCATTTTTGAAAATCTATGGGAAGTAAATGATCCTAGACACAAAAGACAAACAAAAAATGTAAATTTATAATTATACTGCCGATTTATAGCATTATAATGGCAAAAATATGGAACATTGTCTTCTAATAAGAGAATACTAAAGCAAATTACAGCCTGTTAATGTAATGTAATAATGATATTATTATATAACCATTTAAGTGATATTATAAAAGATTTATAATAACATACATGCTTAAAATCATACAAAATAAAGCAGAAAACAAAATTATATATGCAATATGAACAATATTAAAGGAAGAAAAGCAATGGATGTATGAAAGTTTGAAGAAATAAACACTAAAATGTTAACAGGCATTGTCTTTGAGCAATAGTCCTACACTTTTCTATATTTTTAAATGTTTATAACAAATACATGCTTCATGGGGAAAATTAACTTTTATTGTTTATCTTTTCAAAGATTATTGGTTAAAAATTGCGTCTATATGGTGAAAACTAAAACTATATGAGAATACATATGCCCATAGGCAAGTACAAGGAAAAACATAGAAATATAAATATCTATTGCATTCAAATCTCAGGCCCAGAGTGATTTTTATTTTCTTTATGGTCTTCATAACATTGTTATGCAACACCACACACACACACACACACACACACACACACACAGATATTGTTGGATTGATTTGAAAAATACTAGTCCCTCTGCTCCATAGGAATGAATGCAAACAGATTTCTAAGACAAGGATGAAATTGTGGCAAGTCGATGCTCACAAATGTAAAATCAGGCAGGTCCTCGCCCAAGTCTGAATTAAAGATAGTCCAGAGAATTGGAAGCTTCATCTATGATTACTCTCCAAAAAATTAAAACACAGGCCTTTTGACTATCAGAATCTATTACACTAACAAGACCCTCAGGAAGCAAAGCCGAAGGAGAGACGTGCCAACACCTATAAACACGTTCACGTACATAAACACATTCGTCCTCAAATGATGGGCTCCAACGGGTTTGGCCACAGCAAGCGCATGGCCATCTCAGAAAAGGTCTGGTTTCCCAACTCTGGGCCCAGCTGAACAGTGGTAGCTACTTTCAATTTCTGGATAACAAACAAAGTCTAAGCGCTAGACTCCAAATGCAAGGTTTGGGGGAAAGGAGCTTGGGTTAAGCCAAACTGCAGTTCAATTTACTGAAAGCTTCAAAATATTACCAACTCTCTGTTTGAAATGCGTCAGCAACGGTTCATTTTTTTTCTTTTTATCAAAACACATTTAGACTGTGGCGAATGACAGCATAAATCTTAAATAGAAAAGATACAGGGGGAAAAAAGAAAAGACCACCCGGGTAGAGCATAACTGTAAATGTGTCCATAAAACTATATTTGAATTCTGATCTTATACACAGAAATGCATTTAACCTTCCCAGCAAGACGCTTTCACCAACTTCCAAAGAAAGTGTTACCAATTAAGCTAAAGAAACTTTAAGAGTCAATTTTAATTACACCAAGAGATGCTCCAATCACTTCCCAGCTCCAGTTGAAGTTTTTACTAGAGATGGCTGGAACCAATTTACGTGCTTTTATGTTGCGTCTAGACTTTAATAAGCGGTTTAAGCATGGAGCAAGCCGGTGCCAGCATCGAGCAGGCTGCAGTGTACCCTGCACATAGAAATACAATAAATAGCCCTGGGGTTCCATCCCAGCTCCTTCTTGCTGCTATCAGAGAATATCTCTCTGCAATGTGATTTCAAAAGCAACAGGATCCTGCCTTTGTGATAAGATTTTCAGCCCTTTTCTTTAACCTCGTTCAAGTTTTCCTCTCCCTCCTCAATACCAAATGCCTCATAAGATCATTCACTCTAGCCCTTCTCTTATTCTTAAAATTAACCAGGGGAAATGGAGATCAATGATTTGGAGACAGGCGTGCCTCCCGGGACAGAGCAACTGAAGCCAGGAGTCCAGGTACTGTTACCTACTAGCCGAGGGAACTTCTGCAAGTTAGGTGCATCCCTGCGCCTCCATATTCCACATTTGCAAAATGGGATTGCTCCCTGAGAGATTTTGTGTGGACGAAACACGATACTCTCTGCAGGTGGTCAGTTTTCTATGAGGCAGACTGAGGAGAGGATTCATGTATTAAGGACATGCTGGGCAGGAAAGAAGTTGAGCCGGGGGGGGAATTTCTAGCCTCTGCCTGATCCTATATGGAGCTCTAGAGCATAACTGTACCTCAGAGTTTGTCCTGCGTCAGGGCAAAGGAGCAGGGCTTTTGCAGTCCTACGGCAGCCAGTCCTTGGCTGCAGACAGTCAGGCTGGGGGTGGTGGGAAATGTAAACTCTCAGTGCAGGAGAGGCAGCTGTAGGTGCCCAGAGGCAAACGTCTACAGGTCACAGGTTCAACCTATTGGCAGAAGCTGGGATGGGTGCACGAAGCTGGTAGAGGGATCTGGGCAGGGCAGGGAAGTATTGTAAAAATAACTACTAACATTTTTTGAGTATTAAATTCCTCTTACAAAGCACTTGGCATGCATTAGCAAATAACTTCTGAAGTATGTTCGGTTACTATCACCATTGTGTGGTTGGGACAACTGAGGTTCAGAAGGACGAAGAAAATTGCTCACACTCACACACCCAGAAGTATTAAAGCCAGGTTGAGAATCCTGTTCGTGTAACTCCGAAGGACAGAGCCCAAGTCCCTAGCTACAACACCATTATCATCTCCGAAACATCTAAATTAGGAGCCAAAATGGTAACTACCTTCTGTGATTTGAGCACATAATGGGAATGAACAAAACTGGCAGGTTTTAGACAATTAAGTGAAACAAAACTCCAATCAAAAACTCTTTGACCACCTGATGTGACCCACACAGAGCTTGAGACTCCTGAATCTTCCTTGGATCTGTCTTATTTTTATAATTAGTATCAGAGGCTCCATAGAGAATCTGGCCAACATCCACTAGGGTTAAATTATCAAGTCTTTGGTGTGGAAACAACCTGCGTGCCCATCAATACATGAGTGGATTAATAAAATGTGCTATACATATACCACGGAGTTCTACTCAGCCACAAAAAACAGTGGTGATCTAGCACCTCTTGTATTATCCTGGATAGAGCTGGAGCCCATTCTACTAAGTGAAGTACCACAAGAATGGAAAAACAAGCACCACCTGTACTCACCATCAAATCAGTATTAACTGATCACCACGTAAGTGCACATACAGTGGTAACATTCATCAGGTGTCGGGCAGATATGGGGGCGAGGAGGGGATGGTTATATTCACACCTAATGGGTGTGGTGCACACAGTGTGGGGGATGGACATGCTTGAAGCTCTGACTTGGGTGGGACAATGGCAATATATGTAACCTAAACATTTGTACCCCCACAATATGCTGAAATAAAAATAAATAAATAAATAATTTTAAGTCTTTGGGACCCATTTTTCCACTATTTACAGTATAGGGTGGTAGCTCATAGAAGGAAGAAAATGAACTCCTGGTTCCACGGCCATCACAGACATTAACTAGAATGTGAAAGGCACCCCCTGGAGTTGTTCGATGCATCTGCCCTGCCTGGGTCTTACCACCTTTGAGCAGCATGGACCAGATTTCTGAGTTTGGTAGGGTTTCCTTCTCTTGATCTGACACTGACCTAATGACAGCAGGTGTCTTCGGTCATTGCTGGATAGTACATAATTGCTCCCAGATGAAAACAATCTTGTTAACTACTAAAATCTATCTGTGGACTTAACGTTTTCAGGGATCTCTGCACAAGACTATAAAGGTGTGAGTGATACATTTTAGAATGAACCATATGAAATTGTCATTTTTGTAGTTTAACAACAGTTGAATATCAGCAAATTCACATGGTTCAACTCATAGGTCACTGAGAGCAGACAAAAGACTTCATGGTCATTTCAAACAGCTGAACGGTGTGCAATGTGAGTACATGGGCACAGCGGTTTGTCAAAGCCAGTGCTGTCCTTCACCAGAGTGGTGGCTAAATGACAATGGATAACTAAAACTGGAAGCAAGTAGTCTAGAAACTTTGAGCCAACTAAACACTTCAGCAAAACAAAAAGAAATTTTTGTTTTATTACTGATTTTTCTCTAATTGGCCTTATTATAGAAGTGGTGTAATCATCCAAAGGAAGGTGACAAAAAGAGGAAAAAGAAATAAATGATAAGCCTGGTTAACTTTCAGACTGGATGACAAATGCCAAACATAGACACCCAACCTGCCTTCCTCTCATGTTTGCTGCTGCAGCATATGTATGAATTGCACATATCATTAAAAAAAAAACTGTATTCCAGCTAATCTGTATACATATAAAACTTGAAAACTCAAGATTTAAAAGGCAAAATCAGGACTGTTCTTCTATCACTAGCAAGAGTTATCATTAAATCTCAGATCTGGGAGTGAGAGACGGCTCCCAGTCCAGGGATGGCAAATGGTGTCAACATGCATGATGCGTTGAATCGATTGCTAATGCCTGCCTAGAGCACTGAGTAGAGGAGTCTCAGGGCTTATTTGGGCTCGCTGGGAACAAATATCATGATCAATTGTTCATTTCTATCACAGGCATCAGAGAACTGGTGGTCATAGGCCATGATCTAAGTGAAACAACTCAGACTCAGAAAGACAAACAGTGCATGTTCTCATTCGTAAGTGGGAGATTTAAAAAATTTTGCACACATGTACGTAGAGAGTAGAATGATGGACATTGGAGACCCAGAAGGCTGGGGGCAGGGATGATGAGAAATTATTTAATGGGTCCAATGTATGTTATTCAGGTGATGGATACCCTAAAACCCTGACTTGACCACTACACAATCTATGCATGTAACAAAATTGCACTTGCACCCCATAAATTTATACAAAGAAAAAAGAACAAAGAACTGGTGGTCACACACACACCACACATTTATCCTCCCTGACCTGGGCATGACGCCCTCACAGTCTCAGTTTGCTCATCTGTAGAGGAAGACACTCGAACTGTGCTATATCTGAGAAACTTCTGCGTCCAACACTCCAGGGTTTTTTCCTGATTAGCTATGAATATGATCTTGTGTTTGATATTCTGTCACAGACTCCTGGTTGCCCAAGGCTTCTGATTACAAAGAGCAGCAATCCAATGATAGCTACCCCTTTCCTTATTTCTTGGCACTTTGAGCTACCTCTCCTGCCCTCCTCAGACCTCTGCTCAGACCCACTCTAGCATGTTGTTTCAATCATGTGGTAACAATAGATGCTCCGGATCATGCCCTTAAACAATATCCCACAGAGCTTTGTCACATTCCCAACTCTGTGAATTTGCTACAGAAAAGCTCAGATTGTTCCATTTGGGAGTTGGGCCACTAGAAACCCTATTAACATCATTCCCATTACCTTAAAAAGTGATCACTTTTAGGTCATTGGAGAAACTAGATGGGACATGTGTGAAGACTTTATGTCTCCCAAACACATAATGTTGATTAGCTTCTTCCACACAAACATGGCAAAAGTAATGATGACAGTAGTGTCTAGTTGTTGAGTCCCGTGATACACCAGGCCCTTAGGAACATAAACCCACTTCATTTATACAACCCTCCCTGAAGCTGAGAGTCTGTCCTGGATAATGCATGGTATGTTTGCATCCACTATACCTGCATTCCCTGCAGCAGTCAGTCAAGGTTCCATCATGTAAGACCTGGACCACTCAAAGAGTTCACTCTCAAGAATTAAATGAAGGGACTGTTTATAAAACTGTGGTCAGAGTTAAGGGAACCAACTAGGGATGGTGAAGCACCCAGGGTTCAGCAAAAGTGGGAATCCATTACCATACATAGGCTTGAAGAAAAGAGCTGGTACTAAAATGCTAGAGAGAGTTGTCGCCATGGTGGAGGGGCTGATGAGCAGAGGCTGTGGACCCTGCCAAAGCCATGGCCAGGTGGCAGGAGAGGTGGGCAAGGAAGGATAAATACCCCAACATCTCTCTCCTCCATCATCTGATCTCCTTCCAATGCTTGCATTGGCTACACCTAATGGGGAACAAGACAGCAATGGGGCACAGGCAATGTAGCTGGTAGAGCTCATCCTTCATGGTACATAGCAGGGCAGAGAAGGGTGGAGAATGCATCTGGAGGGGCAAATGGAGATGTTCAAGAACAGTTCCCTCCTAAGCAAAGTAGCCATGTTTAATGTCATGCCACCCTCTTGACCTGGCCACTGGAGATGATTCCAGGAATCCAGAGCCAGTTCTGAGGACGCCTGGCATGAGGACTCTGACTGATGGGTACTCCGTACTGGGTGGCAACCTCCTGATTCACTGGGATCCTTTCTGTTGGTGAGGATTGACTGTAAGACAAAGACAGGGAAAGAGTGATAGAACAAATAGAAGAAGAAAAAAAAAACATGTTGGCAGAGTAGAGACAGGCTTACAGAGATAGGAGGAAACTCTGCCATGAAAACGGCAGGACATCTTATGAAGGGGCTGCTGTATCCTGTGTGATGATCACTGGCCACATTTCCTGAGGAGTCTGCATTCCTTGTAGTAATCCCTGATCTCCAGGGTAACCTGAGCCTGCCTTTGATCCTAACAACCTGAAAGGCTCCAACCAGCAAAGCACAATTACCCTGATACTACAGTTGAGGTAATTGAGCAAGAAGAATTAAGAATATACCCGAGCTGACACAGAAAATAAACGCCCACAAAGGAATCTAAGCCTGGTTCCATCTGTCACAAGCCCATGGGCTCTCCACGGAGCACATTGCCGGTTGTACCCCAAGGCAGGGCTGTGCCCCAATAACAGAATTCAAGGACAGTTTTCTGATTTTCCCAAGAAAATCCCCCAATCATTGTAGAATTTCCACCACTACCAGCTGATAAATGTCCATGCTTTCCTTTTTTTTTTTTTCTTCTTTGCTTTTTTTTTTTTTTTTTTGGTGATCACAGCCTTTTAAGAGCCATTCATAATGGTCTGCATAACTCTAGGATGTTAAGAGCACCATCTTAGGGCTGTTGGCAGACGTTCCTGGCTAAAATGACTTTCTGGAATACGAGAAAGATATTTCACGCCAGCTTCCATTTCCTTTCCTAGATCCCTCAAGACCTGAATATGACTAAGGCATGCTCAGAACAATATGTGACACAAACACTTGAACTTAGGAAGAATAGAAACTATTTCAATTATATGCATAATAAAATATTGCATATTCCACTCCTTCAGCTGGTGGAAGTATTGTAAGCTATGGGACCATAGCAGAGCAGTTGGAAGATTTTGGTAGGCTGCTGAGGACTGGGAAATGTGTAGAGAAGACGTCAAGATCTGCAAAAGGTGTCTGAGCCGTCCTAGCTCATGGAGACATATATTCTAAGACAGTATAAGCACGTGCTCTGTAGTCCGCAAACGGTTCCCTTATGGTCTTGTCATTAATTTGAAGGGCAAGTTCATTTCCACAGGTCAAGCTTCGCAATGAAGTTAAGAACCCAGTTTGGCAGTGGAAAAAGCTCTAGAATGTTTTTCCACATTCAAACCAGGGCTTCCTTATCAAGTTCATCAAAGCGTTTTTAAAAAATACAAATGTCTTACCAATTTGCCCAGGAAGAATAAATCTTCGCAGCCACCTCAAAGGCTTGACAACTGTATTTTCATTGTGTGGAGCTGGGTGGGGCCCCCTGAACTGGGCTTCCTAAAGGGACCCAGCCCTTCTGCGCACCGTTTCCAGGCCTGCCACTCCAGCGAGAGCGATCAAAGGGGAAGGAAAGCGGAGCCGCTGAGCCTTGAGGAATAAAGCTAAAACAACAGATTTGTTTCTTGGCTTCTCTCTTAAATCCGTTCAGAGTGTTTAAAGCCCTGTAAGGAAACGCTTTGGGGCCCTGGATGTGAGAGAGGCACATCTAAACCCTTTCCCAAGAGGAAATCTCTCACCTCGGTGGGGTAAATTAGCTCATTAAGAGCAGCCAGAAGCAGGCAGGAAACCTGGGAAGTGGGAGCTTTAATTCAAAGCACAGAAAATTATAGATTTCTTTACACATTAAAAAAGCATTTATCTTGGCTGAAAATGAAACAACTTTTCAATGATCAACACATGGTTTAAATCTGCTTTACTAATTTATATCTTTCCACCAGTCTGTCTAGTTGTTCAGCTACCAGGAAATTCAATTATATTCGATACATCTTTTTTTTGAACACCTACTATGTGCCTCTGGCACATTTATAAATTGCATGAACACACACAAAAAAATTAGAAGGCAGATGTCCTCCCTCTTGTTCAAGAGGCGAGACTCATGTATTAAACACTGGGAGACACGTGCATTTCCCTTCTCAATAGACACTTAAGTATTTTTGATAACGTCAGGCATTGAGCTCAGTTGAAAACAATACAAAATGGAATATTAAACATGCTGCATTCAGTGGACTCAAGTGCTAAGATGTACAGAAAGAATAACAGGTCAAGGGGAGGTAGGTGGATTGAACAGTAGAGGGTGAGATTTCTCTGGAAGGTTTCCTTAGGGAAACAGGACCTAAACTGACATTGAAGGAGGTCAGTGTATTGTAGAAGCAAGAGCGACCCCTAGAAGATTCGGCTTTAGTTTCTGCTCCGCTGCTGGGACCTCAGATTATCTCAGTTCTCAGGCCTTAATTTTCCTGTTTAAAATCAGCACATTGTACTAGGATTATTCATTCATTCATTCATTCATTCATGATTCTGGACCAACCATCCCTGCCAGAGGGTCTTGACTTTTTATGATGAAGTCTTTGGGCCTTTTTTCTGGACTACTTTTGATACAAAAAATAATAAAATAGATAAGACTACAAAGGAAACCAATGAGATTGAAAAAATATTTCTCCAAATATTTTAAAACCAAATTTGTGGTTTAGTAATAAAGTGTACCTTTATTAACACTTTACTGACTAAATCCAATGGTAGGCTTAATAACCACTGCAATTTCAAAGCAGCTAACTGTCCATGTTATTTCAAGGTCTCTGTAATGCTTGACCTGTGATATGTAAGTCCCTGCGATTGCTATTAGTGACGACAAAGTCATAGAGCCCACTAAAGCCACATTTTGTGGCCCATATTCATGACTGAAGGAAATGCTAAGTTTCAATTTGAGATGAGTTAAAATAAAGTCACATCAGGGCCAAGTGGGGACTTGGTCCCCAGACTCCTGGTTCTCCCCTCCTTGTTTCCCACATTGTAATCTATTGTCTCACTCAGTGGACACAAGAAACACAAAGAAAAGTCTCTCTGTGCAAATGCATGATCTCCTCTGACATAGAATGTCACCCCAGACTCCCATCCTCACTGCTTTGACCCAAGGCAGGTAGGAAAGGCCTCTGCTCTCCACAAGGAGCTCAGACGTACTTGGTGCCATGACAAATCCTTGTTATTAGCTCCCTTTCACTTTTCAAGCCATCGAGGTTGGCTCTGGAGGAACACAACATGGGATAGGTACGCTTTATTGGAGAAAAGGCCAAGAAGAATGTAGACTATGGGAAGTTCCAGGAGAAATGCCATGGTGCCAATGGCTTGGCATCTGATGGTTTTATGTGTGGTGGCAGGATGAGGTGGGAGTGGGAATAAACCTAAATGGACCGCAACAAGGTGCCACGGCAGTGGAGAGGCTCGGAGGAGAACTGCCATTTTGCTCAGAGTAGAACTACGTGACAGCCCAACTGAGGCAGCCGTGGTGCCCTGGACAGTGTGGCCACCTGACACAAGGCCAGGAACAAGAACTGGGAAGCTTGGGACTTAGTCTCAGCACTAATCTACATTGCTTGAGTCTGTCGAACTTCAGCCTCAACATTAGTAAAACTAGATTGATAAAGTGTATTTTCATTTTCCCCTCTCATATCTCAAAAATAAGTTAGGCAAATGAATAACAGTAATAATATGTAGCATACTCAGTAGGCTAATGTTTATATCAGTTTTTATTTATTAGGTCTAGGCAGAGAGTCCATGTGGGTAATTATGCTTGAACATAGTATCAGCCTCTTTGAAAATGGTACCATGTACAATCAAGAGCTCAAAATTATCTTATTTGATGAAATTTGAGGAAACTCCTCTATTTGAGAAAATATCACAGTAGCCTTTGGGTGTAAGACCAGAGGGTCTCCTGCTGCTTGCAAGAATGGAATAGTATAGGCACATCTGCGTAGAATATGCTTCACTCAAAATGATTTAAACCATAATTAGACATCTCACGTCTTCTGCCATGCTTTTGATTAAGCAAAATAAGGAGTGTGAACATCTGACAAGTTTAAGACTCAGGCCCCTCTTGTTTGACACTCTAGCCAGTCTGCTGACGCCATTCCTGGATGCGAAATGAATTCTAATCAAAGACATGCCCATTCCAATTTGAGACGAACCATCATGGTGGTTTATAGAAAACTTCCTTTCTGCGCTGACCCACAACCTAAACAAAAGGTCAGAATCATTTAAGTTGCTTCGAAATGGACAGTTGTGATACAAGCCAGCAGTGTGGTGTGGATGAAGTCCCGTGCAATTCCTTTGTAGGCTGCAGAGCTAAGTAAACACCATGAAAGCCTGCTATTGTTTACTCTGATACCGTAGTCAGCACTTTGGAATCATTAGCTTTGGGCCTTTGGGTAAAGCTGCTTTTTAACTTCTCCATTTCACAGTCAAGGTCGACTTCTCCTCCAGCCAGCAGACCCACGTCCCCCCTCACGTACACATGTTCACTCTCACAGATGTCAACAGGAGGGTCTCCGGAGACCCGCAGGCCGGATGGGGGTTAGCTCCCTCTCTCCTCTTTTACCTGAAGATTAAACGCGAAGGAGTCAGAGTTGGGGTTTATCAAACACAAAAGCCCCAAAGCAAAAAATAATACATTCGAAGTGAACTCCAGATGGATCCCAAATTTCTTCATCACGGAAATTTTATTAACATCAAACAGTATAATTGGAGACATGTTAAATTATCTTCTCACCAAGTCGGCCAACTGAGATACAAAACCCTCTGCTTCAAATGTCACTCCTTTTTGAGGAAGGTAGTGGCCACATATTACCAATGGGACTTAAGAAACAAATTACCATAATGCAGAGCCCTCCTGCCCTCCATATTTGCACAAAGACCATATGTATGTGTTGATCTAGAAGGCAGGAGACTTCACCCCCAGCCATTCAGACACTGAATGCTACCTAGTGAGGTGACTTCCATGAGTCTTTGAAGCTCTCTAGATATGTGTTTTTATTTCTTTTAAAAAAAGAATGACCCCAAAAAGCTCTAAAATTCTTTGATGTCTAAGAAACAAGTGAGAGAATATAACTTCCACAAGTCCATAAGCATTGCAAGAAGGAACTATAAACTTAAAATAAATCCTCTGGAATGGTATTATCTTCAATTATGAAGTACAGGACATTAATCATTAATACCACACCACTGACAAAGAAAGATACATCAAGTAAGTAATGGGACTTTCTGGGCTGTGCCTAAGGTGCAGACCTGAGCAGCTAGGCTGGTACAACACCCACACTAAGAATTAACTGGATGTACAGCCAAGGCAGCCAAACCTAAGATGCCTGGGATTAGGGAAGAGAGAGAGAACATAGGCACAGCAAGTCTAGAAAGTTCTCCAAGGCCAGGAATCATAGCTCAGGCTCTTTGACAGGGCAAAGAATATTGCAGGCTGTATTTGCAGTATCCTGGGTTCATTTGCAAGTATACAAGAGCTGTATTCCACACAAAGGGTTGGTGTCCAGTCCAGTTCATGGAAACCTGCTCAACAAAGAACATCCTCCCTGAAGCACAGTAGTTATAGAATCATTTAAATAAGACTCAGAGACTCTATGTAAAAATGTTTCCAATGAAAAGGACCTTCCAAGTGCTAGGAAGAAAGCAGTGCACACCTGCCCCGTCTCCCCACACGCACACTAGAGTTTCTCTCATCCTCAACTGTGCATTCAAAATGGACATTAATATTATACTATAGCTAGCTCAGATAAAAGCAGTACCCTGTGCACTCTGCTGGCAATGACCCTTTCAAGGGGTAAAAACGTCTATGGATTGGTCAAAGTCATCTGCCAAACTTGTGGCAGTAAGACACATGTTATGGATCTGCTCCAAGTATACAAGTTATAGCATGCTACTCACCCCCCTGAAAGACTGTGGAATGGATTCTTAGGATTGATTGATTGGGTGATTGGTGAATGGGTTCATCGGTTGTTCTAATGATTAGTTGCCTAGTTAAGTTGTCATTCCAGGTTTTTGTTTTGTTTTGCCTGGTTTTATATAATTTTTAAAAATGGTTATTAGGAATTAACTAGACCACCTAAAATATGATGCTTCTAGAAAAACAAAACAGAAGCATATTTTCCTGACTTTGGAGTAGGCAAAGATTTCTTAGAAAGGGCCCAGACAGTAATAAATAGAAAAGAAAATGATAAATTGGACCCCATTAAAATTAAAATTCTGTGCTCATCAAAATATATTTAAGAAAACAAATACATTAGCAACAGCTTAGGCAATAACAACTCTGAGAAAAAAACTCGTATCTAGAATATATAAAGAACTCCTACAACACTACAATAAAAAGACAAAACTCAATTTTTGAAATGGATGAAAGACTTGACACACATTTCACAAAAAACATATATACAAATGGCCAATAAGCACATGAAAACGTGCTCAAGAAGATTATGACTATCAAGGCAATCAATGCAAACTAAAACCGCAATGAGATGCTATTTCACACCTATAAAAATGGCTAAAATGAAAAAGACTGACAATGCCAAATGTTGGTGAGGATGTGGATGAAATGGAACTTTCCCATATTACTGATAAAAGTATAAAATAATACAAACACTTTGGAAATTATTTGACAGCTTCTTAAAAATTTAAATATGCATTTACCCAATGACCCAGCAATTCTACTCCTAGGTATTTATCCAAGAGAAATGACAACATATGTCTCTAAAAAGATTAAAAAAAAGAATTTTCATAGCTACTTTATTCATAATAGCTTAATGCTGGAAATACCCTAATGTTTCCATCTACAGGACAATGAGTAAACAAACTGTGGCATCCTCATACAATGGAATACACTCAGCAATAAAAAGCAACAAAATTATTGATACTTGCAACAACATGGATGGATGAATGGATCTCAATATTGTGCTGACTAAAGGAAGTCAGACATAAAGACCATATGCTATGTGATTCTGCTTGCATGAAGTTCTAAAACAGTCAATAGGAACTATAGTGTTAGAAATCAAAATAGTAGTTGCCTCTGTCAAGGGGAGGTGACTACCTGATAAGGAGCCCAGAAGAACTTTCTGAGGTCATGGAAATGTTCTGTGGGTTACATGTCAAAAATAATTGAACTTACACTTAAGATCTATGCAACTCACTGTAAGTAATTTATATGTCAGTGAAAATATAAAAAAATAAAGAATGGGCCATCCTGGGGGGGGAGATGATGACATAAGGATGAAAATGACAATATTCCAATCCTCGAGGACTTCCAGAGATGGAGGAGAAACCATCTCTCTGACAAGATCAAAAGAGACAGGGCAGGAAACGATGGAGTTACTGAACACATTATATGGCATATATGTGGCCTCCCTTTTTTGAGCCCTGGTAACTAAAAAGAATTTTTTTAAAAAATCAATTGATTAAATAATCCTCAATCTAAATTAACTGTTGGATGGGGGTAAGGGGGAAGAGGCTAGCGTGGCTGTCACCAGACAATGAGCGTCAAGATTACAGACTCCAACATCACTAGTTTGGTGTGGACTGCTTCATAGATTGTGTTCCAAGGGCTTTGAGTTTTAAGATTGTCTATTGCAATGAGGTCAAGAAGCCCCATGAATCTTCTGCATAAGGCACAATAATCTGCATGGGTCCCATAGACCTTGAAAATATCTTTTCCACTGTCCTGCTTAGTACCCAAATGCTCACATCACACATGTCTTTGGGTTCCAGCAGAGATGTACACTTAGAAACCCAATACCCTACATCTTCCCCACAGCCCACCTCTAACTCGTAATATTTGAAAGCTTTGTCTTCCCTTTGCAGAAATTCTCCCTCAAGTGTCACCCTTCATATCCTCCCACAAGCTTTTACTTGTACTTCCTGCATCCTAAAAGACACACCTCAGAATCCAGAATGTACGATGGAACCTAAGAAGGGAAGCTGGTGCACTGTAACACCTGGAGACCAGGCTAGGGAGACCAACAGGCTGAACAAAACGCCCTCAATGCTCTGATCCCTAAGCTTCTAGACGATTTTCCTGCAGCCAGTGTCCGTTGACTATTAAAACATCATGGTGACACTCTTCTTTGAAGTGTCAGAGTCACCAAGCAATCAAGCCACCCCCTTCATTATTCCTGCAGGTCACCCTGTCTCAACGAATGCATAGCAACAAACCAGCCTGACTGATACAAACAAACACGCTTCAGCCCAACAGGAGATCCGAAAACATTTCAAAAATAAGAAACCACAAGCGCAGAAAGATAGAGTTGTATATTTAGCCCTTTGTGAAAAAAGAAAAAAAAATCAAACCTGAGAATAAATCCACCTGTGGGTCCCTATCTCTATTGAGGTCACCAAAAATCCCTCCTCTTTATTTGCAAACAGTTGGGAAGCCACAGAAGGAAGCCGGCAAATAAAGCAAGATTAATGGCTGATCTGTCATCTGGGAAGGGCCAGGTGAGCCTCCACACCTCGGCCAGAGGAAGCAAACTAGAGGAGGCGGGCAGCTGATTTATGGGGTTGTGAGCAGACTAATTAGAGCCTCATGGCGGGAGATAAGGGGGTCCAATGACATTTGGGAAAAGCCAAGTGAAAGGTGGGGACACAGCAGAGAACTGAGAGCGCACGGCCAGCTGGAGGTGGCCCAGGGCCTGCAGAGACATGCTGCAGAAGCAAAGCGGAGGCACTGTACGCAGATTCCAAGGAAATCCTGTGTTTGGAAAGCTCCCAGAAGCCACAAGGCAAAGCCACCTCAGATAAGGTCTGAAAACAAAGTCCTTGTGGCTCAGTTTTGAAGAGTTGCCTCCATGTGCTTGCCAGTGTGCTAGGGTCACCCGGCACCCTCCCTCCTGTTTCCCTCCTCCCCCAGCTTGCTCAGGGCTCCATTAGGTTGGTTTGTCCTTGCAGAAATTGTCCCCCAAGATGTAGCCTTCACTTGGAAGGTCCACACACACTCCGGCCCCATTTGCTTTCCCCAGACTCCCAGCACCCAGGGAGGAGCCATCAGGGACACAGCAGGGCCCACCCTGGGCCTGGAAGGGGCAGAGGAACCCAGGGAGGGCAGGCCGTCCACGCCACATGCCCCTGCGAGAAGCCAGTGCCCAGGGCAGGCACTGCGTCAAGGGGAGGGTCTCAAGAGGTCATCAGAGAGTGTCTGGAGAGGAAGAGGTGGGAAGGAGAAGACACCCTGTCTTACTTTCCTGGGGACTGTCACCTCTTCCCAGCACAACTGTGCGCCATTTGCAGTGTGTGTGAGTGTGTGTTTGCATGCACGTGTGAGCACAAGCCTGCAAGGGCTCACTCTCCTCTCACATCCTCCCAGTGCTAAAGCTGGGTTCTGGCTGCCTTTACTGGGGTGTGTCATTTGGGTGCAGGAAACAGGCACAACATCCTTCAAGCATCAGCCTAAAACACAGCAGTCTTTTCCTTCTCTCACTGTAAAAATGTGAACAAAGAGGAGGCCGAGAAAGAGAGAGAAAAAAAGAAAGAAAGGGAGGGAGGAAGAGAGAGAGAGAAAAAAGAGAGGAGAGAGACAGAATGAAAGCAAGCAAGCCAGCAAGCAGCTGGTGCAAGACGTACCAGGCTTTTCTCTCATTTTCCTGTCTTTTAATAAACCACTGTAGCGGCCTGTGACCGCCCTCTGTTATCCCTAAATGCTCAAGCAAACAGCTTTTCTTTGAGACCATTCAAGTGGCTGCCAGGGAGGCAGGGGCTAAGCAAGCAGGGCGCGCCAGCAGCCCGCCCGCCTGTAATTCAGGTAGAAAAGTAGGCATGAAGTCAATATTCATGGCGCGGGGTAAGAATCGCCAGCACACAATGAAATGGTAATGAGCCGGCTCACAAAGGAGACAAGCCGGATAATCAGCTTTTAAGGAGGTGCCGCTGCCAGGGCCCGAGTGGTGGCCCAGGCCGGTGGGCCCACCATCTGCGGGCATTGGCAGGGGGCCGGTGGGAGCCCCGGCAATCTCGCCAGGCCCTCTGCCCTTGGCCTCGCCTCTCTATTTTATCCTCATCCTGGGGCCTCAGGGAGCCTAAAATGTGAGGACAAATAGCCACTTTGCAGCCACGGCCCCCTTTTCTGGCTTTCAGACGAGTCAGGGCGAAGGCTGGCAGATGGGAGAATTGTAAACCCTGCAGCTGTACCTGGCACACGTGCTAAATGCACTTGGGGTCATTACCTGACTAGCTCAGGGCACCTGAGCAGGAAGTCTTAATGGAAATAACAGACACCAGGGATTTATATAATATATGTGGGTAAATTCAAACATACAAATGAGTTTATTTGTTTTACAAGAGTTCATTTAATGCACCTTTCTAGGCAAGTTTTTAAATCTCTTCAATAAAATTAGAATCAAAGAAGGGTCAAAGTGAGATGAAGCCATCAGATGCACGGCCACAGGCAAGCTGCTTTGGACAGCCGTGGCCACGCTCCAGGGCCATCGGTGGCTTTGGATCGGAAGAGAATTGTTTTCTGCAATACTTTCAGTTTGATTTCTTTTTCGATGTTTTCTACTGATGTCTGTTTTGAGGTCAACCCAAAGTGAGGCTTTCAATAGAGTTTCTGATTATTCTAGAGTAAAGCTACTGCAGCTACTAGCCACATGTGGCTATTTAAATTCAACTTAAATAAACTTTAAAATTCAGTTTCTCAGGCCACTAGCCCCATGTCCAATGCTCAATGGCTACATGTGGCTAGTGGCTACCATATTGAATGGTGCAACTATGGAATATTGCCACCATTGGAGATAGTTCTATTGGGCAGCTCTGGTCCAGATGATATGAAGGTGATTAAGGACAGATTTACAGGGAAACACCTGAGGGACAAATGGAGGAAAGAGGACAGTGAATACAGACTGGGGAAACTGGGCCATAAAATCAGGAAGAGAACCGGGAGACAGAATTCCCAGCAAAAAGAATTCAAATTAAGCGTTTAATCATGAGCTCAGCAGTTAGCAAAGAGACAACACACACCCAGCACAGAACTAACTTGCGTCCAAACCAGCTTCCTCCAAATCCCTGCATTCATGCCGCCACGAAGACCTTGAAAAGGAACCGTTTTCTTACAGCCACAAGTATGCCCCAAACATGTCCCTGCCCAGAAAGGAAACCTTGAGAAGGACAAAGGACAGCAACAGTTAGGGAAGCAGATGCCCAGAGGCTTGCTTGCCCTCCCTTCCATCAGGAGAAGCCTTTAGAATCGCACTCAGACAAGGCACACGCCTGTCTGTCCCCGCACGCACCTCTCCACCAGGCGGCTGCCTACATACCTACGCAACTTCCTGTTTGCTTGTGCAATTACCTACGGTTCACACAAGAATGCATGTTCTGAGTGCAGCCTTTGCTGGCCCGCACATGTATGTGCATATTTTGAAGGTGCAAATAAGGCGTTGAGCATAGTTTTTTAATGTAGCCCTGAGGGGTACATTATTCTGACCAGCACTAACATAGCCGTCCTACATTAAGGCATGGACTTCAGGACCCACTAGAGGCCACGGTGTTAAACAAGCAAACAACAAACCCAGCTTCCCCGTGTGGCCCAAAGCTTCCTTATGCCCTTCACTCCTGTCTCCTCCTGTTAACGTCCCACGGCCTCGAGTGCCCACCTCATCCTAAAAGTCTCTCCAAATCCTTCCCCAGGCTCCTGCCTCATACCCCAGGTATTTATATATGTATCTGGGTATGCCCCCCCTGTTTAATCATGACCTTGTCTTTTTAACCTTTGTCCACCCCATAATGTCACGCATCAGCTTTTGAAATGTGTCCCAGCACACCTTCTTTTAAAATGAGTTCCTCGGGCATAGAGTCTGTGACTGTAGCAGAGTCTAGCTGGGTGTTCAACAAACCGTTTTCTCTCTTCCCTCCAACCAAGCTGGACCACATTGCCCAGCCTCCCTTGCAGTTCCCTTCAGCAGTGTGACCAAGTTCCTCCAGCCATCAGAAAGGGGGCAGAAGTGATATGTACGACACCTGTGGATTGAGGCAATTAAGAATAGATATTTCTTCTACATATTCACTCTCTTCTCTCATCTACTAGCTAGAAACAGAGGACCCAGTAGAAAGCTCCAGGGCCTTGCATGGCACAGCAACCAGCCAGAACAAGCCTGGGTATCCAAATGACAGTGTGGAGCGGGGTGTCTCCCACTCCCCTGCCCACCCTTATTGGACTGTGATAATAACAAGAAACAAACCTCATGGTGTTAGGATCCTAAGATTTGAGAGTCATTAGAGCAATCAGCTTACCCTGTTGTGGTAAACTGATTGCAAAATTCAGCCAAGCTGAGTTAACCAAACTCAGCCCAGATCAGCAGAACTTCCCAGCCAACCAACCCATAGATGCATGAAAAATCATAAGTGGTTGTTTTAGGTCACAAAATTTTAGAGTTCTTTGTTACACAGCAAGAGATAACTGACACACCTGACTTACACAGTCATTATTTTAATAGATTATTGTTCAAGCAGTGAGATTTATTAGACCCATAACCATTCATCTTCTAAGAAACATGCATTTTATTTGGGATTTATTTTGCAAACAATTCCCTCAACAGTCTTTAAAAAAAGAAAAAAGAAAAAGGCTAACTCTCATGCATTACAAATATCCCAGAGTCTCTACTAATAAAGGTTGATAATATTTCAGAACTGACAGTTACCTCTGCGGGTTCAGAGACAGGGAAGGAATTTGATGATTCTGAGAACTTGTATTTAATTTACAATCGAACGGCACTGAGTAGGAATTACAACAGCTCTTAAATGGTGGTGTTTTTCTCTGTAATAATAACTGTTATGCCTAATAACATGTCTTTCTCCTTTGTGGAATGAAGCAAGGTATAAATAGAAATAACATTCCCCCCCCCCACATTCACACTTGAAAAAAATGGAAGCAGGTGTTTCTTAAAAGTTAGTGTTTGATTTAACATTGTTTCAATATTAGCTCACAAGACTAAGCCTTTTGCCATCATATTGATCGTTTGAATTACTAGTTTTTCTGCTTGTTTGCAAGGTCTCCTTGAGTAGTCTATTTTTGTCTGACAGTGTTTTTTTTTTTTTTTTCCCCAGTGGTTACATATAAGGAAGTATCCACTTGGTTTGAGCAGCACATCTTGTCTGCAACAGTGCTTCTCAAACTTTAAATTTTCATACAAATCACCTGAAGATCTCCGAGCCATGTTCCACAGTGTTCCAGAGCACCTCCCCAGGACTGAACTCCCGCTACCCGCAGCAGTAACTGGCTTGATTACATACGCTTTATTTTTTCCTTCCCCTCTCTCACTTCCCCACTCCCTTGCCTGTGTTTCCTGCAATCCTCTCCCCAGCAACCTATTGGCACCAAAATCCTTGTCTTAGGATTTGCATCTGGGAAATCCAAACCAAGGTGCAGGGGTGGCAACTTTGTGGAAAATAAAGCTATCATGAGGTTCCTTTCATTCTTTTTGATATGACAACTGAATTTTTATGTGACTGCCTTAGTTTGGGTTTCCCCCAAAAGCAGGCTGTGAGAAAAGGACTGGGGTGTAGGTAGTTTATTTGAGAGGTACCCCAGGAAGCAGAAGTGAGAAAGTGGAGCCATGAGACAGGGAAGGGAAAGAAAGCCAATAGAAACTGTGTTCAGGAGTCAGTTGCTGCGGGGAACTGTAAGCACAACCCCACCAGGGCCCCCCTGAGAGGCTTATGGAACACACCCCAGAACTGTGCACCGAGGGGCAAGAAGCCAGGTGTCCATTCACCCCTCCTGGGGGGTGAGTTTCTGGGTTTCCCAGAGCACCCACGAGCAGCACAACCATGTCCCAGTCACAGAGGCTCCCAGTATTTAGGGGAGCTGCCTGCAAGGGACCTCCAGGGAACCAAAGGCATCTGCCATCGACTCTGCAGGATTCGTACTACATTAAAATGCTGCCCTGTTCAACAAATGATAATTTGGCAACTCCTCCACAAAACCACTTTGAGCCTCTCCAGTATAGAGCTTGACTTGTTTTGGCTTCCTTGAGAGGTACCCCTAAACTCTATCAGCTCCCATTGCAAAGCTTCTAGATAAACCGAAAAACAAGAGGGGTGAGAAATGGAAGCAGTAAAAGAAAAATGAGTCTGAAACCTGCCCACCCTGGTCATGCCACGAGCCCAACTGAAAATGCTCTGTGGGCACGTCAGTTCCATGCCTGCCCTGTCTTCAACACCCTCTCCAAGCGGCCACCATGCCTCATCCCGGAGTCCAGGCTGCTGTTAGGCTCATGGGGCCGCACAGGCCCTTTCTTTGATGCCCCTCTGTTCAGTGTTACCGAGACCACCTGACCAGGGGGCCCCGAGGTCAAGGCACTATCAGGGGTAAGGTTTCTTAAGTGCCATGTGTGAGACACCATCTGACACTGTTTATAGATCGATTTAGCCCCTTATGGGCCATGGGACAGAAGTTAAAAGCATTGCTTTTGGAACTCAAACGTGTTAACTTCTGAAGTGATGTTTGAATTAAGAAGGGCCCACAGTTTTGATCTGCCGATTAGAGAAAAGAAAAAAAAAAAGAAAGAAAGAAAGATGGATCATGGACTAAAAAATATTTTTTTTCTGGAAGGGAAATCACATTATTTTCACTAAAAGCAAGAGACCAGCCTGTAATTAATCTATCAGTTTTAGAGCTGACATTAGATGACTACAGAAGTGTCTGAATTCTGCAGCCGCCAAAATGTGGGTGATCTGTTAAAAGGCAACTGCTGGTACTTGAAGTAGCTCCCCTGAAAGAAGTAATAACTTCCTTCTTCAATACGTCAATGGCAGAAAGAGAAGGAGCCATTGGATTTAGATGCAAAACAATTGCATTTTTGCCAACTGTAAGTCAAACAAAGCAGCATTCTATCACTGTCTATTAGTGGTAGAATAGTTTCATAGTAAAAGGACAAAGCCCCACAACTCATGTTGTAGGAATTAGGTATGCATTCCCTAAAATGTGTTTGGATTCATAACACAAAAGATCTAGCAAATAAGTTTCCTTCACTTTCATAAACCATATGATAAAATGCCTGTAATCTGTTGCGATAAGCAGTGGGATTGACCATTTTTTAAGTGATGTATTTCTTATCTACTATGTGGCATAATAGGAAGTAGTGGCAATTAAGATAATTACATATGAATAGGAAACAGCTCTTCTGATTAGAACCAAAGATCGGGCATGCTGGATATTCAACAAGTGGAGATTGGTGCGTTTGGCATGTTATGAGCTGACACAGACACACTTCTGCAATGCAGTGATGATTATTGCATTAGTGATGACCCCGAGGCATAAGGATTTGAAGAATTTAATAAGGTCTGTTGTGTTCTAATTCTTTTAAAATTAATAAAGTGAATTAAATATGAGTTAACTCTCTATTAAGCTAAATATTTGATGATGCAAAGACTCACTAGAATAGAGTTTACTGTAGAAATTACATCCCAGTAACGAATAGGGCAGGATCCTTAGAAAATTAACGAAATGATGTCTCTAAGTAAAACATCCAGAAGGAAAAATTACTGGGTTAATCTGAACTAGGAAGTATTTATAGGCAAAGTATGTTCTGAAAGTATTTTGGACCCTATTCAGAATATTTAAAAAGCAATTAAGACCTAAATCTTTTTTTTTTTTTTTTTTTTTTGAGACAGAGTCTCACTCCGTTGCCCGGGCTAGAGTGAGTGCCATGGCGTCAGCCTAGCTCACAGCAACCTCAAACTCCTGGGCTCAAGCAATCCTCCTGCCTCAGCCTCCCGAGTAGCTGGGACTACAGGCATGCGCCACCATGCCCAGCTAATTTTTTCTATATATATTTTTAGCTGTCCATATAATTTCTTTCTATGTTTAGTAGAGACAGGGTCTCACTCTTGCTCAGGCTTGTCTCAAACTCCTGAGCTCAAACAATCCGCCCGCCTCAGCCTCCCAGAGTGCTAGGATTACAGGCGTGAGCCACCGCGCCCAGCCAAGACCTAAATCTTTTAATGGCTCTGAATTAAATATAATATGGGCACAAATATTTCGCAGGATCAAGACATTTGCTAAAGATGTTTTGTGTGGTCTTCATATCTCTTATAAGTCATGTCACATAAAACTTGTAATTTGTATTGAGCTCTAGAAATAAAAATTAAAACTTTCGTCATTTATGTGATTGTTTGAAACATACTTGTTGGACATCAACAATGGTGTCCTAGCACAATCCACTCCTGGAGAACTCCAAGCAGCCCTACCTTACCTGGGCAGCAGGGACACCTTCCAAATGATCAAGTGAGAAACATACCCAGGTAGTCTATTTATTAATAATTGCATCTGTGTGTGGCAGGGTGAGGGACAGGGATGGTACCCCTCATCACAGGAGGGGCGAGAATTGGTCATCTTTCAAGTCCTAGAACAATACCTGTGGTTCATTAGGATGGAAACTGTGAAAGCTATCAGGACCACACTCTCCAAAGGCCACTAAAAGGCTTTTTATTCTTTAATTGTTTAGTCGAAAATTATTTACTCAGCATTTGTTAAGAGCCAAGAACTCTTCTAAGTGCTAGCATTACATTAGGAAACAAAGATAAGCTTCCTACTGTGTGTTGCAACAGTCAAAGTAAGTCTGAAAAAAATTTTAAAAGCATGTAGAGGTGTTTTGATCTATTTTTACATCATACTTTTATGATATACAGAAGCTTCATAGTGAATAAAAATGCTTATATGGCAATCCCATTTGATCTGGGCTGAATTCTATTCTTGGGAAAATCTCCCATGTTGAATGGAGAATTGAAAAATTTCATTTTCTCACAAGTGGTGAAGAAAAACTGTCCATCTGAGTGAGGCTTTGATACCTTTTCTCTGGCACTTTAAATGATCTATTCTAAAAGCCAAGGTGAAAATTGCTTTTATTAGAGTTTCAGAGTCAGTGTTTTGAGGTGAGCTGTCAGGCATGGGGCAAAATTACATGTATCAGGAGCAGACGTCGTTAAACCTGCCAGCCAAGCCCAGATTTTGCTGTTCCTGAATTTCAAACCCAGTTCTTGGCCTATTGAAGCATTCTGTCCACACTGTCTTTTTTTTCTCCTGGAAGGAAGGAATCTTAATTCCTTCATATTTCAAGAAACCTACTGATACAAAAATTAAAAGACTCTGCAGGTGTACTACACCACCTTGGGAAGGCAAACAGAGGCTAAAGAAAAAAAAAGAAATATCAAACAAAGTAACATCTAAAGATGCTGGTCTTCATCTGAAAGGGGTTGTTGCTAAAAATAAATAAATAAACAGTGCCTTAGTATAAAATCTGCAATGTGATGTAATTATTAATTATCTATTATTAGCAGACTTTAGACATTGTAGCTAGTTACATAGATACATAAGACTCTGCCTTCAACAGCCTGATATAGAAATCCGAAAACATAAGGTGATGCTTAAAAAGTAACAAAAGAATGTAAGATAATGTTATCAAAGGAAGGAAAGGGAGGGGAGGTATATAAGGAGATAGTTCCATCATACTGAGAACACAAGTAGTTTATTGATAGCAATCTTTGCCATTTATTTATTCCTTGTACGAAAATGAGCTGTTAAGTCAGCGGGTGTAGCAGATGCAGTCCCCAATCCACCTGAGCTCACCCGTGTGCACGGCCAGTTTCCATGCAGGCTGGCAGCTTCCCCCTCACACGCTGACATCTATCTCCCTCTGCTTCTCAGCCTCGTGGTTTTCCCTAGCACCATGTGCTTTTGCTCTGGCTACGGCTCCCAGATCTATGTTGAACAGAAGAGGCAAGAGTGCGCATCCTTGTCTCTTCCTGATCTTAGAGGAAAAGGTTTTAGCTTTTCACCATTGACTATGAGTTAGCTGTGGGCTTGTCCTATAAGGCCTTTATTACATTGAGGTGTGTTCCTTTTATACCTAATATGTTGAGAATTTTTATCATGAAAGAACATCAAATTTTGTCAAATGCCTTTTCCACATCTGTCTAGATGACCATATGATTTTTATCCTGTTAATGACATTTATTGACTTACATATGTCAAACCATCCTTGCATCTCAGGAACAAATCTCCCTTGATCACAGTGTATGATTCTTTTACTGTGCTGTTGAATTTGGTGTGCTAGTATGTTGCTGAGGTCCACTGGCACCTGGGGCCAGCCTGGCACTGGGCAGGTCTTGAGCCTGAATCCAAGGGGGCAGCTGGGGTTTACTGGGGCAGGCCCTGTGCTGGGGTCTTCAGGGAAGCCAGGGGCTCCTTTAGCCCCCCTTCCTCCACGCAGAGGGGAAGGGGTGACTCAGGCAACATGAAACTACTTCCTACCCTCCTCAATGCAGCTTTCCTTATTTCTATGCTCTACCCATGTGCTACTGTCTCTCCCTTGGATTCCTTAGCTTTTGTGAAGGTATTTTTATCTGTGGATAGCTGTTCAAATTGCTGTTTCTGTGAAGGGACAAGCGGTAAAAACTCCTATTCTGCCACCTTACTGATATCATTCCCTCCATCACATCCATTTAACAGATGAGGAAACTGAAGCAAAGTGCTTTTCCCAAGGCCACTCACCTCTCAAGTGTTAGAACTGGGATAGAAACTGAGGCAGTCTCGCTGAAAATGGACATTTTATTCCCATGTTAAGTGGCCGCCTCTCAGTTAACACTCATTGCTAAACTAAGATAAAACACAACAGCAAACCCCAGATCCTTTAATTACGGCTTTATTCTCTCAGAGGATAAATGAAAGGGAAGACTACATTGACACAAAACAGCTCAAACCAGCATGGAGGGAGAAAAGCTGGTTTGGACTGAGCCACCACCTCCAAATTACCATGATTCCAAAGATGGCACAACTAGTTCTTCTATCTGGGGTGTATGTGGGACACCTGGTGAATGAGTGCAATGGCATCCCAACCTGGGTCACACTGATGTCTTCAGCCAGATGTTATTAACAATAAAATCAGCAACTCCCAGTTCACGCTCCCCCAGTGACATCTGAAATCCTTGTGCTAACTTGAGCTTTCTGTCCTGGTCACATAGCTATTTCAGCTGTTGTGCATTTTGGAGAACTACAAAGAGAGAGGCAGTCCTAGAGCCACATCGACCTGATCGCATCTCAGAATTCAGTTCCCACATCTCTAATCAAAGCAAAATGCCTACTCGTGTTTTTATAAAAAGAAATTACTTTCTATCAAATCACCTCTATAGAAGCCACAATCTATTTAGATTCACATCAGAAAACTGGCATTTGTTTTTAAAAATGGAAGGAAAAATTCTCAGTCACCATTGTGCTGGCATCAAATGATGTAACTATGGAATTTTTCAATCTTGACTTGCTTTGGGGTTAGCTGGGAAGGGTATTAATTCACTTTTCATTTGCTTAACTAATCACTTCCAAGGCAGCTGTCAGTAATGCTGATAGCCTGACCCCCACAAAGGAGATAAAAGAATGGGACCAGTACTAGCATATATTAATACTGGACTGAGGGTTGGGAGTTTTGTTGTTGTTGTTGTTGTTGTTGTTTTGCAGATCTGCTTATGCTTGTGCACAACTACATAAACACAAAAACACAGGGCTCTAAATGTAAACATGCAATTATGATAACGAACAGAAAAGCAGAAAGAGAGTAGAAAAAGACTAGGCCATACTTACAGTTTTACTTTTTAAGGAAGAACCGAGAATGTCCACAGGGTTACTGGATATCTGCCCTGTAAGTGGGGGTATCAGTGGTGGTGGAATGTTTTTAAGGGAGGAAGGAATTCAAAATACACATCTATACTCAGCGAAGCGTGTTGATCTTGTCATGGTGGGTGGCAAAAATTGGCAAAGAACCCAAGTCACGGAATATTTTTAGTTTGCCAGTTCTATATGATTTTCTTTATGTGCATGGATTTCATCTGCACAGTTTGATATAAACAAAAAGCTACAAGCACTTTAACTGAACAAGAAAAAAAAAATCAAGCCCCCAGATTCCAATTCTCCCATTCAAACATCACTTTCCCCATCTCGCTACAAATACAAACAACTTCACATTAAGGAAAGTGAGGCTTCCCAATTCATTGCTCATGCATGACATCATACACCTGTCATTATTCAGCTCTCAGTATACAAATAAGCCACAGAACAGTTTACAAGCACATGGCAAGCCATTCTGTCGGTTTCTCCTTGTTTACTTCTAAGAATAGGGTGACTCCATAAACAAGACCAGCTGGGAACACATGCAAATTTCCAATCAACACCCATCTTTAAAAAGTCACAGGGTCTCTTGTCAACAGTCCAACTTACAGGGTATCAGGTTCCCACTTACCTTTTTTAACATCAAGCAATTAGCCAGAAAGACAATCCATCAGGACTCCTATACCGCTGTGTACTAGAGGAAGCAGTAAGTGCAGGTAGCTCTTAACCTTGCTCTTAAAGGCCATTGAGAATACTCCTATTACACCCTCCAAAACATCTTTGTGATGCTGGCTGTTTTACTGAAAAAAAAAAATGTTTTTCTTTCTCTCTGCCTTTGAACTATAATAGAAGATGTTTTCCTGATGTCATGGCTATTGCCAAAGAATAATGATAATCCTTACTCAATGCAATAATACCTTGTATCAGTATAACATCTCTGTGTTTGAAAAGCTCAAAGTACTGTCATGAAGCACTAGCTCTATCTAGCACTTCGATCCTCAGCAAGGTAGACTGAGGCATATATGCGATCTTCATGTACAGAACAGGAAAATGAAAACTCTCAGAATTAGGAAAGTAGGTTCTCTGAGATTGCACAATCCAGCTGATCACGAGGCCAGACAATCTGCATTCATTTACTGGCCTGCCTTCTCTGTTCCTACTAAGATTCCAAAACACATAAATAAATTAATCTGGCACTTATCTGAAATGAGGAATACTAACAGTTACTTAGGACAGAAAAAACATTTCACTCTCTTACCATCTTATAAAAATACATACTGTTTAAGGGCCTTAAAAAATGCCCAGGCTTTCCCATTTCTAGATGAGTAACAATTATAACTTAGAGGCTAACCACCAATAGATATATAGGATGGAGCTAAGAGTTAGCAGGAGAAGAGACAGAGACACAAGTTTCAATAAAATAGTATTGCCTCCAGCCTTGCTAAAAAAAGATAATAAAGCTTATAAGAACAATTAAATTCAGACACCATGTAAGACACCCTGTGCACGATTTCTCATTTACATCTACATCAACCTGTAACGAAGGTAATGGCGTCCCCACTTCACAGATGAGAAGAATGAGGCTTGTGAGGTTAAGTTACTTATATGAGGATTCCAGCCAGGAAGTGGCAAATTCTAAGTGGTCTCACAAAGAAGATGATCTGCTGTTCCTAGAAGGCCTTAGAAAATAATCTGCCTTCAATTCTGAGTAACTCACAATGATAGGTCCCAGCTAAGAGATCTTGAGTGCATGTATTAGGTCAAATCATAAGAAATTGCTGATATTCAACTGCTTTTGACCCATAAAATGAATATGTCACATGGTTCAAACTATTACTTTGGAGGGTCCCTGAGATATACTCAGGGGGAAAAAAAATCTCACAAGTATGATTACCAAGGGTAAAGTCAGAAGCTGCCTTTGAAGCACGACGGAGGGCTTTAGATGAAAGAGGCAGGCTGCTGAAGAATTGTAGTTCAAAAAATGCACCAGTTCATAATAAGCTTAGTGAGAAAGGGTGTGTTCCCACCACTGGAGCAGAGACTTTGGTTCCCAAGCCCTTCTAGGATTTTGCCCTTCCCATTCATCCTTTCTGATCAAATTTATCCTTTAGGTAAACACAGGAGGGATTAGAGACCTTTAATTGGCTTTGAGGAAGGAATGGTAATCTGAGATGCCTGGGCAGGAACTATCTTGTGTCTTGTGGGAGAGAAGCAGGGAGAGAAAGAGGAAAGGAAATATCTGCAGCTTGACAGGCTGTTCCCAGCCAGAGGGGAGAGCATTCAAGAATAGGCAAGGTTGTTAAACCATTCACCCAAATTTGGCCGTGAGCTACCAGCATGCCATTTTGGATTTCTTCTTCTACTCCAGCTCTTCCTGCGGGAGGTAGAGAAGTTCAGTGGCAACCAGAGTCTAGATCAGTGGTTTTCACACTTTAGCCTGCATCAGTATCACCTGTGGTCTTGGGTGGGGATCGGGGCAGTGATTGTTAAGACACAGGTTGCCTGGCCCTATCCCCAGAGATTCCGATTGCGGAAGTATGGAGGTTTGGGGTAGGTCTTGAGAATTTGTATTCTTAACAAGTTCCCAGGTGATGCAGATGCTGCTGGCCAAGGAGCACACTTTAAAAACCACGGGCTTAGTTTCCAGCCGTGTGCAATGCATCGCATCTTCCTGCCATGCATTGCAATTACCTGGGCTGTGTCTGCACATATGGAAGCCACACATGATCCAATGAGGACGAAGCAAAGAGAGCATGCTGCCCAAGATATTTTGACAATGGATACTATAAGGCTGGCTTTAGTGCAAACCAAGTTGCAACACAACTGACTCTGTGGGATTGGTACTAATAATAATAGCTAACAGTTATTAACGAGTTAGCATGTGCAAGCAGTATGCCAAGTCTCTACCCTTGTTATATTTGAGATGTGTGTACTGTTATTACCCCTGCCTTATAAATGCAGACTCTGGACCCCATTGGATTAAGTCCATGATCACTCAGCCAGAGAATGGGGGGACCTGAAACTGAAACCAATGACTCTCTAACTTAACCACTGTATACATACTTCCTGAAGTCCAGGAAACATAGATCAGGAAAAGAAAAGTCTACCTCCAGTGTTCCTGGATAGAGAAATAAATATCTGTGACTAGGAGGCCATAGCTCTTTCTCCACTCTACTTGCTTATGTCTTCTCTAAGTAACTCAAACGTTCCTCTCCAGCCCGTTTCTCTCTTCGACCTTACCTGCTGACACAGACGGAACTGCTTAATGTGTTAAAGTGCAGGAGGCTGGAGAAGGGGGTTCCCTGCTAACAGAGGTGGTGTCTTAGACTTACTTCTCTTTCCCTATTGAAACAAACACCTAATTTCTCATGGGAACATCACCTACTGTCTGAGGACTCTGGCACAGGAAATGTTATTATGGTTTGGGCTCCAAAGGGAGTTGATTGCAAGGGGTGGGACACCTTCAACAGCAAAGCTTCTTGATTATATGACTCTCAATTCTTGCATTGTCTGTCTCATCCCTTTGATGTTGGGGGAGGGTAGGCAGGAGGTGGGAGGATGGAGCTACAGAGATCCTGGAATCTTACATGAATGGAGGATTGCTTTCATTGTGATCACCCTGGCTTGGATACACTACTTAAGAAGTCTCAGGACTTGTTCCTTCACCCTGAAGTTCCAACTTTATAGTTTAATCCAGGACTGGCTTCCAAAAGACCCCTTGCCTGGGACTACAAGCTTCTAGGGTAGGAGTTGATGGAGCCTCCCTTCTCAATGGGAAGATGCAGAGCACGTCCCAGGAGCTGGGCATCTGTCCTGCAAAGTTCATGTGCAGCCTCATGGACCATGTCATTGGCTGGGACAGATCTCCAGGAACGCTTGCCACACAGCGGCCATTCACCTTGGGGTCACTGGGTCCAGAGGAGCTATGTTCTATTCTACTTCTGTCCTGACTCACACCTTTATTTACTGGACTAGAGTACACAGAAGTGTGGCCATATACCTGCATCCAGAGATACACATCCTATATTCCCTAGTGAGTAACAGATGCATTGGGTCCTAACCAATTGCCCTTCATTCTGACCATTTTCAAGCCTGGTCAGATATTTCCACATTAAAATGTCACATATCTTTTGATTCAGCAATAATACTTCTAGGTATTTAGTCTACAGATATGCCTGCACTTGTGTAAAATAAGGCATTATAGAATTGCCTGTAATATCAAAATGCTGGAAACAATCAAATCCATCTGATCCATCAATAAGGAGCTAGTTAAATAAATTATGGGTCATCCATACAATGGAATAATACATAATCATTAAAAAGAACAAGGCAACATACCTGTAATGATATGGAACAAATCACCGAAATGTACTGTTAGAAGGAAAAAAAGGAAAATATAGACTATTGTGTATTTGGATGGGAAAAAATAAAAACATATTGTGTATATATATATATATATATATATATATGATAGAAATAGAATGTGCTTCCAGAATACCTCTGGAAGGAATCATAAGAAAATAGTAACATTTCTAGTTGTTTCAAGATGGATATTAGATGATACACTCTAACTATAGCTGGAGTTTACTCATCCTTCCTGAGAGGTCTTGAAATTGATTACAGACATTATTCCATGCAGCCAGAAATAGATTCAAAAAGGAAAGGTAATGATATGGAACAAATCTCATGTTTATCCTTGTCTCCTCCCTGACACGAAAGGAAGTTCCCACCATCCCCTGCCAGGGTCTGCGCATGCTGGGGACCCTACTGACACACACGCCATCCATTCCAGTTTTGTTTTTCTTCTTTTTTTTTTAGAGAGATACAGTCTCACTCTGTCACAGGGTCTCAGGGTCTCACTCTGTCACCCAGGCTGAAGTGCAGTGGTGTCATCATAGTTCACTGCAGCCTCGAACTCCCAGGCTCAGGCGATCCTCCCACCTCAGCCTTCCGAGTCAGTGGGACTACAGGTGTGCACCACCACACCTGGCCCACCCATTCCAGTTTCTATCACGCCTCCTCCTCAATATTCTACAGCAAAATTTTCCTGTGGAAACTGCTGGCTTTTAAAAAGTGAAGAAAGGAGACATAGATACAGCAAGGCACAAACGCAAAGTCCCTGTGGACTTTGGGACATGTAAGAAGGCAATTGTGTGAACGCGGTTGGATGGAACAAAGATTCAAGAGCCACAGTTTTTAAAATACAGAGTCACTGGAGGCCTAGAACTTCTGTGAACAAAATCTTCAGAAAAATACAGCAAACATATGATATTAACCCTAAATAAAGTAATATTTCTCAAAATGTGCTTCTTATCATGAGGACTCTCATGGTGAGAACCTGTCTACATCCAGCCCACCGAGACCACTTGCTCCTTCACTGCCTTCCGTGACAGCGCTCTTCCCTGGCTTCCCTCCCCCTCTCTTGCTGCTTCTTCCCAGTCTCTTCTTGGCAGAATCCTCTTCCGAATCCCACTTGTGAAATGCTGGTTCTCTGTCTCCTGCTTGTCTCACGCTACACATTTTCCTGGGCTCATCTGTTTGTATTTGTTTTATTACCACCTGTGTATCAATGGCCCCGAATGTCTTATCTTCAGTTTGATTTTCTTCTACCATCTGGAACCCAACCTCCAGCTTCTTATGGAATATCATCATTTGGATGTTCCTCAGGGACATCAAACTCACATGTGCAAAAATCTGAACACATCATCTTTCCTATCTTCTAAATCAACTAGTAGATTCTGTTTTAAGGAATAGGAACATCACCCTCCTAGCCACCAAGGGCTGAATCTTAGAGTCATCCTTAAGGCTTCTTCATGAGGCTTCTTCATAAACCTCACATCCTGGCCAGGCTTGGTAGCACACACCTATAACCCCACCACTTTGAGAGGCTGAGTGGGGAGGATAGCTTGAGACCAGGAGTTCAAGGCCAGCCTGAGAAAGAGCAAGACCCCATCTCTACAACAAATATAAAAATTAGGTGGGCATGGTGGTGCACACCTATAGCCCCAGCTACTCAGGAGGCTGAGGCAGGAGAATCGCTTGAACCCAGGAGTTAGAGGTTGCAGTGAGCTGTGATGACACCACTGCACTCTAGCAAGGGTGACAGAGCAAGACCTTATCTCTAAATAAATAAATAAAATAAATCTCATGTCTGATTAGTCAACAAATCTTAACACTTCCATCTCTGAAACGCCCTTCCAATCTATAAGACCTTCTCCATTCCCAGGGTCATCATCTCAGTCCAGGCCATTATTACTGCTCTATATTTTACTATGACAGTGTCCTACTGCTGTGTCTGCCTCCATTCTATGTCCCTTCCAACTTCTTTCACTCAATAATTCAATAATTGCTTTTTTGTTGAAGTCTCTTGGATGACTTCACATTGAGATGACATTCCAAGTTCCTTACCTGATTGACAAGCTTCTTCATAATTGACCCTTTCCTACTTTCTCAGCGTCATCTTACTTCTCCCCTAGCCTGTACCCATGTTGAATCATTTACCATCCCTCAAACATCCCAGCCCGTAGCCTTCAAGTGCTGAATGTGTGATGGCTTCTGCCTCCTCCCTGCCTCACCCACCTGCCTGACTTCTGTCCATTCTGCAAACTCAGCTCAGTTCTAACTTCCCTGGGAGCTCACACCATAGTCCCCATGCTACCAGCAGCGTTAGCTATGGTCCATCTCACATTACCATGATCCTCTGTGCTTCCTTCTGTTTTTAATGCTTCACACTGCACTAAAAATTAGGGGAAGTTTTACTTTTTTAATCTATCTTTTCCTCTCCTACAGCTATAGCTCCATGGGCATGGGCACTATTTTTCATTTCTCTTTTTACTTCTAGGGGCTATATCATGTCTGTCATATAATAAAGACCTAGTTCCTGATAAGTAATTAAAGATTAGGATATCATTCTTCTGACTTCTGTAAGAGTACCCTTTACACTATACTTAATAATTGACTGGCAAGAAGAGGGAGAGGTGCATTAACAGTTAAGGTAATCTGTAAAAAATGAGATCATTCTTCACACTGTACAGAAATATAACTGCACAAATCTCCCATGATTCCAAAGACCCGAAAACTAGGGCTATGTTTCAAGAACAGACATAATTCTTATTTAAATGTGTCCTGAGAATTAAGTTATTCATTCAAGAATTTATATGTGTCAGCTTCTTATTACCGGTTAAAGCTGGAGATGCCCCTTCTACCTAGATGAACTTATGGAAGTTCATTTCAGGGATGACATCTTGAACAGTTCCAAGATTGGACTGCAATTTGTAACAATCATGGAACTTCTAAGCCTCCAATTCCCTGGTTCCCATCAGGAGAATTTCTCAGCTGACTGGCAGGTATGTCCAGAAATGCTGCAGTCCTTGGGAAAACCCTCCATTGCCTGGCAAGACACAGAAGAAACACTTTGAGTAGCTCTTTCATTCCATGCCTTCCCATCTTCTTCCACCCTTCTTGGTTTAACAATGAAATGTGGGGTAAGTGAACCTGATAAATCATGTTTAGATTCAATGGAAGTTTGTGACATTGTCATTTCCAGATTTCATGCCATAGGACCAACTTCTAGGGGAGACTGCTTTAAAGTAAGGCTATTTGACGACCTAAATGATAAAACCCATCCAAGTGGAGACCTAGACTGGATCCTATTATAGAAAATTCAACTGTAAAACAAATAGAAACTGCCCAGCAAAGAGCTCATTAAGCTGCAAAAATTAATTTTTACATAGATTTGTTTAGATCTCAAAGTTTATTTTTCCAAAGAAGCTAAGTTATACATCATAAATCTATTCCCATCCACTTTTAATGCATCTCCTACAATTTAACTCCGATAAAATTGAAGAATCCATCTGTCACATCCAACACTATGTATGTGGGAAACAATAGAAGTCCAGCTTCCAACGAGTGGAGTATTTGATTTTCCCACAATCTTTCAGAGGGAGAAACCATGTTTGAGGAGAACAGGGAGAAAACCCCCAAGACAAGGCAAAGGGGAGTTTGCATGAGCTCTAGACTGCAAGGCTCAAGAGAAGCTGTTTCCTGCAGCCAGTGACATCCCAACCCTGCATTTGTATTGCAGGAGACAGCTTGTAGAGCTAAAAGGAAATTCCACAACATCAGACAAACCCAAATTGAGGGACATTCCACAAAATAACTGGCCTGGATTCATCAAAAATATCATGAGAGACAAAGAAAGACTGAGAAATTCTTCCAGATTAAAAAAGACTAAAGATGTGTTAGCTGAATGCAGCACATGGTCCAGGACTTTCTTTTGCTATAAAGCTACAGTCCCCAAGCCCCAGG
>CM052436.1:192289050-192315015 GCA_028533085.1 Varecia variegata | reverse complement strand
GTCCATGGAAAAATTACCTTACACGAAACCAGTCCCTGGTGCCAAGCTGGTTGGGGACCGCTGCTATAAAGGATTTGTTAGGACAACTGGGGAAGTGAATAAAGTCTGTGAACAGATAATAGTACTGTGGCAGTGTTAATTTCCTGGTTTTGATAATGGTACTACAGTTATGTAAGAGAAATACATTTGGAAATATTTAAAGGTAAAGAGATATCATGTCAGACAGTTCTGAGGGAAATACACATATTTCACATATATTTGAATATGTATATTTCCCCCAGAATTGTTTTGTATCTATAATATATATGTATATGAATGAAATAAGAACAAGGGAGGGAAGGAAGGATTGGTCAAACACAAAATGTGGGTGTGAAGTGTCTGTAGGAATTGTTGTACGGTTCTTATCATTTTCCTGTAAATTTGAAATTATGCCAAAATAAAAATATATGTATATTTTTAAGGAGATTCTGCCATGTTATTATAATTTTCAGTCATGTGTTCTGATTCTCAGTCATGTGATCTTGAGACCTAACATACTTTTTAAAAAATTTGTCAGTTGAGTCACAGTCAAGCAATGCTACAAGCCCTGCAAGGTGTAAGGCCACCTCTTTGAAAGAAAGGGTCTTTGCCCTCTCGTTCTTTGCTGAGGCGGCTGCTAGTGGGAGGTTAGAACCAGCCACCCAGACTATAGCCATCTCCAAAGGATCCGCTGTCGTGAGTCTTCCAAACAGAGCTTCCCATTCTGAAGGCATGAGCAATATTCAACATTTTCACCCAAAACTTTGGTTGAGTCTGTTTCATTTGGCTTTCCTTGAGCTTTACTCTGCTATGCTTGGATAACTGTGTGGATCTATTTACAGCTTTCCCCGTTGTCTGAGAATGTGGCTTTGAGACAGCGTCATAAGCCATTTCCAACAGGGACGCGAATGCTTTCTTTACGAGATCGAGATCCACTCCCAGGCCGCTCCCCTCCGTGTCCCCTGAAGGTCATCTGTGCCCAGGAGAGGGACTGGTCCTTTTCATTCCAAGCAGCTCGCCCAGACAGCCTCGCCTGGCCTTTCTTCCAACGGCTATCGCAGTGAACTTGACACGGCCCTGTTCAGACTTGTCCGTGTGCCAAAATCAACATGAAATACGTCCTTCTGGGTTTTTTAGAGTTGACCCCAAAATATCTATTTACTCAAACGTTGACATTCTCGTGAGTAATGAGCAAAGCTCTGAGGACGCACTGTTGGTGGCAGAGCAGAATTCAGAATTCCACTCAGAATTGTAAAGTTGGATGGGGACTCAGGAATCATGGAGTCCGATATCTCATCTCAGGATGAGGAAAATGGGGCCGCGAGGGCTGAATAACTTGCCGGTCTAGAAACTGGAATTAGAACCCAGGTACCGTGTCTCCTGGAGCAGCTTCTTTTGACCCTACCAAAGGAATGAATGCACTTGGGCGAAATGGCCCCAGGAGCCTGAGTTATTAGGTGGGTAACGGCGAAGGCAGCTTCCCAGATACATACTTTGGGATTAGAGACGACAACATTTCCAAATCCCTTTTTTCAGAGTCCTACACGAAGAAACCTCAAACCCAGGATTCCAGCCAAAAACAATGGTTCTCAAGTTCCTATGAAATCCTGGATGGATGTTTAACTGGGCAACGTCCTCGCTGACTCCCGTGGCAGATGCAGTCCTCAGCAGAGCTCCAGGGCTGACACTGGAAAGGGAGTGGACGTGTGCGTGAGTCTGAGTCACACGCAGTAGGCATTTGCTCTTATCAACAGGATGAGTGAGTACAAGAGAACATGAAGGGCACTTCTGAAAAGTAAGATGGAATGATATGCCCCCTATTAACCAGACTGCTCACAGCTTATAGAAAAGCTTACTGAGAAACTTTACAGAGAAATTTCTAGAAAGTTCCAGAAAAGTATAGGGGGGAAAAGGGCTATTTCACCCTTTCTCAGGCCTAGTACAAAACAGGACAAACAAAACTGTGAACTCATTCATTCATGCACTCGTTAATGTATTCCTTCACATTACACATAATTACTGATTTCTACTTCATAATAGGTGTCATGCTACAGCACAATGAGGTCCCACCCTCAAGGAGCTCACAGTCCTAATCTCCACAATATATAAAGAGCTGCTATAAACAATTGAAAAAGGCAACCCAGTTCAGTTAGGACCAAAAGGTAAGCAATAGGCAATTCACAGGAAAAGAAATGCAAAAGCAGGCTAAACATAGGAAAGGGTATTCACCTTCACGCGGCATTAGGGACATCAAATTAGAACGGTGAGATACCGTCTTTAGACATCAGATGAGCTGAAATTTAAAATACTGACAATCCGCAATGTCTAAAGGCTATGGAGAAACAGGTCCTTTCAAACACTATCAGTGCTGGGAATAAGAATTGAGATACAGTTTTGAGAGAGCAACTTGGCAACACGTATCAAAATTTTTAACACACACACCCTTAAACCCTGTATTTTGACTTGCAAAATCCCATCTTGAGTGGACATTAATTCCTCTCTTTGCCATGCAGCATTTCTTTCCACTTCTAGTGACAGCAGCAAGAAGGGCTCCGTGGAACCACTGGCCTTCCCCATGTCTAGTACATGTCACAAGGGGGCATGTGCCTAGGCCTGGCCTATAAATGCATTACATCCCCCCCGACACAATAACTGGCCCACATGTGGACATGTGAGTCAATGTGACACAATCTGGGGACATGTCCTTGAGCTATTGAGAGAAAATTGCCCTCTGTTTTCTGATGGACTTGGAGTCTTGAGGGGTGAGGCCAGAGCACCTGGCAGTGTAGCCACTGAAAAGGAAGGCCTGAATAATGGAATGACACAGAGGACGGCAGAGGAAGGGGGGCCTGTCCCTGTGACATCTCTTGAGCCCTTGGCACCTGATCCTAAAGCCAGATCCACCTTCTCATCCAATAAATTTTCTTTTTATTTAAGCTAGTTTAGGATGGGTTTTCTATTGCTGAAAACTAAAAAGCCCAAACAGATCTATAGGATAACTAACCCATGTGTGTGAGCTATATGTATACAGATAGTCATTGCAGCATTTTTGTTTTTTTTTGGTAACAGTGGAAAAAATATCAGCACCCTAAGCATTCATCAGTAGGAGAAATGTTTAAATAATTATAGTACATCATACTATATTAGGGAATATAAGGGTGTTGTATTATTGGAAAAAAAGCAAGTCACAGTGCAATATGTATAATGCAATTTCATTTGTGTGAAAAGGACTATGTATGTATGTGTTCAAATCCATTTATCACTAAACATATTTCCATTTGTACGTATATATATATATATATATATGCTCATATACACACACACATGCCTCTGTATAGTTATACTTTTAAATGTATAGATAGAAAGAAAAAAGTTGGAAGTCTACACACCGAACAGTTGTTACTTCTGGGAAGGAGAGTAGACCCGAAGGAGGGAGAGAAGGGAGGGGAATTGGTGATGAAGGAGACTTTAACATTTTATTCTGTGTTTTTCTGCATCATTTTAAATGTTTATAAAAAAGAAAGGAAGGGGATTCCAGACACAAACAATGCCACAGGCAAAGGCAAGAGAACACCGAAAGAGAATGCAGAAATGTTTTAGGTTAGGTTCTCCCAAAAACCAACTGAAATAATGATTCCAATGCAAGTAGTTTATTTGGAAGGTGATTCCAGAAAACCCTGGTAGGAAGGTGAAGAAGTGAGACAGGAAAGGAAGGAAGCAAATGATGGAAGTGGGAAGGCTGAGTCATCAGTGGCGACAACTGGAGCTCAATCCCACTGGGAAACTCCATGAGATGACGTCCAACACGCGTCTCGTGTCCAAGCTGGAGATGCTGCCATTGGAACAGAGGCGTTGCAGTTGGAGCTGAAGGACTGGAACTGGGGTTGGAGACAGAGTCAGGAAAACTGAAAGCCACTGAGAACACCTTGGGCAAAACTTGCCGCTTACACCTCCACGTGCTTTTCCTGCATCTGCTTCTCCCTCCGCCCCACCCGCCTCCTCCCTCTTCAACCCAGATTCCCCACATCCCTCCCTAAGGTCACCCTGCAAGCACAATATCCCACATTTTCAAGCTTTGCCCATTTCTGGCACCAAAGATTCTCTAGCTTACAGTCCTTCAGAGCCTTGAATACTGTTTTCCAAAATGACAAAGAGCTCTGATAACGTATTTCCCCCTGAGGTGAAAATGAACGCACCTATTACTGTTGCAAGAGAGGATTTGTACCTTTCCGAAGGACAATGGCCAGACCACTGATTGGACAATGACTGACATCCTTGTTTCTCGAAATAGGATCCTCCTCCTTCTGAGGAGACAAGAGAGCGTTCTGAGAAGTGCTCAGGACTGTGAGATAAACACAGTCCATCCTCCTGAAGGGTCAGTTTCACTCAAAGATTTGAGGATGGGTGACATTAGCTACAACATGAATAATTATGGAAAGGATGAAAAAAATTCTAGGCATTTTTAAGATATTAATAAAACATAATCCTCCAAAGGATTCTCTGCCAAAAGGCTCACATTGAATCTGACCTGCTCGTGAGGGTATCTAGTGGGAAAATTAGGCTACATCAGTGTACTATCCCAAAGGTGGGAATTTCTGGACATTGAAGGGCAAATATTTTAGAGCCAGCAAATCTTATGACACTCCCATAAATCATTTCTCTTTGGCCCACCCAGACACCACAGACAACGCCTAGGCCTCAAGTGACAGTTCCTTGTTTAGCTGCCTTCCCTAACTTTGCAACTTGGTGCATAAAATACCTTTCAGATGATGTAAATCCATCCACTACAAGCCTTTAGGTTTTTCTGTTACATGCTGTTTTAAGTATAACACATTTGCTTTCTTCCTGCAGAGAACATATTCTGATTCCAGAAAAGTCTGCCAGGGAAGAAAAAAAAAATGCATACACCAACTTCTTGAAACATTCGGCACCTGCCACAATCACCAATAAATCTAAACTGGACAGCTTGACATTTCCTCAGACAAGACCCCACCTTCCAAAGAACATTTGTCCTAACATGAAAAACAATAAAAGCCCAGCTGATAGAATGCAAAACATTCTTCCTTGTCTAACTGGAGAAGCAAAAACAAAATAATTGCTTGCTTAGGCAGTGATTTGAGCCATGCCACGGTCCGTGAATGTTACAGTCCTGTTCAAATGGCATCAGTAATAACCCTCAATAATCTTCAAATTGGAAGAATTTATATGCTGTCTCAACACTCCATTTTTTTTTTTTTTTTTTTGAAATCTACCTGTCTAAAGAAAACTGCACTCTGATCTTCTTAAGCATTGTGTGTGCCTGAATGAGCACTGTGGAACTCTGTTGCATCCTTTTCTACCTTGTAAAAACACAGTTGTCAGTTCCGGCTTTAGAAACAATTCAATTTATAAACAATTTAATGGAGGCTTCCTGTCCCCTCCTTTTCCCTTTAACATGGAGCCTTCCTCCGTTGTTTCCAAAGAAGATCTTCGCTTCCCCACCAAGCCCCCACTCCCACAGACCCTCCTCCCTCTCTCTCCACAAGGGCTGCCAAGTTCTCCCAAAAGGAGGACAGGATATAGCAGAGCCTGTCCAGCTTCCCAATCCATCGAGCTGTCTCTTCAAGGGCTGGAAGTTTGGGCTGAGCAGCCTCTGAGCACATTCATTCCAGTCTGCCACTTGGGGAATCCAGCAGACCTTGGCGATGGCCTGGGAAGATAACCATCCCCTGGAACACTGTTCTATAAGAAAAAATGTGTCCAAAGTTCCAAGGGACTTTTGGAACAGAACATTTTCACATGAAAGCACGTGATCTACACACTATGTTAGAGACATATGCATGGTTTCCATGGACGCACAAGTTTTCATGGGCGTTTCCTAGCAATGTCACCAAAAATTAATCAAGAGGCCTTTGGGAAAGGCTGGGCAGACCATCTACTTGCTTAAAGCCTTATTAGCAAAGTAGGGGCAAAAAGTTCATTCTTCGAATTTGATTTTTGTTACTTTATAATATATCGGAAATAGTTACATTGGCAGAAATTAGAACTGTTTTGGACTTCTTTTACTTATTTTAAGGTTTAATATTGTTATTTTGAATTCTATATGGGGAAACCAAGCTTAAGGCCTTTTAACAATATTAAACAGGACTTGATACTAGATAGAGGAAAAAATAAATCAGTATTTGTTCAAACATCAGTCTTGGCTTTCGTACTAACTGGCTAATATCTGGGTGTCCATTTTCTCATGCGTTAGGCTTGCCTAAGGATTCCTTCCAATTTAACAATTCATGATTCCAATCATTTCTCCTCTGTCTTCATGCAAGGTTTTCCAAGGGGACCTTCCTTCCCTGGAGGAATCTGTGCCGAGATACCTCCTGGTTTAGTTGCAAACCCAGCTGTGCCTCCTGGTGCCATGAATTGGCATACTTAGAACCTAATGAAGCAGCAGATAACATGAAGGACCTCAGTAAATACTATGTACCAACCTCAGTAAATATCATTTGCAAACCTCCCTGAGATCACTCATGATCCAATGTTAACATTCACAATGTTCCAAGTTAGGCATCATTGAATTCCATCTACGAGATGGCAAACAGGTGGCAAAATCCTCCCGACTCATTATAATTTTAATATTGGCATTACTTTAATTCCCATTTATTTTAGAAAATAGGTATTAAGACATCCTAGTTTTTGAAAATGGAAAGGTCAATATCACCAAAGTCTGTTAGTCAGAAGAAGAGGAAAAATGAGTTAATGCTTTTGCTGTCTGTTCTTTGTGCTTTCCTCCTCCCCTCTCCTCCCTCTCATTCTCTCTCCCTCTCTCTCTCTCTCTCATACACATACACACACGCACACACAAATATACACACACACGTACACACAAACATACACACACGTACACACAAACATACACACTCACCATCCCTCCACTGTGTACAAAAATCTTTCAATAGTCAAGGCCATGTTGAACATAAAGCCAAGTGTACTTGGCAGGGAAGGTTTTGATTCCAAGGAACATTAGAGAAAACAACCTGCTAAGTCAAAACAGATTGCATGAACTTTGGAATCAGATTTAAAAAATGGGTCAACTAACTACGGTCTATGGGTCAACCATGGCTCAACATGTGTTTGTGTATACCTACAAGCTAAAAATGGTCTTTACGATTTTAAATAGTTAAAATTGTTTTCAAAAAAATATAATAAGACACATAAAAATTATATGAAATTCAAATTTCAGTGTCTGTAAACAGGTTTATTGGAATTCAACCACACTTGCTTGCTTATGTATTGTCTATGGCCACTTTCACAGTATAGCAGAGGAGTTGAGTAACTGCAGCAAAGACTGTATCACCCAACAAAGACTTACCTGGCCCTTTACAGACAAAGTTTGCTGACCCATGAGACAGACCTACAATTTCATTCTGCCACTTAATATCTCTGTGACATTAAGTAAGGTTCTTGCCCTCTGTGACCTCAAGTTTCTCTTTCTAAGAGTAATGATCTACAAATTGCAGGCATCTAGAATGATGCTTGGCACCACATACATTGGTTCTTTTGCCACTTTTCTTTCCCATGTCTTTCTTTGTGTAGCTGTCAGAGGCATCAGGCCAACAGATGTTGGCAAAGCTCTAATTTGCAAAGAGGGTAGACTCCATCATATCTTGGTTGCAAGGACCAGCGCTGGGCTCCTAGGTCTGTTTTAGTAAAAGTTATTTTTGGCCAGTAGCTGGACTTCGTATTATTTTCCTTTCAGCAGAGGTGAAAGTGGATATTAACAAATTTGCATCTACCACTTTTGCTATTATACTCCTGGGAAACACTTGACCAGGAGGAAAGTGTGTTTTAGTTGTTAAACCATATAAAAGCAGTTAATAAGTATTCAAAGTTGGGGAGTCCGGACATCCCCCTCCATGGAAATTAGAATTATTTATTCAAAATGCAATTACTGCAAAGCATAACAACTTCCACAGTGAAAGCCCAAAATCCCAAGGTCCTTCAAGACTTCCCTGCTGCTTTCTGGATCTCTCTGCCCACTTCATTCAAAACTTCTTTTACCGCTAAGTCAACTCAACAAGGAAAATGGGACTCTGAGACCAGCTGAGCAGATGATTCCTACCTCAGAAGGAAACCACCATGTTTAGAGAAATCAAAGTACAACTTGAGTAGTCCTCGACCTAATTGAGAGGCGGTGTGCTCCTGTGGAATGAACTTTGGAAGTAAACAGGCCTGCGTTCACATATCAGGGTGCCTCCTACAGCTCTGTGACCTTGCTGTCTGGTCTCCGAACCTCAGTCACCTTATCTGGGTAATGAAGGAAATAATTTCACCCCACAGGGTTGATATGGAATGAAATAAAATGACTTACACAGCAGATTATGAGCTTACAAGCAATGCCCAGCACAAAATACTTGTTCAGCAATTGTTTGGGCCTCCCTCCCTATCCTGATTCCAAGTTGAATCAGGGGTTTGGGGTTTCTCGGTATGGAATACCTGTCAGCACCAGGAACTGTGGCTACGTACAAGATGTCAGTTAATATTCGCAACAGCCTATGTGAGTGATATTTCTAGCTTCAGCTTTTAGATGAAGATATTGACTATCCCATCCCGAGGTAATGATGGGAAAGTGCGCTTTGCTGTGTGAAACGTACAAATGTAAGAACTGGAGGAACTGTCTGTAGCTGATTGGCTCAGCTGGCCAGCTTTGTTATACAAAAATTACTAATGGTGTCCAGGGCTGTGAAGGTGGTAGAAATAATAAACTTAATCTTGCCAATCTTTCATTAAAAAAAGAAAACCTTCTATGGAACTATAATATACTGAAAGTGCACTTAAGCATACAGTTCAATGAACTTTCACAAGCTGAATAATACAGCCGTGTCACCAGCACCCAGACTAAGAAACATCACATGAGTGGCACCCAAGAAGCCCCCAGGAATGCTTTCTTCTGGTCACTAATGCTCAAGGGTAAACGTTATCCTGACTTCTAACAGCGCAGATTAGGGGAGCCTGTTTGTGTACTTTATATAAACTACCATCATAGAGTGTGTGCTCTTTTGTGCCTGGCTGCTTTTGCTCAACCTTTATGTTTGTAAGATTCATCTATATTGACGCATGTAATTTAGAATTAGATCATACACTCTCAATACTGTACAGCAGCCCATTTCGTGAACATGTCACAATGTATTCATCTGTTCTATTGCTGATGGGCATTAGGGTCATTCCAGTCCGGGGGAATTTGAACACTCTGCTCCATGTCTTTTGGTGACTGTATTACACCTTTCTGTCACGTACACACCTACAAGTGGACTTTCTGAGGCTTAACACAGCTCATGTTCAGCACTGGTAGATACTGCCAAGCATTTTTCCAATTTATATTCCCACCAGCAGTACGTGTGGATTCTAGTTGTCCCACATCATCAACATCAGTCGGTATTTTCCATCTTTTTCATTTTCACCATGCTGGTGGATGCCTGCTTGCATTTTTTTATTTCTGTCCCCCAAACACAAAATATTCAACTACAAGAATGAACGACAAGAAGTGAGTCCAAGGACAGCAAACCGAGGGAGCAGCACAAAAACCCCATGAAAATCACGAGAACTGCGGAAACATAATTAGCCACCGAGAATCATCATCCTTGTCAAATGCGTGTGGAACTCATTTTAGTGCTCAATGACTCAGCCCTCCCCCACCCCGCCCACCATGGTGTATTTAAACTAAAATTCTATAATAGATTCCTGGTTTTCCAACATCCCACATTTTGACTTCAGAATTGCATTTTCTTCCCACCACTGCTTGGGTCTCTCAGGATAGTCTTAATGAAATTGGGGATATTAGCAAGGAACAAGTAAGGAGAACTAGGAGAAGACTGGTCTCTGGATCCAGTAACAACCAGTAAACATAAATGAGTACTTCAAACTGGGACAGAGTCAGGAGGGAGAGGCCTGGGGTGTTCCCAATACATTCCATCTGCAGGGACCACATCACCAGTTGGATGCGTGATAATAGCAATACCTTGCCTTTGCACAGCCTTTTGCAATGTACAAGATGCTCTGGGGATCTGTGGAACACCGGGGAAGAAACAAGCGCTGTGAAAGCAGCCTGCCGCAGGGCTACTGCCTAGCTGACTTCACCCCAGAAGCTTCACTGCTGTAGACAGGCAGGGGCTGCCCTCAGCGGATATGGACTGGAGACACAGGAGGGGTCTCATGCTCTCTCTCTCTCCTGATCCCTGTGTCTGTGTCATACCACCTGACCTCGGGGACGTGCTGAAAACAGACCTCCCTCCCTGACATTTCCCATGCAACATACATCACCACCCCACACAGCAACCCAAGGCAGTTGCAGTTTGGCCACTGAATGTCCCTTAGCACTGTGGTCCCCAACCCCCAGGCCATGGCCCGATATCAGCCTGCAGCCTGTTAGGAACCGGGCTGTGCATCACCACCTGAGCTCCGCCTCCCCACGCCCCACTCCTGTCCGTGGAAAAACTGTCTTCCATGAAACCAATCCCTTGGTCCCTGGTGCCAAAGAGGTTGGGGACCACTGCTTTTAGCACATGGCCTGTATGCCGTAGCTCATAATAATAGCCAATACTTACTGGGCACCCACTCCGCGCTGGCAGTGTGCTAAACACATCACACGCATTGTGTATTTTGATTTGGGTTGATCCCCGCAACACTCAAAGTCACACAGCACATAATTCACAAGGCCCAGTACGAATCCAGACCTGCTCCCTCTTCTGTTTGGGCCAAGTGATCTGAGCAGAGCTTTGCGCCTTCCCTCTCCCAAACACAGGCATGCCTGCTGATGCTTAAAATCCCACAGTTCTAACTTTTCCCCCACGTCAAAAATGGTGTTTGTACTTATTTGATGCATGACTGTATAATGGGCACATTATCAGACACCTTAAGGCACTATGTTTGGAAGGAAAAAGACCCTTTGTAACCCAGGAGCCCAGGAAAATGGGTTTCTGAGAGGTCAGGAACATGAACCGCTGGGCAATTTCCCCTGCCCTTTAGTATTTCTAAATCCACAAATAGTTTTATAGATTTTCTTTGAGGCAACTCTCTCAGACTCTGAGGTGAAGACTAACTCAGAAGGATAAAGCAGACACCAAAGTATTTCTTCAATCCCAACATGGCAGAACAAACAAGTCCCCTTTCATTTCATAATTGAAGCTAAATTTAATTATTTTACCCAACAAAGTATTAACCCTCATGTGGCTATGGTTGAAGAAAAAGTCTAGGTATTTCACAGTTGCCAGAGGTATAATAGGTCCTTGCAGCCCGCTGGGACATCATGGGGATACATGTGCAGGTTTGACACCAGGAGACGCACAAACCCAACACCGTCACCCAACCCTGACACCACCGAGGTAGGAGGAGAAGCTTCCTCTCTCACCTCTCATCTTCCACTTGGTCTATTCTCTGGTCTTGTTCGCCTCCAATCCATCTTCCACACTGTAGCCAGAGAGAGTTTTCACCATCAGAGTGTTTCATTCTCCTGCTTAAAGCTCTTCCTTGGCTACCCTTTTGTTCTTTGAGTAAGATCCAAAATGCTAACAGGTACAAAGGTGCAGCTGCTATCGGTTCACGCAGTCATACAGAGTGGAATGGTAGCATTGGAGACTCCAAAGGTGAGAGGTTGGAAGCGGGGTGAGGGATGAAAGATCACCCACTGGGTACAGTGTACACTATTTGAGTGATGGGTACACTAAAAGCCCAGACCTCACTGCTATGTAATATAGCTACATAACAAAATTGCCTTGTTCCCCCTAAATATATTGAATTTTTTTTAAGTACAGCTAGATAGGAAGAATAAGTTCAATGTTCTATAGCACTAGAGGATGACTATAATTGACAACTTATTGTAGATTTTCAAATAGCTTGAAGAGTGGATTTTGAATGTTCCCAACACAAAGAAATGATCAATGTTTGAGGTGATGGATTTGCTAATTACTCTGATATGATCATTACACATTGTATACAGGTATCAAAATATCACACTGTACCCCATATATATGTGCAATTATTATGTGCCAATTGAAAATAATAATAAAAGCAAAAAAAATGCTTAATACCATCAACTCAGTGACCTGAGGAGCCTGGCTCCCCACCCACCTTATTTGACTCGTCTCTCACCAGTCCATGTGCCTGTCATATGAATATTCTTTTAGTTCTCCATACACACTCAGCACTCACCTACATGCAGGCCTTCCTCTGTGCTGCCCCTCTGCCTGAAAAAAATAATTAAACAGCTCCTGTCCCTTGTCACCTGATGAACTTCAACGCACTCCCTGGGCTTCTGTTTCGATTGCTACGAGAAACTTTTGTCAAGTCCCAAATGTGGATAAGACTCAAGTCTCCTTAATACTTTCCCTGGCATTAACACCACGTCCAGGGTGTCGGGCAGATGTGGGGGAGGGAGAGGGGATGGGTGTATACATACATAATGAGTGTGATGCGCACCGTCTAGAGGAAGCTCTGATCTGGGGGCAGGGGGCAAGGGCAATATATGTAACCTAAACTTTTGTACCCCCATAATATGCTGAAATAAAAATTTAAAAAAATACTACGTCAACTGACCACGATTGCCTACTCATTTGTCTTTATCTTTGAATATCTCGTTCACCAGTGTATCTATCCCATGTCCTAATACCAGGCCTGGCCCACAGTGAGCACTAAAAATTTTTTCATGCTGAATGAATTGAATAATTTGTTCATTAAACTGAGATCATCTCTTCTAATCAAATAACAATAGATTGCCAAACTGCCCTCACCTTCTAAGATATAAGCTCGCCCTTCTTTTTGAACAGGAAGAAGAGAAGCTTCAGGCAGAGAAGAAAGCCCACACTCTGTAAAACCAAATGAATTAATTCCACTTAGCCAACAAGTAAATACAGGATTAGGAGTCAAATGGCAACAAAAAACCCCCCTTCTCTGGCATGTGTAGAATGCACGACTAGCTCTGAAATGTCTTCTATTTTCCCAGACTGCTTTTGTTGCTTAATTGTTCAGCAAAAAAAGAAGGAAATTCGGGCACTCCCAGGTCTCCCTCCCACGGAAACCTGTTTTACTAGCTGCATTTTATATGGCTGCAGAAGGCCCCAGAAGGAACTTATGGGAACCAACAGGGACTAACAACCCTATATCCTTCAGCTCCAGAACACACACTCAGGCTCATAAGAGACTCCAGGTTGGGTGTTTTCCCTGTGACCCTCTCCGAGCGGCTGCGTCACTCCTTGAACTTGTATTTTGGTGCTTGTATAAAGCCTGCCTTCTGTGGTTCACTCCCAGTCTTAAACCTTGCATGTGACCACATGTAAATGTGTATTTTTATGGTCCTATAATCTCAGGACTTTTAAACCTCTGTTGCTTAAAGGCACACAATGAGCTGAAGCAGAAAACTCTGGAGGTTTCTGATCAGCTAGAAGAAGTTTATGTGTTTGTTATAAGTGACTTCATGGCTTCAGTTCTTGTAGGAACTGGGCATAGTCGTGATAAGGTTCTAATTCATTCTTCGGGACCTTCCAGACAAAAATCAAATGTCATTAGAAAATACGCAACCTATGTCTACGTAAATGCCTCATGTGCAGATACCCGTATCTGTCTGCTCTTTGGCAGGCTCCCTTCTTATGGCTTGTTCCCCAGCCTGTGCCACAGCACATCCTCAGAACTGACTTTCTTTCCTGAGCCTTGCGGGTTGGATGGCCTCCATGAAAAGTGGAATTTTTTTAAAATCAATTTTATTGTGTATATTTAAGGTTTACAACATGATGTTATGGGATACATATAGATAGTAACTATTTTACTATCTATAAATGGTTACTCTAGAGTAAATGGTTACTCTAGTGAAGCAGATGAACATATCTACCATCGCACACGATTACCTTTTGTGGTGACAAGAGCAGCTAAAATCACTTGTTTACCAAAATTCTTAATGCAATTTTATTACCTTTAGTCCTCATATCAAACATTAGATCTCTAACCTTGGTCATCCTACATATATGCTATTTTGTATCCTTTGAAATTCATCTCTTCATTTTCTCTTCCCTCCTGCCTCTGCTCATGGTAACCACTGTTTTATTCTCTATCCCTGCGTATTTGAACTCTTTTTTTTTTAATATTCCACATATAAGTGAGATCATGCAATATTTTTCTTTCTGTGTCTGCCTTATTTCACTTAACATAACACCCTCCAGGTCCATCCATGTTACGACAAATCTCCTTTTTTAAGGCTGAATAATATTCTATTGTGTATATATCCACATACCACATTTTCTTTATCCACTAGTCTGTCCACAGACATTTAGGTTGTTTCCACATCTTGGCTATTGTGGCTAACACTGCAGTGAGTATGAGAGTGCAGATATCTTTGCAAGATGATGATTTCATCTCCTTTGGGTATATATTACAGCTGGAGAGAGATTGCTAGGTTGTTATGATAGTTCTATTTTTAATTTCTTGGGGAACTTCCATAATGTTTTCCATAATGGTTGTACCAATCTACATTCTTAAAAGTGGGATATTTACAAGGAAAAAAATAGAAAAGATTAGGCTCGGGATCCAGAAAAATCTCTTTGTGTTCTGCAGAAAGCCTTTCTAATGTTCTTGCAACTAATATTTCTTTTCCTTATTTCTCATTCTTCATGCCTATAGTTGAATATTTTATGGATCTTGGGCAATAGCACAAAGATAGGCAAAGTGGAAAAAAAAACCCACAAATTTTCTATTTCATATTTGGATCCTGTTTTTCTCCAAAATAATCATCATTTCTTTGGCACTAACCATGGGAGATTACATATCAAAAGAATATTTGCTAGTGTTAAATTGATGAAAAATACTGTATCCACCTCTCTACTTTAATATCATGAAATTAAATTTTCTATACCCAAAACACTTGAGATGTTTGTCCATTATACCAGTTTAATTCTCATGTGCATAAAACATTTGGTTTTTAATGCCAAATTGGTCAGTTTACAGTCACTTTTTTGAGAGTCCCATTTGACTTTTGTTTCTCTCTTTTTTTCTACTTTATTTTTAAAAAGCCATTTGTTTCTGAAAAAATTGTCATATAAAAGAAAATAAGATCAAGGCCCCCCCCCCAACATTTTGGTCAAGGTCTTCACTTTCAGGCAAGTAAATTCTGTATTCAAGGATTCCACAGGGAAGTGGGTGGGAATGGTTAACATTTCTAGCCACGCTGTATTTCTAACTTGAGTTTAGAATGAAAATTCCCAAGGTTTTGCTTTGTTTTATTTTGTTTTTGTTCATTTGTTTCCTCTCTGCTCTGTATGTGTGCCAGCAGATCATTTGTGACCCAAATGAACAATTTTACATATAGCCCTGTTCATTTTCACTTGTTAGATTTGGCCCTAACTCAGCTGTCATGACCCTTTGGATTTTAAGTCACTCTCAAAGCCAATTCAAGTCTGTCATCTAGAAATTTTGTTATCTCCCAGCATTGTGTTCATGACACACTTGATAATCATATTTTCAAATCTTCATCTGAGAATCTGATTACAGTGTTGGTAAGTGCGGATCAAGAAACAAACTTTGGCACCCACTAGGAGGGCCAGATTTTAAAAGATTGGATTTTTATTGGGGCAGTTCCTCAGGTGGACAACAGGAAAGAGTTTTGACAGTAACTACTGGTGAGAGATGATGGAGATGGTCTATTTCCAGCCCTTGAGTTTTCTAAGAATGGGAGGACTTACCAACAGGAATGGCTTCTGACAAATTGAAGTTGAAACTAGATAACCTCCTTGCTAAAGGTTTACAAAATTGTTTTCTTTGGTATCTTGGAAAAGAAAAATGATTCCTCCTATATCAACATGTCTTTTTGTATGTCCATACTTTTAAAGGAGTTGGCCCTGAAAAAAATCAGTCGTGTGGGAAGCTAGTTCTCACATTTTGGGGGGATCGCCCCAGAGTGAGGTCTCCTATCAGCTGGCCCTGTGCATTCTAAGAACAAGCAGGCAAGGCTCTTCTCTCTTTCCTAGAGAACCAGATATATCTCAGAGTCTTATAGAGCAGTCAGGAAAATCTGAGGCAGGTGTTTTATTTATCTGCTTACTTATACATACCTAGAGTGAGCTACAAAAATATCTGAAGTGGATGGCCAGAAATTCCTCGATCAGAACATTTTCTTTCTCTCTCTCTTTGCGACTCCAGCACACCTTGATGGCATTAGAGTATAGCATAAAACATATGGTTTTGACACCTCTGTGACATGGAAGCTTTCTTTCAATATTGTGTGTACGTATTAAGGGTTTGTAGCCTTAAAGGCATAAATGAGTATGTTCTCCTATACTCATGGGATGTGATCAAATTACATTCATGCGCCAAAGAATCCACATTGTACCTTTTTCTGTGCTTTTAAATACTTGAAATCCAGTAAGAACCCTTAGGAATTACCACACCTACCTTGCAAGTACATTTACATTGTGTACATTGTGTGCACGTTCGTAACTGTCACATTCTCATGGCATTTATAACTTTGGGTAAATAGTGAAAGAAAGGAATTCGGTGAGGCAATGAATCAGTAATTATAAAAACCAAGCTAAACCTCAAGAAAAGAAAATTGTGGGTTTCATGTTAAATATTGAATCTTCTCTATAATGAGCTTTTTCTTACAAACCGAATGGTGGTTTCAAGCAGGAGCCATCGATTAAAACTAGTGACTGAAATGATTATGAGAAACATGATTTTTACATAGTCTCAAATTATCTCCCCTACAGAATACTTATTAATTACAACAAGAAAATGTGTAACTTTATAGTGGAGAAAACTAGCAGACACTACCTCAACCAAGTGATCAAAGTTAATACCATGAATGATAAGATATCAACTTCACAGACCTCTTGATATGATGTGCTGAGAAGGACACAATATCACTTTTGTAGGATTCCTACTAAAAGTGCATAACCTGAAAAGAATCACAAAAACAAAAAAACAAACAAACAAACAAAAAAACCAGATAGATCCAAACTGAGGAAGCTTTTACAAAATAACTGGCCAAAACTTTTTAAGGTTCAGTGTCACAAAACACAATGAAAGACTAAGGAAATCTTTCAGATTAAAGAAGAATAAGTGCAGATGACAGCCAAAGCAACAATCTTAGGTTGGATTCTGGACCAGCAAAAGGATATTAGTAGAATAAATGGTGAAATTTAAGTAAGGCCTATAGTTTAGACAATAGGATAGTATCAACATTAACTTCTTCATTTTGATCACTATACTGTGGTTATAAGAAATATTAATATTTGGGAAGTCTGGATGAAGACATACTGAAATTATTTATATTATATTTGTATAAATAATTGTATACATAAATAACTGTATAAATAAAATATATTTGTACCTTTCTCATAAATCTGAAATTATTTAAAAATAAAAAATTAAAACATAAAAAAATTAAAGCTAAAATAGATGAATAAATGTACCCACATATATGTCACATCTGATAAACTGCTAAAGAAGAAAAAAAAAAGAATGGTTGAGAAATCTAAAGGTTTGAGAACTACTGAATTAAATGATATATAAGACACCTTTTCACAGTAAAGTCTTACAATTTCATGAATTATGAAATTTAGAAAACCACCATGTGTCAGGATCAATTGCTTTAAGAAAACCTGACTTCAAATTGAACCAACGAGAGAGAAGTTATTTGAATTTCTTACAGTGTTACATTCACACCAGGATGTAGGATTTGCTCATGCTTTAATGAGAGACATTGATTACTTGAAATAAATGTGCTTCTTGTCTTTTCCACTACTAGATTTATGTACTATGTGTATAATCAATGCATCTCATTCTAGATAACACAAATCATCCAAATTCATTCCAACCTAGACTGGCCTGATGCCCAGCTTCCCAATGCTCACAGTTCGAGTGTTCACAAATTAAAATTTTCATTGCAAATTCCCCTAAATATGCAGGAGATAAAATTGCTGCTAGGGATATAGAAAACATATTCTGTGGGACTGTTTAAATATAACCCACCTCATTGTGCCTCTGTATTAATTTTTTTAAATAACAACATGCACTTAATGTGGCAATGTCCACATTTTAAAATGAAGGTAGAAAAGTATATTTGAATTTGAAAACAAATTCCCTGGTTAAGATGAAATTGCTTATCGTCACTTATTCCCACACTTAAAAACGTTGTTTGGAGGAAGTAGTCCGTGTTGTTTTTACCAAGGGTACTGTCTTCTCCTGCAGAATAGTGGTGGGAACAGACTTAGCACCCTGGGGTTCTGGCATTTTCTCTGCCACTCACCAGACCTGCCTCAATTTCCTCTGCTGTAAATAGAGGAGAATGGGCAAGAAGGGGATCTTAAACCCTGTTTTACGCACCTCTTCGGCAGTCTGATGAAGCCTATACCCTCTTCTCAGAGTCATATTTTTAAATACATAAAAGAAACATATAAAATTACCCCAAAAAACTAATTATATAAAATATAATCCTCAAAATCATTTTAAATGTGTGATATAGTAATGTACATGTTTTCTTTAGTAATACACTAAAGAAATGATCTAGCAGTGGGTCTGGTAACTACCATAATTTCAAAGAAGTGATGAGCATAAATGATATCTTGAGATCTCTACAACACTGTAATGTGATACGAAGACATCTTTCATTTCTACTATGTCAAAATCTCAGGAACAGCTGATGGTCTTCAGTTTTGTTGTTTTCATCTGAAATAGAAAGAAATGGTATATTTCAATTAGAACTGAGTGGAAACAAAAATGTGATTATTTTCCCATCCAAGTTTGTAGATCCCTCTGGATTTTCTCCAAGGATCCTTTGGTTACGAAACTCTAGGCCAGATGACCTCCAGGTTCTCTCCCATCCCCATGTGTCTGTCATTTCTCTAATCTTCTCTAGCCACATACCTTGAGGATGGTAGTTGGTCATGTGTAAGTGTGTGTGCCTCTCTCTAGGGACTCAAGTTTAACAAGATATCAAAATATTTCATTTGCAAGTCTTGGCTGCTGTACAGCACTTAGCAAAGCAGAGCCAGTTTTCCTAGTTGAGATTGGTCAACACCAGGTTCATTTGTCTAGCATTTCACAAAATATTTTCCCACATTTGTCCAAGTGCAGTTTGAAGGCTGTAACTGACAATATAAATGTGCCCTAAGGTGGAAAGTCCGACCCCATTTCCCTGAGTGATCTCCAGGGTTGGCCATTACCATGCAGATGCCCAGAGTCCAGGGATCTCCATGGATCTGCTAATTATTCCCCAGACTTTTCTACCAGCAATAAAAATCCCATTTGTTGTAGCTTGTTTGCAGAACAGCCCCCATTTCCACAGTGATGGTATTAATTAGCAAAAACCTGTGAAAATGACCAGAGTTTATACGCTTTAAGGGGAGGGAAAGAAAGGACCTCGAGTCACTTCTTAATATTCTTATAAATCCCATATAGCAACCAGGGGCTAAACGCTCATTTGTCTTAGACACTGTGACTTCTAATGCTTATAACCCTAAGTGGGAATTAGTTGGGCCTCAGGTTCCCATTAGTATAGTGACTTTGGTGAATCCTGAATGCAAATGGATGGTGAATTTCTCAGATAATCAATCACCATTTCCTGATGGCCTGGTGGCACCTCACGGTGGGGCTGGAAAGATCCTATATGCACCATTCTTGGAAGGAAGATCCCTGACCACTGGAGAGCTATAGAAATAAAACATCCCTCCAGGTTCCAGAAGATGTTCCAGATGATGACAGGGGGGTCGGGGATTAGAGAGTGATGAAGTGTGTCCCTGCCCTCCAGCCTCGAAGGACACACAGTCTTTAACCTCAGAGGCAGCTGATATATCCACACAGGGATGGAGACTATAGGAAAAGGAAGAGCAAAGCTAGAAACATTTTCATCAGTGATCTCATTCAGTCTTCGTTTGGAGCAGTTTTACTTTTCATGTTTGTTTGTTTGTGTTTGCATTAATATTTAACTTAAGTGGCCCTATTTTCTATTTGTAACAGCTTATCCACAGGGAGAAAATGATCTGTCCTACTCCTAAAAATCCCAGGACTTAATCACTCTCTAAGCAAGTGTGACTCTCGCTTTACTTCTGAAGGGTTAAACAAATGGATAAAGGGTAATAAATCTTCCCTCTTCACTTTCAATGAGTGTTTCAGAATGTTTTACTCCCTAATTTCTACCCTGAGCCAACAATCACTGCTGACTTTAGCTAAGAATTCTATTTTTTAATTTTTTTAATAGCTGCAATGTGAGTTTCCCATGCAGTTTTTATTAACTCTGTTTCATTGCAAGGCCTTGCAAGCAAAAAATGGCCCTTATTTTTATTTGGAGAAATCTATTTTGGTGACAATCTAGCCTCAGGGTAGCTATCTGTCAATCTCTTTGCTTTTTTTCCTGTTGAAACAAGCATGGGAAAGTTGCAAGACAAATGCCACACAGGGCAGGGCTGATGGAATCAGCATACCAACCCTCATCTTTGGCCAGCTCCGTACCAGAAAGTGAAAGCAAAGTGAATGAAGAGGATTTCCAACTGTATAAGGTGGGAAAAAACGCCTATACATCTACCAGCTTTTATTCCCAGCATATGGAAGGCCTTACGTTCCCGCCACTTATCAACTTTTCCCAGAGATGACATGATTTGGGATTATGCGGGAAGGCTAGAGTATTAATATTTACAAAAAGCAGCATGTCTTCTTAAAAAGGCAATGGGAGCAAAGTGCCTCATGTTTTAGGACTGCAACCCCAGGGCTTCCTAAATTCTTCATTCACCATGACCCCTATAGGCACACAGAGGTCTCAAGTAGGGATTATTGAAACTCAAACCCCAGCACCTCACTACAAAATGACACTATGGCAGTTGGGCCAGTCCTCGTGTGGGCATAGCATGAGACCAGCTGGTTTCCCTAGACACACACAAGCTTGTCCTCTGAAGCCTCAGTTGCTTGAGTGAAAATAATATTTGAATCCCCAGCCCCTCAAGCTAAATTCTGAAAACAAATGGGAAAATAGTGTATTGGGGACAAGGGGAGGTGTGAATATCTTTGCATAAGCCTTGCATTGCCTCAGATCTTTTCATGATTTCACTTAATCCTCCTTGGCAACACTACCAAGTAGACTTTATTTTCACCTTTTATATACAAAGACAAGGTTGGCAAGGGAATTAGTAGCCAAATAAGTAGTTATATAACTTCCAATGTCCTCTCTTTATGTGGTACAATCAGAGAAAGACAAAGTTGGAAGAAACCCTGGAGATCATCTGGTTTTACCTCTCATTTTTCAGCTGATGGATGATAGGAGAGAGACAAATCCAGCTTACCACCTGTTTTTGTAAATAAAATTTTATTGGAACATAACCATGCTTGTTCATGTAAAATGGCGCAACTGCTTTGGAAAACTGAGTGATAGTTTCTTATGACATGAAACATGCACCTTCTCTCTGACCCAGCAATTCCACTACTGGGCATCTGAAGGGTTAAACAAATAGATAAAAGGTAATAAATAGTCCCTCTTCACTTTCACTGAGAAATAAGAGCATATGCTGACAAAAGATCTTTCCATGAAATTTCATACCAGCTTTGTTTATAATGGCCAAAAATTAGAAATAACTCAACTATCCATCAGCAAGAATGGATTTTACAGAACATTGTGGATGATCCTCAAGAATATTATACCAAGTGAAAGAAGCCAAACTCAAAAGAGTACATGTTGTTTGATTCCATTTAGATGAAGTTCTAGAACAGGTAAGACTAATCAATGGTGGTTACCTGGGCTGGACGGAGAGGCAGGGATTGACTAGAAAGGGGAAGAGAGAGACTTCTACAAAGATGAAAATATTCTAAATCTGGAACATTTAGTGGTGGATCCATGGGAGTAGGTATTTGTCAAAACTCAATGTGTATCCTTAAAATCTGTGCATTTCACTGAATGTAAATTAATCCTCGAAAAAAATAAATTTAGAAAAAGAATGCCTGCAGGGAAAATGAAGAGGATTAATAAATGTGTCTTCAAACATTCAGATGCACAAAAAAAATATGAAAAATGCTCAACATCACTAATCATCAGAGCAATGTAGATTAAAACAATAATTACATATCGTCTTATCCCAGTCAGAATGGGCATTATTAAAAGTCAAAAAATAACAGATGTTGGCAAGGATGCAGAGGAAGGGGAACACTTATACACTGTTGGTGGAAATGTAAACTAGTATAAACTCTGTGGAAAACAGTATGGAGACTTCTTGAAGAACTAAAAATAGATCTACCATTCAATCCAGCAATCCTACTACTGGGTATCTAACCAAAGGAAAAGAAATCATTATATCAAAAAGATACCTGCACTCATATGTTTATTGCAGCACAATTCACAATAGCAAAGATACAAAATCAACCTAAGTGTCCTTTAATGGATGACTGGATAAAGAAAATGTGACACACACACACACACACACACACACACATATATATACACACACACCACACCATAGAATACTATTCAGCCCTATAAAAAGAATGAAATCATGTATTTTGCAGCAGTATGGATGGAACTGGAGGCCATTATCTTAAGTGAAATAACTCAGAAGCAAAAAGTAAAATACCACATGTTCTCACATATAAGTAGGAGCTAAATAATGTGCACACGTGGACACAGAGTGTGGAATAATAAACATTGGAGACTCAGAGGGTGGGACGGTGGGAGGGATGAGAAATTACTTAATGGGTGCAACGCATACTATTCGGTGATGGCTACATTCAAAGCCCAGACTTCACCACTGCGGAATATAACCATGTGACAGAACTGCACTTGTACCCTCCCCCAATCTATAAAAATAAAATAAAATAAATGAATAAATAAATGAGCCTTCAAAGATGCAATTTTCAGATACTCCGACCCCTGGCACAGAGAAGATCTGATGGGGGCCAAGTGACAGCAACAAGAAATAGCTTGTGAGTAGGGGTCAGACCCCAGCAGACATCCCCCTACCAACCAGCATATAGACTAAGCAAAAGCCATGTGTATACCAAGCAAAGGAGACATTAAAACTAGTTCCACATACCTTTTTCCAACTGAATTGCATGCCCCCAAGCCCTCCTAATTATTAATAGAAATTTAGGGGCCACCACATTGAACCTTAAATCACTTAATCCAGCCACCCAGACTTAAGGCACCCTTTCCCAGCCATTTGCAAATTCTTGTCCACCCTCTCAGCTCCCTGGATTCACTCACATGCCCCACTCATTGCCCTAAATCACTGGAATAATTAACTACATGAGTAAATACAGTCCAGGTACCATGCTTACAACAGTGCCAGAGATGTAGCAAATGCCCAGGCAATGTCAGATACCATTTTCCACTTCTGTCTTCCCCTTTAGTCTCCTTCAGTCCCACTGGATACTGAGGGGTGTTTGGGGGAACAGGGTCTTAGATATGTTTTCTCAACTTTTCTAGAGTTTTTGAATGGGCTGTAGGAGCCTGTCCAGAAGGTAAGAGACCAGAGAGCACGATTTTTCTCTAGAGGGGCCTAAATTCTCACCATGTTCACCATACCCTAGAATTTCAGAGGGCTCTGGGACCTCAACATTTTATACTTGAGCAAACCAAGGCCCAAGCTGGAAAAATGGGCTTCACCAAACTCATCAATCTGTCAGAACGATGTTAGGGCTTTGTAATCTTTGGATGTGAGTGGTCGTGAGTGGACATTAGTGGATATGAGTGGACTTTGGTGGACGTGAGTGGACCTGTCTGGCATAATGCTTGGCACATAGTAGTACCTTAATGATCAGAAGTGTTTTCAATAACAATAGAGCATCCCCTTTCTCTAGGCACAGGGGAAAATTGGCCCTGAGCCCTACCACTCCCAGCCCACTCACCCCCACCCCATTCTAAATGTATCCCAGGGTCAGGGGTTCAAAAACAAAGTTGAGCATGAGGGCTGTCTTAAGCCAAAGTGATGAAGTCACGTTCTGATCCAACTCTTACCTGGGCCTTTAGGGAACTAGAGAAGAATGATGCTACAAGTATCCGGTACAAGCAAACAAAAGAGGAGACAGCAGCCTGACCTCCAAACTTCAAACCTAGACCAAGCAACAGTTCCAAAACAGCCTCAAACTGGGGCACAACGAAGTATTATGTAACCAGAAGGCTCCTTTATTTATTCCACTGGCAAACATTTCCTGCTTGGTTTTGTATAAACACGGGTGCAGAATTTCCTAGCAGTCGTATCTTCTGTGGGGCCAGCTATCATTACCCTGTTTGGTTTGGAAGGCTGACCTCATTGTTCCAGCAGCTCACTTCTCCTCACACCAGACACTGTCGCTGGTGAATTGGTTCCATTTAGGGATGGGGTTTAGGTTAAACACTTCTGGATTCACAATGCAACAAGGTTTAGTCGTCCAAAGTAGCATCAGCAACATGAAGGAATCTCTTCTTCTAGAAAATTGGGAGCTCAGGTGTAGACCTTAGCTTTTTTGGGAAGTGGAAAGAAGGCAAAGATACTTACAGGTTTCATTCAAGTAAGGTCCCACCTTGGTAAACCATGTGTACATGAGAGAACCTAGTCTATTCCAGAAGAAGTCTAAGAACTTCAGTAGATCATTCCAGGCATACCACACACTCATATAAGAGAGGCACAATTTTATTCTCATTTTACAGATAAGGAAACTGAGGCACAGAGAATCAAGGTGACACAGTGAATAAATGGCAGAGCCCATCCATATTCAAATCCCAGCAGGAGAACTCTGCACCCTGTGGTCTAATCCACTCCCTGGGGATAGGAAGAAGGCTGAGATAGAAAAACTATATGTACACAAATATCAGTGATAAGTAGCAATAATAATAACAGCTAACATTTATACAATGAGCTAGGTACTTGTGGTCCACATGGAGACACACCACCCAGATCCTTCTTCGGGAAGGGCTTGCTGCCCAGCTGCAGGGTAGACAATCTGCACACAACCTCCAGCTGCCAACTCCTTCAGGGTCTGCCTCAGTTGTAGGCAGTGTCTGCCAAGCCCAAGCCACATCCCTTCTTGGGACAGCCCACATCAAATGACTGATCTATGCAAAAATTTAAATAATTGATCATCTTGACTCAACCCCCAACAGCTCTGGAGGGCTATTCTAGCTCCAGAGTCTATGCCTGGTTGGTTGAGGCTTCATCAGACTTGCAACACATTTTGATTCATTTGTCCCAATCCCGCTTCCTAATCCTTCCTTTCATGGGTATTAACCCTTAACAAATATCTCGCATCCCAAACTCTGTCTCAGTGTCTGCTTCCAAGACACCAAGCCAAACCCACTCCAAGTGTCAATGAGTATAGTAAATACTGAGATCTAATCTATCCACCTAATGAAAGTCCCATTTTATCTTTAAAGAGAAGAAGAAAAGGAAGGAAGGAAGGGAAGGAGGAAGGGAGGAAGGAAAGAAATTAACAGAAATTATGTACCACCTGAGATTCATGACCATAGGCCTTAAAATAATTGAATTTGTAACACTTTTGGACAGCTATGAAAGTAGCTGTCAGTGGTCAACTAAGCACCATCCTGGATGAGGAAAAGAAACATAGAAACTTCTTACCAGATTGCTAACCGTCCTTCAGGAGAGAAAGGAGGGAGATTAAGGGCAACTCAGGGTAAGTTGGAACATGAATCTCAGTATGGTCTGTCTGAGCTCCCAGAGGTTCCTTTGCCCTTTTGTTCCCTTTCAGTTTATGGCACCATCTTTTTATCAGAAATAGTAATAATAAGGAATGTATACTGATCTTTTACTATGAGACAAGCAAATGTACTAAGAGCTGTACATGTATTATTATATCACTTATCACTCACAACAATGCTAGTGAGGTAGATAATATCGTTCAACAACTACTCAGTCTCCCTCCCTCTTTCCATGGGAAAAGTATAATGACACATCCCTCAACGTTGAACTTGCCCATATGACTTGCTTGATCAAGAAATATGAATGTCTGCAAGCAGAGGCTCTG
>CM052436.1:192226010-192288550 GCA_028533085.1 Varecia variegata | reverse complement strand
TCCCTTTCAGTTTATGGCACCATCTTTTTATCAGAAATAGTAATAATAAGGAATGTATATTGATCTTTTACTATGAGACAAGCAAATGTGCTAAGAGCTGTACATGTATTATTATATCACTTATCACTCACAACAATGCTAGTGAGGTAGATAATATCATTCAACAACTACTCATTCTCCCTCCCTCTTTCCATGGGAAAAATATAATGACATATCCCTCAACGTTGAACTTGCCCATATGACTTGCTTGATCAAGAAATATGAATGTCTGCAAGCAGAGGCTCTGACTGGAATTGTTAAATGGTTTGGCTTATTTTCTTTTGCTCCTGACATCCAGAGAACCACTGCTCTTTCAGCCTTACACCAGTAGAGTAGATCTGAAACCAACTGTCAGCTAAGAACAGAGTTGCCATAGTTGACCTACAGATCCTTGAAGGAGAAAAAAATATGTGTGATTATAAGCCACATAAATTATGGGGGGAACTGTTCGTTACACAGCATTATTGTAGTAAAAGCTAACTTATACAAACATGATCCGTACTTATTCTCATTTTCAGATGAAGAATTTCAGGTACAGAGAAGGCAAGTAACTTGGCAAAAGTCACACAGCTAAATTAGTTGGAGAAGCTGGAATTTGAACCAAGCAATAAAACTCATAAACAGCGTCCTTAGGTCCTGCTTTATATTGCAATGTTTGAGATAAATACTGTGATTTCATCCTATGTGAAATGTTAAGAAATCTTTGAATTCAAACCACCTCAAACCAAGATTCAGTTATTTTATTTCCTATGTCGTTTTTAGTATTCTTAGATGATTATGCCTATGAATGGGCCAACATCTAACATGCAACTACTGTGAATATTATAACACTACAGTGTTCGATTATATCGTTGGCTTAGGAAATATGCACACAGTTTCCATTTCCAAAAGATAGTGAGTTATCATTAAAAAAATACCTGATTTTTCTTATCAATGGGAAACTCAGAGCAACTTCACTGCAAGAGAGATGAGGAACATGTTCAAACAGGCATCTCTCTAGCCCTGTGTGTTAACAGAAAGATATATAAGCAGGAATTATAACTTGCATTTAATTAAACATTTAAATTAAATAATTAATTATATATTTTCTTCTTAATTTTCCAAAGGAGTGACCAAAAAAAATCTTTCCTCTTGTGATTCCACACTTATGAGCAAGCTTTTCCTATATGATATTGGAATGTATACAATTAAGTCAAATGATTTATGTGAACATCCCCTGCCCCCTGCTTTTTCTTCTCATTTATTGAATTTAGCCTACAAGAAATTCTTGAACCTTCCTGGGGAATTTCAAGACCCAAACAGAACTTCCATGCACACCCTTCCTCAGGACAACTCCATCCATCATCTGCTGCCATTGTGGCTGCTTTCACAGCCCTTAGTGAAGATAAACTTATGACCCAAGCTGGGAAGTTAGGACTGACTCATGCTGAGCAGTTGAGCAGTCTAAAGTGCATCTGGTACTTTAATTTATTCCTTCAGACTTCCCACTGCCCTCACCAGAAGCTTGTTGCCATAGTCCTCGGGGTTCTTTCAACTAAAACCATTTATACACCTCGCTAGAGAAGCATAACTATAAAAGTTCCAAACCATTAGTTTAGATTCTTTCCAGATCCCTTCAGAAGGTCTGCCCTAAAGACAGTGGCATGCAGTAAATGACCTCAAAGGGAACATGCCACAAAACACTTACTGGAAAGATGACCTTGGATGGAAGGAAGAGGCATAACAAAGAGAGGCATTTTACAACTCTGCCTCTAATTGTCTGAAATGCAGTTTACCTCTTTTAGCCCGTGAACGTCATCAACAACATCATGATACTAATATTGTTCCCCTCACCTCCATGCGAGATGAATGCATTGTCCTTTTGTGTCTCTCTAAGGGTCTGTAATATGACTTTCAAAAGGCTGCTGAAAAGATAAGACAAATTACAGCTGCAAAGTAAAACGAAATTCCTGCCGGTTTTATATACTCATTATGAGGCCCGCTGCAAGCCTGGCCCTGCACGATGATGATGAAGTCTTCATCCCTGCCTTCAGGATGCTCACAAAGCCAGTGTTCATTCAGCAAATAATTGGGAGCAACAAGCTCAAGGTGTGTCCCATCCCTGAGAAAGAATGCAATGGCAAATTGATCAATTATCTTGATTTTGAGAACTTCGTAGTCTACAGGGGAGAGAAAACTGACACTAAATAATTCTCATACAAAACAGAAAGTGACACATGCCAGGGAGAGACCCAGATAACAGGCAATGAGGGGATGAGCGGAAAGGGAGAGCACTTAGAATTAAGGAGAATGAATTGGGGAGGGAATTCTCCACCGAAGAAGCCTTTGAAGTGGGTCTTAAAAGACAGGAATTGAACTCAGGCAGGTGAAGTCCCTTCATTCTAAATAGAAGAGAATTCTGTGCAAATGGGCAAAGGATGAAAAGTGGGGAAGCAAAGGGAGTAGGTGGAAATCACAGCTGAACAATGATTCAACAGGAGGAGACAGTTGGCGCTAATGGGAAACAACATGGGAAACATACACTGGGAGTAAATTTCGGGTGTCCATTAATTACCATGAGGCACAGAAAGCTGGCATGTATTCAAGATCTATTCTGCTGAGCTCTGGGTGTTGTGAAAACAGAACGGGTGATGGTCCAGGATACTCCCCTGTTGTAACCGGAACAGTCTGCTTTCAGCTAGTTGACATACTAAAGTTTCGGGATGAGATTTCATTTGGGGGACAACCAAGTATGAAACCACTGCTGTCAGCAATAGAAGCTATGCAAGATTTTTAAGAGGGTCACGTGAGTCACAAGACTGGATGCCAAAAGATGAATATGGTAGCAGCAGTGTATAAGATGGATTAGAGGGAAGAGAGTATAAACTTAAGAAGATGAATTAAGAGGTTATTGTAACATCCCCAGGTAGAGGTTGTGGGGGCCTAAGTCAAGTGCAGCAGTGTGGGAGGGGAGGCCAGGCAGTTACAAGCAGCACAAAGAGGGCAACTGCTGGGCCTTGGAAGCAGGTGGGACATGGTTGAGTGTTTTGAGTCTGGGAGATGGGGTATTGTCACTATAAATAGAGGACACAGAACACAGGATGAGCTTGGAAATTGAGAAGCCAAGTTCAATTTGGGAAATGTTAAGTTTGAGATCCTGGCAAGATTTCCATATGGCAAACAGCTTGGTAGAAATGTCTTGCAGGAAGTTGGGAAGAAAAACTCTCTAGATAAACACACACATGAGAAATGAGCACATGAAAGAGTTAATCACATACAGGATCTCACTCTGTTGGCTAGGCTGGAGTGCAGTGATGTAATCATGGCTCACTGCAGCCTCAAATTCCTGGGCTCAAGGGATCCTCCTGCCTCAGCCTCCCAAAGTACTGGGATTACAGGCATGAGCCACTGTGCCTGGCAAGAGGGTGTTTTTTAATAAAGTGCAAAAGCTTGTTATATGCCAGGCTCCACTTACTATTTGCTTCCCTGTTTTTTTTCCTGATATCCGATAGGACAGGTGCATAAGATTTGGTCCTGGACTTCTGTTCTTCCCATTCCTTATTCTTCTACTCAGAGATATCATTTACTACCAACTTCAAATTCCACACTTCATATCTTCATCTCCAGATCCGTTCTGTTGCTCACTCCAAAGCCCATAGCTCCAGCTGCCTACTGGGATGGCTGTTTGACTTGGGCAAGCCCAACCCAAGCACAGCAAAGACAAACTCAGTTTCTCCTCTCCTCTTTAACTGGTACTTCATCCAAATGTCCCCATTTCTTTAAACAGGGACTGCAAGCTATGCTGCCTCAGACTTGCCCTAATTCTTGACACAGTTGTCCTATAATAGCTTTTTTCCAGCATGTTGTTCCCTTGCTCAAAAGCCTCTGGGAGCTCCTCACATGGACAAAATAAAAGCCAAGGTTCTCAGCCCTGGTTTCAAGGCCATCCATGAAGGCCATCCATGGCCATTCTTGGGCTGACCCCAAATTACCTTTCCAACCTCAATTCCCACTGCATGCAATTCCCATTCAAGCATGCCCACCTGTATTCCTTCCCACCTTCTCAGGCATGTTGGCATTCCTTCCCTCTGCCAGGGAGCATCCCTCCCCAGCCCTTTCCTCCTCTGGCCTGTATCCATTCCCCAAGCTTTGGCAAAAGTCCTGCCTTGTCATGAACCCTTTCTTGTCCATTCCAGTCAGAAGTGGTGCTTCTTTTTCCTACCCTCACTAGACAAACCAGATGGAGTTTGCTTATCTTTTTCCTCATGTGTGATATGGGGGTTATACCTACATCAGAATTTTTTAATTAAATAAGGTCTCAATAAATAATTATTATCATTATTATTATATGTTAGACGTTGGGCTAGGCATTTAAGGATGTAAGTAGAAATAAGATACTGTTTTTATTGGGGACAGTCGCACAATGGATAACGCGTCTGACCATGGATCAGAAGATACTGTCCTTGACATCAAGGAGCTCAAACTCCAATGGGAAGAAAATAGAAGTGAACACATCACTGAAATCAGGTGGGAGAGTGCTCGAGCCTGCTGGGCCAGGGAAGGGAGGTGCAAGTGATATGACCATTCTTCATTATCTTGTCTCATTATCTTTTCTAAGATGTCAGGTGTGACTCTTCTACATGAGTGCAAGCCTTGGAAAATATCAGTATTCTAGAATATTTTCCTGAATAACTCTTTGGAAAGTACATCTTATGTCTCTTTTTTGTGCTTTTTACTTTTCCCAGGAGATTATGGACTAAACAATTATATTTTCACAGGATAAACATTTTTATTCCAAGAGTCAGAGATTTTTACTCATCTGACTACACTTCAAAATAATACTATAATTATTAATTGTCCAATATTTAACACCTGCCACTGATAGGTCCTCATCCTCATGTGCCTGCACATTATACACACACACACTCACACACATACACACACACACACACACACACACACACACACACATACTCATCTCTAACTGCCCAATGCACATATACTCAAAGACATTTAAAAAAAAAAAAAGCATTGACTCTAGAGTCAAAACAAAGAAAGAAAGAAAAGAAATTCTAGTGTCAGCTCCACCTCTAGAACAGGGATTGAGGGTGTAAATTATCTTTGACAAGCCTCAGTCTACTCATCTGTAAAATGGGTACACCAGATGTGGCTCCCAGTCTTGGTCAATAAAACTTCCATCCAGGGATATTTGTTATTTATATTCCTGGATTCCAATCTTGACCTACTAGATCAGAATTTCCAAGGGAGGATCCTGGAAATCGGTCACTTAAAAAAGCACTCCAAGTGGTTAGAATAATCAGCCAAGTTTGAGAATCCCTTTCCTAATTCTGATTCTCCTTACATTAAAAGACTTGCTCCTTTCCAAGGAGCCTGGGACATTCTGGAGCCAGGATCGGAGGCAGAAAGCACATTACTGCTCTATGACAGAAGCTATAATAACGGAGTCTCCCCTCCCCACTTTACACTCGGGAGCACCCTTTCCTTTCACTTCCCAGCTGCAGTTTCTGATCAGCATACATGTTTCAACCATCTATGATTCTTTCTCAATGATGGCTAAGAGCAAAGAAAACACTTTGATTATTTTGATACCTCTTAAGGACTTAAAGCCAGCTTTGAATATGTGACATAAAATCTCCTTCATCAGATAATATTGTTGCAGTTGCTGAATTTGGTTTGAATCAGATTCCCATCTCCAATTGTTGCACTTACTCAATTGTGTTATTTTTAAATCCTATTGCATCCTCCCTGTTTACATAAAGATACATTTAAGGAATTATACTCAGCTTTACTGGCTTTGATAGAGCCTCTTCTATAAAATGCCACTTGGTTGGGGCTTTCACTCAATCCACTTAAGAGGGAAGTTTTTCCCACTCTCCCAGGAGAGTTTCAGGGCTCTGCTTTGCAAACTTGTGAGTGTTTTCCTGCAAGAGTAAAATTACCTATAAGAGCTTCATAGACAGAGTTTCCAAACTCTGAGCTAATTTAAGGAAATTTGAAGAAATGCATATGTTCATCAAACACAACTATGCCGCCTCCCCCCTGCATTATTCGATTGAGAGCCTATAGACAAACTAACAAAATCATCCAAATCTTTGGGAAACTAACCTTTCAGAAAAAGAGATGCTGTGAGTCTTTCTCAGCACAAGAAACCTGATCCCAAGGAGCACCATTTTATAGTTAGGGAGTATCAGCCTGTGAAATCTGATTGCCTGGTTCCATGTTTTGCTAGCTATGTAAATTTACACAGGTATCCACATTTTTTGTATCTCAGTTTCCTCATCTGAAAAATAATAGTGCCTGCTTTTAGGGATTGCTGTGAAGTTTAAATTAGATATTATATATAAAGGGCCAAAAAGAAATCCTGCCACATGGTAAGTACTCCGTGAGTGCTAGCTATTAATATTATTTCTCCTTGCAGGGCTTTAGCATTTGAGGCAAAATAAGTGAAAAAGGGCCCCCTTTGCCACATCTGTCCCACCAGCTCTGCAGTAAAAGCTGTCTTCTTCAGTGGTTTGCCTTTGTGCCAAGAAGCCTGTTCAAACAGGTGAACAACTGGCCTGGTCACTACATGCATCCATTTTCTTCCTCAAAGACAGACTTGAAAGAGTCCCCCATTCTTGGATGGCAGTCAGTCTTAATCTTTCTTTGCTCACCTTCTTATAACTGAAGGGACACCACTAGCTGGGGCCCAAGTGCCCCATTCCAATTTACCATTGCAAAGTCATCTTAATAACTCTTGCACACCACAAAGTCAGAACACCATTGCTTCGGCTTGTCTCTTACTGCCACCGTTCTGGAGGTGAGAGATGCAAAATCCAACCACAGTTGACCTCAATCACTGGTTTCCAGTAGGCACCCAACAAATACTTGAGTTATTAAAATCTTGGCCTCCCAACACTCCCAACCAAGGCACTCAGACTACAGCAATGGTAGTCTAAAAAGTTATCAATCTTTCTGAGATCGTTTTTCCAAAAGGGAAAGGAGATGGATAGAAAGAAGAGAAAATCCAGTGATTGTTATACCTGTTGGAAGGGAGGTCATGGATATGAAGTGGTAGGCATTTAAATAGAATTCCATCTGTTCTGCAAGATTCAAGGCTTTATTTCACACAGACGAGAAAGTGTAGAACCCTAAGTCATGTCTAGAGAGACACAGGAGAGCTACCCAAGACTCCAGATGAGTTACTTGGCAAAGGAGACTGCTGAGTCAAATGGTCAGGCACCTTTAAACAGGTTCTGTACCAGCAAGCTTTGAATAACATCAGCTCATTGGCTTTAGACCTTCCTGTGCTCATTTCCTACTGAGCAAGAAGGCTCTGCATTTAACAAGGACATGGAAAATGAAAGCACGCAGAAAATCAATTGATAACAAAGCTTCCAGAAGGAAAAAAAAAAACAACTTATCACTAAAGTGACAAAACCTAAAATTTCACTGATTTAAAATATGAGATTTCAAGAGTAGGATGATTCTCACTAAAATATGATTTGGAAGGATACTCTTGATTTTCTTCAGAGCCATGCTTATTAAGGGAAGATTGCAAGTTACTTGCCTTCGAGAGTTAAAAAACAGAAAATCACTATCATTAGTGAAACATAATGTTCAAAGTACATGGCATAGAGTTGGCTCTTTATGGACTTTTTATTACATCCTGTTCACTGAATACTAAAAACCAGCCTGTTCCCAGAACCTATTATCACAGTCAGAATTCTGATATCCAGAAGAAATGTAATGAACCTTCAATATTTAGTTCATATCTGAAGGGAGAGGGCTAGAAATGAACAATTCTACCCAGAAAGAATAATATGAATTATTCAGAAGAAAATTCTCCATAATAGCTTAATCTTCTCTGTTTCCACACATTTGTAACTGATATAGCTTCAGGAAGTAAAGAAGTTACACCCATGCTAGTTCTAACTGAAAGGACCCACGGTATTCTGGGAGTGGTCTCTTCTTATCAGGGTTACTTTGGGGAACACAATAGCTTCTCAGTAATGCCAGTTATTGGGAGATCAACCAAATTGCCAATCCTCTACTCTAAGATAGTGGTTTAATTAACGTAAAAATCTCCAATATAATATATTTCATTATTCTGAGGACATTAAAAAAGGAATGGCTTTTAAATTCATAATATCTCAATAAGAAAGCATTCTAATTATTAATTCGAAGGTTTTCTAATTATTCAAAATAAGTAGCAAGGCAAATGACATAGACATTAAATTTTATTCATGTAGAATTTGTTTATAGAATACTTACTTTCTACCCTGATCTATGTTCTAGATAGAAACATAACTAAATATGCCTGATTCTGTCTTCCGTTCTCTTTCTTTGTGTTTCTCATGGCCATCTCTGTCACCAGGGATGTGCCACAAAGGAAAACCAGGTATGCTCTTGGTCGGCACATGGATAAAGAAGGTCACTGCGGAAACATGAACAGAAACAGCACAAAATTTTGCAGGTAAAAAAATGCGTCTTAGACATCTAAAGAATTTGTTACTTGGAGAAAAGAAAAAAATAAACTGATTATAGATTTGGGAAGAGCAGGGAAGATAAATGGTTAAAGGAACAGAGATTAGCCCCTCGGGGTGCTTGAGTAATACATGGAGTGTTATTAGATCAAAGTTCTCTATCTCCAAGGAGAAAACAACCAAAAATTGGCTTTAAATCAGTCCAGAAAGATGTCAGCTTAGCTTTTAGGATGAATTCTTGATGTATAAGTTGATACGTATCCTATTAGGTTACAAAGAGAAGTCTTGTAGTCTCCCTCCCAGGAGATGCACCAGACAGGGAATGTCCAATAATGCGCATGACCGTTTCAAGTGGCCGATTCACCCTGAGCCAGAGGAACACACTAGAAGACTTCTCCAGGTCCTTAGAGGCTAATAAAACAAACATGAGGGTATAGAAATGACTGCTCTGCCCCACGTTCAGCCGTTTTAGCAAATTCCAAATGCTTTCCCTTCGTACAAATGAGGTTAACAGCAAGAACAAATTTTACAAGGACATTTTACAACCAATCAGCACCTCACGGAATGAGATAAATACCTGCTTTTTCCTTAATATGGTAAGTGGCTGGTGCAAATTAAAAAAAAAAAAAAATAGGTGAAAAGAGCTGCCTGCAGGCAACCATGTAAATCGTCAGCATTTCAGGACACAGGGAAATTTCACTGAATTCTTTAACCAAAGTCAATCTGCCACACGGAGGAAATGCAGGATCAGCCTTAATACTTTTGGTCCCAAGGGAAAGTTGTGTGGTTGCCAGGAAAAAAAAAAGAGAGAGAATTATCTCCTTTTCTGTTCTTGCTGTGAACAGTGGGCTGAGCAGTGGACCCTGTTCAGAGGCCTACAAAAAGAAAGCCTTCTGCTCACTTCTCCCTCTCTCAGCTGAGACTTGCTCCTCCACACAAGAAAGATGCACGTGGACCAGAGACTTTCAGCAACAAAAGAAATTGAGGAAGCATCCAATCTAAAACACACACACCTCTCAAAATACCCCAACCAGCTAAAGAACACCAGTAGCCCAAGGAATATTTTTTTTCCTTCTCTCACAAGAACGTCCCAATCCAGGTAAGAAAACCCATGGCAGGGCAGTAAGTCCTCAAGAACTCAAGATGGTTGCCCCAGTTTACTCTGCACTGAAATAGAGCCTCCTGCTTCCTCTCCAGGAAGGCACTTTTCAAAGAGACCACAGCATCTCTGTTCGGAAAAAGATCTCAGTAATCTGCCTTAATTGCCGAGCTTCTAAACAGCTTCGGACTCCACTGCAATTATGCCTTAAAAATCCCACACCCACACTTAGAAATTTTGTGTTCTAGCCATGGAATTTTTTAAGACAGTCGAATCAGAAATCTTTGGCCCATATTACTCTGCCAAATAAGTCACGTACATGGAAATCGAACTCCCTGCTAGAAAGCCGCAGCCCGTGGCTAGGTGTGTCACTGATTATTCTCTTCTCTGTTAAAAAAGATCTATATATCCTTTCGTTCTGTTCCTTTACTTCTTTTCTAGGTACTAAGTGAAAAAGGAGACAGTTTTCTAACCCCCAACTTGTATGGCTAACCACTCATAAAACAATTCATATCATGTAAAATAACAATGCTATCCATTGAAATAAAAATGGAAAATTTTTTAACTGTTACTCAGCAGAGACAACAAAGGTGTCCCCTTTCAGAGTTGATAAGAGATCATGAGATTGAAATTCTGCACAGCACTTGGAAAACGAGAAGCCCTAGTGTTAGGACCTCATCCTTCTTTTAAAGCCAACAGCTTTGAAAGCTAGCTGGATCCAAAACTGCCTCCATCCTATGTTATGGTTTTGATCTGCAACACTCGGAAACAATTACTTTTGTAATCAAATACATTGTGATTATTTAGAGCTCTCTATGCCATTTACATTTACAGAAAAATAATTCTGAAACCATATCAATATTAGAACAAAGCAAAATGGCCTTGAAAATAAACCAACCCTGCACAAAAGTCACGGTTTAAAAAAAAAACAACAACAAATAAAAGGAGGGAACGAGTATTTTTGAAAGCTCACAAAATTGGAAACAAAGAGAGTCAATAAAATTTCTTCCAAACCACCTTTCCCTACCCGTGGAAAGCATTTTATGAGATAATGAAAACCTCTCACATTGAGTGATGTGATTAAGTAATAAAGGGCTGAATTTTCCTTCCTATGTAACTCCACAGGGTGCTTCCTAGAGCATTGCAAAGATCTGTATAAAGAGTTAACTGTGTGTTGGTATACCACCAGATTACAGGTGTTCGTTAAAGGAGATCCCACTGAGATTTTTCTCTAGACTGGTAAAACAACAGCTTCATTCTCTCTCACTCTAATGGGCTGCTTGGTGAGCCCTACACTTGCTAGAAAGCTCTGTGCCCAGCAGATATGGATGCATTGCCTCAGCCTCAAGTCTGCAGGAAGAGCAAGTTTGCACACTTGAAATCTCATAATTCACTGATCAATACTATCCAGTTGGCAGAGCTTGCATGAAGCACCAAATTTCTCTCCACACGCTTCACACGAGACTGTGGCTCAGCCTCTACAGATATTCCAGTATACGAAGAGAAGATGTATGGCCAACTGTCAACCCTGGGAATGCAACACTTAAAGGATGGTGAAGGTGCTCCTTCCTGGGTTTAATCGCATCACTGTACGGATGGTGCAGGGCACACAAGCTTGACCCAGACTGCTGCTCTGCAGGTTCCCAGTAACACACGGGTTAAGCCAGCCAATAAATCAACCGTCTAACCAGGGGCTTCATCACCCTATACCCAGACTCTCAAAGCTTTGCAGCCATCCGATATTTCTTTAATGGGATTACCCTGCTAGGCACAGGATTTCTGGAGTCTGTCATTGTAAAAGAACTGCCTCCAACAATATTTACGAGAAGGTGCTTTCACAACTAATCCTCATATTTTTCTCCCAATATTCAAACTTTTTGCATTCTATAGTCTCCTCTCATAAAAACCTTTGTGCCAATAGATACATGTATATGGAGGAGGAGGTGTTAGTTTTATTTTTCAAAACTTTAATTTTGAAATTATTTCAAATCCACAGAAAAGTTGCAAGAATACAAAGTAATCCCAAATATCGTTTACCCATATTCACCACTTTTAATACTTTACCACATTGGCTTTCATAATCCCCTCTATATTTCTACGAGTGTGTGTATTCAGTTATAGATACAGTTATTTCTGAGCCACGTGACTATAGGCCACATGTATCATTCCCTTGCTCTGAAATACCTCAATGTGCTTTTCCTAAGAACAAGGACATGCTCTCACATAGTTTGCAAACAGTACGGTTACCAAATTCAAGAAATTTAACATTGATGTAACACTTTTCCTTCTACAGACCATATACAAATTTCATCATGTGTCCCCAACAATGACCTTTACAACATTTACTTTTTGGGTAAAGAATTCAGTTCAGGATCACCTGTTTCATTCTATTATCATCTCTCTGCAGTCTCCTTTAACCTGGGAACAAACCCTCAGCTTTGCAGTTACTTTATAGAATGTCCCTCACCTTGGGTTGCTCTGTTAGTTCCTTATGATTAGGTTCATGTATCACATTTGGGGCTGTAATACAACATAATGACAAGTTCTTCCCAGAGTATCCAACTCGGGACCCTGATACACACTTGCCCTTTTATAGTAATATGAATTTCTGTGACTTGGTTAAGATCTTGTCCCATTTCTTCGTGGCATAGTGAATTTTTTTTCCTTCTTTAGTATTAGATACCTTGAGATTAGATAAATATTCTGTGGATTCTTCATTGAATCCACACCTTGAGATTTAGAATCCATTAATGATTCTTACCTGAATCAATTTTCACTCTGACGGTCACGGGTTTTCTTTTTCTTTTTTTTTTTTTTTTTTTGAGACAGACTCTCGCTCTGTTGCCCGGGCTAGAGTGCCATGGCGTCAGCCTAACTCACGGCAACCTCAGACTCCTGGACTCTAGTGATCCTCCTGCCTCAGCCTCCTGAGTAGCTGGGACTACAGGCGCTCGCCACCACACTGGCTATTTTTTTTTATTTTTAGTAGAGACGGGGTCTCACTCCTGCTCAGGCTGGTCTCAAACTCCTGAGCTCAAGCAATCCTCCTGCCTCGGCCTCCCAGTGTGCTAGGATTACGGGCGTGAGCCACCATGCCTGGCCTCATGTGTTTTCTTTTTAAGTTACATTGCAAGAACTTAATTCACTGAACACCGCCTAGGGCAGAAGAAAGTTTTAGATTGCCTTAGCAATCATCAGGCTTACTAATTTGAGGATGATCATATCACACAGACGAGAAAAGGTAAAAATACATACACTACAAATGGGCCAGGTTTGCCATAACATGCTTTTCTTTTAACCTAGTTTCTCCAAAAAATTCCTGTCCCCAGAGGTGAAAGTCTAAATCAGAAATCACCATACCATCTTCCACTCCTTTGATTCAATATCAAGCATTTTTCATTATGATTACATGCAGTCGCTAGTCCAGGGCATTTCCTCCCTTTTGTTTAAATTGCTTCTAGAGTAAACATCTCAGAAGTTAGGATGGCGGCCAACAGAAGATAATCTCTCAGGGGAAAACATTGGAATCTTCGCAATTTCCATCAGCAAAAAGCAAAGGAAAATGACAAGTTGCCATTCATGTTTAAAGAAATGGCATTCCACAGTAAAGTTTTCCACCTTTAATTGCATGAAATGAAAGTTAGTCTTTCAACATGTTAAATTTTATATATGGCAAAGAAACCACATTGTAGCATTTCCCATGGAAAGAGAAACATGTATGCATATATTATACAGATAATTTACATACCCATATACTTTTCCTTGTAAGAGGAGCTGCAGGGATCTCAGAAACCTGATATATTAATCATCAAGATATACTACTGCACATGGAATGAAAGAAAGTGGAACCTACTGGTTAGGGGAATCTATCACTTATCACCTCTGGGGTTTATCATTTTCACTAAAAATAAACATACTTCCTTGAGGACAGATGGAAAATGTGAGGTGACAATTCATTCCCCAGGAAAGCCTGTTACTTCCCAAGAGGCAAATTCTCACTTCAAGGTGTGGAATATCCAAGTGCATTAAAAAAAAAAAAAAAACCTCTCTCTAATCTATAGACAAGCATGCTTGCTGAAGTGAGGGTTAGTCTAATAAAACCACCGTTTGATTAAAAATGAAGAATAAGGAAAACAAAGTGATGAGATCCAACATTTAGATGCTGACAGGGCCAGGCCTGCTTCCCTTACTGCTAATCAGAATCTGGCAACATGAGTTAGATTTTTTTATGGAAGGAAGATTTGCTTGTCTTTCTCGCATTGGCATGTATTAGGTAAAAAGACTGTATCAGAATCCCCGCAGCCCAGCCAAATGACAGAGACCACACATCTATACACAGAGTGCAAGAATATTGCATCCCGTTATACAGTGTTCTGGCCTGTCCGGTCTTAACCGTATTTTAGAGCTGGAAGCAAAACTTAGATATCATTTTATAGCTTCTTCATTTTATAGGCAATTCAACAAAGATACAGCTTGAATACATATTCATTTAATAGATATTTATACTTACTTAAATAGTTATGTGTTCAAAGAATGTTTACCAAGCCCCTATCTTGTGCCAGGCAGTGGACCAGTCCCTGGATATGTAACGGGAAACAAAGTAGATAAAATCCCTCCCCTCACAAATATTGTAACTGACTCAAGGAATTTATTATTGATAATAACATCATAGTTTATTCAAAGCTTTCATATAGATCAATAGTGTCTAAAAGAAATATATTGTAAGTCACATGTGATTTTAATAAATCCAGTAGCCACATTTAAAGAGATACATGTAAAATTAATAATATACTTAATTTAACCCAATAGGTCCAAAATAATCAATATAAAAAGTTATTATATAGTCAACATAAAGTTATTGGTATGCTTTACATTCTTTTATCATACCTAATCTTCAAAGTACAGTGTTTTTTCTACATTTCCAGACATCTCAATTTGGGTGGTAAATTTTCATCAGCAATATTTGATCTGTATTTAGATTGCATAAAAGTTTGCAGTTTAAAAAGAAGATTGATAAATTCAGGTTGTTCCAACCATTCTTAAAAGTCTTCAAAGAACTGAACTGAGTAGTTTTTAAATTTAAATTAATTAAAATTAAATATAATTAAACAATACAGTTCTTCAGTCCCATTAGCCCCATGCCAAGTACTCCATAGCCCCATGTGGCCAGTGGCTGCCATATTTGTGGTGCCACTCTGAATGGTATCATTTTATTTTCCTAAGAAATATATGAACAAGGCAGGGCAGGCATTACTGCCCACATTGTACATATGGAAAATAAACATGCCTGAGAGACAATAAAATGACTCATCTGAGGCTTTACTGTTACCACAGTGAGTGGTGGAATCAGAATTCAATCCCAAAGCCTAATAATGGTATTTGCCCTATATCTTGCTACATTAAAAATGAATGTGAGGAGTCCTAGTCTGTTCACATAACTATGTTAGGTCACAGAGAATCATAAATGCCAGATTCGTAAATTTGGACTTGAGCCAGCCCACCAATAGCACACAGGTAGTCCAAAGAGCTGAAATTAGCCACAAATGTGTTTGGTTGCCCAGGTCCCAGTTTTCTTTCAAAATCTGGATTTGAGGACATGTGTGGTGGCTCATGTCTGTATTTCTAGCACTTTGGGAGGCCAAGACAGGAGCATCACTGGAAGCCAGAGATTTGAGACTAGTCTGAGCAACATAGCAAGACTCCTGTCTCTAAAAAAAAAAATTAAAAATTAGTGGAGTGTAGTGGCGCATGCCTGTATCCCCAGCTACTGGGAAGACTGAGGCAGGAGGATCACTTGAGCCCAGGAGTTTGAGGCTGCAGTGAGCTATGATCATGCCACTGCACTCCAGCCTGGGTGACAGAGCAAGAGCCTGTCTCCTAAAAAAAAAAAAAAAAAAAAAAAAAAATCTGAATTTGAGTAGGACATGCATTTTTCAGTTTACCTCAGACCCTATTACCCCCTATTAATCATAACCATGCAGCTTCACTCACTTACTGTTTTCTTCCTGGCCCCGGGTGCATTTGAACTTGCAAATCCAGTGAGGAAACTGGCATCATTAAGGATTTTCAAACAAGGAAGAAGAGGGATCCAATGCTGCTTTCAAAGGACTCATCTGGTCCTCTGTGCCAGCTCGGTTGGTAGCAAAAGACAGGAATCAAAGAGCTTAGTTTACTTGAGGACTGGCCTTTTTAAAATCTCTTTTGCTCCTTTCAGGTTTATTTTCTTCTAGGACGCATTAAAATATTTTTGACCCCAACAGAATCTTCCAGAACGTCTAAAATTTTTAGCCAATGACTCAAAAGAAGCATCTATCGAAATGATAGAACTACTCACGCATACACACACACACACACACACACACACACACACACAGCTGGTCTCTACCTGCAGGGCATCTGGATCACCGCCCCCTAGAAAGGCTTTTGAGTTGCAGATTAAGATAAGTATTATAAAGATGTAAACACACCTTTTTTCCCTCTTACTTGCCTGCTAGGAGGCACTGAAAAAACCTAAGACCTCCATATATCCGTGTTCTTTTCATCTCAACTAAAAATTTATTAAAGCAAAAACAATCAATTAAACTGATCTTTACCAGTATGAGTTTATTAGTTAACCTGGTATCTCTATGACACAACATATTTATCATAACTTGGGAGAAGGTGATAATTCATTTAAGGCAATTCACTGGAATAGTCCAACCATATTTTTTGTAATTTATTTCAGAGTCAGTTTTCCATATGTGAAAAAAATACTCTCTTACTGGAATCTACATCCTTCAGTGATTGTGTTGTGAGGAGAATCAAATGAGAGATTCTTAAACATGACTGTTAAGAGTTATGGGGTAGGACGTGGGGAAGGGGCTTGATTAACAAGCAGAGATTCTAATTCAATAGGTTAGAGCACCTCAACTCCCACAGGTGAATCTTAGGAAGAAGTTACCTATAACCATACTGAGAAATATGGATTTATTAATAGCAATTGTCCATAGGTCATTTCACCTGGGGCAGAGATCCCTAGCCTTCCTGAGGATTGTTTCCCTTTTAAGATGCAGTGGTTTAATTGCAGTGGTGGTGCCAAGTAATGGTCTCTGTGTGCACACTCTCTACCATGTGATTCTGTGGCCCCTCCCATCAAGAGGAAGAGTCTGTTTCCCTCCCTTTTGAGTCTGGGCTGGTCTTGCGACTTACCTGTAACTGCAGTGGAAGTGTCAGTGTGTCAGTTCCAAGTGTGGGCCCCGAGAAGTCTTGCATGAGTCTGTCTCTCCCTCAGATCCTTGTCACCACCATGCGAACAAGCCCAGAGGAGCTCGCTGAGGGATGAGACTGCAAGAAAGAGATCCCAACTGTCCCTTTCAAGGTGATCTTGGACCAGCCTCCATTCAGCCAATCATCAAACATGTAAGAGAGCCCAGCCTAGAAAATCAGAGCTTTCTATCTGGCCCACAGCTGGCCAGAGATGCACAGTGAGCCTGGCCAAGACCAGAACTGTCTGGTTGACCCAAGGGCAATACATCTTATTGTTTTAGGCCACAGAGTTTGGGGTAGCTTGTCATGTAACAGTGCTAACATAAATAAAAGCAAAGTCCTTACCATCTGTCCTCTGTTCAGGAGAGTCTGAATGAAACAACAATTCCTGGGCAGGAGGAAAATATATCTGTTGCTCTGGCAGATAAACCCTTTGCCAGACTTTTAGAATTAGACATTGCTGGGTTTTATCATGGCCCTACAGTTCTCCTAACACTGCGGGACCAAGGTGATGGCCAAGGAGATGGTATAAGATGAAAAGTGAAATTCATGCCCCAAACATTATAATAGTCCGTAATAAAAATTTCAAGTGACATTTACATATATATATATACATATTTTTTTTGAGATAGGATCTCATTCTGTTGCTCAGGTTGTAGTGCAGTGGTACAATCATAGATCATTGTAACGTCAAATTCCTAGGCTCAAATGATCCTCCTGCCTCAGCCTCCTGAGTAGCTGGGACTACAGGTATGCCACCATGCCTGGTTAATTTTTTAATTTTTGTAGAGACAGGATCTTGCTATGTTGCCCAGATGGGTCTCAAACTACTGACCTCAAGCGATCCTCCCACCTTGGCCTCCCAAAGTGCTGGGATTACAGATATGAGCCCCTGTGCCCAGCTTATTTAAAAACATTGCAAAGCTGGGTGAGATGGCTCACACCTATAATCCCAGCAACTCAGGAGGCTAAAACAGAAGTATCACCTGAGCCCAGGAGTTGGAGGCTGCAGTGAGCTATGATTGTGCCACTGCACTCCAGCCTGGGCAACAGAACAAGACCCTGTCTCTAAAAAATAAAAATAAAAAACACTGCAAAATTAAAGACCTCAATCCCAAATGTAATAAATGATTTTTTTTAGTGTTTCACCAAGATCTTACTATCCATTCACCATAAAACAACACAAAAGATACAGACTTTATCTTTTCAAAGAGAAAGGAGACACATATGATCTGGTATTTTCTGTATTTCCTGTAAAAATCCATCTAGGCCATGTGAATTCCTCAAAAGCATTCAAAATAAGATCTTTTAAAGCTCCCCAAATTCAAAAGCAAAATTCAGACTTTCCTAATAATTCAAATACAGCCTTGCTGAATCTCACCGCTGCTTAATTATTACAAGCTGTCTCATGTGTCTAGAATCTGAATGTTAGAAAGACCAGGTCTCACAAGAGAAACACATCTTTGGGCTCCTAGAATATTCATTGTTTTGGCACCAGTTGCGTTACGCTCTGCTTGTAAAGCAATGCCCGTCGCATAGGAAACTTTTGGAGCGGTGGGTCGCAGAATAGCAAGAACACCATATGCTCAGCAGCTCACAAGCACAATGGCCTCAAGTCAAGGGTGACACTTTGACTAAGAATCTCTTTACAAACTCGGCTTTACATGAATGTAATGGGTACGTTACATTCAAAGGCCAAAAGAGTTACTTCTTTTGTTTGACAGATAATTATTTCAACCATACAGAAGCATGGACAAAGCCTGTCAAAATCATACCGTTTCCTCATCACTGACCATCAAAAAACACACAAAAATAGAGACGAGACTAAAAAAGTCTCTTTGCCCATTAGAGCAAATATTGGCCCCGCTGGTCCCGTAAGGGCTCCATAACTTTCTTAAAGATCGGCTCCTTATAATAAAACAACCAAAAAAAAACCATCAAAAAAGCCACAAGCTGAGAAGTCACATTATGTAGAATTTCATAAAGTTATGCATACCAGAAATGAAAACAGGAAAAGAAAAGCCATAATACAGCCTCCAAGACAATTTCCCACTCCTTCCAACAAATTTCCTAGCAGGTATAATTCCCAACTTTTTATGATAATCCCAAAACAAGGAAAATCCTGTGGTTTCATAATCCTTAAACTTCGAAGCAAAAGTCTACAAGTCAAAATATCCCTAGATATATATTTGCAGAAGAGGGTTTTCTCCCCATTTTAGATCCCACCTACAGTGGATCAGGCTTTCTGATTGTACTGATTCTGACATTTGGCTGTTTTAATAGAAGCTTAGCGACTTCCAGTTCAAGTTTGCCAACACTCTAGGAGTGTTCTCTTAGTGTGAGCGGTCAGAGATGATTAACTGAAAAATATTTCCAAGTTAAACATTGATTTGCCTCTGCCTCCATTTATTCCTATCTCGGACGACCTTTCCAACTCTTTTTTTTTTTTTTTTTTTTTTTTGACAAAGGAAAGCAGGCACCAGTGGCTTTGCATTTCTCATTGAAAAGCAGAATTCTGCATTTGTTAGTTCTTGTGGTTTTATCTTGCAAAGAAATGAGCAGGATATTGGGGCAATCCAAGGGAGACTAAATCTTTGGACACAGACACACACTCACAAATACATATATACGTACAGACGCAAACACATATATACACAGGCACACGTATACACAGACACACACACGCCATACTCATGACTTGGATAAGGTCATTTCTGCTATGTTTCATCTCAGTTACTATTTTATTTCAGCATTTAGTCCACACAGATTCAGAAAGTAGGAAACTAGCTTAGTTTATGAGTTAGCCTGAACCTTCTTCTCCCCATTTTCTTCCCACCTTTTAGGAAAAGGTTTACACATATTTAAGATACCTACCCTCTAGATTTCGAGCCACTATTTGAATCCATCACCAAATCCTGCTGAATTTGAATCTCAGACCTAATTCCACAGCCCATAGAATTTTATTTTTTGATAGAGATCATTATATTAAGAGAGAGTGAAAATCCAGGGTAAAGGAGAAAAAACACTGTGCTGAGGTCAAAAGAATTAAGTTCAAGTACCTGTTATGTTGTTTCTTTATCTCCAATGTGTCCAGCAGTCTCACAGAGGCTGACATAAAAACCAAAACATCTACACACATGGAAGTTTCTTTTTTTTTAAGATGAATTTTATTTTTTATATTTTTCATATAAATATACCTTTATTCTAATTTTTAGTATCCTTATAGAATGCGGAATAAGTCTATATAGTAGGAGGTAAGCAACAACCTACTTGGAACAGGCCATTTATGATTCAAAATTATCTAAAATATTCCACACCAAAAAATATATACAAAAAATAGGCCAAACATTTTTACATCTTTTGCTTATGAGAAATTTCACTAAGTGAATATTGGTGGATGTTAAGGAATTATTGTTAATATTTTTAAGATATGAAATGTTGCAGCTTATGTTTATGTTTTTTTAAAGAGTTCTTATTTTTTTAGAATGTGATAGCAATGGATAAAATTATATGAAGTCAGAGATTTGTCTAGAAAGGTTAGAAGGTTAAGCTACAAGATTAACTGATTAATTATTAAATCTGTGTGAAGAGTACTTTTGTGTCTGTTTAAAAATATCTATAATATATTTTATGAAAAAAAAATATTTTTCTGTTTGCTTAAAATCTTCCAAGTATGAATAGATTTGTTTCCTTTACAATAAAACTTCTTTGCATCTGATATTTCAGAAACATTTTCAGAGCAATAGGCATGACATGGAAAAACTAGACGTTATTTCTTTGAACATTAAAACCAATTACAATCTTTTCTGTATAGTCATAGCAAGAGAGTCCTAAATTGTTTCTCTGACTTCACTCATTTTAACTTCAGGTTTCAACTTCTACACATTAAGCACTGCAATCTTACTCCACCCCTGCTATCTTTTCTTAGTAATGGTCCATTCACCCTGTCTCACGATATGTTTTTCTGGGTAGGAGAGTATGGAGCAAGGCTTGTGTTGATTTAGTGTAGCCCGCATTCCTGGAATGTTAGTGCTAAGTACAGAATTTGACCTGTAACACAGTGAAGAAAGAGTTCAAATGCAAACTCCAAAGATATCCATCCCACAGAATAAATGCCAATAAGCAATTTCCTTTTCCCAGTCTACCAGAGATTTTCATCAGATAGCCCATAACAGACAGAACCCGTGCCAATATTTTATAACCCATAAAATTTCTTCAAGCAATTGTACAGATTTCCAGCCATCCTTTGATCAGTCTTTGTAACAGTGACTCCGAGCCCTCGCCTAAAAATGATTCCTAGATCTCGATATATATGTATACAATGGAAAAGATCTGGCCTTCAGAAAGCCTCTCATTAAAGCGCTAATCTGTTCCACCACATTCTTCCAAGACACAGCGATCGGTATTCTAGCTGGCCTCAATGGCCGGCCCTAATAAGACTGATAGAAACAGCTTAAGTAATTGGATTGCTATATGGGATTGAATGTCTGACAACAAAAGATAGCCATCTCTATTCCACCACCAAATCTTTGTTCCAGCAATGAATTCATTTAGCAATGCATTTAGGCGCTCCTGGGCCCGGGGAGAAAAGACAGACTGGGAACACAAAAGCCAGGCCAGCTGATGAGCCCAGAGACACAGGCTGCACAATTCCAAAAAGTTAATTACGGTGAACAAAGGCAGCAGACGATGACTTGTTGAATCATTACCATAATCACATTACTGCACTGGTCTGCAGTTCCCAGCCCAGGGTGGCGTTGGCTGCTTCACATTCTGGCCATGTCCTTCCTACTCATGTGCCACCTGCAGTCTGTTGGACGTGGCTTCTTGGCTGATGTGCTCTTTACTAGCCCAGCCTGTTTGTGTGTCCCGGTCATTTTTTTTTTTTAATTTTACTATTTTTCTCTACCAAAAGAGCCTGATAGTAGAAAAGTGTTAAAGTAGCCAGTGTAGAAGATATTGGTGCTAAAATTATCACTTATTTGTCTCAAAATTTGTGACTTAGGAAAGCACTATCATCCATTAAAATATAATTGTAACATCAAAATCATATAATTATGTATATAACTTCAGATAGGTCTAAAAAGGATTGATATAAATTAAAATATTAATTTGCAACTTGAGGTGAGTCTAAAATGGGTTCATATAAATCAGAATATTGACATCTAAAGCCCATCCTAGGGTGAAAAGCGGAAAGAAGCACCCATATTCAGTGATTCTGAAACAACATTGTCAGTTAATAGTTTCCTAGAAGCTTTGGCATAGTTCTTTCTTGACCACTGGGTGTTTAGTTTCTTCAGCAGTGTGACATAAATTATTTTCACTTTTAACTTCTCTGGGACAATTTTGGTCTATCTGGAAAGGATAGCAGTCAGCAAGTGAGAATAGCACTCATTTTATAATAAACAGAGACGCTGCTCCAATAATCACAGCCAAAGATGTAATAACACAGCAGCAATAATAGTGGTAGAAGTAGTATTGTTAAAGAATAAAGATTTTGGACGTGCCAACTTAAAGAGAGGATTCTAAATATTTCTAAATGAAGTTGTGAGTTAGCCATACATCATTCTGTAAGAGGGATCAGGGATCATCCATTCTGCATTAAAATGGAAACAAATGGCAAAGCCAGGATGCCTTTGTTTTTTCAAACAGTGGCACCAAAGAAGCCCAAATACAAATGTCTTGACATCCACTCCAACACGCCACGTCTTTAAAAAACATCTTTCAGCCAAGATTCCTTGCCCAACTTGGCAAAGAAGTAGAACCAGCTTCATGGTCCAAATTGCGACTTTGGATCGTAACTGAAAATACACAATCATATTTTGTCCAAAGTTGGCATGTTTCTCCCTTCTCAACTTATCGCACTGCCAAATGGAGAGCACAATCTCAAGTACTTGGAACTATAACCATGAAAAAAGTTGAAATACTTCTCACCGTGAGTAAAGAACACATTTTTCACCTTAGTGTAAATCGCGAACAGATCCTTAGAAGGGTTTTTACTCATACCTACTAGGCAGAGACTTCTGGGTGCTTTGCTGATTTCTTTGAGGAGGAATTTTCGGAGGAAAGGACATTGCTGAGTTTCCAATCCAGGAGGTCACTCCTTTGATGGACAGCAATAGTTCCGTCGTCAACACAGCCGCCCAACCCCACCACACTGGTATCCATTGTATTCCACAAAACTGAAGTTACTCTGATAAAATGGGCCCCCAATGCAACAAAATATCCTGAGTACCTGCTTAAAATACCTTTATTTCTTTTTATTTTCTAAAAGGGCCTGAAGTCGCAATCAATCTGTGTGTGAGATAATCAAGAACGATGATATTTGCCATATCCTTAAGCACCATCTCTGCACGGGAGAGGAAGTGGGTTCCACTGGACCCTACAGGTAGCTCCTTGGGGCCCTCTCTCTCCCCACCCCTCCAGGCCTCAAGTTCCTTCCATTCCCACCACTCTTTTTTCACTTACCATGCCCTGCCAGCATTGGACACTGGTTTGCTTTTTCCAGGACTGTGTATTTCTTCCGTTCTTCCCTAGACCATCAAGCCCTCAAGGATAGGGCTGGTGTGGGTTATCACCTTCCCATTCCTAGCAGAGACTGGCATTCCATAGGTGTGTCGCTGACTGATTAGGATGGACCTGAAAACACGAGACAGACAGAATCTGTTGTACTTATATGCAATGTATATATGCATCCGTGGCTTGCTTTCAAGGTCATCGCCAACTTACCAAGAACATAATAGGCTTTCTGTTCCATTGTTTGCAGTCTTTCTAAATCACCCAAGGTGTGATGAGAACACGACCACAGCTTTGTATAAACCTCAAACCTGACAGTCACTCACAGAGTTACAGGAAATGTGTGTCCACACAGACACATACAAGGTCTCTGTCTCAGAGCGGTAAATACCGACAGCGCCTATGACTAATGGTGAAATCACTTCTTTGCTAAGACCACGCCCTGGCTCCTCTCCTGGCTGCCCCTGGGACAATGCAGGCAGGCATGGCATGGCTGAAAGCAGGTAGTCAGATGTCCCCTGGCCTCACAGTCATTTCACATTTTGCTCCTTTCTTACCTATCATCCTCAGCCTTACTATCTGCCCCTGCATGGCATAGAAGGCGGTTTCTTCTTTGCAAGGGCTCTGGAAATCTCTAACCAAAGGGCCTTTCTCTACTTCCTTGTGGCTCCTCCTCGGCCCTGGGATGAAGACCTAACAAGATCCCAGGCTGATTTCTGCCCTTTACCTTTCTGCCTGGAGCATTCCCAGGCCTGGCTGTCACTCACAGATTATCTGATTTTCTAGGCCTTTCCCAAGGCACATAGTCCAACATAGATACTGTAAATGGGCAGCCTGGAACACACAGACCACATCAGGCCTGCAAGTAAATTTTCATTATTCCCTACACTGTTTGTTTTATAAATTCATCACCAACATTTTAAATCAAGATATATTACATATCAATTCAGATGTCTAAACTGACATAATCACAGCTACACAAGTCAATGTTGTTAGACAAAGCTACTCACTAGAGAGGTCCAGGGAGGAAGTACATCTCTTGAAGTTCATGGTGGGTTGATTTCTACACAAAATGGTGCCTTTCAAAGGATTAATCATGCCTGGTTCAATGTAGGGTGAGAACTAAGGGTCTATAGATATTAAATCAGGTCCCAGACTCAGACACTCAAAGGTAGGTGTTTTAAGGTCCCTCTCCCTCCCCAAGTCTTATTAGCTTTGTCTAACAACATTGACTTGTGTAACTGTGATTGTGTCTGAACTTGCCTGGCTCTTAACTTAAATCTTACACCCTAGAAAGTTATAGCCCTTGTCTCCATAAACTTCTTGGAAAAGTAATGGACAATTTATAAATAATAGAATTAAAATAAATGTAATTATAGTCAATGGGAGTTGAAGAAATCCACTGAGGAAATGTAGTCCATCGGCAGAATTTTTTTCAAGGTAGCCAAGGTCTAGAAAAGGTGAATAACTTGCTAAATTCATCAGCAAGAAGATAGTATGGAGAAGACTCAACCTCTCCTTTTGTACTTCCAAATACTGTACACTCGACAGCACCGTCCTTCATCCCTTATTGCCAACCTACACTATTATTCTGCCTTGACCCCCAACCCACAATCTCTAGCAATTTGTGTACCTCTATTATATGCCAAGTACTATGCTGGGTATTTTATTTTCATTTTTAAAGTTAATTTTATAATACATATACAAGGTTGTATTATTATCTTCATCTTTAAGATGTGAAAATCAAGGCACAGAGAGATTAATGAAATTCCTCAGGGCCACGTAGCTAAAAAATGTAAAGTATCAAAAAAAAAAGATAAAAATGGAAGGTAGGTTATAACTCAAAACCCATGTTCCCAAAAATCATGTTATATTTCCAATGACAATCTTATCTTTCTCCCTAGAGACAAGCACTTTTGTAGCTCTTCCTAAGAAATAAACCACCCTAAAACATGGTAGCTTAAAACTCCAACAACTTATTTAGCCCATGGTGCTGTGGGATAGCAATTTGAGCTGGGCTCAGCTGGGAAGTTCTTCTGCTCGTCTTGGCTGGGCTTGCTTATGTGTGTGAGGTTAGCTGGTGACTAGGACAAGCTAGATAGCTTCACCATCTTATCTGGGACTTTAGCCAGGAGAGTCAGGATCACTGACACCATGGGGCCTCTCTTCACATGGTCTCTCATCGTCAAACAGGCTAGCAGAGGCTTGTTCCCACAGGGTTAGTTACAGAGTTCCCAGGAGCCCAAGAACATCAAGAAAGGCAAGTCCAAAACACAAGTACTTTTCAATTAACGGTTTTGTGTCACATTTGCTACTATTCCACTGGCCAAAGCAGATCACATGACTAACCCCAGTTGCAAAAGGAAGAAACAGATGTGCACGGCTTCAAAGTTATATTGCAAAGGGGCACAAAGAATGGAATGGGAAGAATTTATGGGCATTTTCAATATTTCAGATCATTTAATTTGTTTTCTTCTAGCACTTTTCTCTGTATTTCAAAATAATATTTGTATATAGCTACCTCTTAAGTAATCAATTTTAAATACTATCTTCCAGTTTATTATTATGACAATTAAGAATTTACCTTTTTTACCAATTTTCTTTCTACAAAAAAAATTTCCATATACATTTCACCCAAATTCTCTAAATGGTAACATTTTACCACAACTGTTTTATATATATTTTTTCCCAAAATAATTTAAGCACAGACATGATTCCTCTTAACTCCTAAATATTTCTGTGTATATTTACAAAACCAAGGCTTACATAACCATAGTGCAATTATCAAAAATCAGGAAATCAACTTTATAATACTATTATCTAATCTATCTTGTGCTGTCCAATGTGGTAGACATTTAGCCACATGTGGCTATTTACATTTAAATTTAATATAATGAAAATAATAATATTTAAACATTCAGTTCCTTGGTCACACTAGCCACATTTAAAGTGGTTAACATTCACACATGATTAGTGACTACTATGTTGGATAGTGCAAAGAACACTGCATCACAGAAAGTCCTGTTGATTAGTGCTGGTCTATATCTTTCAAGCCTATTAGGATGTAGTTATAGATTTATGTAGCTGAAATCTTTGTCTTTTACAGGAGGCCTAAAGGTAGTAATTACTACCTCTGTTTTCTTTTTTTTTTTTTTTTTTTGGGATAGGGAGACAACATTGGAAAGGTGAACTGGGTCCATGGCCATATAATAAATCAATGCTATAAGCAGAGATTTGAAACCAAGTTTAATTGTTTTAAAGACTCCTCTTTTACCATGACATTTGATTTTGTGTCTTAGGTTGGATTCTACAGAAGCAGAGCCTGAGACAAGAATTTGCCTGCACATGATTGATTAAGGAAGAGCTTTCAGGGAAAAACTAGTAAAAGAATGAAGAAAATAGAACAGGGAAGAAGGAACCAAGAGAGGTTACAGTTTCAGGCAAAGTCCCAGCCTCAGGCCCGCCTTGCAGGGCACCCTGGAGCTTAATTTACACCACAGGCTTTGGCCCACCTGGAGATAAGAGAACCAGGCTTTCACATACCCATACCCATTAGTCATTGGCTACAGGCTGTGCCAGGTGGACATAAACTCCCAGGTACTTCTGAACATCTGCTTGTTGCATGGACAAAGCAGTGCTGGTAGCCCAAGGGCTGTCCTATGAAGAAGGCCAACAGTTCACACTTCTGGAATCAAAGCACACACAGGCCAGGAAAAAGGGTCCAAGAACATCTAGGTGCAGGCCCAACAGAAACCACGACAGAATATTTTACCTTACCGTTCTTCATAAAACGTGTTAATTAAACATCTCCCCCTTTTGCCTTTGTATAAATAAAACCTGAAAATGTACCTGATTCAGTATAAATGCTCATTTATTTACACTGGCCTCTTCCCATGAGCTATTTGCTTGACCTGCAATATCAGTTGAGGAATAATAGGTGGGGTGGGTGGGGCCACCCTTGATAAGGAGCATAAATTCAAAGGCCAGGAACCACGGAAAACAGATTCAGGGACATCTAGTGCAAACCAGTCTACTTGGAGAACTATCTTCTCCTGCCCTGCTTCTACCTGGACGGCAGAAATCCACACAAGCTCGCTTAAGAAGAGAGGCAATTGCTTTTATGATTCAAGAGTGTGCATAGATAGAACTAGAGATTGCAAAATCTAGTGTGGCACCACCACGAGGAAGCTGTAGAACCACCAGGAACAAATACAGTGCACCTGTTTCCCTTTTTCTTTCTTTCTTTCTCTACTTACTCTTGGATTTCTGCTTCTCTCTGCACATGGACCAAAAGTGCCTATTGCAGTCCCAGAGTCCATAAACAGTGCTGGCTCCAGAAATACATTCTCCTGGTTCCTTTGTCTAAATTCTTGATCAGGACAAAATCCAATTAGCCCAGTTCCCATGTCAGAGGTTGACCTCTGGTCCAATCATCAGAGACCAAAGGAGAATAGGATTGATTGCCTTGTATAAAGGTGATATGAGTGGTTTGGGCAGGGGTGCAAATTAAGTTAAAGAGTATGGCAGACTGTTTTTTCTACAAATGTCCATAGCAATATTTTTGTCCCTTATACTCTTCAGAACTTTATCACTCTTGACTCTGAGACATAGGGTCTGTACTCCCTCCTCTTGAATCTGGGCTGGGGATTTTGATGGCTCTAACTAACCGATAGAATATGGCAGAGGTGGTGGACCCAGGCACCTGAGGAAGGGGCTCTGGCAGCTGGAGGTGGTGTCTCTAAGGGCAGGTGATGATGCTGGTTCCGTGAGTGGCGAAAAACTGCAAACTGGAACCAACTGCTGCTACTAGAACTAACTGAGGCTGCCCCAGAGAACAAACTGTGCTCAGGTGACGCCCACCCAGACAGGAAGGCCCTTTTCCTTCCCCAAGTCTTGCAGTTTCAGTCTAGCACCCCCTATTGGCAGCAGCTGGCAAGGCTGATACGAGAATAACAGAGCCTCAGCTCCAGCGTCACAGAGAGTTGAGAGACAATAGCTTAATAACTGGCAAGGTTATTTGGAGCTGTCATGTCCAAGGTATCTTATGTGGCCTCAGAAGAAGTATCTTTTGGGTCTGTCCTTTGCCTAGAAATCTGACACCGAGTGTACATTGAATGGTTTGCAGTGGCTCACTCACAGGGAAGGGGTCCTTTGGATAACAGGGTACACTTTCACTGTCCTGTTCTCATGGCAGGGAATTCTTTCCCCCACTGCAGAGGATGTAAGCTGAAGGAGGCATGAAATGGGACCGCTGAATGAGCAGGGATGCAGGGTGAGAGCAAGGAAGTGAAGGCTGCTGGTGTCTCGGGCCCTTTAGTTGGTTTCAAGGGTGAAATGTGCAGCAGAGTGGTCTTCCTCTACCTTCTGGACCATAGACATTTCCAAAAAGTGACAACTCCTTGGATTTCCAGGGAGCTGGATGTTTCTGGCAAGCAAGCTCCATGTGTATTTCCTGAGCTTTAAAAAAAGAAACTCGCACATCCTTGAGGCCTCCCCTGACAGCTGGCAGCAACACCTCTGGTTCATGTTGTTCATCCCTGTTTTAGCCCTCTCACCTCCCCCATCACTTTCAAGGCAGAACAGCCAGTGGCTCTGAGCTATGTCTCCTTCTTCCACAATCTAGCTCTTTAAGGAAACAGAATGGATGATGCCCAATGGAGAAAAGAACACCTATAACTGGCAATGAAATTCAAAAGAAATTTTGAGAAGGAAAGAAAATAAATCACTTGTCAAGCAGTGGAAAATAATGAATTTTTTTTTTTTATGAGCATCACAGATACCTAGAGATACCTTCATATTTCTCAGTCAGCTCTAACCCATACTGCTACCTTGTGACCTCAACAAACCCCAAGAGGAATACTTTGAAAACTCCAGATAATAAAATACTTTTTGCAGAGGGAAAATGAAGATAAAAAGAGGTTATACTGTGTGCTAGACCTTGAGCCATCTGTCGTTGGCATTTCCTAGAACTCCAGCTCTTCTTCACATTTGAGATCGATGCTTTCTCTAAAGCCTAACGCTACCACTTGTCTGGAATGCATTTGATGTCATGTAGAACAACTGCTTTGCCTCAGTTCACACCCAGTTCTGAATCAAAATGAATTTAAAAGGTTTATCATAAGGTAAGCCTACTTTTCCTGTCCAACTTGCTTCTTTGTAGAAAGGGAATAGACAGACTATTAAGGTTCAATGTATCATCCAACTTTTGAAAGCTTCCTATGGAGTAGAAGATAAAGTGCAAACTCTTCATTCTAGCATCCAAAGTCATCCATCCTCTGGCTACAATCTTCTCTCTCACTGTCCTCAACCCTCTGTAACCTAAATGTATACAGGTTTATGTTTATAAGCTTTCTCCAACTTACATATTTCATCTTTTTATCAAAATGCTACTCAACCTTCAAGCCCCTCTCTGTGATGAGGCCTTCTTCAACTGAATCAGCCCACCCATGACCTTTACCCACTTCTGCACTACTCAGTATCCACCAATTCTGATGATGAATGACACTTCATCATAGAATGCCCAGGTATTCCCATTGTTCCATATGTCTTTGCTGTTCCGTGAGAATATGAGATACAAAGACAAGAACTGTGTTTTATACAGCCTCCTAAGCACCTAATACATTTTAAATTTGGAGCATAAATATAAATGCATACATCAGAGTTCTTGGTTGCAAACAACAAAAACCAATAGCAACAAAAAAAATAAGGTACCTAGGAATCTAACAAAAGATATGCAAGTATTTTATAGACAAATCCTTTATCAAAGGGCACCAATAAATAACTCTAATAAGCAAAGCAAAACATATGCCATGTTCATGGGTGGGAAGACTTAAAATTGCAAAAATGTCAATCTGCAAATTAAAATTTAAATGTAATTCCAGTGAAAATGTCTACCCAGTTTTTTTTATGGGCTTTGACAAACAGTTTATAAAATCTACATGGAAAAGCAAAGGCCCAAGATTAGCCAAGCTGATTTTAGGAGGGAAGAATGAAGAACAGAGAAACTCATTCTACCAAATATCAAATATATTTGCATATACCAATAGTGATGAATATGGTATGTTATTGGCACAGGGATAAACAAAAGTAAATGGAACAGAATAAAGACCCTTGAAACAGCGCCATTCATACATGAAAATGTGACGTGTAGCAGAAGAGGCACCAGAGATTATTGAGAAAACAATGGACCATGTATTAATGGGTCTGGGGGTTTGCTTGTTAGACGGCCACCCTTGCTCTACAGCATACACAAAAATCCATTCCAGTGGTCTAAGGACCCAGTGGTGACAAGTTATGTGCATTTGCTTATGATTTGAGGGTAAGGAAGATTTTCCTAACAACATACCAAAAAACACAAATCACAAAAGTAGAGATAAATAAATTACATCAAAATTTAACGTGTATATATCAAAAGACACCATTTAGAAATGAAAAAGTCAGAGGGGGAGGGGAGCAAAAATAGATAAATAAAATAAATAAATAAAAATGAAAAAGTCAAACCACAGACTAGAAGAGGATGGCCTTGGGGTTTTCTGGGTTTTGGGTTTTTTTTTTTTTCTTTTTTAATCTTTTTTTCATCTGCCAAGAATGAGAAAAGAATAGGATATTTTTAGTGCTTGTAATGATAAAGAATCACTGTCCAGAAGATTTAAATCATTCCCACAAATCTGTAAGAAAAAACAAACAACCCATGAGGGAAAAAAAAAGGGGGCAAAACATGTAATCCACTGAAGAGGAAATACTAATGTCCTTTAAGTAACTTCTATAAAAGTATCAATTTCACAAGTAATCAGAGAAGTACAATTAAAACAAAATACCATTTCCCAGTCAATTAACAAAAATTGGTAAAAAAAAAAAATGTAAGTATGATAATAGTGTTAGGAAGAATATGAAACAGCAGGACACAGAATTGTTACACAGATGTAGGAATGTAAATTGATATGACCACTGGGGAGAACAATTTGGCAATAGCTAATATATTTGAAGATTAATATATGCAGTGACTCAAAATTTCAGTCTGAGGCATCTACTCCAAGTAATGTTCCTAGGCAATGCTAAGGCTGCTTTAAGGGGCAAGTTACTAAAAATTACTCAGGGTAGTAATTAACAGTCAACTCCCCTTGCTACATGGAGGTAACAAAGGAGCTAGAAACTCAATGAAATGTCCACTTAACACCTCGAGGTCTTTAAAAAGGACTCTAACACCACCAAGTATTCATTCCAATGGTTCTCAAAAAATATAAGACACTTAACAATGACAATAATCTTGATTTTTACATAGTAACAGCATCCAGTAGCCACTTAGCAGCTCACTATCAGAACACAGATATGATTTAATGGGCTTAATTTCCAGGATAAAATATCATAAGAGTAGGTTTGTACCTTGCTAGGTATGAGCTGAGAGTTTAGCCTAAATAAATTTTAACAGGGAAAAGGACAACCTTGGAATTAAATCATGTCAACAATTTTAAATCTGGATCTCACCTGAGAACACCGGTAAATGGAACGAGGTTTTCAAGAATGAAAAAGGCTCAGCTTTTGACATGAAATGCTTAGAGACCGGGGTAAATCAGGTTCCACTTTTACAGCCGAAAAGGATTAATTATTCTGTCCACTTTATACCAAGAAAGAGAGGCAAAGGCAACCGCAAAAGGTAAACTAGGCAAGATTTCCAACAAGGGGCCTATCTTTTGTCCTTTGCTTTTAGTGGCTTCAAATGTGACCTGTTAAAGGTATACCCTCAGCCTCCAAAAAAGGGGAAAGAAACTATAGCTTTGTATTCCCAACTCATGTATCTTTGCTTGCAATCTTGCATTCAATTTCAGTGTAATATGAAGAGGGCTATTCTTTTACAAAAAGTTCCCTCTTCCCACCAGGCTTGTTTGTTATTTTATGTGTTTCTGCATCATTTGTAGACTTTGCTTTGATCTGCATTCCTCCTGGATGTGGGGTTTCCTTTTCAGCTACCAAAAGGAAAGCTGGTTTGTTTGAAAAATCTGTTTATTTGGATTTTTTGCTAGCCTAAAGTTCCTATCTTTATCAGGATGCACAGAGCTCTGTGTCTGCCAGTCTCAGACATCGCTCGTTTTCCCTCAGGAAAAGGCAACTTGGAAATAATACAACTTGCCCATCTGTATTTGGAATATTCTGGGGAAGAGGTTTTAGAGGTTTAAGTTTAAAGCTTAAGAAAAGCGATTCTTTACCAGATATATTTAATCAGCAGTGGCTCTTTCATGTTTAGACTGAGAAAACATTATTTCCGCTCTTGGTATTTGTCAGTTAGGAATTTTCTCAGCAAGCGTGCACCAACTTGTGTGCATGACCAACTGCATCAGCCTTTACTGGCAAGAACCTGCACCCTCCACAGAGAAAGGAAATCTAGGACAGTGTGGCACTGTGCTCCTCATCTAGGCCAGCGTGGTAATGTGGATCTAAGAAAAAAGAAAGTCGAACTACATGAGCGTGACAATATCACACTGTCATTATCTCTAGAATATTTTCCTTTTAAAAGAAAAGTTGACACTTGACTCAGAGATGCCTCCTAGGTTGCAACTAGCATCCCAGTTCCAGTTGACGGGCAATGGCTGCATGAGGATTGCCGAGCATATCGGCGCTCCTTGGGAAAAAGGAGCCACAGTCGTGCGATTAGGAATGCCTTCCATGGCATGAAAGTATGTGGCACACATAGGGCATGATCAGATGAATGCATCTAAAAGCACATTGCCGGTATCATATAATTGTCTTTGATGTGTTTGTCTAATGCATGGGGTGGATTACTTGTTGAGGACAGGGTCCTAGGTTCCTTAAACCAACTCTATGGTCTACCACTTATTGCCTATAAGTGACACTGGCTCTCATCCAAAATTCTTCCTAGGAACAGTTCTTAGGAAGACTGAAGCCATGTATAGACAAAACATAGGGAGGAAATAAAAAGGCTCTCTGAATGGAGAAGACAGAAGACATTCTCTCACATCCTCCAAATGCCTCTTTGAGGGAGAAACAGGATGTGTTCCCCAAGGACCTAACGAGACAGTCGACTCACGACCTGGTAGTGGCCAGGACCCTCTCTCGAAGGGGTAGCCAGAAGGATTCAATCTGGGAATCCAAACAAACTTGGGAAAACAATAGGCAGGACCAGGAAGGAATGGGAATTATTTGTCTGTTTTTAATAGAATACTGCCTTCAAATTGAAGCTTTGCTCTAGGAAGAAAAAAAAAGTCACAGTTTTCTTTAAAGTTACACATGAGCAGTTTCTGGCTTCAAAAGATAGAGATCAAAATAAACTCCAGTTGTTGTCTAAGAACCACCTCTTTTGCAAGGACACTGGGGCCTCAAACAGTTTAGGCTGCCTTGGGACAGGTGGCCAGTCCACAAAATGGGACTGGTTAGGTACTACAGTTCCACACTGAGGCTTCTCAGCTAGTCAAGCAATTACAGACCCCAAACAGGGATTAAGAAAGACATGTTTTCACCAAACTCTGGGCTGCTCTAATTTCTCAGCTTGGCCATCCATAGGGAGACCTTTGAGTCTCTGAGAACCAACAGAACCTTACACCCCCTTTGGTGACCAAACCCCAAAAGTCCACATGTTGGAGGAAACCATAACTATTCTTAAACCAGACGGCTTTGTTTTGGCAGAACATTTAGATTGCATTTTGCTCCTTTAAAAAAAGGCATCTATATATGTTATAAGAGCTATTTATGAGATCCAGAAAGAAAGTGAGGTAGGGTCAAACCCAACTGAAGATTCTGTCCTGGAAGATCAAGGAGAAACAAAAGAAGCCCTTGTGGAAAGTTTTGGTTTTGAGACTCAAACTTCAAAGGAAGCTCAATAGAATGGAAAAAATTGTCAAAAAAGATGATTGTTAAGAGGAGGAGGATGTCTTCTTGCTCAAAACTTCCCCCAGGTGCAAAAAAAAAAAAAATCATTGGTATACAGACTTTAAATTTACAAAATTTCCTAACAGATCTCACCTTCATCTTACACTTACCTATCTCTTGTGCTTAGATGGGACACAATATAAAATGATGTCTCTCCTTGAAAGAACTTTGGCATCATACACTCTGTTTTCCACAAAGTCTCCTCCAAAAGGACCAACATTTGAGTCACAATAAACTTCCACTGAGAAGCCCCCGAGGCCAGAATCTCAACTAACATCCCCTAGAGAATTTACTAAAGTTTAATCCCTTCCCTGGCAGATAAGCAAGAATGGGGGCAGGGGGTGAGGGGATGTGTCAGTCGGGGCTACTCAAAGTGTGGACCTCGACTAGCAGCAGCAGCAGCATCCGGCCCCAGCCCAGACTTGTTGAATCAGACTCTCGGTAGGGGGAGGGGCACAGATCTGTTTAACAGCTTCTCAAGGTGACTCTTGTGGATACTTCACTGAGGAGCACTAAGCTAGAGGGATCTTAGAGAACTGTCTAGCAGCCCTCTGAGAGATCAGCCCTTGAAGGACTTTGTAAATGGCAGGAAGGACATTGCGTGGGGTGGGCGGTACAGTAAGAAGAGACTGGGTGCCCAGGACCTTGGCGTGAAAAGGAGGTTGGTAATCACCACCTGTGCCTTGGTCTGAGGCCATAAAACCAACAAGGATACATTACCTTTGATCTCTGGAGGAAGGTGGGACCCTTCCTGCAACCCTTCCCGTTTTTCCTGCAATGCAAAGGAAGAGCAGGTTCAAGGGCCTAAGGAATGGTCTCACATGAAAGCGGCTCATCGCCAATTCGAGACTATCTTGACTTCACCCTTAGCTGCGCATTCAAATAATTTTATGGCTTATGACCTACCAGCAGCCTCTCAAACACACACACTAGTACCCTTTCTCCTCATCCGTCGTGCTCTTTCCCAGGTGCATTCACTCAAGCTCAGGACTCAGCTGTCACCGATCATGGCCTGGCCCCCACCCACCATGCGATTTGCTCATGCAGAGTCAAGTTTCATCCAAAAGTCTGTGTTATTTCTTGCCTAGATGCTTCCATTTCAACTCAAAGCAACCCAGCAAGTTTTTAATTGAGTAAATATTACATAAATAACTTACTGCCCCATTCCTTGCTTAAATTCTACCTCCCTTCCTCTGAAAATGTCATGCAAACACAGATTTCTTCATAGAGAAATGAAGCCTCTCAGAGCTCAAATGAATCAATCATGACATCTTTTGTGAGAGCTCCTTCAGCCTTGGTTTCTGGGATATTTTTATATTTGTTAATTCCTACTGTGTTCATTCAGCGTAAACTTCACTCATTGCTCATTTCCCTATACCTTGACTGAGGTGGACCTTAGGTCATTATCCCACACCAAAAACAATGATGAGCATGCCGATGATAATAGTAATGGCAACTCAAACACGTGGAGAGTTCACCATGTGCCAGGCATTGGGCTAAGTATTTGATATTATTTAATTTTCCCAGCCACCCTATAAGGAAGGTACTATTGCAACAGCTAGTAGGGATCTAAATTATCACATCATTAGGATAGACACTTGAATCTAAAACAGAACTTCTTGGATTTTAATGTGCATATGAATCCCCGCAGCTTCTTGTTCTACAGGTCTAGGGCAGGCCTGAGATTGTGCATTTCTTCAAACTCCCAGGTGATCCTGCTGGTCCCAGAAGAGTGATGCTCTCAACCCCATTAGCATCAGTGCAGAGCCTGGGTTGTCCCTTGGCAGGAAGTGGAGGTCCTGAATGGTCCTTACACACAGTACAATCTGCCTTTCATTTTCTCAATGAAGAATTGGAAGAGAGAACAAAAGGGGAATCTGTATTAAAAGAATGAGCCTGAGGAGAAATGCCAAGGCCATATATTCTTCTTGAGAGAAAGGAGGATGAGCTGAGAGAAGGATTTGGGATTGCCTGGGCGACCACCATCTCCTCTGGGTAGCAACCAGGAGATACAGTCACATGTTCATCAACTGTAGGAGCACATGATGGTAACCTAAAACAATCCACTCTACCCTCCTAGTTACCACTGTCAGGAAAAGGAGATGTGGAATTATAGTGACAGTGGCTAGAAGGGCTGGGAGCTTTAAAACCCCTTTTCATACCTTTCATGGCATAACTGTTACTGATTTATTTTCCTTATTTACAGATACTAAAATTCACTCTTTTTGGTCTACCATCTTATGAATTTTGACAAGTGCATGCAGTCACGTAATCACTACCACATTTAAGACATGGAACATTTCCATCACCTCCCAAATCCCCTCATGCTACCCCTTGGTCCTCAACCCCTCCCCCTAGGTCTCACAGCTTTGCCTTTTCTAGAATGTTCCACAGATGGAACCAAACAGTATGCAACCTTTTGAGTTTGGTTTCTTTCATTTGGCATAAGGTAGCTGCCATGCATCCACGTTCTTGTGCGTATCAACAACAGTTCGATCCTTTTCTGTTGCTGGTGTTCCATTACAGGGGTGTACCACAGTTTGTTTACTCAGCCCCAGTTGAAATCTTTGGATTGTTTCATTTCTTATTGGTTATGAATAGAGCTCCTGTAAACATTTGTGTACAGGTTTTAGGGTGAACATACATTTTTATTTTTCTTAGGTAAATATCCGGGGTTGGGATTGCTGGGTCCTATGGGAAATGTATGTTTAACTTTACAGGAAACTGCCGAACTGATTTCCAAAGTGGCCGCACCATTTTGCATTTCTCCCAGCAATGGGCGAGTGATCCTTTTGCACTGTGTGAGCCACACACTCCCCCTGCCCTGGTGCTTGGACACCCTCCACTCAGGGATCTCAGTGAGGTAGTACGAGCCATCTGGGAGAAGACAGGCCAGAGGTTTTGGGAAAGCCAGAGAGACTGAGCTGACCTCCCACAACCCCTCCCAGCCTTTAGGCCCATCTGCTAAGGCTCTGGTGCCTCTTCCTTGCAGGAGGCTTTGAGCCCACCTCTCTCCCCAGCGAGTGTGCAATCCCCAAAACACCACCCTCCTGGTTTAGGCCTTGTTGCCAGATAATGTGACTTTGAAAAGAATCCCCTTCCCTCCCCGCCGAAAAGGAGGCTCAGAAAGGCTCTCAGATCAATCCTCAGCAGATATAGGAATCACAAAGCTCCAGAAAATCCTTTATTCTCTCTTCTGAGCAGCTGCTGCTGCCGCCGCACCCCGCCCTCCCCCCCAGCTCTGTCCCCAGTGGAAACCTGAAAGCTATTCATATCATTTAATCCTGTTGAAAATCCTCTTCGCGCTCTCTCACTGAGGTGTGGTCGGCCGAGGTAAACCTGGGCTTAATTCACATGTTGGAGAGCAGATGAAAGGTGTCACATGATTTGACATTCTATTCAGGAAGCTGGCTCTTCCTTAATCTAGAAGCTTCCACTCATAACCCCCGTTTGACAGTGGTTAAGGTCTTCAAGGAAAAGCAACATTGGGGTTTTCTCTTACTATGCATTCACTTTAGAAAAGACAGCAAAAGAGCAGAGGCAAAGTAGAGGCGGTTTGGGGGACAGGGTGAATGCTCTTTTAACTATGCATCATTCAGCTTAAGGATCTACCAGGTTTTTTCACTTTATCCTAGCCACGGCAAAAGAACACCTTATGATCATTTCCCCCTGTGACCAATCATGGCCACATATTTTAGTTCTCTCTTTTGCCACCAAGAAATGTGAGATCTTATATTTATCTTCTTAAAGAAATTTGGACATCAGATACTGTGAAGCTCTATCCAGAATGAGTATTGAATCTATTCTTTTTATTCCACACCTCATTGATATGCATCACTAGCAGCATGCTCTCAGACCTTCTCAGGTCTTTCCAGGCTGGGAGAAGACTCCCCTTAAGAGTTCTATGGTTCCTACAGTGACAGAGAAAACAAAAGAGCATGAGAAATTTCATCCATATCCAAAGAATAAATTCTTTCTGGCTTGTTTCAGGACCCAAACAGTATTGGGAGAATAAATGATCCCAGGTGGCTAATTAAGGGTGACTTCCTTATAAGGAAAATTATTATAAGAACCCCCATGAAAATCTCAATCCCCTGGCCGGCAAAATATTTATTAAACTTCTGCTAAATGTAGGCTGGTCCAGGAGGCACACCGGAGAAACACAAATGTAAAGGCTATCCCGGAAGGTACATGAAAAAACATCAGAACAGTGGCAGGGATATTAAACCCATAGTCAACATGCACAACCTTAGCTGCACGTTAGAATCACCTGGGGAACTTTAAAAATTATTGATGCCTGGGCCCCACCCCCAGAGATCCTGATTTAATTGGTCTGGGTTGCAGGCATGGTACTGAGACTGTTTAAATCTTCCACCGTGTAGCTAAGGTTGAAACCCACTGTTTTAGCCGAACAGACCAAGTACTAAGCAAGGTGGATGAATTAATGACTTTACCAGAGCCTTCTCTTCCACAGAGGGCCCATCTGATGTGTGTTTCATGGTACAGTGGTCCAGGAAAGTTAGGTGAGATGAAGCTTTAGGACCCAAGACTGGGACTGGGGGAGTTGTGTGAAAGAGAAACTGAGAAAATGCCACATTTGACATTTGTCAAGTGGAGAATGGGTATGAATAATGGAGAGATCAGAAAAACTAGGGGAGTCCTTAGAAAAAATATATTCCTTGCGGATAGTGCTTTACAGGTTAAGATTACTTTCACATTTATCTATTCTTGCAATAAAGTAAGAGAATAAAAGTCAGACTTGGGTTAGAATCCCAGCTTTGCTACTGATTAGCTCTGTAATCTTGGGCAAGTTACTTAATCTCTCTAAGCCTCAGTTTGCAAATCTGTAGAATGGAAATAATAGTATTAGTACAAACTTTATAGTGTTGCCATGGAGTTAAATGACAAACTTTAAGAAAACAACCCTATATCTGCCACATAACTTAGGTTTATATATCTGGGTTGCCTCATCCCACTGCTCAATCTACTCAGCCAATTCCATACTTGTGAGAACATTAAAGTCAAATCCTAAATCAGGTGAGAGGACTTAAATGGGCTGGGGGGGTGAGTGGTGAATGGTCAGAGGGAGAGGCAGATGACCTTGGTAATTATCTATTTTCGGGATATACCAGGTCAGTGACTCTCAAAGTTTGATCCTTAGAATAGCATCACCTGGGAACTTGTTAGAACTATACATTCTAACATCCTACCTCAAACTTAGTAAATGGAAACTCCATGATGGAGTCTACCTATCTGTAGTTTAACAAGCCCTCCAGGTGATTCTGATACATGCTAGTAGGACATTGTCAATCATACCAAAAACCTGCGATTTGGGTCTTTGTTGAAGGCCTGGTATAAAGCAGCAATATTTAGAAAGGTTTGCTGGAAAGCTAAGTCATTCTTTCAGCTTGTAGGTTTACTGGTTTTTAAACCAATATTAAAACACATGTGAAAACATGTCTGGTTTGGTTGTGATGTATACTGCCAGTAATTTGTACCTAATTCCCTCAACAAATTCATTCAGCAATTAGAAACAGCAATCCTGTTATGTGTCAGGCATTGGTTCAGGCTCTACTAATAGAATACAACCTTCCTAAGTGATGCAATCATCACCAGTAATTGGTTAGTTAATCAAAAACATTGTTTAAAGAGGGAATCATAAAATATGATATGCAAATGTTTTACTTTAACATAAAAGATATAAATGGATATTTGCCCATCTTTTGACCTAAGTTGCCAGTATTACAACTGATCACATCCATAACACATCATTTTGTAATGTTTATTCTTAAATTCGAATGAAAGTTAAAAGACAGAAAGCAATTTGAAAGCAGATTCCTCTAGATTTTTCAGAGTTTTTTCTACTCTTTTAAAAATTGTCTTAGTCACATTTGTTCAACAAAAATTTATTTTTAGTTAGTCACATTTATTTTCATCAAGTTACATTTAGTTTGCATAGAATTTTTTTTGGAAGCACTTATATTTCATCAGTTTTCTGTAGTGTTGAGTTGAATGATTTAATTACAATAACAAGTACAACTGGCACATACAGGTTTGGGAACACTTCCACCTGACTATTGGAAAGTTTAACACCCCACCCCTCGTTGCAACAGAATTGCACAGGAACAGAAGAACTCAGTCTGTTAACTGTAAGAGTTCTCCATGCTGTGGGGAGCAGTCAGTATTTATTAAAGAAGGGACAGGGAACATTGGTCAACCGAGTAATTAGTTTAAGTAGAGGCCTTAATAAGAGTCTCTATTAGGATTGTTTAGGGGAGACTGCAAATAACTTATTTTTAAAGATAAGTTGGAATAGACTCAAGATTATTCCCATAATAATGCCAGCTCACATTTCAGCTTGCTTTCTCAGGTGGAGGCTACTGAGTTAAGGTTGGTCAGCCTAGGCTATGATTAGTCCACAGACGTTTACTAGTAACAATTATCACTCGTTGAATGCTTGCAAGCAGTCATTTTATGGTTCTGTTTTATTTAAAATTTTACCTATGGAAGCTGTCCATGTTATCCATGGCCATAATAGTGCTGCATAACAAACCAGCTCCAAGTTTGAATTCAAAGAACCAATTGTTGTTGCTCACAAGTCTATGGGTTGGCTGGAAGGTTCTGTTGATCTGGGCTGATTAGGCTGATATCAGCTGGGCTTGCTCACGTGTCTGCAGTCAACTGGTACGTCAGATGCATGCTGACAGTTCTCCACACAATCTCTCATCCTCCAGTAGGTTAGTCCAGCTTCTCCCAGGGCAGTGACAGAGTCCTGAAGCCACTCCCCCTCCACCACCCCAAACGTCTCTCTCTGAGCTGTGCCTTGGTGTGATGCTCTCAATTCCTGGAATGCATCAATTCTAAGAAACAACTGCATTTCCTTAGCATTCCATATAAGCAGGATCCAAGTCCACCCCCAAACAGTTATAATCATAGACCTCCACGTATGTGAATATCTTTCATAACAAAATGCCAGGAAATGTTTTGCTTCATCTGAGGGACTGGCTTGTTGACTCTGCATGGATAATGTTAATCTAGCAGCTGGCTGTGTTTCCTTGGTTACTTTGGTTATCAGGAAGCTGAGCACCCAGTGCTCAACTCAGGTAGTTGTGCTCGGTCTGCCTGTCTCTGATCTTGATCTTCCATCTTCAGGTCCATTTTCCTTGAGCTTGAAATTTATTATATTTCACTTATATTCTTCTATTGGCTTATACATGTTACCTGAAAGTTGCTTGAAATTTTTTTAAAGAATATGCTGGTGTATAAATATATCCTTAGATAGATAACTGTGAGAAATTCCCATTATGAGACTGAGCTTGTAATGGGACAATCAAAGGTGGATTTGACTAATCAATATTTTATCCGATGATATATTTTAACCATTCAATGGAAAGATCATTTTATAACTTCCACCTAACTCTGAATTATGTCCATACTTGATGTGGGTTAGATCAGGGCCTCTTAGACCTTAATGTGCATACAGATTAACTGAGGATCTTGTGAAATTGCAGAATCTGAACCAGAAAGTCTGTGATGGGGGTCTGAGATTCTGAATTTCTATCATGCTCCCAGGTGACACCAATGCTGCTGGTCCTCAGAATGCATCGATAATAGCAAAGATTGGAGTATAATAAAAAGCCGAAGGCTATGATCACCAGCTCTGGGACATTTAGAGTTGACTTACTTGCTGCAGCTATTTGGTAAACATGTGTGTGATTGGTCCCTATGAAGTCAGTTTAAAAACCAGATGAATCTGTGTAAAATTGTCACCCCTGCATTCCAGGTTCTGCTAATCTTCAATCCGCGGCATCAACATTGCTTTTGTCTAAAAGCTGTCTCCTAGATTTTGTGTTTATAGACCTAAATTTCCAGTCCATCCATATATTTTGCCATGGCCATGGAGATGAGGTTCCTGGGAAATCACCTTGTTCAACCTCCCACCCAGGAAAAGAAATCTCCTTCTCTCTTCTGCTGCTGACGGTGGTTCACGGCAGCCACTGTTTGATAACCATCAATGGCGGGGACTCACTATCTCCAGGGAAGCCTGTTACATTAAGGAATGGCTCTTATGAAAACAAAGTTTATTTTTCTGCTGAGTCAAAATCAACTTCCTTGTAACCTCCACCCATTGAGCCTCGTCTGCCATTTGCAGCACTTCAAGCTGGCTCTCTTACTCGTCAGCCTTCCCAACACTGCAGAGAGCTGCTATGCTTCCTTTTTCCTCTTCTCCAATTAGACTCTCTTAATCCTTCAACTGCTCTGCTTAAAGGTGTGTGTTTTTAGACCTTTCACCACCCTTTTCTGAGCATGGCCTGGTTAGTCAATATTCCTCTTTAAAAAAATGGTGCCTAGTACATACTCAAATATATTAGTACACCCATGTTCAGAGCAGCATTATTCACAATAGCCAAAAGGTAGAAGCAACTCAAGTGTCCATCCATGGGTGAGTGAATACACAAAATGTAATCTAAACATACATCGGAATATTATTCAGCCTTAAAAAGGAAGGGAATTCTGACACATGTACAACATAGATGAACTTTGAGGACACTGCTAAGTGAGATAAACCGGTCACAAAGGGACAAATATTATATGATTCCACTTACATAAGGTATCTAGGGTAGTCAAATTCATAGAGACAGAAAGTAGAATGGTGGTTACCAGGGGCTGGGGTTGGAGGAGGAAGGTAAAAAGGAATTGTTATTTAATGGGTATAGAATTTCAGTTTTGCAAGATGAAAAAGTTCTGGAGATTGTTGCATAAATGTGAATATGCTGAATGCTGCTGAATTTAAAAATGGTTAGTATAGTAAATTTTATGTTACGTTTATTTTACTAAAATTAAAAAAAAAATAGTGCACGGAGCTGAACAGAACCTTCCAGATGTGTTAAGGCTACTGCAGAATATGCTGGGGCTATGATTTTTCATTGACGGACAACCCCCTGCATTCCTCAAACTGTGGGATGACCAGCTCTGGGACATTTAGAGCGTTTCAGACTGTGGGCCCAACCCTTCTTAGTAGCAGCATTGCACTATGAAGCCATCTCACATGTGTGGTCTAGGAAAGCCCCCAACTGCTTTGTGCATGAATTTCTGCCAAGCTATCCTGAAATAGTGTAATTGACCTCTCTAGTTTTTATCTGGATTTTAAAAAATATTATCACTGCAGTGGACGAAATAACCATCTTTTGGAAATTAAACTCTCTCCTTTATAGTAATTCTAAGTCTTCTATGCCTTGGCTTTATTTGAAAAAGAAAAAAGAATCTTTGATCTTGCTCTGAAATCATTTGAGTGAAGCTTATGAAAATCTGCATATCAGTAAACCTATGTTAGGCCTAATATCTAATATCTAAGTATCTAGAAATATATAGGTAGTACTTGTGCCAAAATTTCTGTGCTCAAGCTAAGATATCTTTATTTGGCCATCCTTAAGTGCTCTTAGCATAAGACAATAATAGAAACAACTATTTACCTTCAAAATGAAAAATCAGGCTGGGCAAGGTGGCTCAGGCCTGTAATCCTAGCACTTTGGGAGGCCAAGGCAGGAGGATTGCTTGAGGCCAGGAGTTGTAGACCAGCCTGAACAAGAGCAAAACCCCATCCCTACAAAAAAATAGAAAAATTAGCTGGGTGTGGTGGTATATACCTATAGTCCCAGCTACTTGGGAGGCTGAGGCAGGAGGATCACTTGAACCCAGGAGTTTGAGGTTGCAGTGAGCTATGATGACACCACTGCACTCTAGTCCAGTTGACAGAGTGAGACCCTGTCTCAAAAAAAAAAAAAAAAAAAGAAAGAAAAATTAAACATAAGCATTGCAATCATCCACTTTTGATGTTCTTAATACCTTCTGATTTAGAGGAAGCCATCAGTAAATAAACCACTGGATTGAGAACAAAAGTGTCAAACACAGACACAGTCTTGTAATTTATTGAGGACCATTAACCCAAACATGAAATTCTGTGATTTGAAGCCTTGTTACTTTCCTGCCATTGGCAGGTGTAATCACCTTTCTTTGACTCTCACATTTATGTATGTTTTGAACGTCTCTCAGATAACTAAATATATTTAGCTCTCCTTTCCTCAAGTTCCAACAACTACTTTTATTTATTTATTTTATTTATTTATTTATTTATTTTGAGATCTGGAAGCAGATTTGGGTTTGCATTTGTCTGGAAAAGCCAAATGCAAGTAAGATGAAAAGGTGCTCATGGAGTGAATTGTATTGTGGTAGTTTCCAAATGCTACCTGCTTCTGGAAGTATAATTTCCAGAGCCTTTTAGGAGATGAAAAGACTTGTAAGAGCTCAGTCACACTTTGCAATTATAGAAAATTGTTAGTTGCATTTAAGTCAGTCAACTGTACAAATGGGCCAATTTGGTTTTAAAAAAATGCTACCCCAGAATTTCTATGGGTCAAGTCATTCAGGTGCCGTTCATAGAACAGAAGCTTCACTACGTCAGCACCACAAAAAAGGCTAAAGTGAATCATTTACAGGTGTTTTGCAAATGCCAATTTAACAGCAACTTACACCCAGGATTTTTTTTTGTTCAAAAAAGACTTAACTCTAAGAAAAAAGTACATTTTACAAGTGGAACGGTTCCCCTCAGCTTCAATAAAACTATAAAAGATCACAAACAATATCAGATTTTAACTCAAGGAGTAAAATGAGAATATTAGTCCCTCAGTTCCTGGATTTTGCATGTTTTTGGTGACTTTCTGTCATCCTAATAGTTTTCCACATAATGACCATGAGATAGGATAGGGGCAGGGCAGGCAAAATCATAAATACCTGAGCTCAAGGCAAAACAAGCTCATATAAAATTACAGATGATGATGTAAGAAATTCATAGTTTTAGGTTTCTAAAAAAATTAATTCTGATCTCTTGTGTATGTGAGATGAAGCTTTGAAAAAAAATGGCTGGGCCTACCTACTCACTTTATGCTTGAATGAATAAACTTGTGGCCTGGTTATGGTTGGTGTGGAAGCTATAACTTTACCCTGATTTTTGATGTCTAATTTGTTGTCTATAGGTTGTGGCTGGTTTTGGGTTTTCTGTTTGTTTGGTTTGGTTTTTTGTGTAGGACATGAGCATCCTTTGGCTCTGCTGGAAAGGGAGAGAAGGATATCATATCCTCAGAACTTGCAAACGTGTGTTAAATTCTCTGCAATGTTCAAACAAGGAATAAGGAAGATATCAATGGATATTTCACATGTCCTTTATCTACAATCTGGATCTTTCTCTCTTATTGGAGATCTTTCTCTCTTTCTCTCTCCATTTATTGGAATGAAGAAAGGAATTAGGTAGAAAAGGAATGGGGGAAAGAATTACCTTCCTTTCATTAACTATTACAGTCTATACCACACTCTCTACTCTAATACGTAAGTTCTATATTTTAGTCTTGTCCACCATATTCCTGGCACCCTGCACAATATCTGGCATACCAATAACTATTTTCTCCAACATTTTATAATGAAAATTTTCAAACATAGATAAATTAGAATTTTGCAGTGAGCATCACCATAACACCTAGATTCTACCGTTAACACTTTACTATTTTGCTTTAGCATATATCCCTCCACCCAGCCATCCTCTCTAATCCCTCTAACGTTTTAAGCATTTCAAAGCAAATTACAGATACTCTTTCACTTCCCCCTAAATGCTTCCACATTCACGTAAGTAACTAGAGATGGATATTTCTTTACAATTCTTTTCTCCGTTGACCATATAATGAGATGCACCTATCTTAAATGTACCATTTAATGAATTTTGACAAATGCATACACCTGTGTAACCCAAACCCCTCTTAAGATACAGAACATTACCCCCAATGCATCCCCAGAGGAGCTTCAAGCCCATTGCAGTTAATCTCTACTCTCCCAGCTCCCACGAAATCACTCTTGTCATATTTTCACCATAGTTTTGCTTGTTCTGGAATGCCACATAAATGGATTCAGACAGGATGTAGTCTTTTGTGTCTGGCTTTTTTCACTCAGCATGGTATTTTTTAGATCATCCAGGTTAATGCTTATCACAGCAGTTCTCAATAAATATTGATTAGCTGATTTTTATCACAATGTTGATTTACCAGGGATTTCAGTTGATTAAATGTATTTAAATACAGTTAATGTAGCTTGAGTGTCTTTCATGAAGCCTTTTGGGGGTTCAGGACTGCTGTTTGTTGATAATTCAGTGAAGGTGGGGCAAGTTTTGTAGAAAAAGGAAAAATGAGGCATCACCTTTTTAAAAATAAGGGAGAAAGATATCCAAGGATGGTTGATTTGAGCACGTAAGACAAGTCAGACAGTAACTGACTACAAGCCTCTCCCTCCCCCTTCTCTCAGGTGTAGGTATGATGGCTAAAGGTAGCATTCTTCACAGGAACGTTTTTCTGGAATGTTCATTTACACTTGGAAGGCTATACCAAAGAATGGATGTGGGCTTGTCCTAGGGGGACTCTCCATATCTGAGTTCTTTCAGTAGCAGTTCCCCATTCTCTGGGGAGCGGGGCTGAGAACTACCCTCGAGGAAGTAGAGGACAGAGCTTCCACTCAGTGTCTATCGCAATAAACGTGACTGGCTTTTTGGGGGAGTCCCAATTAGCTGGAAGAGCCCCAACTGAAAATTTTCAAAAGAATCCCCTCTAGCCACAACTATCTTCTCCAAAAGTGGGTTCCCAGGCTCAGGAAGGGCGAGGCACTCCGTGCTATTTGACATGAGAATTTTGTGTTTATTTTATTAGTGATCTAACATTCCTGTTAGGGTTAACCAGGGAATTTTAACCCCTCAGAAATCTATATTCTCTTTCCTATTAGTCAAATGGGCTAAATTGAAGGGTGCACTGGAGCTGACCTCAGCTTACACGCAGCCGAGATTGCTACCTGGAGGCACCTGCAATCTCAGGTAGTGCCCCACCCCCAGCCTCTGGGAAGCCAGGTGGCTGGATCTAAACTCTTCAACTAAAGGCTCCATAGCCTTTCTGAGGGGTGTGTGGGGAACAAGGTACAGAATTAAAACAGATTCAGACATGGGGAACTCCAAGGAGTGTGCATTTGAAGTCCATACTAGCCTTTATGAATATTTTTTCAGGCACCAGCATTTTGCTTTTAAACCATTACATAGCACCCCAACTCAGGGAGATTTGGGGGTAGAGGTGGGAATAGGACAGAAAGTTGGGGAGAGTGGTATTTATGGAAACTTCAGTGAGAAAATCAGACGTGATTACAGTTGACAACTGAATGCCTTGCATTTAGAATAATTGGGAGAGGGGAGGCTGGGGCACATTAAGAGAAACACCCAGATTGCTACTGTCTACGCCAGCTGCTCACATGTGACCAATTGTAAACTTGCTCTGCTCTTGGATAAGTCCCTTCCAAAATACAGATTAATTCTTTCACCAACGCTTAACATGGGACACATTATCAGGAAGAAGGCACCTTTCCTAGGAGCATTTTTGGGGCTGCTGAAATGCCAAGATCCCTAAACCATCCTTGTTCCTTTTGAACCTATGTAAATAGGTCAGTTAGCTGCCTTATTTTTTTCTCCAGAATGAGTTCTAGCACTGAAAATATTGTTCATGTTGAGCCTCCCATCAAATGCAATAAGTAGATAACCACAAACACCCACCCTCCTATGCTCTCATAACTCAGCATGTTGGAAACTATTTTCCCTTGACCTGCTGCAGCCCATCACGCCCCAGCCCAGGAGGACTCGAGCCCCAAACCGGCTGCTGAATAGTCAACGCTTTTCTGCGTGGGACACACCCACTATTAGGGCCAAAACTTTGTCCACCCTTCCAAGGAGGTCAATGTTTTCCTAAAGAGGTTCCCCTTGAATGCACAGCAAGCCTGCTGGGAGAGGAGCTGGTAGAAGCTTTGGCCAGCCCACGGGTTTTCTTTGACCTTGATTATATCCAGGAGTGCCGCTGTTAATTGCGAGGATCGCTTTAAGGTGGGAAACAGCATCGGTTTCCACTGCCTCCCCAGAGAAGCCAAGTTCTGCCGCTGACGATGATGGCGAGACGGTCCTTTCCAGGCCCATCTCCTGCCACCCAGGGAGCTGCTCGGAGGCCGCCTACAGGTGCAATCCCGGCACTGCGGCCCCGGCCGCGGGGAGGGTGTCCAAGCCCACCAGCATCTCAGCCTGTCCTTCCCAAAGCCTGAGCTGGGCCCCCGCGTGCCCGCCGCCCTCTACCCCCGGGTTCCCCGCGCCTCTGCCTTGGCGCGGTTTGGAAAGGAAGCTGGGCGCCCTCCCAGGCTCCGCAGACTCGGATTTGGGAGGGGGTGGGGCGCGGCCGAGGCTTCCCCTCGAATCTGCGGCAAGCCTGGCTCCAGGAAAGTTTTTCAAAGTTCCCAGCAGCGTCTGCCCAGGTCGCCTCCGCGGGGCGAGCAGACGGCGGCAAGCGCGCCAGCCTCGCCGCCGCCGCCTCTGCCGCTACCGCCGCCAGCAGAGCGCTCTGCGCTCTGGGCAGCTCGCTCGCTCGCGGGAAGCGGGCCGGGCTCCCGGCGGGCAGGCAGGCCCTCCTCCTGGGGCGAAAGCCGCAGCTGACGCAGGCGGCTCGGAAGGCGGAAGCTGTCCCGCTTAGACCGCCCGGCCAGCGCCGCGGCGCCTACACCTGGGGCCTGGACGGGCGTCCAGAGGCGCCCGGCCCGGGGCGCTCGAGGGGGCGGTCCCCGCTGGGGGCTCCCAGGCGTCCCCGAGCAGCGATCCCTTCCAAGTTCCTCCCGGGACTCTCCCTTCCCGCCTGGCCCGAAGCCCCCGAGAGTGAGGGGAGTCTGAATGGGGCCCCTAGACGTCTACGCCGCCCTGCGCGCCCCCGTACCCCCTGCCCCTTCCAAGTTTCTCCCCGCATTGCCCCCTGCCCATCAACGTGAAGGGGAGGGGCGTGTTCTAGCGGTCACGCCCCTCATGAATATTAATAAGTGCGCATGCGCTCTGCCTGGAGTGCTGGGTAGAGGTGGCCAGCCCCGGCAGCGGCTGCCAGACGGGCTCTCCGGGTCCCTCTCCGAGAGCCGGGCGGGCACGCGTCATTGTGTTACCTGCGGCCGGCCCGCGAGCAAGGCTCGGGTTTTTTTTTTCTCCCCTCCCTCCCCCCCTTTCTATGCAGCTGATCTGAAAGGGAATAAAAGGCTGCGCATAATCATAATAATAAAAGAAGGGGAGCGCGAGAGCAGGAAAGAAAGCCGGGAGGTGGAAGAGGAGGGGGAGCGCCTCAAAGAAGCGATCAGAATAATAAAAGGAGGCCGGGCTCTTTGCCTTCTGGAACCGGCCGCTCTTGAAAGGGCTTTTGAAAAGTGGTGTTGTTTTCCAGTCGTGCATGGTCCAATCGGCGGAGTATATTAGAGCCGGGACGCGGCGGCCGCAGGGGCAGCGGCGACGGCAGCACCGGCGGGAGCACCAGCGCGAGCAGCGGCGGCGGCGTCCCGAGTGCCCGCGGCGCGCGGCGCAGCGATGCGGTCCCCACGGACGCACGGCCGGCCCGGGCGCCCCCTGAGCCTCTTGCTCGCCCTGCTCTGTGCCCTGCGAGCCAAGGTAGGAACCTCTCTCCGGGCTTCTCTCCTGGCGGTCCTTTCCCTTTTCTCGCGGCGCCCTGGACTCTGGCGGTTGAGCCCGAAGAGCAGGCTTGGGAGCCCTCGGGTGCTCGACTCCCCGCGCCCGAGAGGCTGCACCTGGGCTGAGCGCGCCAACTCCCCCTCGGGAGCCCCGGCCTCCGAAGTGTGACCCCTCCAGGCTGGGCAGGGGCGCGTTCACTCAGCTCTTGCCCCGCGGGCAGTCGTCGGACATCTCCCACACTCGTGCTCTTTTTTTCTTTTTTGGCCCCTTGAAGCTAGTTTTGCAAAATTATTTTCACTTGGCGCCGAGGGCTCGTCGGGGCGGGCGGGGAGGGGAAGTCGCTACCTCCACACTTGAGGAAAACGGCTTTCTCCCGCGCTGACCTTCCTCCCTCCCTCGCCGGCAGGTGTGCGGGGCCTCGGGTCAGTTCGAGTTGGAGATCCTGTCCATGCAGAACGTGAACGGGGAGCTGCAGAACGGGAATTGCTGCGGCGGCGCCCGGAACCCGGGAGACCGCAAGTGCACCCGCGACGAGTGTGACACGTACTTCAAAGTGTGCCTCAAGGAGTATCAGTCCCGCGTCACGGCCGGGGGACCCTGCAGCTTCGGCTCAGGGTCCACGCCTGTCATCGGGGGCAACACCTTCAACCTCAAGGCCAGCCGCAGCAACGACCGCAACCGCATCGTGCTGCCTTTCAGTTTCGCCTGGCCGGTGAGTGACCGACGCCGGAGCGGAGGCCGGGCAGAGACTTGCACCCGCGTCTGGCCAAGCCCTGCTTTCCCGTGCGAGAGAGATTTAAAGGGCCTTGGCCTAAAACTAGGCGCTAACTGGGGGAAGTCTCTTGAGGTGGCCGGTTAGGGAGCCTAGGCTCTGTAGTTAGACCTCGGCAGGGCCAGCTGAGACTGGTCCCATCCCCGCTGCTGTTTTGCTTAGCGCACAAAAGTGGGGGGGACCCCAGAGCGGATTGTGGGGCAGAGCTCCCAGGAAGATTGGCTTAAACTTGCAACTTGAAGTTCCCAGAGTGCCCCCCCCAGCCCCCGCGCCGCCGCTGCCCCCGCGCCAGGAGGTCATTATAGCTGGCTTTTTTGCTTTAACCCATGAAACCTGGTGCGCCGTGGAAGGCGACTCGGCGCGGTTCTGGCCTGCGAACGCGGTCCAAATTGGCAACCTCCCGTTTTCCGTGAATGGCCGGGAGGGCGGGTGTGTCCTTCCTGGAGGGTGTGGGGGCAGTCCGTTTCCCGCTGCTCCCCGGGAGATTTTGGTGTGTGCGGGGGCGCTCTCGGGGCTGGACGCAAGAGCCTTGGGGGCGGCCCGCCGCAGGGGGGTTCTCGGGGCCGTCGCCCGGGCTGTAGACTCTGGAACCCTCGCTCCCTGCCGGCCCCTTCCTGCCCCCGCCCCCGCGCGGTGTAGCTCTTGTGGCCTCATTTCCAGCGGTTCCCGGGCTCTGGAACAGCTGTGTTTGCAAACTTCCCCGGGAAGGGCGGGCAGAAGGCCCCCGCAAGCCTTGGGGGCAGTGCCAAGGCTTGGAAGGGATGGCCTCCTGGAGGGTAATGCCTACGGGTGCAAGTGCATAGACCCTCACCCCCTACACCGCCCCCAGAGTAGCTCCAGGCCCGGGCCCAGCTGGCAGACCCTGCATGGAGGCCCTTGCAACATCCCAAAATGGGTGGAAGGAAGATGGGTGCGATTGCAGAAGGGGAGGAAAGGGAAATGTTGGGGGTGTGCCTTCTGCCTGGCTCCCTCTGTCCAGGAGGCATGACTCACTGCCAGGACTGGGGCTTGGCTCAGCCTGTGCCAGGAGAGTGGGTGGTGAGAGGGGGAGCTCGGGACCCCAGAGGATTGCTTTCCGCCACCACGTGCTCTGATGGGGTGCACTCTGCTGCCTCCTGTCCGTGGGCTTAGGCTGTGATTCACAGTTCTGGGAGGAGAGGGGAGAGTGTTTAGCTAGGTTTGTGTGAAGCTTGCGGTGGTTCTTAACGTCCAGTTTATAGCAGATGGCATTATAAAGTGCCCTCTGCATGGGTGAGATAAGGCAGTTCTCAAAAACATGCCATTAAAAGGGGCTTTAGATACATATGAAAAACTGAAACAAAACACTGTGGTTTGTGAAGTTCTTTTGAGGTCCAAAGGCTGTTACTGTCATGGGATTTCATTTTTAGAAAGTGTTTATCTTGTTTGTTAATCCCCTATTAGGGAGAACTTTAAGCTAAAGAGGTTGGCCACCTTTAAATCTGGCTGGGCCCAGGCTGACCGGGAATGCTGACTGCCCTTGAACGTGTGTTTGGAGTTTAGGGGGAAGGGGCCTGCAGGTGGTTCCACCCTCCGGAGGATCAGTCCGGAGCCCCTCGCTTTTCACAAGACCATAAAAGGAATCTTTATTAGTGATGTGGAAAAGCAGCAGCCTGGCTGAGGTTTATTTTGGAGAACAGGGTCAGAGGATGGCTTGGATGAAAACAGGGAGGCTTGCTCAGTAGGCTGGTTGGGGAAAAGTGACCTAGAAGGTGTGTCTGTCCCCTTTTGACACTTGACCAGAGAGTCCTACATGGAAAAGGAGCAGAAGTGGTGTGGGAGAACAGGAGAGGCAATTGATTTGCATTTGCTGGTGCTTTTCTGCGGTTTCAGGCCCCACGGGTCACCAACCATGAAATACTCTCGACTTCTGTAGAGTAGGGGAAGACCCACAGGGCAACACTGAGAATGTGGTTCTTTTGAAGTTGGGCCAAATGTGTGTATCACTCATAAACAAGTCTCCACCCATTTCCCCCCAAAAAGCCTCCTGTGAAACATAAGCTTTACTTCCCAAGAGAAATTGGAGTTTGGGTGTATTTTATTTTCCTGAATGTGGTTGGAGAACCATGACAGTCCTTAACTTTCAAGAATGATTCCAGGGAGAGTGTAAAACTTAAAGCACTTAAGTAGCTGAGCAAGGATTGCAGTAGGGAGCACAGCTTTATTCAGTTTGACAATTAACTATTAAGTGTGGTCATAACTGAACTTGGCACAGAATTCAAAAGGAACAAAAGAATATATGGGTAAAAAAAAAAAAAAAAAACCACCTCCAAAGCACCTTGGACTCTCCCAACCACCTAAGCTTCCAACCCCTAGGCAGCCACAATTACCATTTGTGTTTCCAAATTTGCTGATGCTAGAAGAGCTGGGGTGCAGAGTGCAGGGGTAGGTCATTGTAGAAGGTCACCTAATTCATGCCTTTTGTTTGGAATTATGACCCCAATCAAGCAACTGTTCATGTTCTGGAGAGGAAGAAGAAGAAACGAGTTGGTCAGATATGAAATGCAGTTCACGTTGCAGTGTGCATGTGAACCTCTGTAGAGGGGGGGACCTGCCTGTCACATTGTAGCCAAGTATGTCCCACTTGGTGTCCACTGCCCCAGCCCTGGTCTTGTGGTAGTTTTTTATCAGGAGCTTCTAGTCACCATACTGTTGCTGCTCCAAGGGGCTTGACTTGAAGAAGCGAGACTAATTTATGATTCCCAAATAGGGGAACCAAGTGATAAGAACATCACTGTAAGAGGTAATTGGGCTTAACAAGAAATGATCTGGGAATAACTACTTATAACTCACTGAAATGGTTAATTTGCACCTCTCCAAATTAACTGCTAAATCCCAGTAGTGCCTGCCTATTAAAAATGCATTAGGGTAATTACCACTACCTGTCCCCAAAAGCTTTTTGGGAACCCCAGAACCCCAGTTAGCTGTATTGCACTGGTGGCCCTAGAGTAGAATGCCTCTAAGGAAACTGGGGGAAGCAATTGGGGTATCTGGTTTATTGACCTCATATTTAAATATCTTTGACCCTATTTAAAAGGTTTGCTGAGATCAACTTAATTTTTTTTTTTTTAATGAAAATCCAATGAAATGTGATTCTTGCATACAAGAGATGCCAACTTTGGCCTCCTTGACACTTAAGACCTCAATGACCAGTTGCTAGGGGGTTGGGAATTCAACTACCACAATATTGGTCACAGAATGTAATTGACAAGTCCTTGCCTTTATGTTGTCTTTTCTAGTCCCTGAGCTTCTGTAGATGTGGTGTGGGCAGGTGGAGGGCAGAGGGATGGGGTTCTCATTTGAGCTGGCTCTTTTCTGCAGGCAGTATTTGCAACCTCTCTGTGTAGTCAGCATTTATACAAACAGCACACGTGCATACATGCTCAGAGCAAGGGACTTTTTGCATGCAGAGAAAACACCTTTTGCCCTAAGAAACCTACCTCAAACTAAAGTGAGGAAATGACATGTCTGCATTGCAACACCAGGCTTGGGGGGGAAAGTGGAGCTAGGCTTGACTTCCTTCTTGAAAGGGCTGCGCTATCTGCAGAATGTTGTTCCCAAAATGGAATTCCTATTCCAGGTACTTGGTTTCTAATATCTGTATGTTTTTTGTCTTGCAGGTATAACCTGTGTTTTCTTCCTCCTCGTTGCCTTGTTTCTTAGCAACTTATTCAACCTCTCAGTACTTAAATGAATTTGCAACCCACCAGTTCCACACCCATAATTCTCTAGAGACTTAAACCATTTTTAGAAAGCAGTGAAACTTTTGGCATAGAAGCTGTTGGAGTTGAGTGGGTGAAAAGTGTCAGCAGCAACTTACAAGGTTTTCGGTAACCTCCTAGAACACCAGCAATCTGAATGCTGCCTAAAATCTTTACACCAAATAGTGGTGCCTTCAGGGACCTTTTGGATAGGAGGAATGTGGGAAGTTTAGCATGGAGAAAAAAATTCACAAAAAAAACCAGAGCGAGGGTAACAAGGAGTCTTTCCTGTTCCTGATCTGAAAACAGAAATGCACACAGAAGCCTTGGCTGGATTCATAGTAGCCCCCAGCTCCATTGTAGAAAGGCCAGAAGTTGGTCTCAATGTCATGCTTTAAAGATTTCTTATGATAAGAATGCATAGTCTCTGTGCATACAGTTAGCATTGTAGTCCATAAAAGCAAATGTTCCTGTGAATTTTCCCTTGATAGATTTCTAGAGGCATGTCCCCCCCCCAAAAAAAAGAAAAACCCCTCCAAGGTTAGACTCCAAGATGCTGAGAGAAGTGACACTTGGCTCCAGCTCTTAAATATATTTTTTTAAAAAAACAGAATACAAACTTAACATTTTCTTCCAATGGTTGGCAGGTACATTGGGATGCGTGGAAAGTAGTGATTCCAGAATGGTGGTAGGCACGGAGGACAGTCCTGGGTTCAGAAATGTCCCACCTTTACTTTGGTGCATGGGGCCCAGGAGCCGTGTTGTGACTGGTGGTTTCTGATCACTGTGGACCGCAGAAGCCCTGTGGCTGACTTTTATGTGTGTCAGTGACATCTACTATTGGTATAGTGTGTGTGCAGGGAAGAAATTCCACAAGGTGGCTCCCAGTGGTTAAATGGGTATGTAAATAGTCAAACATTCAGAGTCCTCTACCAGCTCAGCCCAGTTTTTATGCACTTTTGGTAAATAAGTAGAAAGACTTCTTGTTCGGGCTTGCTCTGTGTGAACGGGACCGTTGTGCTTGGCTGGCTCCTCGGTATTCTATCTATTAACCTCGCCACCCTTTTGTAACTGGTGCATTTAATTATCAGTGGGATGCTTTTCAAACAGGTAAGGGTAATGCTGGGAAAGGGGGTGGGGGCGTCTCATTGAGAGTCTCAAATCTGGATATGAGCTTTGGGGCCCCTTGGTGAGCCTTTGAGGTGGGCTTTGATGAGAAAATCACCCTTTGTAACCAGATCGGGCTCTATTGACATGTCAAGCCCTGCAGACTTGATTGCTTTCTCTGACTGAAGTCTTAGCTTAGATGCTATAGGATAGTTGTCCTTTCTCATCTCACCTTGGCACAACCATATGATGGGTGAATTGTGTGCCCAAGTCGGTGTGCGTGTGCCCATCCATGGACTCCCCGAAACCTTTTTTGTTTCATATGTGTTGTGACTGGAATATTTTATACTCTGGCCACCCAGACGCGGGCAGGACAATAGAGTTGGCCGAATTGACTGAAATGAGGATTATGGAGAATAATGGGGCCTCTCCAAAAATAATGCTAATACAGGGCAAGCGACAGGAAGCAACAGTTGAGTCAGCAGGGCGCAGGGCCCCCGACAAACCCAGGGGCCGACTGACTTCGCACAATGCCCGAGTTGGCACGTCGGGCATTCCCAGGATGTGCGTGCTGCTGGCGGGCCTGCCTGTCGCAGCAGCCTGGGGTTTTGGACGCCGCACGCGTGCCGTTTGGATGGCGGTTTGTTTGTGTCCGTCAGCTTGGCAGGAGGGGAGGCAGCCGCTTCTCAGGGCTTGGTTTGGCCGTCACTGTTGCCAGGAAAAGGAAGCTCCCAGCTGCCAACACAATTACCTTTGTTTCTTACATCCCCCTTGCTTAATGTGGCAATTAAGTGCTTACCGCTCTGCCCAGTGCCAAGGTAACCGCCATGGAGTAGGACAGGGCAGAGAACAACCCTCGAGCAGCAGCCTGTGTAGAGGGCAGGAGGGAGGCGCGGGGGATCTGGCCTTGGGAGGAACCTGGTGGCCCTGGGCTGCCTTGGGGCTCTGATGCCAGGACTCTCCTCCAAGTAAAATTCCACGGAAATCTCCCAAAAGGCAGTTTGGAAAGCTGACCATTCCTCTTCGATGCCGCACGAGAAGGGGCACCCACTGCTGGGTTGCCAGATTTCCTTAGGCCTGGAGCTGGGATGGGGCAGAAATAAGTCACTTTGCAAATCCAGACTGAAGATCTGTTGGCTACCCATCCCTCCTGCTTTGCCCCCAGAGTATTCTGGGCAAACATAAGGAAGAAAGAGGAAGGCCAAGGGGGCTCATCAGAGGCTTAGTTTTATAATTTGAAACCAAGACAAACCCAGGTATTTGCTAACTTTTTGATCTGTTTATTGGCATGAACCTGTTAAGTGTGAACACTTGCCTTGCCAGGCCTGCCTGGGCCTGGGGACTCTGCCTCTGCCGGGGGTGGGGGGTCAGATTTGCAGTGGCTAATTGGGTGTGACTTGGGCAGAGTAGATTGCTGACTTGGGGACTGGGTACATGCTTTGACAGCATGAGCTATGCACGGTCTGGGGTCTCAGTGTCTGGATGTATATTCAGGGATGTACAGAGGTCGAGCGTGGGCCTGGGAAAAATTACAGTTTCCTAGGAACTCATAATCATTGCCAAATTATCTTGATTGTTGATCTATAGTGTGGGGATGGAGAGGGAGGTGGTGAGAGTGCCTCCTAAGAGGAGCCTTGGAGGGAAGGACTCCTTTTCCTCTGAAGGCTCCTCCTGCCCCAGGAGACCAGGCCTGGAACCCTGATCCTCTCCCTGAAGCAAGGGGGGGAGGAGGAGGTCCAGGCTTTGTTGCCATCACTGAAGCTGCCTGCCCTCGCCCCATCTCCATCCCCGTGAGAGAAGGCAATCTGTGGAAAATCGCCAAAAAAAGCCAGTCATCTATGGCTGTGCGCGCTGTTCTTTTCCCTGAAGGTGGGGTGGTGTTGGCTAGCAACTTCTGAGGTCTTCCCAGCCCTGGTGAGGATGAGCCTGGTAGACTGCCTGGTCTTCCAAGTTCTTGTGCAAGAACTAAGGATGCCTTCCTCCTTGGGTATTAAGCGGAGTTCATACTGCCATGCCAGCTCTGTCCCGGGCACCTTCCCCTGCAGTGGGGTTTGTGGGTATTATGTGTTTAGCGCTTGTGCAAGTCTGTCAAAACTCCTGGTATCAATGCATTTAATCAGAGGATTAATTACAACAATATTGTTGAAGTGAGGATGTGGGCCTCAACGTGACCAGCGCATGAAGGGCTTAATTATACAGAATCAGCCACACATCTGGCCTCATTTCGACTTGGCTCTTGCCTCAAATCGGTAGAGAAATATAATTTGCCGCTCTTAAGGAAGAGTCCTATAATTTGCAGGAAGTCCTAGGTAACTTAAAGAGGCCGTAAATACGGTATAACTTTCACTAATAAAATATTAATGGCGACAACAATGAGTTTGGACCTCTGGCCACTAACAGGAGAGGGCTGGGTGTATGTGCCCTGGCTTGCCCGGTTTTGCTTGCTTTTCTGAACATTTTCCCACAGTTATCAGTGAACGAAATGGAATCCTACTCTGCTTTGAGTATGAAACATATTTCGGCTGAATTCCAAGGCAGGGTCTATCACAAGATATTTTTATATTCCGAGACAACCTGCTGTGTCACCGTGAGAGCAGTAAGCTGGCCTCGAGTTATGAATGAAACTCGCTTTTTTTCTTTTTTTACCTTTACCTTTATAGGTGCCTTCTCTTATAGGTGCAGTGTGCTCCTGGTGGCACGGCACAATGTCATGTCATTTAATCAATATATACTACCATTTCCGAAGGATTGCTTTCTGATGGTGGCAAAGCAGGAATGCCTAAACATGTTCATATTCCTTTTCTCCCCACCTGCCTCGAGTATACTTCTCCAGCACCGAGATAGCAAAAGGTTTATTTAAATCTTGGTGTTTGGTCAAACTTGACCTTATTGTAAATTGCGAATGAAGAGTTGTGTAAAAGAGGGAATGTGCTAATAGCCTGGGTCTTGGGGGCGGGGAGGCATACTTCTGAGATAAGCCTGGTAGATAAAAGGTGCCTTCAGCATATTAGCTGGCATCTCGCCAGTATCCAGGGAATCTGTTTAGTTAGTGGACTCTGATTATTCCTGGAATGTTAGACCTTATTAACAGATGAGTTCATCAATAAATATAACCTGTAGGTGTGTGGTTATTTCTCCCTTTGTACTTTCTCTCTCAGGATCTGACCCCAGCCCACTGCCCAAGTAAGGTTGCCTTCTTTGTCTTACCCAGCCTCCCTGCACCTACCCCCTCCTGTTTCCTAGAGTTACCTGATACTTGTGGGAGCCAGGATGGTCTCACACAGACAGAGCTTTCAAAGGGGTTCTGAAAAGGAAAAGGGGGCCTCCCTGGGGACTGCCCCACCAGGGCCCAAAGTGTAACCTTAGCAAATACCCCCTCAGTACAAATACCTGGTTAGGTTAGCTTAGAATAATTTCTTTGTGTGGCTTTTTTTTTTTTTTTTTTTTTCCTCCTTCATGCACTAAGGTTGGGATCTGGAAAGTTTTGGAAAACTCTATGCTAAGCACTCTCACATGGGGAGGTGGCATTTCCTGATCATGACTTTGGGCCACCTGCATGCATGTTGACACTAGTGGGCTCCTGCCAGGTGAAAAAGGGGTCATTTGTCAACCTAAGGAGAATGTTGAAAAAGGAGTTGTTGTTTTGGATTTAAACACCCAAGATCTCAATGCGACGGCCAGTAGAATTTTCACTTTGGCGTTATGGTTTGGGTTGGGGGTATGCTGGGAGGCCAAGAAAGTACAACATTGGAGAGCTGATTCTGGTTTCACAGTCACTAAGCTGCTCTTTATCTGTCTTGCAGAGGTCCTACACGTTGCTTGTGGAGGCGTGGGATTCCAGTAATGACACTGCTCGTAAGTATCACATTAATGGACTTTTCCCTTGAATGCACGTGGAAGTGCAGTGCTTGGCCCAAGCAGTCAGAGCTGGATCTGTGTCCTCAGTACTTAGGAGAACTTCTGCCACCCACTGCCATCTGCTGCCACTACCCCTCCCAACCCCCACCCAGGGCAAACCTGTCAATGGAATCTATTCCTTGACTTCCCTTAGAATTTTACCTTGGAATATTAAGTGGCCAGAACAGACTTCCAGTTAACTCAGTCCCTGATTATGAAACCTAGATTATGTTTGGGATAGAGATCTTAATGGTTTTACAACTTTAAAACCGTGTAGACTGCTAAAGGATCAAAGTAGTGACTTTTTAAAAGTCCATTTAAACTTTAAGTGAGCGTTTAATCTCTCATCAGAAAGATAAAGCCCATAAAGGTGGCGCTGGGCTCTAAAGACTGACCTTGAATTTCACTTGGTGGGCAGGTGAGCTTCAAGCCCGTCCGGGTTTCCCACACTGCGCACGACAAACCTTTCATTGAGGCGGAATTCCAGAGCTTCGCAGCCATTACCTGCCTTGTCCCCTTCTGAAAGATGGCTCTGTTTTCAGCACAGGTCACCTTTCAGGACTGTGAGGGGTGGGTTTTGGTGGAGAAGCCGCGGAGGATGTGTATGGAAATGGCAGCAGGCTGGCTTAAGAGGTAGTCTTGCTTTTTAACTGTAACTTAAAAAACGTTTTCCCTCCTGAGCCAAAACTGTGAGTTCCCTTTTTTGCCAGCAGAGTCTGAGTGGTTGTCAGTGATACACACTGAAATCTTTGGGGCTGTGCATGAGGAAGAGTTGACCCCACTTCGTTGTCTTTGTCCTCTGTTAGCCAAACGTTCCTTTTGCTTTTCTGCCTCTCTGACCCTTTCAGTGACCCCTGTTTTCACTGCTAAGAGCAGTTTTCCCCTTGCCTTGCCTGTTTACTGACCCTGAGGATGGCGCATGCCCAGCGTGGGTGCAGTGAGGGCTGCTCAGCCGGCAGCTTCCAGCCGTGGCTGGCTCGTAGGGCCACCCAGGGCCACAGAATCCTTGCTGAGCCCAGGCCTGCTGGGGCTCCCAGGCTGCTTGAGTCACCCCTCTTGCTTTGACATCTTAAGTCCTGCTGTTTGAAGACATCCCTGCCTGGAGAGAGGGGGGCTTGTGAAAGTCCAGGAGCCAAGCCTGTATCCCCAGAAGGGCACCCCTGTGCCACTGCAGGGGTGGGTGGGAGTGGGGGTGACAGAGAGGGGCTTTGCCGGCCTTGGTTGTGGTTGATGCCAATCAGTGTCATAGACACCTGGTTCTCCCCTCCCTCCCTCTGGCACAAACAGGATTGTGTGAGCGTTGTGTCACTGTGACCTGCTTACAATGGTAACTAAGCATTAGGAGGATGGAGGTGGGGAGGGGGGAGAAATGGGCTCTTCTGATGTTCCGGAGCAGGCATGGTGTTCTCCTTCCCTTTTTAGCTGTTAGAACAATCCAGTTGGTGGAGTGAACATCCTTGAGGGTGGATCCTGGCCTGTGACAAGAGCCAGGTCCGTTGTTAGGGACATGCGAGAGACCCCTCAGCATCTGCAGGGCCTTTCCTGGGCTCTTTGTGGCCCCTACAGGTCAGAGAGCTGTACCCTGGGAAGCCAGCACCCATCTGGAGCTGGCCACGAGTGTCTGTGTTTCCCAGTAGCCCCATTTTGGGGTTCTGGGGTGTTTTGTCTCTCCCTGGGGGGGAAGGGTGGTAACTGAATCCTTGGAAGGGCACAAGGAAGACTGAGGTAGGAATAAAGTGCTTTCTGACCTCTACTTTGGAGAGAGAGGGGATGGCACAAAGGCACGGGATGCCCATCTCAAATCACTGAAGCTCCCTTGCTGAACCCTGATGAAGGAAGAGGGGGGGGTGTAGGTTTGGTGGGAGTGGCTTATCCATTTGCCTCTTTTGCGATGCTTCCAAGAAATCTCGAGCTGGGCACGGTCAAAACCAAATTTGGGATCTTCCCTCTTCAAAAGCAGTCCCCTCCCTAGAGCCCTTTCTGGGTGATTGGCACCCACCAGTATTTGAATACCCAGTGCCATAAGCCAGAAATCTGCAGGTGAGCTATGTGCCTCCTTTCTCTTGGCATCCATAGATAGTCTACCTCCAAGTTCTGAAAACTGCCACTCCAACTCTTCACTAGAATCAGCTGCCTCTCGCCATATCCCCGACCACTACCCTTGTCAAGTCACCATCTGTGCATACCTGAACTCCTAGAGCAGCTGCCAACTGGTCTACCCATATCTCCTCTGGTCCACCTTCTAATGTTTTCTCCATTCTTCTGCCTTCCTGGTTTTTTCAGAGCATAACATTTGATTGTCACTCTTACTATAAGAAGCCAGCCACTCAGTGGCTTCCTGTTGCTCTTGGGACAGATCTTCATGTGGCCTGCAAAGCCCGGCCCTTTCTCCCTGCCAGCTTTGTCTTACACACCATGTTGTTTTCCGTCTTATCTCTAGCCTTGCCATCCTCAAATGCATAACTTTCTCTGCTGCCTCAGGACCTTTGCATGTGCTGTCTGTTCTGCCTGAGATGCTTTGCTCCTTACTCTTTACCCTCAGCCCCTCCCAATGGACTGTACTCCATGAGGGCAGAAGCTGAGGAGCCCAAATGGAGTTGGCTGCCCTTTGGGACTCAAGCAAGTTGTAAACATCCTGGCTTTGGATGTATATTAGAGGCAGAGCCCTGAGTTTGGGGACAGAATTCCTTCCAACATCAGCTCTGCAGTAAACCCTTACCAGCTGACTCTGGCCCAGATGAAGCCCAGGTGCTGTTCATGTGTTAGCAGGTATTTTCTAAGGCTGGCCCTCCTGTCCTCAGTCCTCCAGAGTCCTTTCTGTTACATTTTAGGACTAATGGTATATAAGGATCCAGATTTCTCATTCTCCCCCACAGCAAATGGTTTCAGTTTCCTGTAATGCTCAATAGATATGTGAACACAAGTAGGCACACTTAGGATTGGGTTTTCCTTGTAGCCTAGCTGCCTTGGCTAAGGCTCCCATCTAGGTTTTCAGGTTGGTGTGGTCCCAGGGTTGTGCTCAGACCTGTCCCTTGTTCACCTCTTTAGCCTGCAAGGCTGTTGGGGGTGCCTCATGACCCATCTCCATGCTGTTGGGGATCCCAGGGAGGCATGGTGATGTCCACTCTCAGAAGGCTGGACTTCCAAGGGACCTACCCCAGATACATCACAGTGCCCCAAGCTGATGGGGGAAGCATGATTCAGGCAGCATTGGAAGAAGCAGGCAGTAGACTTGCTCTTTCTAACC
>CM052436.1:192132293-192225510 GCA_028533085.1 Varecia variegata | reverse complement strand
CCCCCCCCCTTGAACTCGCTCTCCCAGGGCCGCGGGAGCATAGCCTGACACCCTTGGGGACTCGCAATCAAAACCAGCCACAGAGCTGTTTGATGTCTGCTCTTGTATCACCTGGGTCTGTCTTAACGACTTGATGGGCTGCAGCCCTGACCTGGGCCTGAGAAAGTCGCCGATGAGATAAGTGGAGACAGATGGCGTCTCGGTTCCCAGCTCCGGGTCCGACCAGCAGCCTGTCTCCTTCCATGCTTGCCCCCACCCCTGGCCCCCACCAGGCCTCTTCCTGTGTACATGTGTCCCACGGCCAGTGAAACCAAGTGTGGTGCGGGCCTGGTTCCAATTTAGCAGAGGTCTTAAGTGTATTTTGCTGGTGTTAACTATGACTTTATCATTTGGGCATTATGGAAATAAGTGATGTTTTTACTTAGGGCTGAGACAGCTTTCCCTGTTGAAGTCCTCGCTGTTAAGTTTGTCTTTTCTTCTGCAGATACCAATGACTGCAGCCCTCATCCCTGGTGAGTGTGACAGCCCCCTTTCAAGCCGGCACTTGTCGGCCATAATGTGTGTGGGAATCACCCCGAGATCATGTTCAAAATGCAGGTTCTGATTCAGGAGGGCTGGGGCGGGGCGTCAGTCGCTGCTTTTCTAATGAGCTCCCAGGTGAAGCCGATCCTGCTGCTTCGAGGACCACACTTTAATTAGCCAGGTTGTGTCTTCATTTAGCGCAGTGATTTGCAACGTTGGCTGCACACCAGAATCACCCGGGGAGCTTTTAAAGGTCCCAGTGCCGGGGCTGCAACCAAGCCTGCAGCAATTAGACTCTCTGGAGGTGGGACCCAGGCCATGGCGAGTACAGCCAGGGGTTGAGAGCCGCTGACGGCAACTAGTGTGGCTACGTGTGCTTGATTGGCAGCCGGAGTTTGGTAACCGACGTGGTCTTTGCTTTCTTCTTAGTTACAACAGTGGCACCTGCGTGGATGGGGACAACTGGTACCGGTGCGAATGTGCCCCAGGTTTTGCTGGGCCCGACTGCAGAATAAGTAAGGACTGTCCCTGTCTGGCTTTCCCCATGGTTGCTTCCCCCATTCCACTCCTTAGCCCCAGAGACTTTGCCTCTTTAAAAACAATTAAAGCCACACTTCCCTTTAAGTAGCCCTGACAAAGCAGTAATCTCCCAACTCCAGTTAGGATTAAGATGCCCCTGGCTGGATCCTCCCAGGTGTACCTACCAGTAGTTGCCTGGATCTTGCAGCCCTACCTGTTCTTGGGGAAAGAGTGCCAGCCACAGGATTTGACAGCTCATCTACACTGGGGCCCTGAGGAAAGTGTGCTTTTCCCCTGTGACTAACATGAAATTATGGGCCAGTGGACGTTAACCGCAGCTATGCTGGCGTGGGACAGGGCTAGGGCAAATGGGAGGGAGTGGGACTGTGGCTTCCAAAGTCTGCTCCTCGATGGGTTTGATGAGGCCCTGGACAAAGTGATTAAAACAGAAAAGTTGGGGCAGGCAATGCAGTTTTTCAGGAAGCGTAAAGTTTATTCTTTTGAGGCTTTGCTTTGCTTTCTTACATGCTCTTCTATGCCTGCCACGCCCCCCTTCCCCCCCCAAAAAAAATAGATGCTAGAGTAGGTGTTGGTGTTAGTGTTTGTTCTTGTACCCAAATTGTTTGAAATTTTACTGGTGCTTGAAATCCAAGTCTGCGATTGACTGGACTTGGCACTGGATGGAGGAAGCTTATCTCTGCTTCATTTTTCTAAGTCAGGGATTAGCAAACTATGGCCTAGGGGCCAATCTAGCCCACTGTCTGTCTTTATAAAGTTTTATTGGCACACAGCCACACTCATTTGTGTATCGTGTATGGCTGCTTTCATGATGCCACAGCAGAGTTGAGTAGTTGGGACAGAGACTGTGTGGCCTGCAAAGCCTGAACTATTTACTGTCTGGCCCTTTTCAGGAAACGTTTGCCAGCCTTGCTGTATATTGTGCTGTCAGAAAACAAGGGACTTAAATAAAAATACTGCCTCCCAAAACGATTCTCAGCTGTCAGAAGTCAGGATAGTAGTAATCTTTGTGGGGGGGAGGGCTCAGGGATTGGCAGAGGCTTCTGGAATACTGATCTGTTTCTTTGGGCACTTGGTTACATATGAGTGAACATTTTACTTTAAGTGATTATGTGCTCTTCTATCTGTCAATAAAAAACTTCAAAAACCATTGCTGCATTCCATTGGACCCTAAACTTGAACTCCGTTGCTTGTAGACATCAACGAATGCCAGTCTTCACCTTGTGCCTTTGGGGCGACCTGTGTGGATGAGATCAACGGGTACCGGTGTGTCTGCCCCCCAGGGCACAGTGGTGCCAAGTGCCAGGAAGGTACGTGTGCCAGGCCCAGCTGCCCCTAGGTCTTCTGCGCTGAGCAGGCATGCAGTTACCAATTTGACTGTTCATGACTGGGTGCTGTGCTCAGGGAAGGAACACACAGTGGGGGCTACAAGGAAAGGGAAACATGAGGGGTCTCCCCCAAACAGGGTAGCTGTTGCTTTGGTCAGCTGTTGCTATAGTACTTGTGAACCAAGCTATCCTGAGTCTTTGGTGGCTTTTGGCAAGCATTTTTTTTTTACTGCTCATGACCTGCAGAGTGGACAGAGTGATTACGCTGTGGGTTGGGTGCAGGCTGAACAATGAGTGGGGTGTATTTTCGTGGCGGGGTAGTAGGCACGCAAGAAGCCAGGCACAGTGAAAGGCTCTGCCCACAGCACATCTGCTGACATTGCATTGGCCAAAGCAGGTCACATGGCCAAGCTCAGTGTGGCAGGGGAGGAAGGACATGTCTGTTTTTGTGGGCAGAACCGTCTTTATGTGACAGAGGGCACAGTTGTAGCCATTTCATAAGAGGGGAGGGAGTGAGGAGTTAAGAATTGATCTGGTCTACGGAAAAATAAACTCTTGTTCATCATGGGTCTCCACCTGTCAGTTTCAGGGCGACCTTGCATCACCATGGGGAGTGTGATACCAGATGGGGCCAAGTGGGACGACGACTGTAATACCTGCCAGTGCATGAATGGACGGATTGCTTGCTCAAAGGTAGGGTGTGTGATGGCCACTGTGGTTCCCGTGTGTTCTGGAATCGGGGTGGGTGTTCCTGCTAAGCTTCCTAGCTCCTGTTTTCCTCTTTCTAGGTCTGGTGTGGCCCCCGACCTTGCCTGCTCCACAAAGGGCACAGCGAGTGCCCCAGTGGACAGAGCTGCATCCCCATCCTGGATGACCAGTGCTTTGTCCGCCCCTGTACCGGTGTGGGTGAGTGCCGGTCTTCCAGTCTCCAGCCGGTGAAAACGAAGTGCACTTCTGACTCCTATTACCAGGATAATTGTGCAAACATCACATTCACCTTTAACAAAGAGATGATGTCACCGGTACGTAACTCTGAAAATTTGGAATGGTGTGTGTCTGCTCCTTTTAAAGGAATGTCACAAGCTAGGATCTCCTTAGCCTAAATTTCTGTCTTACAGCAGAGTGAGGCTTGAACTTAGCCTAACTTCAAAGAGAACGAACATCAGCCTTTTTTTCTTTCAATGTCTCAAACACGTGAATTTTTAAAATCATTTTAGGGTCTTACAACTGAGCACATTTGCAGTGAATTGAGGAATTTGAATATTTTGAAGAATGTTTCGGCTGAATATTCAATCTACATAGCTTGTGAGCCTTCTCCTTCAGCCAACAATGAAATACATGTGGCCATTGTAAGTACAAGACCCCCTGACGCCTAATTATTTGATTGCAGGGTAGTTAACAAACTTCAGTGAGCCAGTATCCAAATGGCGCAGATATGTGGGGTTGTGGGGGCAGCTTTACATACATGTGTCGTCAAGTAACTGTGAATAAGGGTGACATATCAATGCAGCCTTGACTCTCAAGTCTGACATTTTTTTCCAGTCTGCTGAAGACATACGGGATGATGGAAACCCAATCAAGGAAATCACTGACAAAATAATCGATCTCGTTAGTAAACGTGACGGAAACAGCTCGCTTATCGCTGCTGTTGCGGAAGTGAGAGTTCAGAGGCGCCCTCTGAAGAACAGAACGGGTAGGTGTCTAGCGGGAATGCTGCCTTTTTATGACTGGCAAATGGATGTCATTTCACCATTCGGTGAAACCATCAGGTGGGGAATTACCTGGTAGTATCCTCCTCAGCAGCGCCCCCAATTTAACTGGTAGGAGAACTGAGGCCAGCCTACTTGACCAAGGTCACATTGCTGATGGGGGTGGAGGGCTGCCTGACTTTGTTTCTCCTGCCAAAAAGCTGTGCGGGCTCCCTGCAGAGCAGGTATTACGTCTAGATCATCACTAAGCCCTGGGGCAGAGCACCGCTTATCCTTGAGTTTGAAGCTGTGCAAAGCCTGATTTGGCATTTTGGTGTCATGGGATGGCCACTCCTGAGTGCTGCAAGGCTTGATGGCCCTGTAGGACAACCAGACTTCCTCTTTTGAGGATCTCGTGCATCACTGTCCCAACCCTGGGGCATTTGCACTGTCTGTGCTGATTTGAATCAGCTTTCTGGCAATTCTGAAAACCAGCTCCTCTACGGAGCTGCCCTTGACTTAACCAGACACTGCTCTTCCCAAGTGCCACTGGAGAGCCTGGGGGAGCTGCTGCTCTACTGGCTCTCTGCAGGGACAAAAGTGTTCAAGGTCTCCAAGGACCCTGATCCCAGCACTTGCTTATCAAGCTGTGAACTTGACAATAGCAGTTGTGAAAAGGGACTTGTCCCCATGGCACCCCTCTTTAGGGACTAAGGACAGCAGAACCACTATTGGTATTCTTTGTTCCTATGATGATGGCTTTGCTTTTTTTCTTTTTTGGTGGGAGAGAGTTCATTGGTTTTGTGCCTTACTACAGATTTCCTGGTTCCTTTGCTGAGCTCTGTCTTAACCGTGGCTTGGATCTGTTGCTTGGTGACGGCCTTCTACTGGTGCGTACGGAAACGGCGGAAGCCGAGCAGCCACACTCACTCGGCCTCTGAGGACAACACCACCAACAACGTGCGGGAACAGCTGAACCAGATCAAAAACCCCATCGAGAAACATGGAGCCAACACGGTCCCCATCAAGGATTACGAGAACAAAAACTCGAAAATGTCAAAAATAAGGACACACAACTCTGAAGTGGAGGAGGACGACATGGATAAACACCAGCAGAAAGCCCGGTTTGCCAAACAGCCGGCATACACGCTGGTAGACAGAGAAGAGAAGCCCCCCAACGGCACGCCGACAAAACACCCAAACTGGACAAACAAACAGGACAACAGAGACTTGGAAAGTGCCCAAAGCTTAAACCGGATGGAGTACATCGTATAGCAGACAGTAGGTGCTGCCGCCACTAGGTAGTTTCTGAGGGCTTGTAGTTCTTGAAAACTGTTGTGTCATATTCGAGTCTGAGGCTGGTGTTGACTTAGAATCCCTGTGTTAATTTAAGTTTTGACAAGCTGGCTTACACTGGCAATGGTAGTTTCTGTGGTTGGCTGGGAATTCAAGCGCTGCATCTCACAGCTATGCAAAAACTAGTCAGTGCCCTGGTGTATGTTCTCCTGCAGCCGACGTGTCTCGGATCGGGCTCCTGGGAGACCGCCCAGCTCCTAGGCCTTGAGCTTCCACTTCTGCCAGATGTCCTAATGGTGATGCAGTCCTTAGGATCATAGTTTTATTTATATTTATTGACTCTTGAGTTGTTTTTGTATATTGGTTTTATGATGACGTACAAGTAGTTCTGTATTTGAAAGTGCCTTTCGCAGCTCAGAACCACAGCAACTATCACAAATGAGTTTATTATTTATTTTTTTTATTGTATTTTTGTTGTTGGGGGAGGGGGGAAACTTTGATGTCAGCAGTTGCTGGTAAAATGAAGAATTTAAAGAGGAAAAATGTGTCAAAAGTAGAATTTTGTATAGTTATGTAAATAATTCTTTTTTTATTAATCACTGTGTATATTTGATTTATTAACTTAATAATCAAGAGCCTTAAAACATCATTCCTTTTTATTTATATGTACGTGTTTAGAATTGAAGGTTTTTGATAGCATTGTAAGTGTATGGCTTTATTTTTTTTGAACGTATTTTCTCATTACTTGTTGCCTATAAGCCAAAACTAAGGTGTTTGAAAATAGTTTATTTTAAAACAATAGGATGGGCTTCTGTGCCTGGAATACTGATGGAATTTTTTTGTATGACGTCAGATGTTTAAAACACCTTCTATAGCATCACTTTAAAACATGTTTTAAGGGACTGACTGAGGCAGTTTGAGAATTAGTCTAGAACAGGTTTGTTTTTTTTTTTCTGCTTTAGACTTGAAAAGAGACAGGCAGGTGATCTGCTACAGAGCAGTTTAAGGGAACAAGCTGAGCTATGACTTAACGTAGCCAAAAATGTGAGTGGTTGAATATCATTAAAAATATCAAATTAATTGTGTGAAACTTTGGAAGCACACCAATCTTGTTTTGTAAATTCTGATTTCTTTTCACCATTCATATGTAATACTGAACCACTTGTAGAATTTTTTTTTTAATCTACTGCATTTAGGGAGTATTCTAATAAGCTAGTTGAATACTTGAACCATAAAATGTCCAGTAAGATCACTGTTTAGATTTACCCTAGAGTACACTGCCTGCCTTAAGTGAGGAAATCAAAGTGCTATTACAAAGCTTAAGATCAAAAAGGCTTATAAAACAGAGTAATCGTGTTGGTTCACCATTGAGACCGTGAGGATACTTTGTATTGTCCTATTAGTGTTATATGAACATAAAAATGCATCTTTGATGTGTTGTTCCTGGCAATAAATTTTGAAAAGTAATATTTATTAAATTTTTTGTATGAAAACATGGAACAGTGTGGCCTCTTCTGAGCTTACGTAGTTCTGCTCGGCTGTGCTCTGCGTTTGCCACCCCACTGAGTCTGTTCTGGTAAGCGGGCTCTAATAGGCTGTGCCTGACAGGGGCACCGACAAGAACTGAAAGGCTTTTCAACCACGAAATTCATCTGAAGTTCTCAAAACCTGGGGCTGCGGTGCGGGAGCCCCAGCGAGGGGGAGCCTTGATTCCCTTGTTATTCAACAGCAAGTGTGAATACTGCTTGAATAAACACCACTGGATTAATGGCCTGCAGTGTGGAGGTGAATTGTTTGGGAGCACTCACGGGAACTGGCCACTGCACTAAAAGGGTTTTAAAGAGTTTGGAATTGGTATTGGGGGATGAAGAGGGAGACTTAATGCTTCATATTTTTTTTTCCACCCCCTGGCTGCTTGGATTCAGATTAATGTCCTGTTATATCATTACAGACCACACCCTTGCAACTTTTGTGCATGTTTACCCATGGGGTGGCTTCTTCGCTGCACAGGAGGCAGTAGTTAGAAGCTTCTGGTGTTAGGGCCCATCTACTCATCACCTTGTTCCCAGGGCATGTAAGTGTTCTGCTTGCCTGGCCATGCAGCCTTGGGGTGCTGGGGTGCTGGCTTTCCATAAGTTTCCAGTGTCAGGCTGTCCTTTCCTATACAGGGCAGGAGAGCTGTGGTTCTGGTTCTCTTTTGACTTCTGGGGACCAGAAGTCTATATGGTATATTGGTGGAAGCTCAGGGCCCTGTCCCCAGATTGTAGAGTGGGGTGTGGAGGAAACTTGCCTCTGGCACCTCTGCACCGAGGAACGAGCTGAGGTGACAAGCACGTGGACAGCATCCAGCAGCTGCACAGAGTTGCCAGGAGTTCCCTGCTTTCTGGTCAGGAAGCCAAAGCTTACCCTTCTCAGAGCTGTCCCCCACTGCCTCATTCAGGCCCATCCCCCCTCCTCCGGTTTTCATAGTGTCCACTGGTGCAACAAACTGAATGGAGCAAAAGCTGATGGGGTTTTTCTTCTTTCATCGTTCTTGGGGAAGCTGTTTTCTACTAGGCTCGGAGCAGTGTTCTCTAATAGGTATCTAGTGTAAGAATGGATGACAGGCTTTAAGTGTCCTCTGCATGAACAAAGGCCATTGACGGATTGAGCTGTGACAGCCCTAGGAGCTGCCAACACTGTTTTGGCTCGTTGCACGGGCAGCCTGAAGGACCTAGAACATGAGGAGTCTGGCTTCTCATGACATCTCCTTGCTTAGTGTAGCAATACTCCGTCGCTAATCTCTGCGGGTAGACAGCTGGTTTCTGCAAGGTGGGGTTGAAGGGAGGGAGTAGACCTTAATAGCCAGGAGACAGTCTGGTTTAGCAGCACTGGCTTCAAACACCATCCTGAAGCAATACCTGGTTCTGGCAGCTTGTAAGCTTGGATTCTGCAGGACCCCAGAATTCCTTGGGTAGCCGCCAAATGCTGCTGTGCCAAGAAAAAAATAGTTTAATGAGCCGCTGTAACTCTTCATTTCAGGAGGGAAGTTTTGTTGATATTCACAGGTGTTGTCTTAAGGAGGCTTCTGTCTGGGATGCTCTTGGTGGTGGGAGGGGGTACTCTGGGTGTGGCTCAAAGCCAGAACCTTCTGAAGGGTGAGTTTTCCCTTTCTCCAGGGAAAAGGAAGCAGGCAATGGAGCCCTGGTTTTCCTGGGATCAGAGTGGAAAAGAAGGGACGCAGTGCCTTCACCATTCCCCATAGGTTCTGGAAGAGAAAGAATTTTCAGTCCAGAAACTTGGCTGACTAGAACTGTAGCATTAGAACATACCTTGAAACTCCAGGAAAGCCTTGAAGTTGGATGTTTTAGGGGAGGAAACTGTTCCGAGATTCTAGACTACACGTTGTAGAATTGAATATGTTTTAATTGACTAGAAGCCAAATGAGACAGAGTAATGATTACAAGCATGACTTGCAAATGGGTTTAAGGTTTTCATTTGAGATGCAGATTCCTAGGCCAACCCAAGACCCCTATTAGACATAACAGAAGTGGGGCCTGGGAATCTGAGTTTTCAACAAGCCATGCTCCTCCCCAGCTTAGGTACAGTAAAAATTTAGAACTCTGCTAAAGTACGAGCTCTTCATTAATTATAATGTTTTTCCTTCTTGTTAAACTGAATTAAATAGCCTGGAAGCCAGTTTGTTGCTAAATTGCCACCTGACATCATTTTTAAGTAAAATAATTACACTGCCCCATGAGCAAGTTGTGGTCTAAGTGCTTCATGTTTACTACCTGATCTGAGGGGTCAGAGAGTCAAAGTTAACTTATTTAGTAATATTTCTTAGGTAGCAAAGAGCCAAAGGTTCCAGAGCATGGGTTTCCCATCTTTCTAAATAACTTAACACCTGTCTGCCCCAAAGTGAGCAAGTGTGCAGCTTACAATCAGTTGCCTGTAAAGAGGGGGGGGGGGGGAAATCAGGCCTACAGGGGTTTGAAACTTGGGCAATGCTCCACTATTTCCGTTTCTTCTGTGAGTCTCTTTCTTGCCTCTACTGGGAATGAGAAACAGGAGTTCAGAGGTTCCTGGTCTGGGAAGACACACAAGCACATGGGTTATGGGAAGCCTCCTCCTGCTAATGTGTATTTATACTTTGTAAGCTCTGATTCATCCAAGCATTGGAACAGAAATCTGCTTCCTGAGGTTCTGTTTTTAAATAGATAGTTTGCAAAAACAACAATTATTTTTCTTAACATTTTTTTTCCACCCCACAAGCAGCTAAACATCCCAGCTCAGGCTATGTCAGTCTCCAACAATGCCAACACACAGCTTGGTTATCTGAGGTAGAAGGGTGCCTCGAGGCAGTTCTTTATGGTCCTGGCCCCAGAAGTCTTAAAAACAAAGTTTAGAAACCATTAGGGCAATCTTGTTGCATCACTTCAAGTCCATGAAATACTTCAGGGTCTATTAAAAATAACGAATTTCCCTTTTTGAACAATTGCCTTCCAATGGTTGTTAAAAGTAAAAGCAAGATGGGGGCAGTGAGGCTTGTAGGTCTGCAGTGGTATGGTTGCCTGGCAGCCAAGGGGTCCAAACACCTGCATGGCATCCTCTGAGATCCTGTCAAAAGGGCGTGGCTCCCTTGTTTGGGACATATATTCTACCTGTATTACTTGCTCTTGCATGCCGGGCACAACCTCCTGGCTTAGAGTGTGTTTCTTTCAAGTCCAAGGCAGCTTTTACAAGTCTCAAATTATGTATCATTACGAATAGGTCCAGTATTAACCTGTGATATGCAAGTCAGGCTAAATTAACTTGGAGAGTAAAGGTTCTTAAATCCAGTAAGAACCTTGAATTGAGGTCTGCCCGCTGCTTCCCCAAACCCACCCTCCTGCAAATATCCACGCCAGGGCACCCAAGGGTTGAATTATCCAGAGAGCAAACGCAGATGCCAGCAACATGAAAACAACAGCTTTGTTTTAAAGAGAAGCTCTCTTGGCAGGGCTGGTGGGGATCATCCGTGATCCCGGAGGGAAATACAAGTTTGCAGCTGGCTTCCTAATGACTACTCAGGCAACCAAACGGCTTGGCCCCCTCTCTGTTCCGCACCTGAGGAGTGAAAAGCTGCTTTAGTTCATCCTTGCTGAGTTACGTGCAGTTGAAAAGGCTTCATCCCAGACTCACTGGATGTCAATGCAATCGGAGACCTTACCGATCAAAGGATCCAACTCCCACTACTTTCCTAGAAGGGGAAACTGAGGCCTAGAGAGGTTCAGGGATTTGCCCGTGGTCATACAGAGAGGTGGCGACAGCCAGGACTAGGAATGGAGCCGGTGCTTCCCGGGCTGCTGGTTTCTGCCTCTTCTGGGAATTTGCCAGGTTGATCATGCCTTTGGCGTGATTGTCAAAGGTGAGGGATTGGGAGATCAGCGCTTCACAAAAACGGACACAAAGGCTCAAGGGAGGCCACAGGAAGCGGCCGCTCAGCTAAGACAGCGTCGCCGATCGGAGCTGGTTTTGCCTAGAGAGTGACATCTTTATAAATCTGGGAGCAATAGGTGTTTTCTGAATCAAAGGCAGATTAAGCCCCGTTCCTTTGTAGGTTGTTGCTTTGTTCTTGGGAAGTTTCAGATTTCCTTTTTAGTTTCTGCTTCACAGACGTACGAGGCGCAAGGAGAGAGGTTCAGAGAGGAAAGCGACAGTCTCTCTAGGCCCCATTCCTCCCTGCGCATGCGCGCGCACGCACGCGCACACACACGCACAGCTTCCGGGTGCCTTTGGAAGTGCAGTGTCGTCCAGTGTCTGAGACGCTGTCGCCAGGTCCCCGGCCATGCAGGAGACAGCAGTTATTATTTGGCCTCATTCCACGTTTCCTAACCACCTTCGCTTCCCCTGGCAGGTTCCTCCCAGGTTATCGCGGACAATCACCTGAGGATTTAACAATACTGGCACCCAGATCGCTTGAATGAGACGAAGTTCGCCACGTCCGGTGTGAACTGGGCCGGTGCAGGCATATCTGGGAGTTCCTGGAACTGCCTGTGGGCAGCTCTGTTTCCTCCGCCTGACACCCCGAAAAGGCTGCGCCTCCTCTCTCCCCACCCGGCGCTGGTGGATTAGCAACATTTCCCACAAGTCGTCTTCAACCTGTTTGTCGTGCCAGGCGAGGCCTGAATTACACACATTATGCAGAAGTTTCCTCCACGCTGAGGCACCCACGCTGAATGACTTGGAAAACCCCATCCCCGAGACAGAAACATAAATCCTCCAAGCTGAGGATATGAACAATCAGATATCCTCTGGGAGCCCTCCGTGGCTTTGCAGTGATGTTTTTTAGAAGTATTGTTTGAAAGAATTCAAGGCACAAAGCAGAAAGGAACAGCACAAACGTGATGTAGCATGCAGGTTTGCACAAAACGAAGGAAAAAGCGTCTCCGGGTAAAGGAAAGGGAGCGGGAGCGGGGGAGGGGGAGGAGGAGGAGGAGGAGGAGGAGGTCTCACCACAACCTCCGGCTTTCTCCACGTCCACGCCCCGTTGTTTCTGTGCTTCCTGTGAGTTCTCAGTCGGACAGTGTTGGCTGTAGTGCAGTTACAAAAGACGTCCTGAACATTTCCTCCAGAGTGTTCTGCCTCCACGTGGGTCTGACCCTTCTCCACTGTTACTTTCACCTTCTTTGTGTGCACAGCCAGGCTGCCTGCTGAACGGTCAAGCGCGTATCTCTCTGGAGTCAGACTTCCTTGATTCCAATTGCAGCTCTTCTTTCCCAGTTGCTGGTTTGGAATTTTCTGCCTGTGTAGCCTAACAACACAGTTTCTGGGTCTTAGGGGTTGGCCAGACCTGGATGATAGGCTCTGTCACTTAATAACTTGGGAAAGTTTCTCAAATTCTCCGTGCTTCAGTTTTCTCATCTGCCACGATGGTGTGTGCCACTGTTAATATTCATAAAAAGGGCTGTAGGAAGAACACTGCTTTCAGTATTCTCTCTAAACAATAAGAGTCCATTGAAAGATTAAAGAATTGAGTGAATTTCCAATGACGGTCTATTTTTTCACCATTAAAGCGGGCGCCAAGTCAGAGAAGAGCTAAGGGCTGTTGGATCTAGTAGTAGGCAGAAGTCCATGATGGCCCCCCCAAAGATTCCTGGCCCTTGGTTATTTGATCAAACTCTAATCCAGGCACTGCTGTGAAGGGATTTTGCCGATGTCATTAAAGTCTTGTCTTGGCCTTAAAATACAGATTATCCGGGTAGGGCTGACCTAATTACAGGAACTTTTTAAAAGCAGAGAGTTTTCACTGGCTGGTCACATAAGTCAGAGAGATTCAAAGCATGAAAGTGATTCAATGTAAAGGAAGTTTCTCCATTGATGAAATAGGGGGTGGGGAGGGTGTCACGTGGCAACGACCTGAGAAACAGCTTCTAGGAAATCCCTGGCCAACAGCCAGCAGGACGACAGGGACCTTAGTCCTACAACTGCAAGAAACTGAATTCTGCTAACAACATAAGGGAACTTGGAAGCAGATCTCTCTCTAGTTGAACATCCAGAAGACACCCTAATTTCAGCCCCATGAGACCCTAAGCAGAGGACATACTATAAGGTTTCATAAACATTGAGATAATAAATTTATGTTGTTTTAAGCTACTAAATATATGGTAATAATTTGTTACATGGCAATAGAACATTAACATAGGCCTCTTTTAAAGGGAATCGTACCAGACTATGTCACTTGTAGGTGCTGTATTTAATTGTGACTATACAAATCATCGGCTTTTTCCTTGATCAATTCAGTGCCTCCTACCAGTGTAGCAGAAAGAAAAGCTCATTCAAGACAAGAATGAATTACAGGACTGAACAAAAACTTGGTGCCCAATTAAAGTCTACAACAGTGTGTGGTCTGCGAGTGTAGATAGCTGTCTACAGCCTGCAAATAAGAAGACAACACAGTTCTTTCCTTTGTATCCCCTCCCCTTGCTGCCGTTTTATAAAATTAGTGCCATATGAGGGAAACTCAGGTGCCTGGCCTTAGAGGACTCCAGAACACAAAAGTCTTGAGCCAGTTTTCTCCTTAGAAACAACGTGATAAATGTTTGACTCTTGTTTTCTTGATGAGGTTTTTTTCAGTGGGATGGACATTTTAGAAATACTTTTTAATCCCCCCACCCCCAGGGCCTTTCCCTATAAGGAAGTTCCCTCCTTGGCTGTTGTCACTGCACAGTGTGGTCATTTCTTTCGGACTGAGAAGGGGCTAAATGTCAAGCCAAACTTTTCTCTCCCACCGTCTACTAGGATTGCCCTTATATGGTGGGCAACTGGCCTAGGCAGACATGCATCACTGGTGGCAGAAAGTTAAGGTTTCTCTCATTTAGTGAGCTCTTCTAAAATATTATTATGACCTGGAATTATACCTGACAAATATGAGACACAAGAGTCAAAGTCGTTCCTATAACCAGGGCCCAGGAGAATATGAGAGTTGATAAACTAGTACCAAGAAATACTATCTTCGAGAGAAAGCAAGGACAATTTGCTGTAGAAAATACATAGATGGATGGAGAGTCTGCTTGCCTTTGAGCCTGTATAGAGATTTTAAGGTGAGCTCCACAAGGTTCTTCTCCAAGTGAAGATTCTTGTTATAACATCAAAACAAGAACCCGGGCAGCAATGTAGAGCCCTTGCACCTCTGGCACAGAGCTCTTTTGCCCACAAGTGCTTTCGAATTGATTGGGCATTTCACTGGAGAGTCACCTGGGAATGCTTTTCTAGCTGCTCCAGGCTCTGCCCAGGCTGCTTCCACTGTTCTCCAGAACATGCTGAGCACAAGGACACTGGGACAAGGCTCACCAGGGAAGCATTTTAAGGAGAACGCAAAGAAAGCAGCGCTGCTGTTTCACAAGCCTCTGGCAGTGTTTCACGAAAGGTCCTTCCCGGCTCCTCCTACTGGGACACATCCCAAACGCCCAGCCCAGTCTCCCACATGCTGGCTGGAAGTCGCCCTGATTTACCATTCCACCTTCTGCCTCTGACAACAGGGATGGAGGAGCTGGTATTAATCCTCCCAGGCGCCCATAGTGGGTTTGGGAAAGAGCCCTCTGTGTTCTTCTCACCAGTCAAGCATGTTAAGGAGGAACTGAAAAGGCCTTGGGAGCCACTGGGCCTAGAAAAATTCCCAGTCAATCCATCACCTGCCTCCTCTGGAGCAGGGTCTGCCAGTCTAGCCACAGTTCCTGGGGCAGGTGGAGAGAGGATGTGAGGCAGTGAGTGGAAATAAGAGGGTGTGTGTGTGTGTGTGTGTGTGTGTGTCTAAGCGCAGAGACAGGATAGTAACAGAAGAGCAGGCAAGAGGGCGTGGGAGACTGGGAACTCATTTATAAAAGCTCTTCTGCCTTAAAGCAAGTCAAACTCCCTGCTGAGGAGTTGCTTTTTCTTCCTCCCTTTTGAGTCTTGTGTGCTGAACTGACCTCTCCCCCGGCAGAGGTCAGCGCTCCGCTCGCCCTGTACACACTCAGCCTTCTGGGGTTTGATCGCCTTAGAGCCTGAAGAGGACAGAATTCTTCAGCTCTTATTTCTGAGAGCAAAGCTGTAGTAAATCTCATGAAGAAGCTGGTCTTTTTTTTTTTTTTTTTTTAAGAAATATATATACACGTTATGATAAAAATCTTTTGGGAACTATGCAGAAAACAAAAAGCAAACATAAAAACCGTTCATCATCAGACAGCCCCTCCCATAGACTACTTCACCCCCTAAAATAAATCAGGCTGGGTAATGAATGAGGTTTCAAGAAATGTAACTGAACTTAAAATACAAGGTCAGTATCTCATCCTAGGTAATCCTTTGGAGGATGAGAAATTCTCCCGATTTTCCCACAGGGTTATTTCAGAGGCACTTTCTGAGCCAAACTATTTTAAAAGCGTTCATTCTTTCACTGCCCTGCCAAATGCTAACTTGACATTCACACGCACTTTTAGAGAGTTTATTAATGGTATTAATGATCATGGATCAAAGACAAACCCCAGAGGTTTATGTAAAGATTTCAGACAATTATTTAGGTGCTTTAAAAACTCATCTTCTGAACGAGGGTAACAATTTCTCAATGTTGGCAAAGATGAAGGGATGTGTTTGGATGTACAGGGGCCTTCAGGCACATACAAAATATATATTTGTATGATTAAAATGTATGTCTGTTGACTGACAACACCTCGTCCCCAAAGCCTTTCCTACTCGTTTCTTTCCTACTCAAAGTAAGCTCACTTCTGATTTGCCAAAAGCCCCTCTTCTAAAAGACATGCAGCGCTTAGCCGACCCCGTCTCTTTCAACATCCAGTATTTACATGCACACACCACATTTTTAAACAATAGTTCTTAACTAGGATGTCTCCTGAGAATCATTACTTTACAAGCTTTAAAAATACCAATGCCCAGGCCAAACCTCAGAGATTCTGATTTAGCTAGAAGCTATCCAGGTGGTTCCACTATGTTGCCAGTGTAGAAAACTGTTTTTAAACAGAGGGAGAAATTAATACATGGGAGAGAGATGTTTCTCTCAGTACACTAAAAGCCGTGTGTGGCACTTAAAATGTTAGAGATAATTTTATTTGCCAGATGAAGAAACTGAGGCCTGGGAGAGCAAGTGACTTGTCCTAAAACATATAAAACCAATTAATGGCAAAGCAGCAGCCTGGACCCAGGGATTGTGGCTTGCATCGCCATGCTGTTATGCAGCCCCTAGATCCCCAGGCTGGACCCCCTGTCTATGGGAGGGCATCTTTCCTGTGGGTTAGGCCAGATGGCAAGTCACTATGTCCAAAACACTTAAGAAGAAATGAGCTATGCTTCATCAATTGCAGGTTCTCAGCATTTCATGCACAGCTATTCAAATGTATTATTCCAACGTGATATTGAAATGCTTCTGAAAAGTTATGAACAGGACTAAAGGGGAAATGTCTTTACAAGCTACCAGAGATATCCGGGACGCTAAAATAAAAGGCAGTGTAGAGAGCTGGCCTAGGACTTTATCAGTGCTGAGCAAGGACTAGATCAACTTAGAAAACAGAAGTGAATCCACTTGGGGAACGTCAAGATTCTCTGGAAAGGAGTCAAGGTCACATACTTTAACCTTCACAAGAGGTCTATCTTAGATCATGGGAGCAGAAATGGGAACAAATCCACATTGCACCTCAAAATCTTATGGATCAATTTAATCCCAATGCTTCATGCTGGGTTTTCCATACCTAAATCTTTAGGGCCAATTCAAATGTAAAGCTCCTTCGATTATTTTACCAAATTTTCAAAATGTCAGAATCGCTTCAAGAAGGAAAACATTTCTTACAAATAGAACATAATTTAAAATAGCATGTTGAGATAAGGGTATTTTGCATGGGTAATTCCTTGAGGTTAATTCACTTGTTTTTGAAGAACAAAAGTGATACACATTAATTTTTAAAAACAATTTTGCTCTTCAATTTATCAATAAAACAGGTCCATTTCCACTACATACCAGTTTCATACCGTAGGCATGTACAACAATCTACTCAAATAGTTTAAAATAGGAAGATAAGGTCAATGGGAAAAAAGAGGTCTCCAGGCAAGTACCACAGTGTTCAGTTTTCTAACTTGACTGAAGAAAGTTATTCTGAGGGATTTGTCAAATTCACATCTTCAGTTACCTAACCAGATGCTTTAGGATCAAACATACAGTTTTATTGATTTTTGCTTAAGGAGTCAAAATTTTTGATGAGGACCTATAATGGCAATTATAAAGTAATATGGTATATGGTAATAGGCTACAAAATGAAACTTACTTGAATATGATTAAATTCCAGCCCAGTACTGAGTAGTTCTAGATAATTAAGCATAATTTCTCCATTCAAGTCCCCTCTGTTAAGCTGCACATTGACACACATTTATTCCTTGTCTTGTTAGATAAATATAGAAACCGAATTAGAAGTTCTGCAGATTTCTGAGAATTTAATTATACCCTTAAATGGCAATACCAATGATATATACAGTTAAACTTCTGTACTGAGTAATTACCTGAATTAACTTCATTTTACAATGTTTAATTTATTTTGTACTAAGGAAGGCTTTAAACTATTTAAGAGAAACCAGCTTAATTTAGATTTTTTACTTGCTTCAACATGTTTCAATTCATTAATGTTTCAATAACAAGAAATGAACTCTCTTGTCTTGACAAACCAAGCTAGAAATTTCCTCATAAGAGAAAAGAAGAAATTAAAATGATTTCCACATTCAAGTCGCAGCACGCTGAGTAGGGAATTTTTGGTTCTTAGGAAAGCCACTTGTTACCTACAGAGAAGGGCCACTCATGACAATTTGGTGGAAATATTACAGTGGGGCCTGCCAAGAAGGAATTCAAGGAAATTGGGAATGGCGACACCCAGGCCATTCTCTTGGGCACAGAGGCTTCCTGCCCTTTATGTGTTCTCCCCTAGCCAGCCAAGCTCCTTCTGAAATCAAAGGCCACCCATACGCACAACAATCCATGCTAAAAGCCAAACATGACACCAAAAGCAAACAATTACACTGTGATTCCATTGTTGTCTCCAGATATATCTTGAGCTATTTCACTCAGAGATAAACTATATTCTCCATAAATCAAAATACAGAGGGCTTTTATGATTCTTGCTTTTCATAAAATGAAATACACTTCCATTGTTCTTTAGCACTGAAATAAGTGAACAAAAGAACTGCAGCACTTACTCCCTTCCCCCTGAATGTTTGCTCCTTTGCATTTAACAATTCATATGCATATCTGGATGACAGTTAACCTTCAATGGCAAAGATAAGAAAATGTGTAAGAAAAACCACACTCATTGCTCCCAGACATTTCTTGTTTATGGACATTAAAAAAAAAAAAAACAACAGCAGCAATCTATTAAAATGTCATTTGAAAGTACACGGAAGTGGCTTAGAATCCATGACACAGAGAGTTATAAAGTTCAAAGTTATTATCAAATAGGATCAACATCCCTTCCAAGCATCAGATTCACAGGGAGTTAAATATAAATTTAATTTGGGTTATTAAGTGGTTGAAGAACTTGTTCTTTTTGACTAAGAATATTAACAGTGTCTGAGACTTTCAGATGCCAAGTTATTAAGATCATTAAATATCAAAACAGATACTATTCCTAACAGTAGAGAACCCTTCATATTCCACCTAGTAAGCATCAACAAAAAAAGCTGGCATCCATTTTCCTCTTTGTACTTACAAATATCCAAAGAATCACACAACCACTCAAGTAACGAGATCCAGGGGTGTTTCAGACATCTGCAAGGAAAATGCTTAAAGACAAAATTCCTCAAACACATGCCATAGTGTGGGACCCATTCCCTCTGTCAAGAACATGAAGGCTGTGAGAAAGACCCCATCTATCTACAACCAAAGATGCTATTTTCCCTCTGAGATCACAGTAACTGTTATTTCCCCCAATACAACAAACTCCAAAACCAAGACTTTTCGTGAGAGAGAATCATTATAAGTATTGGCCTTAACCACCAAGCCCAGGTTAACTCATGAAATAAAAACCTCCCAATGGCAGCTTTCTCTAGTGGCTCCAGTTCAAATATCTCCCCTTAGTTCTGGAGCACACAGCAGCTACTGTTCTAGAATAGCTCTTTTAAATTCCAGACTCTTCCAGAGAGCTGTTTCTTGGCCGGTCTCCTGGTTTATTTATTACTTGTGCCCTCCCTGTTTGTAACTGTTCTAATAATTACTTCTGTTAGAACATTCAGTGATACACTAAATCTATAAAGAACACACCTATAGAATACTGGTCACTATAAGACAAGGGGGTCTATGATGGACCATGGAAATTGATGTTCTAACCATGTCCTCAGGAGGTTTACGTTCTGTCCTGAGGTTAGTATTCTGTTAGGCTCCTTCTCCTCCTATAGAATCCCTTGTTTGGAGTCAGCTGGGAGCAGTAAAAAAAAAAAAAAAAAGCTAGGAGATGCCGGGGCACGGTGGCTCATACCTGTAATTCCATCACTTTGGAAGTCCAAGCTGGGAGGATCAGTTGAGGCCAGGAGTTTGAGACTAGTGGGGGTAACAGAGTGACACCCCATCTCTATGGGAAAAAAAAAAAATTAGCTGGGCGTGGTGGTGCACCTATAGTCCCAGCTACTTGGGAGGCTGAGGCAGGAGGATCGCTTGAGCCTAGGAGTTTGAGGTTACAGTGAGCTATGATTGTGCACTGCACTCCAGCCTGGGTGACAGAGGGAGACCCTGTCTCTGCTAAACTTCAACACTTTTGGGAATATACTTGATTTTCCTTACCTTAGTGGAGGTGCTATTTCAAAGGCCACACCATGTTGAGCAGAAAAAAAGATGTGTTGGATGGGTAGCCTTTGAATATGTTTTTTTTTCCTATTTTAGGATGAAATGGGCTAAGAGAAGTTTTAGTGGATGTACACCCAAATTAAGTCATTGCTACGTGACATCTCAGCAAGGCCACTGGAGACAGTGCATGGCGCTGCAAAGGGAAGGGTCCTGTTCTGAAATGTAACTGCCTGTGAAGCCTTCCAAATGGGAAGATGGAAACTCTGGCCACCAAGTTCCCCCTGGGTTCTGGTCTGTCCCGAACCTAACCAAAATCGTGAGGGCAAGGGCAGGGACTGGGATACGCCTGAGCTACAGGTAGGAGCAAGCCTCCCCTGTGTCTTCCCCCAATGATAGGCCAAATTATCCATAAACTTCTGACAATTTTAAGGGTAAGTAACACCTTCTTGGGTGCTGTGGCCACCATACTGTAGAACTTGGGAACAGAGTGACTCATATGCCAAACCCAGGTGTTTAACAAGTTTGAGGGAGTCGAGGGTGCACAGGTTCACACGGGGCCCCAGATGAGGAGCTGCAGGTCAGGGTAGCCAGCGGCTAGCCTGAAGGAAATAAACACGAGAGTCTCTTCACCTAGTCCAGTGGTTCTCAAACTTAAACATGTTTCAGAATCACCCAGAATCTGTCATTCAGCAGATACGGGGTGGGGCCCATCACCTGAATGTCTAACACATTTCCAGACAACGATGCCGGTCCCAGGACCAGATGTTGAGAACCGCTAGCCTGTTTCTTCACTGCCCTCTGCTCCTACTCAGGCTGAGGAGCAGGAGGACGGATTGTATCCCTGGAACGTAACTGCAGCACTGTCGCACCCTCTATGTGTGGCCCATGGTGTGGCCTGCACAGCAGTATGCCAAGGAGGGGCACGTGCAGTCCTTGCACAGTCTTGTCCCTGACTTGGTAGCTGGCTGTCATTAAAATCATTTTCTGAAGACAGTTATAAAGTATGATGAGAAAGTAGCAATGTTGTTAGAATAAGCATATATCCTCCTAGAAGTGACTGCTTTGAAAACAAACCCTGAGGCAGATATATACTTGCTATTTAAAATAATCATTCCAATTAATTCCCTTAAAAATCCCAGCATCTATACACGAGGCCTTCTTATCACAGGTTTGGCCACTATATCCTTAATGATGGCTTTGCAATGCTCTTTAGGTATCTGTGGCCTCTTTCGCATTTCTTTCTTTTCTTGGCTGGGCCGCTCTGCATCACAGATAATCTTTCAGTGTTTGCGGCTGAGCCGGTTTGCTGTGCCGCCCTGGGTTATTTTTCATAAGATGTCTGGAGGAGAGATTTTCCAAAACATGCAACTCTTCCTTAGACGTGGTTTTTGCCAAATCTCGTTTCAAAAGTAACCCCGGATCTGACAACTCTAAAGTTGGCAAAACCCTGATGGTTTTGCTTTTCTCCACTATTACTTCCCTTGGGACTAATCGATCACTTCCAAGAGAAACTCTCTTGCGGTGGTCAAAGTCTTCCGCAGAGCCGCAGTTCCTGCGTTTCTGTTGTGTTCTGGCCGCTCGTGGACTTTGCTTTGGACCTGGTGATGCTGACTCACAGCTACAGACCGGGCTCCCGCTTCGAAGCCTGGTCTTTAACCGCTCCCCAGGATGAGGTTTTTGCTGGCTGCTGGTGTCTCCTGGCTGGGTCTGATTAACATTTTCCAGCTTTTGAACAGGAAGCCCCCAGTGGCTCTCAGCTGCCTGTATGTAATGCTTTGCTTGTCCCGTGGATTCTGACAGGGGACTGGAGGAAGCCTGACCATCGTTCCTCTTCCTTGCTATCTCTGTAATCACGGAGTCACTAGACGTTCCCACAATGTCCGTGCTGGTCTGTGATTTGCTCACGCTGCTGCTGCTTTTGGTTTCAGTTCTTTTCACACTGAAACAAACAAACAAAAAAAGATTTTTACGCTTTATAAAGCAGTCATGGCATTGTTTCCTCCAAATCCCCCCTGCCACATTTCCTACACCTGAAAAGAGAAGTGTGTGCTACCTGCCTTCTCCTTACCTCCCCGGCAAATCTAGAAAAATCCCCAAGTGTACATTTAAGTGCAGACTGGATCAAGCAATAACCTTCACATTTTCCATTATACGAGGATACATTCTGCTTATTGATCACTGGGTCATCAATAGAGTTATGATGGAGTTCACATTTTAACTAAGGAAACAGGTATTCACTTTGGATGTTATGAATCAATAACTGCTGATGTTTGATATACTGTTTTTTTGTCCCAGGAGTAGATGCTCAAATACATCTGACACTTAGGCTGTTTGTTTGTATGTATGTATACAAATGTGCATATACACACACAATTTCTATTTGTGAGTAAAGAATACTCTTCTGAAGTTTCTCTCAGGCCATTCCAAGGTTAATTACTCAAATATAACCATCATTCAGCTGGTGTCAGCCTTGCTCATCAACCACATGGGAGCAGGACTCGGTCGATCTAACTTGAAATGTCCTGGAAGACAGTTCAGCTGGCCGGCATGAAAGGAAAGAAAACAATCATGGCAGACGAGAGAGTGCCGATACATCCATGTGTCTATCAACCCCTTTTCTACAGCACATACAACAGGCAATGTAAACTGCACTCTAATTGTAAAATTAACTTTGAGGCAGCCAGATAAAAACTGCACAGGTAGAATTTAGAGACTAATGATCTTAACCTTCAGCATATATTTGCAGGTTTGTGAATGGCAAGAAATTTCTTCAACCACCAAACTCAAAACACTGCAGCTGAAATATTTTGGCTAAGCTTTAGTGTGGAAACAAATATATATATATATATATTTTTTCATGTTCTTACTATTGTTATCAGTAGCATGAGGATTATCATAATTATATTAAAGTCAGAACAAGCATCTTAGGAAAGGAATGTATTTTTTTAGATCTGTCTGTAGTCAACTTGGAAAGTTGTATGAAACACACCACCAACAGGTGCTTTTCATCTTCAAAGAACTTGTCATTAAATTACTCCTTGCAACACACCTGTGAAGCAAGGCCTCTATCCTCATTGTCCAGAAAGCAAGAGAAAGAGAGAGAGGAGGGTGGGAAGGGCAAGTTTGTGACTTAGGGTAGGGTTCAGTGCCAGAGGGGATTTTGTGATTAGGCTCCATGCACTCTTGTTTAATTCTAGACTTCATGTTATCTATCCATACATAGAGGCAGTCAAAAATGAGAAAAAGGAAACATGTTGGACCTACATTTCTTTCAGAGCATTTCTCCGGAGCTTTGCACTGGGAGGAAGTGGACTCTCTGCACACTCAGCAAAGTAATCAGACACTCCGTGGAGATCTCTTTCTGTCTACTCCAAAAGATAACAAAGGTTCAACCAGAAATCTATTAGCTGAACATGAGAAAAAACAGTTACACTCTGAATGTCCCGATGAACAGATTTATTTTTGTAAAGACCGAATGAAACTGCTTAGTGTTAAAGCTATTTTAACTTTTTACCTGGGACTTTATGGTAGATTGTAAGTTCTCTTGGACTCCCAGTCCACACATTTCATACATTAATATGCATCACACACAAACAAGACTGTGATGTAAAGAATGTTGATTCCAAAGCATCTGGGAACTCCTGGCCAATATCTGGTATCTCTGTGGCCCAAACTGTAACAAAAGCCCAGGATCACCGTGTTGGGGAGCAGCACGTTTGTGAGCTTTGTTCTTCCAAAAAGACCTGGTGATCTGTACCCTGATTATCCTAAGATTTCCGTAGATTTTCTCTGTTTACAAAAATAGAAAATATTTGCAATACTCAAGACCATACCAACAGTTAAATCTTTTAATATGAGTATTGTGAAAACTGGAGTTTGTGATTCTTAGCTACTAAAAAAAAAAAAAAAAAAACTCCAAGTTTATTTCTTATATTTCCCACTATCATGGATTTATAAAATTCATAGATTATCTATCCTTTTATGTTCCCATGGAAGCATTATATGGAGTTAACTACAAAATGTAAAAAGCCTACCAACCTTGCCAACAATGACCCATTTCATGCTTTTGGAATCTTTTCCTTTTGGTTATCAAGTGCATAATCCAGTCAAGAAGTTAACTTCTCTTGTACACGAAATATTCTTCCCCATCAAATTCCAGTAAGATGTTGTTACCACAAGGAACAGTTTTGGAGTGATCTCTAGGTCCTTGCTTTAGACTTACGTTGGAATTCACAGTGCCCGGGCATCCCACAGGCTGAGTGAGCTTTGCACAATCACCGCCCCACCACATAGGAGCCTTTAGCACTCTCCAACCGCGCCTACGGTTTCAGACCCCAGACAGTGTCACTCAAAGTCATATACAGTTATAACTCCCACCAGTTTTAAGTTAGTAAACAGAATATTATAGGTTTGATTGGATTATACTGCATTTTGATGCTTCTGCCTTTTGGTATTATTTGTTTTCTAAGACTTACTAGTTGAGCAAAAAAAGCCACACTTTAAGTTAAATGAGAGAGAGAGAGAGATAGGGAGCAATCGAGATTTATGTGGGGAACACTTCTAAACATGCCCTTTAAGTACAGTAGATTTTCCCCTGAAAACCACACCCTGTAAGTGCTGTATTTTCGGAGCTGAACAATTAACATAAGGAGCATGAGTCAGGCTTTGAACAACTCTGTGGGAACCAGAAAGCCTTTTGCTATTAGGAATGATGTAAATTCCCCAAGGCTGGAAGAAGTCCACAATGGAAGGCAGACAGGATCATAAATAACAACGATGAATACCGCGTACACCACATAAAGTACGACACCGCGACAGTGACACTCTCTTCCAGTCTCATACTGGATTCAATCACTGCCCTTTATTTATTTATTTTTAAAATTCAGCTTAAAGAACACTATGTATTTTCTATGGGAACTTCAAAAACTTCTTTTAAGGAACAGAGCAGTCAGCGGCTCTCATCCTAAATTCCTCTGACAACAATGGGAGAAAATGTCCTTGGAAGAAAAGGGACAACAGAAAAGGTGACAGACTGACAGGAGGAAACGTCCTGTTCAAAAGTGTAAAATCTGAGACTTAGTTTTCAAGAAAAAAAAAAAAAAAGAAAGAAAAGAAAAGAAGAAAGAAGAAAGAGAAAGGCAAGGCGGGGTCTCCTGCTTACAAATTAAAACCACATTTGGCAATTTGTTGAAGGAGGCATATTTACATTTGTATGAAGACTGGGTGGGCAGGAAAAAAAAGATTAGACTCCTTCTTCAGCCCTTGAGCTGTCAGGTCTCATTAGAAATCTCTTACCCTTACATCTCTAGGGTCAATTCTCTCCCCTTTGTCGCTAAATCCCAGCCTCTGGTGTCCCCCCCAGACAAGCGTTCCTGAGGAAGCAGCCATCACCTGGGAACAGCACTGCCCAAAGGGCGTCGTCCTGATTACTAATGGCTGCTCACATCTGGCATCAAAATGCAATCCGAGGCTTATCCAGAGGCAAAACTCCAACACGCAGATCTATAACGTGTGCTGAGAAGGTTGCAAGCACCTCCTGGGCTTGCATGGATGACACCGCTACTTTTTAGATTCTGCCACGAATAATAATGATCCCATAGTTTTCTGCAAAGAATATAGACAAACCCAACATATTCAAAAAGGCTACCAAAGGGTTGGCCATCCAAAGTCCAGGGTAAGCCCCCCTGGCGACTCAGGTATTTAAGACATAAATCAACCAAGAGGATCTCTTGGGGCCTTCATAAACGATTCTTCACAACCTGGAAGCTAGTTACTGGGTCAAGGAATAAAATTCTGCAAACACCATTCCTTGTTATACTTGATTCTCAGCCTCTGCCCCTCACCCACCCGCCCATTTTGTTTTCATTTTTGGTTATATTTCGAGGATTTTAGATTTAAAACTTTCTACCTGTACAGAGCATCATCATACTTATATACTTCTAGGGCAAAACCAAACCAAAATAGGGCGAGGCACTGGCTTCTAGAGAAATACCCATCCCCTTGGCAACCGGATCAGCCCATGCAGGCAGCAGAGTGAGGGGTCAGCCTTTCTTCCATCTCTGGGGATGCTCTGGAGACCTGAGATTGCACCCCAAGATTGAAGACAGTCAAAGCATGTGTGCCCCGGGAGAGATTCAAGGGGAAGGTCGAGCAGATGAGTGCTTGAGTGTGATGATGGGTGATAGTACCCGAATGCTTTCTGGTCTAACCTGAGAAACACATTTTAAATGTCGGGACAGAAGACTACAAAGGGAGTTCCCATGAGAATGAGCTGGACAACTAAGATATGCTTCCTGCCCGTAATCAGAGAACGGGTTGATCTGAAATGTAGTTAGAGATACTGGCTGACGTTCAAGTCCCAAAAGCATGTGGAAATTGTGAATAAACCAAGTTGTTCACCCCACAGTGGCTTACTGAATGCCAGTTTTGAACAGAACACATGGATTAAAGGGGGACTGGGACAGAACTTGGCCTAAAATGACACCATAAACACCAGCTCTTGAGTTTACAACAACCTCACGGAGTCCGTAAAACACAGCTGGGCTCCCAGTGGCCAGTGGGAAGACCCACTGCACTGGACACACAGAGGAAGGTTTTCGAAACATATTTAATAGATTTGCAGGGCCCGTTCCTGGAAGTTCTGATTTACAAGATCTGGGGTGGGGCTAGGAGATCTATATTTAGGTTCCCAGGTGATTCAAAAACTGCTGATATACAGAAAACAACACTCAGCAAGGCAGAGCAACAGATAAACAAACATCAACTGGTACAATGAGATAGTGTTTTGCAAAGAGCGGTCCGGTGACCCTAGCCATCAAAATCACTGGGGGAGCTTGTTAAAAAATGCTCTAGATTCTACCCCAGAATCTACTGCATTTGGATCTCTGGAGGGTGGGGTCGGGGCATGTACATTTTAGGCAAGCTCCCCAGTGATTCTGATACCCAGCAGGGTTAATAAACTTCCACCCTAAAGGCGCATGGAATTGATAAGTGAGAAGAATCTGGCAGAATAATCCCATCAGGCAATACTAAACTCTGTGCCAGGTACTGCTGGAGACCCTTGGGGAAAAGGAACTTGTGCTCATGGAGCCTCCATCTCAATGTGGGAGACAGGAAACAAACATAAAATGTGTCAGGTGGTGGTGATGATGCTATGAGGAGAGATACACGTGGGGTGTGTTTTAGACATGGTGGTCAGGGAAGGCTGTGGTAGGTAACAAAGTGAGCTGGACAAAGAGACCCAAAACCCGAGTGAAGGAGAAGCCGCATGAGCACATGGGGAAGAGCATTCCAGGCAGGGAGAAGAATGAACACCAAGCCCCTGAGGACAGGGCACCCCTGGAAGGGTAGAGGACTGGAGAACAAAGCCGGGAAGGGGGTGGGATAGCAGGTAAGAGGCATGGGCACGCACCCTGGGGGTGGCAGGGGCAGATCTTGTAGGGCTTTTGTAAGGATGGCATATTTTATTGTGAGGAAGACGACAGGGCCATGGAAGCTTCCTAGAAGAAAAGTGACTTCACGCTTTAAAAAGATCACCCTGGGTGTTGCAGAGGAACAAGGGTAGGAGGAGGAAGACTGATAAGGCCTCTGCCATGGTCCACTCAGAGACACGGGTCTTGGAGGAGGTGGTTGTGGGGGAAGTGGTTATATTTAAACACATACTAAGTCTGGTGAGTGTTTTATACATAGAGTACATCATTTCTGATTTGTCAGATTTCAATGCTCAACAGCCAAATGTGACCAGTGACTATCGTACTAGCCAGCACGGGTCTACACAATGACACTTTGGAAGAATTTTCCAATAAGGGGGAGCAGAGAAACAGGAGCACTCACCAATGTCAACGTCAACACAGCTTGGTGAGGCAGATATTACTGCCACACCCCAGGGCTGGATGCTGCCGGAATCTGATTCAACGTGGACAGACAGCACGAGACGGCAATGCCACTACCCATCTGACAAATACAGACTCTACTGGGAAAATCTTGCAGCCAGCTCTCCAGCACCTGCTGGAGGCCCTGGGACATCGACATTAGCTGAGGTTGGAATTGAGGCGGCAGATCCTTGGGGCTATGACATCAGGCTGCTGGTCACGCCAAGTGCCCTGTGGGTTCACGAGCCAATCCTAGCTCATCCTGACCACATGGCCCGTCCCTGTGCATTCCTCCGATTTCCCCTCACAGCCATGGGTGGAAGCAGGCAGCAGGAGCTATCCCACCAAACTTACTTTCAAGATGGTGGAAACATCAGATGTCATTAATAAAGGGAGGAAAAAAAGCTCTTCAATACTATTAAAGATGGTTCTCAAGGCAGTTAATGGATGTAGTAGTAACATGGTACTCTCAAGTCTATCTTTTGAGAGTTGGATCTGTTTTCTCATGGTCATGTACAGTGAGTTTCTTTGGATTATGTTTTGTTCACTCCCAAATGAAAATAATAACCCAACCAGAAGATTTTAAAAGTAGGCAATTCATAGAATATCAGAGGCCCTTCCTGGTTAATATAGTAGTGAGTATCCCCAACTGTCAGAGTATTAGAATAGTCTTAGGGCACATTCTAAATGTTACTGTTTTTCGGTTCCTCCTGATCACATCTGCTGAGAATGATAAACCCAGAATTGATCTAATCAGGCTGCCGCTCATAGTCTGGGAGGCAGAGCATAGACGAGGGAGAGTGGAGTCCAAGGTCTCGCGCCCGTGGTTGGCTTGTCACAGGGCCACTGGATGGTTGGTTTCTCATCTGCCTTTCAGGATTGTTCAGGAAATTTAAATGCAGCGAGGTGTATGACGTACACTTTGGAAACTGCAAAGTGTTAAATAAATTTTCTTGACCTTATTGAAAAAGAAAACCCAATGCCGTCACAAACACTAAGGGGTTTGTAAGAAGGCAAGAATGCCTTTCATTCGTGGAAAACTTACATGATTCTCAAAGTCCTTTTCCCAACATCTTATCTGGGCCTCAATGAGTACTCAGCGGGTATTGTCACAACGTGACAGATAAGAATGAGACCTACATAGACCAAGTGTCTAAGGCCATATATTTTGCTAGGGGCAGAACTGAGTCTAGGAGCCCTGCCCCTTGTGCAGTACTCTCTCCACTCCACCCAGTGGCCATGCTATCTCTTGCCAACAGTCAGATGTGGAGTTGTAGGAAGAGGAGGGGACTCTGAGTCAGAAGTCCCTCCTGGTCACTACCTGGCTGTGATATTTGGACAACCAACTTATAGTCTCTGAGCATTAGTTTCCTCATCTATAAAAAAAGATAAAAATTATCTTTATAATGGATACTCATTCACCTCCTGGAAATATTACTCAGATTTTATTCTGGGGAATCACAGTCTTCCTCCGTTCAATGTGCATGCATTTCAGACCTTGTCGCCATACGTGACTGCAGAATTGGGCCCGTGACTCAGTCCAAGGCAATCAGACTACTGAATTCATGAGCCTCAAAGATATCAAGCTGCCCTGGGAAGAGGCCTGCTCTCTCTTCCCCCCAGAAGAACATGGATCTGGAGCTGACAGGACCAACCACTACATAGAAACTGAGAATGAAGACCACCCAGTGGAAGCCGGAGCCCAAGATGGTGAGAAACTGAGTCTTAATGACATTCTTTGTGTCCCTGAGATCAAGCTGTACCTGAACATCTGGACTTTTCAAGGACATGGACCCCAAACCTTCCTTTTTTGCTAAGCCTTTTTGAATTGGCCTTCCTGTCCCCTGAAAATGAAAAGGTTCAAGACTGATACAATCTCTTCTGAGGTTTTTTGTGCTGAATAAGTTATTGTATGTGACAGACCTCTGCACTCTGCAAACAATTAAGGCCTTTTGCAAACAATAAAAACAGAGTAAAAGTGTAACATGTTATCAGCTTATTTGGGGGCACACAGGAGTATTAAAGTATAAAACTGGGTTATATTTTAAATTCTTTTACTTTATTATAGTAGGCAAAAAGAAGAGGTGTTCTTGTACTTTAGTGACACCTCATGATTTTCAGGAGCATCAGGATTCTGAAAGGCTCAGTTACAGAAAAGCAGCCCAAGCAGAACATGACTACAGTGACCACAATCTTACACCAGGAGCAACGTGGCCACTCAAAGCCATGTGTCTTAAAAAATGAGGAAGAAGTCTCTCTTTCCCAAATTTCACTTCTTACTACTTTCTTAAATTATTTGGATGATAAGTTAAGGAAATGAAAAGGGCAAAACAGGTGAGATAGTCATAATGGACAGTTAAAAGAATGGATAGAAACATCTAAGTACACGTGTATTGACTGAAAGGAACTGAAGCAAAAAGGGGGTAAAATGAAAAGGCAAGTGGCACTCTATCAATTCCACTGAGACTGAAGTCATTTTCTCTCAAGATGGTAATGACAATGGACATCTGTTCTGGAGACACCATGAGCAAACCACTTCATGTAGAGTCTACACCTGGTAAATGAGTCTGCATGAGATGCCCACAAGGCCGACCTGACCTTCCCCATTTCAAAGATGAGGAAACTGATGCTCTGTGAGGTCAAGTCATCTGCCCAACTCCCACGGGGGTCGGGGGAGGGGGGAGCAAATCTCTCCCTGCACATGTCTCTGACCCCGGGTCCCTCCTCTGAGCACCTCATTTCTCTGCCTTCTCAGGAGGGATTCAGTCTGTAAAGGGAAGCAGAGCCAGGCTTGTTGATGATGCTGCTACTTGGGTTAGTAGTGAATGCTCTAGTTTTTTCTTTAATTTTTCTTTTTCTGAATCCATGACCATGACACTCTTGTGTAGATCTAGGGAAGGGAAGTACTAATACGTAGCTGCAAAGAATGTTACCCTAAGAATGAAATCAGTGAAAAAAAATCAGGCAAGTTGTTTTGCAGGAAGTACATATATCACAGGGATTTCCAGTTTACATTCACCTACCCTCAAGAACCTAAAAATAAATCCTGACCAAACCTAGCCCTCACTGTCAATCTCCGGTGCCAAGCAAGTATGACAGATGTGGACATTTTGAAGAATTCATAGGTCTGGACCAGCGCTTAACGTTGCAGGGCTCATTGGCCACTTAGAGAATTGGATGAAAGCTGTCTAACTTTGACCGGGAAAACATAAAAATACACATAACGATTTTTTTTTTTATTTCAAGGAATTCATGAATCATAGGCTAGTAACCCCAGTTTAAAAGTAGAAGGAAAACATCTGTGAAAAATAGAGAGAAACTTAATGGAAATTACCCCTGGCAGAGTTGGGTCACCTTTGAAGTCTCCTGGATTAAAAAAAATACCTTCCCTGACAGAGGCCTGTGGCTGCAAAATGTCAATACCTGCAGGAAGGTAGCCCAGCCCTTCATTCAGAGGGGTGATCTCTTTCCTAACATCTCACACGGCTGAGCACGTGGGCCTGGACAGGATGGGAGAGGACAGAGGTGGGTAAGCACATAGTGCAGCCACACAGCTGACAAGAGGGCCCGTGGTAGCCCTGGATACCGGTGGGAAAAGAGACATAAGAGCCAGAGAGAAGACACCACACGTAAGTGTCTCATTTCAAATTCTGCTCAGAGCTGGCCCTCTGCCCAGGGATGTGGAAGGAACAGCTATTGCCATTTCCCCTGAACATAGATAGTAAGGCCCCTTCTTTCCAAGGCTCAGATCTCATGATAGTAACAGCTTTTGTTGACTAGTCTGGGAACCTCATCCCCAATTATGACATCGTTTCCTTGGGAAAATGCGTACTGAGTTCTAAGTGATCTGTTTTCTAATGAACTTTCCAAACACAATCTACTCACATGTTGAACTCTGTGCTATCACTGTGGGTGTTCTGATGAGCATGAGCTTTCAGGAAACTCAGGCCTGAGAAATCTGCTGTCTCCCAATTGCTATGTACTTTAGAGAGGTGACTGGCTCCTTCCTTCAAAGTCACATCTCAGTGTGCATCTGCTGGTGGCTCCTGGAAATGAAAGGTGTTTAGCTGGGTGGTCTCTGCTCTTCCTCCTCCTCTGGATGTTGGTTAACAGAGCTCCCACTGAAGGTCACAAGCATATGCACTTAGTGGGCCTCTTTTTCCACCCCTGACTGGTTGGCTAAATGGGGTGTGACACTAACTTTTTGGTACTTCAGTTCTTTTAACTGCAAAATGAAGCAGAGCTGGCAGCAAGTGGAGACAAACCAAAAATAAAGGCTCTGAGTTTCTTGGGAAAATAACATCTGCAGATTGATACTATCAGATATTTTTCTCATTTCAAGAGGGGAGGGGAGGCTGTGTAACAATCTGCTAATCTGGCCATAATGGCATTTAACACATTAACAGCCACTGCAGTGGTAACTCACTCTAGTTTTGACCCCAGGGCCATGTGAAACATACATGAAATCTTGTTGATGTTCTTATTGATACAATTAATATCGACAACATAACTCTAAAAACATGGGTTAAATGAATAGAAGTCAATAAATTTCATTTTTCTATTTATGCTTACCTTTAAATTACACTCAAAGTTTTTATTCTATTTTCATAATAAAACACTGTGGCCCCAAGGAAAATTTTCTGATTGTTTTTGTGTGGCAGTCAATGTGTTAAATGAACTCTTCTTCTTCAGGGAAGAAGGGAAATGCTGTTGATAATAATTAATACTGACAAAGTGCTTTAGAGCTGCAGTCCCCAAGCCCTGGGCCCCTGACCGGTAACGTGAAAAGTTCTCTACCATGAAACCGGTCCCTGGTGCCAAAAAGGTTGGGGACCGCTGCTGTTGAGTTTATAAGACATTTTAATATTCATGATTTCACTTGCTCCCTTAGGAAAACTTGGGAAGGCTTGTATGGCAGGCAGAACTTTCACCTTTGATTGGTCCTCTCAAAGGACCAATGCTCTGAGAAGCCAAATCACTTGCTCCAAGTCATCCAGTGAGTGAGGGAAGAGGCAGTGTTCAGAGCCAGGTCTTTCAACTTTAATTCTCATCCCTTTTTCCACTTGTTCTATTCCCTGCCATGTTTTTCCTAATTAAAGCTATCATGTAAATAGTTATCAAAGGGAGATTACAGGTCTCTGCCACAGAAAGGTGCATGATAAGAAAAAAAGCACAAAGGATTAGAGGGCCCAGATACATCCTATTCCAACTTATCCTACCTAACTACTCTAATTTATTTATCCTATTCTAATTAAGCAAAGAGCAGGTTCCCTAGGGGACTGGTGGGGGAGAGGTGTGGCACAAACCATCTCCTTCACAAACACCACTGGTGAAGCATTTGGGAGAATTTCATTACTAGGAAAGGAAACAAAACCTCAGGTTACTGTAACATACAAGCAAAAGGCACTTAATCTTTGAAAAAACGATCTCACTGGAGAAATGTTTTTTGTCTTCTTTGTCATAGTCCAGAAAAACTAGCCAACAAAGAACATCTCCGTCCCCACCACCAGCATTTTCATCAGGATCATCCACCTGCCAGTCCCTGTGAGGGCAGGTGGGGATGGGGCTGCTGTAGTTTCTCTATCCAAGGAAAACCCATCCACAGGCCCTGCTGAGGGTGTGGCCCTAATCTATTCCTTAACTATCTGTTGACCACCATTCTGACCCCAAGCTCTGGCCTTAGTTGACTGGAAAAGGAGAGGGTAGTCAGCTTAAGGGGGCAGCAGGCATGATGAGAATTCTCTAACACTAAACAGTAGTGTGACTTCCGAGAAGTGTTCAATTTAGTGCTTAAACATTATCTCTTGGCAGGATGTCCCAGTAACCCTTTTACTTAGACGATACTACAGTGAGGACCTTGTCTATCTGGGGCATGTCTGCAGAACCTTGACAGCTATTTTCACAGCTTGGCCACAACTCAAATGAAGCATAAAGCAGAGAACCTAAATATCTTAGTGGCATCAGTGAAGTCCTGCTGCTAAGGGGCAAAAGGAGAGCCTGGTCCCTAGAGATGCATCATTGTCCTGTGTGCCCTGACAGTGAGGTCCATTAGTATAGGCAGATGGAACTTGGCTGTCCCTTAATTAGCATGATACTGGTCAATATGGAGAATAAAAAGGGCTCTGCATTGCAAACTAAAATGAATTCCATAAAAATACAAGAAAATATTGATCTAATTTTGACAAATATAACACCAAGATCATCAAATGCAGAAACCATCATGGAAACATAAATCTGAGCATCTATAAGTAATGAATCTTACCATACAGCAATGACACACAATTGAAAAGTAAATGATAAACTCACTAAGAGTTACTTTCCTTACTATAGAAGTATTTATATAGTAAGGAGTTTGTGAAATACAAAAACATTAATAGAAAAATGGACACAAACATGTAATTCACAAATAGGGTCCTAGTTAAAATAAATACACATTGACCTTAGTTTACTAAGTATGAAGTATACACAGATACAGACTAGATCATTAAAAGAGATCTATCTTTGGGTTGGGAGTTGTCAGTAATTTTTATCTTCTTTGTAGATATTTGGATTTAAAAATTTTTTTGTACAATGAACATGTAACAAATTTGGTAATCAGTTTTTAAGTGAAAACTAAGTTTAGAACATTATGGAAAATGTGAAATATGGAAACAGCCTCTCCCCACTCAGGGAACTTTTCCTATTCCTACAGGAATCTCTTGTTGATAGTTTTCACATAATTTATAACACTAGCATTGTCTAGGAAATACAATAAGAAATAAAAAGAATGGATTTTTAAAGTCTATGATATATTATGTAAAACCTGGAAAAGTTATCTACTACTTATTTAAAATTTTTAATACAAAAAATAGAGAATTCTTTTTTTTGAATAATTTACACTTATGTAAAAGTTCCTTATGAAAGCTAAAGAATTCTGTCATCAAGGCACAAATGATAGTGCATAGTCAGATTGTTAATCAGTTTATTTCTTCTGTTCTAAAAAACTAAGGCCTAAAATGTTTCCTTTATAATAATTTCTATTTATCTTTCCTAAGATAAAAAAAAAAACTTTTGGGATAGAGTTATATTTTATCACAATTTTTAAATCTACAAGTAAAGTTCTCTTTTGTGCCAAATCATTTTGTAGTTTTTATTTAGCTACATTTTCATCTGCTTCCTCTGATAGAAATCCCATGTGAGCAAAGATTTTTGAGATAATCTGATACCCTGCCCTTGAATGAGAGGAGGACTAAGGCCCAGTGAGGCTGGATTATGCACAGCTGAGGCACACAACAGCCACGCTAAAAATAACCCAGCCTACGGTGTTGCTTTAGACTCATTTTCCCTTCAATTTTATACTCATAAACTAGAAGCAGAATTCTGTGACACTAAACAGTAGTGTTCAATTTAGTGTTTAAATATTGGCTCTTGGCAGGATGTCCCAGTAATCCTTTGACACAGATGATGCTACAGTGAGAACCTGGCCTTGGGTGGCTGGGGTATGTCTTCAGAACCTTGACAGCTATTTTCACAGCTTGACCATAACTCAAATGAAGCATAAGGCAGAGAACCGAAATATCTTAATGTGTATATCCACTTTTAAGCAGCACTAGCTTCTACAGGTCATTTTTTTAATTCCCAAGAGGATCATAGACTTTGACAGATTAGGTTCAAAAGTAAGAAAGTCAGTCCAGAATTTTGGACTTTCCTTCTGAATGGCAGAAAGGGTCCAATTGAACCATTAAAAATATAGGTGTAGAATAGAAAGAAACATCTTTAGGAAAAATGGAGGCCCTATCTGAATTACATTTTTAGGTCACCAAGATACCCCTTCAATAGCTCTGGTCTGCCAGACTGTAAGCTCCTTGAGGGCAAAAGCACTTCCTTATTTTTGTTTTTGTTTGTTTGTTTGTTTTCCCCAGTGCCTCCCAGAGTTCCTAGCACCAAGCCAGCACTCAGTGAATTATATGTTGAAATGTGATGGTAAGAACAGATGGGAAGGGTGGTCTCCAGGGAGTGGAAGGAGTGGCCGTAACCAACACACAATGAAATAGTAGCTTTGTGCTGACCCTGAAATGTCCCAGATAAATACAGAGTTCTATGCTTATTTATACAACTTTAAGAAAGAAATAACAGGAATAATAAATAATTTTAAATTTCCTAAAGGCTCCAGGGCTTTACATCTGAGAAAGAAAATAGTTTCTAGGCAGGGACTTGGGTTTGTAAATAAGAAAATGTTGTTAGAACGGAATATAACTGAGTACAATAAAAATGTACTTTACGTTCTTCGTATTTCTAAGGAAGAAAAGGGGAAAAAAAGAAGAACTTAAGGTAAAAACTCTCAAAAAGACGCCCCAGCTCTATATCTAGCAATAGGTCAAAAAAAAACTGAGGCTACAAGGGTTTTGAGATTTCTTATGAGAAACTCTAGTAAGAAAAATACAATGACTCATTTCATAATAATGCCCTTTCTTCCCAAAGTACACATCACAATTCCCACATCCCTAGCACATGGGCACTCTGTGCAGAGTGATTGCAACACGGAGGATCTCCCTGCACCAAAGTCCCCACGTGGACGAGAGAAATGCCAAGGGAGACGTCCCTGGCGCTTGGGTGGTGAGGGGCCGCGTGGCTGCACTCGCCCTGCCCTGCAAAGGAGGGGGACACTCCCTTTGTACTGCCTGATCTGGACCAGCGGTTCTTTTGTGCAGCCACCTTTAAGAACTGGGGAGCTAAGTGCAGCTGCTTTCCTTGTCTACAAGCTGAAAAGAATCCCTTGGCAGAGCTGTTGTGAACACGCGCGCTCCCAGATTTCCTAACAAATTGTCACTTAGACTCTGAGGACCTAAAAAGGGGTGGGGAGGGAAGATGAAGGAAAGGGAATCTGAGCTCTTTAAGGCTATATAGAGCAAGAGTAAGACATGTAAGGGTGGTGCTCGGGTACTAGCTCACTACCCTGTCACTTCTGTGGTCACAGAAGAACAAGTTAAATAAACAGTTAGAGGAAAATAACCAAAGTTCATTGCCAAAGAATTATCTCCGATAGAGCTACTCGGGAAGCCAATTTCCCAGGCCTTGCCCAGTCAGATGTTCCTTGAGAACCACTATTCAAGAGAAAATGAGATGGATCCTGCCCTTTGGCGAGTATCAGTGTAAACTGATAGAAGAATTTAAAGCTTAAAGAAGTTCCAGGAATACTTATGGGAGAGCCTGGCATCACTGGCTTTTGGGCATTTGAAGTATACAGCAAGGAGTCAGAATGCCTTCTCTCGGGCAGAAGGCAGTTCTGGAAGGGAAGGATTGTTTATTGATCCTGAAATAGCTGAGACAGGCGGACTCTGCAGAGGTCAAATATCAATGAGGATTAAGCTCCAAGACACTTCTGGTGGAAGGACGGTGTAGTTGGCTTGATGGGCAATTTGCGGGAGAGGGACCTTTACTTGACCTGTATCTTTCATTGCTTCTAGCGACAGCAAGCCTGAGGAAGTGGTGGGCTGGAGGCCCGGGAGGAGGGGAGGCACAGCGGGGAGCAGGCTAGGCAGAAGGGTGCACAGGCCTGTGTCCAGCAATGAAGCTGTGCTGGGCTTTGGCTGGCTCGTGTGTGCGTCTGGGAAAGTGCACGTGCGACGAGATCCGTCAGAGGTGGAGCAAAAGTGCAACCGAGAAGACACAGACTGACCACAACTTAAGAGAATCACTTGAAACAATGCAAGAGCCTCGTGATGTAAATGGCACTTTTCTTATAAGCTAATTGTGGTTAACTCTGATGGTATTATCGCGAGATATCATAACATTTTAAAGACAAGGAAACTGAACTTATGTAACAGGCTCAGACTGGTCCATTTTTCAGAATGAAAATTCTCAATGTTTAGGAAGTCTTTCAGATTACAGGATTTATATGACAGCAGCTATAGAAAACTTACATCTGTATAAATACCAGGGCCCCCTAAGGAGGATCATATTTCACTTGTATTGAGATGTTTTAATTCCCCCTTAATAATTTAAGATACTAAGTATTAATATTACATATCAGATATGAGATCTAATTTCTTCTGTATTCCATCTGAAAGCAATATTACTTTCTGGTACAGTTAATTGTTGTTTTCTTAAACCATAGATCAATTTCTTCTTTGCTCCGAGAATAAGTTAAGCCATATTATATTTTAGTTGTATGCCAACGGCATTACCACTTTAGTATTTACTAATTTACTAAGATAACTTAACATCCCAGAAATATTTCAAAGGATAAACTTCTAATACTTTTCACTCTATTTGCTTCATGTATTTCATTTAACGTGTATACTGAGTTTTACTGAGGGATGAAGAGAAAATAGGAGGGACATACTTTTCTGCTCCAAACGAAGGCATCTAAATTTAAACATAAGTTCTCAGCTCTTTACTTTTCCTGGGTCTCTGTTTGCCCTTACAGTCTGTGAAACACTCTTCTTATGTATTTATTTAAGATGAGATAAGAAGCTGGTTTTAGACTATGTGGGCCAAATTTCAGATTTCATATGGATTAAAAAATAACAAACATCAGGGGTAATCTAATATTCCCATAAATTATTTTAGAAGCATAATAATCATGTCATACTTCATGGCCGGGTTAATGTCTGCTGGATTTTTTTTTTTTCCTGTTTGCTAAAGATTCAAGTCATATGTCCAAAAATATTTTTTAAAAAAGTTTATGTAGAAGTTCGGGTAGATTGGACTGTGACACACATACACACAAGAAGGCTCTCTCACGTGCACATGTTAAGCTTAAAAGACAGAGCTGTAAAAGCAACAACATGCTGAGTAAGTTTTGTTTATCTATTTGTCTGAATAGAGAACTCCAATGAAACAGAAACTGGCCATGGTGGGCTCAAGACTTACCATGAGAAAAGAGAGAGAGAAAGAGACAGAAAGGAGGAGGGAGGGAGAGAGAATTAACCCTAATCAGCTGTGAAATAATACACTGGGGAGAAGTATGGATCTCATGAAAATGTCAGTGATTCACCATGGAATAAAATTCAAAAGCCACTGACCCCAATGAAAGCTTCCAGTGCAAACATGCGGATTTTGCTTCATTTCATTTAAAGACTTTGTTTCCTTTCATTTAAACACGAACATAAGCACCATCAGTTTTTGTGACGTGTTGCTTTCCATTTAAAATCGATATAAAAAAGATACCGCTGATTAAACTAAATATTCGAGGGGTCTTCAGGGAAAAAAAATGCAAGAATTAATCAATATCACCAAGCAAAATAGGACATTTTTGTACCCTTAAAACATGCATTGAGCATTCATGTACTGGAGGAAAACAGCAGACAATTCTTTTTTCTATTTTTTACAGAAACTAAGCATTTAAACAGGTTTGTTTGTTTACAGAACTTTTTTTTATACGCACCAATTCTTCCTTCTGACTTGCCAAATGATCATGGCTGAATGCGAGCTGACTTACACAGACCACAAATCTGTCAGGGAATACCTGGAGTTCTGCATAAATGAAGAAAAGCAAGTCAGGAAAGACATCAAACAACTGTGAACACAGAAATGCTTGGTCCCAGACTTCTGCTCATTTTAAGTTATAATATGCATGCATGTGTAAGACAAACGTCCCTTCTCCCCTCCCGTCCTCTCAGTGTCTGCCATCAGTAGGGCAGGGTGAGTACAAAGCTCCAGGGAGAGCTGAAGAGGCTGCAAATTGGTCCACCTGAGCCCCCGGACCAATACACCACATGCAACCCCCAGGCAGGGCCTGTGCGGGCTTCCTCCTGTGTCAGTTTGCTATTTTCTGTTTAGAACTCTTATTTGGGAAATAGGATTAACGTCTTCCAATAAGTGTGCAGACTTATAGAGCAAGAGGAAGAATATTAGGTAAAATCTAAAAATGTGACCCATCAGCGTTTTTACCAGTTAGTTTGCTTATCATCTCCCTGGCCGGCTGGTCTGAGAGAGGTCCCCCCTACGTTGGAGGGCAAACTCCCAATCTGAATCAGGCTACATGAAGAGCAGCTTCTCTTAGGAATGAATGACCAAACTATTAAGGAAATGGTTAAATAGGCAATAGTAGAGATGATATAACCACACCATAGTCATAGTAATCTATTACTGCAGCTTCTTAAAACAAACCACTAACTTCCTGGTGGGGAAGGCTGAATGAATCACTGAACTGGACTCCTCAACATTCAGTGAAAGGAATACAAGATGGTAATGCCATCTGGATCTCTCCTCTCACCTGTCTGTCTATCCATCCACCTATTCACCAGCCTCCACCTACCCCTGGAGTGATGTTTAGCTGGCACTAACAGTGTACCTTCTGGGTGGATGGGGAGGCGGCTCTTCTCCCTTCTTTATACTGGGCTGTTTTGCTTGAATGTTTTTATAATACACATTTATCCTATTTGTAATGGAAATAAAGTCATTTTTATAAAAGAGAAAACTTCCTTCTTAGATGAGACCAATTTTTGAAACAATGGATGAGTCCAGTAAACGAAGCCTTTTACATACACTGTACATGATGGCAGTGACTGAGGTAGTAACATATCTCAAGCTGATGCACCACTTGGAAGCCAAGCATGATGCTGTCAATTACGCAGACACACAGTTTAAACAGAGTTAGCACCTTACACTACACGGCTAGGTTACATTATATCAAAAGGCCTAATGGAGTTGCTCCAGTAACAGCTTTCTCCTTACTCCCTGGACCACTGCTGTCTCCCTGGCAGTCACTCTCCCTATTCCAATTCATCCTACTCAACACAGCAGGTTAACACCCTAAAAAAGGGCTTCACTCAAAAGCCTATAGTGGCTCCCCAGTGTCCAACATCCAAGGCCCTCTATAAGTGGGGCATAACCTGTTGGGTAACCTGGCGTCTTAACTAGTCCTCCTCATGTAGAAAACACCCATTCCAGGTAGGGGCCTGGGTGTGTTTAAACTCTAATGACGTGGATATTGTATCTTGCTATGTGACCAGGGATGGACTTTGAAAAGCCAGAAGAACAAAATTAGCAGAGTAGTTAATATTTATTCATCAGGTCTTAAAATACCTTATTGAGATAAGGGGTAAGTAATCCGATTCCCACTATACAGAAGGGGAAACCGAGCCACAGAATTCATTATTTGTCTACCAGCCCCCCAAACCAAATCATAAAATTGAAACACAATAGTTCATTAGTGGGTGAGAATTAGAGCTCAAAATGATCAGTTCTATCAAATAATTCCTGTTTTGTATTTGCATTTCTTCCTCTGAAAAAATAATGCTAGAATGGCATATTTTAAATATTTTGGTGCCAGGTAGTAACAGAAAGCAAATTCTATACCTCTTTACTCTGTTTAGGTCATAATTGAGAGTTGTATTATTTTTATATTTAAATAAAGATATAGGCAATGACCATACCACGATGGGTACAGAGACAAGATTAGCTGACTTATTTTACCAAAAGAGCCGAACAAAGTGGAAGGCCTATTAAGACAGTAGTATATTCAAGCAACATATAGCATTAAAAAAGTGCAGACAATTGTGAAGATTCCAGGAGCTAATATAGCTAATATATTAATATAGCTAATATAGCTAATATAGCTAATATAGCTAATATAGCTAATATAGCTAATATAGATTCCAGGAGCTCCATATAGCTAATTTTAGAAGTCCCTGTCTCATATCTTGTATATATATACTGAAATCATCCAAGGAAGCTGAGCTAAATTTTCTTGCCAATGCTCAGATCAACTTGGAGAACAGTCATTAGCTTTTGATTTCATTGGTGTTGGTGGACAAGTGTGACATCATTTCCCCAGTGGACATGTTGATCTGGGAAAGTGAGGGGGGAACCGGCCTCATCACACACCTAGGGGAGGCTGACAGCTCTGGGCTGGGAAAGTACAAGCACTTGCTCCGTATCCCACGGCCCTGGTGTGCACAGACACTGACAAAGTGATTCACAGCGCAACTGTGTGTCCAGTCACTCTGGAAACTCAATGAAAGTGCCGAAATGCATCAGCAAAGTATAGTGTAGTGTGGCCCAGCTCACCGTTCCCAGGTAGGCAGTTTACACAGTATCAACTGGGGGAAAAAATCACAGATGCTTGGATACACTCAATGACATGAAGGCAATGAAGCAAGTAGGACCTTCCATTCCTTAATGTTCATCCCTTTTCCAGGGCAAGCTGATTGTGTGAAATACCTGACATCCCAAGAAATCAGCTTCTTACCAGCATTCTGTGTGCCCCAGATGCAGCGAAGGCGTATCCCTCTCTTGAGGAAGTAAGCTGTGATTTGAAAGCCATACCCTGTAAAGTGAAAGAGGACATCAAGAGATTATAAGCTTGTCTACCACTGAGTCCTAGGGGCCCAGCCCAGTGCCTGCCATGCAATAAGCATTCAATAATTACTTAGCAAATGAAAGAATAAAACAATCAATAGAGAGCCTCGCTTCAGAGGAAAGGGTGACCATTACTACCTTGCCTCTTCCAGGAGGCCTAGCCAGAACACCTGGCACAGTTGCTACTCCATGAAGTGTCTCCGTCACTTCATCTGTAAAATTAAATTAGCGAGGAGGTCTAAAATCTGAAAAATAGGGCTTTCAGATGGGATGATTAATTCAGTCTAAGCTTGGGAGTAGATCTTGGCTACCTTCTGATATTCATTACTTATCAGTTCACAAAAATAATCGTTTAATGCCTATTTGAAGATGAGTATATTTTCTCTGTAAATGCATTATTCTAATTCAAGTACAGCAAAGTCTTTATATAGAATGGGATGAAGAGAAATACAATGAATCAGAAAAATTTTTCTCCAACTCACCAGATGGCCTAAATGAAAAAGACAGAACAGTAAGTGTTGGCAAGAACGTAGGACAATTGGAATTCTTATACACTGCTGGCAGGAGTACACGTTGGTACAGCCACTTTGAAAAAATGCTTGAATATCTAAAGCTGAATTTAAGCATGAATGTATAGTGTTCATAATAGCACTCTTCAAAATAGTCTCAAACTGGAACCAATGCAAATACCCACCATAATGGGGATATGGTCACAGAGTAAAATACGACATTGCCTCTAAAAATTAAATCAGCTACAACTACAGCCAACAACAGAAATAAATCTCGCAAACATACTGTTAAGTGAAAGAAGCCGCATCCAAAAGAGTAAATGCCATCTGTGAAAATGGAGACATTATCACTTATCTTACAGGGTGGCAAGAGAATTTCAGATGATTCACAGAAAGTACCAGCATAATTCTTTCCTCTTCCAGCTTCCCTCCAGGTATAAACTACTCTGTTGATGATTTTCCTGAAAAGATCAAGTAAAACTCTTCCTGGTTAATGCACTCAAGTATTCAGTGGAAGAATCAGAAGTGAAAGGCCCACCAGAGTGAAGTGAGGGTCCCCAGCTTCTGATTTTATCTGGGAAACTAGAGGGGCCAAGACTAGCAAAAAGTGCTCTTCGGGACCATTAGACCCTCCAAACTCCATGACTATGATTGTTCGGAAATAACTTACATAAAGAACACAATTAAAGATGTCTCCACTTTTACATTCAGTATCCTTCCAACACTCCTGTGGAAAGATCCAGGACATGAGTGACCACAGACTCAATGCTGTCTACACAAGCTATGGCTCTGACAGCAAAATTGCTTTAGTCATTGCGAAATAACAGCGACATTAGTGAAAGGATAATCTCAAGATTTACTGAGATGAAATATATTTGTTCCTAACAGACTTGCAAATGGATTGCGTTTCAGTCATGTGGCTTCCTTTTGCTTAAAATGTCAAACAAAATACACACACTGTTGGCATTGCTCTGAGTGTTTTAAAACAAATACGTCATTCTTTAGGTCACTGAGAGAGTGGAAGTCACTTCTGCATCTGTTTATTTGTCCTACTGCTGGTGGAGGGGCGCTGTAAGAGAGACATCCTTAACAATTTGGGACTCATAAAACATAGCAAATTTTAAAAGTGATTTTTCAAATAATGATTTATTATATGAGTTTTCCAAAGAACTGAACAACAACAAAAAAAACTATGCAGTTATCTAAGTCATTCAGCTTTTGCTGGTCTATAGCTCTAGGTGATTAAGATTCAAACGGCATGTTTAAAATTTCAAAAATCTTCTTCCTGTACAAAAGCTCCAGCAATAAAATGTTACTATCAGGAAGGGGCTAAATCTGAAGTTGACCATGAAAAGCTACAGCTCTGAGTTCAGGAAACCTGGTATATGGAGACACCTCTAGAGTGATAACTAAACCCTATTCAGACTGCTAAACAAAGTCTCAATATGACACCTCCTAGAGAAAATGAAAGCAGTAAAAGGCAGATTCTAAGTGATTTATTACTGAAATTAGTAGAACTAAGTGAATTGAAACATTGCTCCCTATACTTCCCACACCTAGGATAGGATTATGTTAAAAAGGAACCATTCCTAAACTGGCATTTTGTTATTAGTGGTTCTGATGGAAAACCTGGCCCAACGGTACCTACAACAGAAATAGCAAGTTTAACATGCAAAAAAGATTTGCACCTGCTTAGTCCAAAATTCCACTGGTCACATGAAATTTTACTGTTTAAAGAGAAACTTGGAGAGATTAAACACAAAAGGTATTGTGTCAGTTCTTATGGCAAACTAAATTTGATATATAAACAGAGAAAATTACTGCTCCTAAAACACACTGAACTTAAAATGCTTAGAGAGATGTACTTCATTTATTCATAGATAACAGGCAGTGATAAAGAACTACATTCTTATTATTGCTCTTGATGAAATCGACTCCACAGAGTTCAGCAGGCCACTGAGATCCTGCACTTCCCCAGGGCTAAGGCAAAGCTTCACTACTCTCTGAAGCTAAACAGCAATTTGGCAAAGAATCCAGGAGGCCCTTGGCTTTCCCTATTCAGGGCACCAGCTACACTGGTGTTCTAAAAGCAGAAAACCTGAGTCAGTAGGAGACTGGGGGAAAATAAGCAAATGGAAATCATAAAGTGACAACCTTTCCATTTGAAAACTTCCTGATAACGGTATTCCCAGATTAGTAGGCACTTGCAAATAACATTTAAGTATGCCTGTTTTCTAGCTGGCGGTTGTGGTCTTCTTAAATCTGAGAAGACTGTCTTTAGATACAGGAAGAGACAGGGGTGAAAGGAAGGATGTCTCTGTAATGCAAGCATCTTTCCACCAGGAGTCTTCAGGTATGTACATTTCTAGAAATAATTTATATTTCTGAATTGCTTAATGTCACATGATCGTCCATTACCAACAAGATCCCATCTTCTCCCCTGGCCTCTAAGCTGCCCAAAAAGTTTCCAGTCTCTGTGACACGTTTTGCATTCTGTACTTTGTAAAGGAGCTATTGTGCTTCTCTCTACAAACCACCTCCAAAGCCACAATGAAGCCCACAATGACGACTAGTTACCACATTAACTTTCTTCTGGCTCACCTGGTTGTTCACCAAAGAAGATTAAGTCTCTAAGAAAAAAATGAGGTGGAGGTCAGTAATGTTTATGAGAAAAAGAAAGGACAAACCAGAGTTCTGCTACCATTTTATTCCATGGTCTGTCTAAAGTAAACTGCTCCAAAATGCCTTTATTAGAAATCCACAGACTTCATAAATACAAAGGCAAACATTACAAGGGGGAAAAAAACTCCAATATGAGTTGAAACAAATTCCATCCTGGCTTTAGCAAGGCAGTAGATTAGTTTTAAGTAGTACTGTGCTCCAATGAGTAATGTGTTTTAAGGGAGTGGTCATTTATTTGGGTTGTTATAGTTCATAGTCCCAAGACACTGAGAGCAAATATCCAACACAGAGTTTTTACTGTAAAACTATCCAGCCTCACTTGTTTTCCAGGGGACTCATAGCCAAGGCGACTTGAGCTTCCCCACGGCTGCCAAGGGGAGTCTGTGGCGCAGTGCGTAACGGTGGAAAGCCCTCTCCCACGGCTATTATGAGGCTATCCACCGGGAGCCTGTGAAAATGCCTCCGTGTGGTCTGCTGAGCCATCAGGACAGCCTGGAAGGTGAGCACAGCTTCCTAGTGGGCTCCACCCGCCACCTGCGTGGCTCTCCTCCAGCAAAGCCTTCTCCTCAACCACAAGGCAGGCTCAGGAAGATCTATCATGCCCCTCGAGACTTCTCTCCCTCGAGATGACTTCTTCATTAGTATCATCACTCACACAATCGTGAAAAATTCCAAACATTCAGAAAGGGAGAAAAATCGTGCCATGAACTCACAACATCTAGATTCAATAGTAGTTAATACTTTGCCATATTTCATATACATATTTGCTAAACCATTTCAAACTAATTAGACATCATGACACTTTACTCATGACATTATTACTCAAATAACCAGTCCATATTCAAATTTCTCCAACTTTCCCACTGATTTTCCCTTATACTAGGAGTCAACCAAATATTACAGGTTTTAAGAGATATATTCTCTTAGGTCTCCTTTAATCTAAAATAATTTCCCTCTCCCTTTTTTAAGTAACTCATCTTTTAAAGAGAACAATTACCCTCATTCTGAATTTGAACTATTAAAAAAAAAAAAAATCTCAGTTGCCTAAATACAAATTTTCAACCTGGATGCTCCTTTAGAACGCCAGTCATTTATTAATTTTGACTTCTCCTTTAACTACTATAGGAAACCACAAATTCAAACTAAAGCTATAATTACAATTCAAAGCCTGGAACACAGGTGATTTGAAGATTTAGTCCCAAAGATAATTTCAAAGAAATCAAATCTTAAATTTGTAGATGCTTAAAAATTTTCAAAGGTAAGCTACTTAACTAGGTTGGATAGTGGTCTCATATTTGCTTTAAGAAAGAACCCTTGGTCGCAATCAGAATACTATGTGCTAAACTGGAAGTAGCTCTGTACTGCAGGCCAGTTCAGACATGTGACTGTGTCCAGTCTGAAGTCATGAGTCTGTGCTCATTCTCCACCTAAAGACTTGATTGCAATTTAATAAGAGGACAGGAAGAAAGAGGCCGATATCTACCAAGTACTGACAATGTCTTGGGTGGTAGACTAGACCAGGTACATATAACATATATAAAAGGTAGAGAACATGTGTGTTTTAAAGCTATTTCACATTTAGGAAAAATGAAGTTATAACTCACAACTTCCAAAACTTCATCCATTCAGAAAGTTATACCTGTCCTTACCAGAAGGCCTAGGGTACAAAGGGTAGAGAAATCATGAAGTTTGACACACTGTCACTTAAAACACAAAGACTAAGACAGGGCCTTTGGAAAGCTTGATGGGGCCCTTTGAAACATGGTTGAGGCCTAAGTGTGACCTTTGCTATTGCTGGTGGTGGGTGGACTTGGAGAGAGGGGTTGTTCTGTGGGAACCAAAAACCAAGAGTCCTGTCACAAGTTTAAGAATACACACATACAGGATCCTAGTCTAAGACCACAACTGGGAAACAATTTGGGTGGGTAAGTGGAATATTTGCTCCTGGGCTAAAAATTTCACTTATTACCCAAGACATTTAGAGACTCCAAAAAGGTTCCCTTGAGATAACATTTCATGTCCCTAAATAAGGACAGTACTAGACTCTGAGTCACAATAAAGCTATGTCTATCTGATGCCAAAACAAATGGGGCAAACTGGTTAGTTCCATGAAAAAAAAATACAACTGTGAATAAAATAATTATTTGAGGCCAAATATATTGAGAAAAAAACAAATTTTCTACCTGTTACCCTATAGACTTTGTAGGTAATACCAAAGGACACATGTGCTATTAATTTTATTATCTATGGGATCCATCAGAGATTGTTAACATTGAATGAGAAAGCTTCTCAGGGCAGACAAAAATTATAACAAATTGAGCAATTATCACTTCCGATTTCTTCCCCATACTGCTTTCCCACTTTTTTGTTTATAAAAATATGCCCTTAACATTAAATATGAAAACCATGTTTAGATAATATGCAAGCACAGATGAAATGATATTCAAAACTATGGTTCCCACAATCATAACTCTGCCAGACCATGCATAATGACAAAAATGATGTAATACTGTATACTTATAAAACTCAAAGTTCTCTGCAAAATCCTCCATTCATCTTTAAATAACTATACATAAAAGAAACATAGATTTTTAATAAGCCTTCCGAATGAGGTAGCTGGTTGTTTGAACTGCTAACTGTTCAAGAAGGCCCCTCTCCACTACAGATTTCAAATTTCCTGTGCCCATGGAGGAATGCCAGAGGAAACATACCCTCCGTGGCCTCCCTGTGTTGCAGGGGGTCCATTCGAACTCTGAGATTCTATGACCATGTGCAATGAGAGAAAGAGTTTGTGAAGCACTGAACTATTCTAACAGGATCATGGATCACAGCGACAAGAAACAACCTTAGGAAGTCATCTAGTTCACTTCCCACTGGTCAGCCAAGACCACATTTAAACCATCTTTTAAAAACAATGCCAAAATACCAAGTAAGAAGAACCACACCAACCTATGTGCAACTCAATTCGTCCTTTACTGCTTGAATTGAGGTTGCAAACTTAATACCTAAGGGTAAGACAGGTGACAGGAAAAGGGCTGGGTTCTAACTGGAAAACTGGAAGGAGCTCATGGCTTGTATAAAGGGGACAATAGCCATTCAACTCCAGCCATCAGCTGCCATCAGACACTAGGGCACAGGGGTTCTAGAAAAGCTGGAAATCCAAATTTTTATGAGAAATCTCCCCAAATTTTAACTTTGCAATAAATATGAACTTTTAAAATACACTGTAAAGTCCAAATAAAATGTTTCGGAGGGCCGATGGAGCTGCCAGTTTGCAATCTCTAATCTCACACTTCAGTTAGCTCATTTTCTTGTATTTTCAGCAGAGCTGAAGGAAAGCTGGCCACTACCAAATGCTTGAAGACAGGTATTCAGTTTCAATTTAGTCATTTATTCTAAGCTCAATAAACCCAGGTCCTTAACCTCACTACATAGGGCATGTTTTCCTACATTTAAATCGTCTTTCTGACTCTTTTAAGTCCTGACATTAACGATATTCAGTTAAGGGTTTGACCCCATATGGGAGAAAATGGAAAAAATTATACAATTTTAGAAGTCATTAACTATATGAATGTGTGGGATCTGTATTAAAAAAAATCACAAAGCTTCCATTAACTGAAAAGATTTGAAAAGACTGAGTAACATACCATGTTCTCAACTGGAAGGCCTAACCACCATAAAGACATGAATTGTTCCCACATTTATATATTTAACAAATATGTACTAAGTGCCTATTGTATACTAGGTAATTCCATTCAAAGTCACAACAACATTGTTATTGTTTGTGTGTATAAGGGGAGGAGGCAATTTGGAAGTTGCCAAAAATAATTCTGCAGTTAAATCTACAATAATAAACAAGAAAGAACAGTTAAGAAAAAAAAAATGAAAAATGTTTTTTCTAATTTAATGTAGACTTAACATATTTTAAAAAGTCTGGACGAAACCAAAAAGGTGCAAAGAGAAAATTAATCATCAATAATTTGACCACCCAGAAACACTTTGTCACTTTGACTTTTGATATCTTCCAGATCTTTTCTCAAGATATATAATCACATATATTATTTCTTGCTTTAGAAATGGAGTCATGATGTTTTATAACCTGATTTTCAAAAAAAAAAAAACTCATTGCTATAGACTTCGTGTATGGTATTAGTTAGAAATCCATTTTTATTCTTTCTCAAGTGAATAATGAATTGAATATTCAAGAGAGGGTCCCCCCTGATCCCCAAGGCCAGTTCTGTCAGACACAGGCTTCTCTGAGTTATTTCATTGACTTATTAGTCAATATACACTGAGTTAATTACCTGCACCTTATTTTATAATAAATCTTAGTCTAGTAGGGCAATTTCCTCTCCTGACTCTCAACACTATTTTTCTTCTTCATCAGGGGTACTGAGCGCTATAGCTATTCCTGGCTCTTTTCCTTTTCATTTAGCTTGTCGAGTTGCATGAAAAACCCTATTGGGAATTGGATTAGAAAGACCTTGAATCTATGGATCAACTTGGAGAAAATATCTTTATGGTAATGAGATTTCCTATACATTTAACATGCTATTAAATAAATCTCCCAATTCTTTTTAAGGACTTCTTTAATATCAAAAAAGTTTTTTTTTAAATTGGTGCCACTATAAATGTTTGCTGCTAAAAATTACATTTTCAAACTGCTGTTGCAACTGACTTCCATATGTTGTCAGCTGAAAAGCCTATTAAACCCTCTCATTAATTTGTATGTATTTAAGGTATACAACGTGATAATCTGATATATGTATACACTGTGAAGTGATTACCACAATCAAGCTAATTAACACATCCATCACCTCATATATTTACCTCTTTTTTATCTTTCTGTAGTGAGAACATTTAAAGATCTACTCTCTTAGCCCATCTCAATTATACAATAGGGTATTATTAACTATAGTCATCACACTGTACATTAGATTCCCCAGAACTTATTTATCTTATAACTGAAAGTTTGGACCCTTTGACCAACACCCCCCCCTCCTTCCCCTGCCTCCCCTTCTCCTAGCCAGCCTCCATCGCATTGCCTGCCCCTGGCAACCACATTCTACTCTCTGCTTCTGGGAGTTAAGACTTTTCTAGATTCCACATATAAGCGAGATCACACAGTATTTGTCTTTCTGTGTCTGGCTTATTTCACTTAGCATGATATCCTTCAGGTTCATCCATGTTGTCAATGGCAAGATTTCACTCTTTTTTATGGCTGAATAATGTTCCATTGTATACACAGAGCACATTTTCTTTATCCATTTATCCATGCATGGACACTTAGACGATTCCAGATCTTGGCTATTGTAAATCGTGCTGTAATGAGCATAGTAGTGCAGATATCTCTTGAATATGTTGATTTCATTTCCTTTGGATATATACCCAGACGTAGGATTGCTGGATCGTAAGGCAGTTCTATTTTTAATTTTATGAAGAATCTCCATACTACTGTTTTCCATAATGGGTGAACGAATTTACATTCCCATCAACAGTATACAAGTGTTCCCTTCTCCACACTTATCTCTGTCTTTTTGATAACAGCCATCCTAACAGGCGTGAGGCGGTATCTCACTGTGGTCTTGATTTGCATTTCACTGATGACTAATGATATTAAGGCACCTTTTCACATACCTGTTGGCCATTTATGTATCTTCTTGGAAAAATCATTGATTCAGGTCATTTGCCCATTTTTTAAATTGGGTTATTTGGGTTTTTGTTGTTTGTTTTTTGCTACTGAGTCATGTGAGTTCCTTATACATTTTGGACATTAACCCCTTACCAGATACATGGGTTTGCAAATATTTCTCTCCTTCAGTAGGTTACCTTTTCATTTTGTTGACTGTTTTCTTTGCTGTGCAGAAATGTTTTAGTTTGATGGAGTCCTACTTGTTTATTTTTATTTTTGCTGTCTGTCCTTTTGGGGTCATATCCAAAAAATTAATTGCCAAGACCAATGTCAAGGAGCTTTTTCCCTATGTTTTCTGCTAGGAGTTTTATGGTTTCAGGTCTTAGCATTTAAGTCTTACATACATTTCTAGTTAATTTTGGTGAATGGTATAAGAGTCCAATTTCATTCTTTTGCATGTGAATATCCAGTTTTCTCAGTGCCACTTATTGAAGAGACCACAGGATACTTTCTCCATTGTGTATTCTTGGTGCCCTTGTCAAAGATTAGTTGACCATATGTACATGAGTTTATTTCTGGGCTCTCTATTCTTTCTATTGGTCTATGTGTCTATTTTTATGCTCGTAACATACTGTTTTGATTACCTATAGCTTTGTTATTAATTCTAATAATTAGTTTGTATATTTCCTTTAGGTTTTTCTACATATACAATCATATGATTTACCAAAAGAGAGACTTTTATTTCTAATTTTTTTCACCTGTATTTTTTTGTGTGTGTGTCTTACTGTTTGTGCTGAGAACTCCAGGAGATTGCTGAAGATTGTTCCTGGTAGGTATCTTTTGGTGCTCCTGATTATAAAGGGAATACTTAAATGTTTGGCCACTGAGAATAATATTTGCTGTAGGCTTTCTGTAGACACAATCCTAAGTTTCTAAGAATTTTTATCATGAATGGTGGTTGCTTTTTCTGTACCTATTGCAACCGCTATATTCATTGTTCTTTAATTTATTAATGTTGTAAATACTACTAACAGTCTCCCTAATGCTGAATCAACTTTGCATGATGTCATGATTCTGTTTTCTACATTGCCAAATTTGGCTTCTTAATATTTAGTTTGAGATTTCTGCTTTTATGTTTGAGTGAGATTGACTTGTAATTTTCTTCTATTTTCCTGGTTTTTAGTGTCAAGCTATACTCACCTCATAAAATGAGTTGGTGAAGTTAATACTTATTCAAGTATATAAAACCAGAACTACCTAGTTCTTAAATTTTTGTGAGAATTAGTCTGGTAAAATATCTAGACCTAGTGCTTTCTTTTCAAAGCAGTGGTTCAAATTCTTTAATAGGGTCTATGGTAATTTATATTTTTCTATGAATTTTTCATTTCACATTAAGTTTTCAAATTTATTAGCATGAAGTTTTTTCATTATTACAATTTCCATTGACAATTATATCTTTCTTTTCATTAATATTTCTCTTCATCTTTTATTTCCCGTTAATCATTTTTGATCAATTTTTTTCTTGATAATTTATTTCAAAAAACAGTTTTGGCTTTAAAAAATACTTTCTACTATATATTTTCTATATGATTAATTTTGTTATATTCTTTTATTTCCCTCTATTTTCTTTGGGTTTCTTTTGTTCTTTGTGTATCTTCTTAAGTTAGATGCTTAACTCATTCATTTTCAGCCTTTCTTCTTTTTTAATAGAAGCATTTTAAGGCTAAAAATTGTCCCATGTAGGTATGTCCTACAAGTTCTGGAAAGTAGTCTTCTAATTATCATTCAGTTTTAAATATTTTCTAAATTTAACTAAAGTTTCCTTTTTGACTCATTATATACAAATACACAATTCCCAAAAGTACCTCTTTATTATTAATTTTTGAGTTAATTTTATTATGGTCAGGGAAGGTGATCTCTATATATAATCATATTCTTTGAAATTTGTTGAAGCTTAACAGCCTAATGTGGTCTAGTTTCCTAAACATACTCTGTATGTTTGATAAAAATGGGAAATCTTTGGTTATTGAGTTCAGTGTTCAAAATATGTCCATTGGTTCAAGTTTAATTGTTTCATTCAAATCTTCTATATCCTTTTTATCTGTTTGTTCAATTAATAAGAATGGTAGGTTTAAACTTTCCCTTTATGGCAGTAAATTTATCAATTTCTCTTTAGTTCTGTCCATTTTGCATGGTATTTTTAGAAACTGTATTATGTGCACATAGGTTTAGAATTATTATGTGTTCAATAAATTGAACCTTTCATGAATATTCAGCAATCTTTTTTTTATCTTTAGTAACATTCTTTCCCTTAAAGGTTATTTTTATTTGATACTAATATTTCTGCTCCAGATTGCTTTTCAGAAGTAGTTGTCTGGTATATAGTTTTCCTTCCTTTTGACTTTTCTAAGGTTTCATGTTTTAGGAATATATCTTTTTTTTTTTTTTTTTTTTTTGAGACAGAGTCTCACTCTGTTGCCCGGGCTAGAGTGAGTGCCGTGGCGTCAGCCTAGCTCACAGCAACCTCAAACTCCTGGGCTTAAGCAATCCTATTGCCTCAGCCTCCCGAGTAGCTGGGACTACAGGCACATGTGCCACCATGCCCGGCTAATTTTTTCTGTATATATATTTTAGTTGGCCAGATCATTTCTTTCTATTTTTAGTAGAGACGGGGTCTCGCTCTTGCTCAGGCTGGTCTCGAACTCCTGACCTCGAGCAATCCACCCGCCTCGGCCTCCCAGAGTGCTAGGATTACAGGCGTGAGCCACCGCGCCCGGCCAGGAATATATCTTATAAATGGTATATGTATGAATCAAACCTTTAAAAGTCTTACAATATTTGATTGTGATTAATATCTAGCATTTCTTTTGTGTTATTTTATTTTTCAAAAATCTCCTAAAATTTTCTAAATTAATTCTAAATGTGTTAAAGATCTGGAAAATTTACATCAACATATGAATTTTCAGTTTCTCTTGAAAAAAAAAAATCAGACTGTGTATATTCTCACATGGCACAGAGTGGCTGAAATTGGTAGAATTTACTACAAGCTGTTAAAGCAAAATAAGCAAGAGACCGTTAGCCTGAGGTTGTTTCTGTACTAAGAACCCTTACTCAGACAAACTGAAACTTAAAGGCATTCCTTGTAGCTGATTAATTTTGAATGGAGCTTCAGCGAATCATGGACAGCCACCAACTAGCCAATTTGTTATGTAACTAGGGGCCTCCCAATCAAATAAGGCAAAAGCCTAGCTGTAGCCAATCAAGCACTTTCTTTACTTTGCTTCTGTGTTCAGCTTATAAAAGCCCAAAGTGCACATGGCTGGGGCGGAGCTCCCGAACCTCTTCTGGTTTTGAGTGTTGCCTGATTCATGAATTGTTCTTTGCTCAGATAAACTCTGTTCAATTTATTTTATTTAGTTTTTCTCTTACAAAGCCAAGCGGGAGAAGGCAAGGATCACCAGTAGCTGCAGGACTAATGAGAAAGGGACACGTCCAAGGAACATTTTAGAGACAGAATCAGAGAAAGGCTTGATTGTCAACTAAACATCTGCAGGGAGGGAAGATTACGATGACAGTGTTTCCAGCTTTGTTGACTAGGTGAATGGTAGCTTGGTAGGGAACAGAGAGGGTGGGGAGAGTTAGTAAGATGATAAACCAAGCTTCAGAGAGAAGGATCAATGAGATCTCCAGGTGAAGCTGTCTGGAAAGCAAACAGAAATAAGGCAGAGAGTTCAGGGGAGAAGTCAACGCTGGAGATGTACCGAGGCAACTCTGGCCAAAAGGCAGAAAGGTCCATGACAGAGCGTGTCAACTGGAAACCAAAACGGCAAGGACAGAACCAAGGCTTGACGGCCAGCAGTCAAAGAGGAGCCCACGAGTAGTTGTCAGACCAGAAGGAGGAGAACCAAAACAGTGAAGTCCTGGGAAAGAGAGTTTAAAGATCAAATGCCAGAGAGCATTAGTGACAGCAGAAATAGAACTAAATACTGAGCTGGCCATTCAGAGGTGATTGGTAGCATTTTTGAGGTAGCTTCAGGGTAGAAGAATGAATGAGAGTAAAGGCCAACATCTGTTCCAGGAACTTTACAAAAATGAGAAGCAGAAAAAAACACACAGGCGCTTCAGGGAAACCATTAAACTAAAGGAAGATCACTGTGTGTGTTTCTTTCATGCCACACTCCTGTTTTCGCTTTGTAGTCAGTCCTGTGCTTGCTTGCTTTCTGCTTTCTCCTCTGATGTTTATGTAGTCCGTTTTTTCTTCTACATTTTCTATTCAGTATTTGTCTATAACAAACACCCCTCTTAATTTTGTCACGGTCATTTGGAATTTCTATCCCATTTTACAAGGTGCTGGGTCTTTAGCCCATTTTTGATACATTCACTCAAGTCATGGATGAAAACACTAAGTATTCCCAAAGTTTATCATCTCTTCTACTACTTCTTCCACTTATTAAATAAACTGCTATGAAGTTCAAATAACATCTACTAGCCTAGAGCTCTGCAATTCCCAGTCATGACTCTACTGCCCATATCTCAATCACCTGGGGGATTTAAATCTCCAAGGCTGGGGTCTTTTCCAACCATATAGAGTCCTGTATCTCCAGGCCCCAAGAATATGATGTAGACCTGGGGTGTGTAACAGAGAACTGCATTCTTTTTAAAGAGCTCCAGGGAATTCTGATGCAAAGTTTTGAAGTCATTGCTCTAAATCTTACTTTCTTAATTTACTAGTATGTTATAAAGAAATTAGTAGGAAGAGTCTTTTTAGAGTAATGGTGGTGCTTCACAGAGTTCTAAGACAAAAACAAAATGTTAAAGTTCTGTTAGTGAATATAAGAAAGAAATTACACACAAATAGGCCTTCAGCGGGAGTACTATAGCGACAGTGAAGAAGCTAATTTCTAAGGCACTCAAGGCTCAGGCTACCGATGCAATTTATGAGAAGCCAATGCATATTAGCTCAATTATTATCACACCTCTGGAGGATTTCAAAGAACAGGTGTCATTGTCTTTTTTTTTTTTTTTTAATTGTCTGCAGATCTACCTTCTCTCTCTCTCTCTCTCTCTCTCTCTCTCGAACACACACACAACATATGTGCTTTTTATTTTTATTTTTACAAGTCCTTAAGAGTTTGCATAAAATGTATGTCATGTTGGTATGTAAACCTTAAAATGGCAGATATGTAATAACTTATGATCTTAATTAGGATGCTAAATCAGATCTCATATAGACTCAGCTTAAAAAAGAAACTAAATATGTATGCTAAAATTCAGCTTTTATTCCAAAACACTACTCGATAGTCTTATCTTAATTGCAAAGTTTCAGAAGAATATGTAAAGAGGTCTTTTTAATTTTGTTTTGCTTAAATCGTATTTACTAGTAATATAAATACCAAATGAAAAAAATCTAAAATACTAATTAACAATTTCTAAATATAAAACAGAAACTCCATTTTCACAGTAATTCACATTGTTAGCATGAAATTAGGGGAGATACAACTAAAAATCGTGTGCTACCGGATGAGGTATAATAGAAAATATACCCCACCTACTATGAAGTATTCTCACACAAGGAGGAAAAAAAAAAAAAACCCAACTATAAGGGATATGAACCTCATCAAGCTTGTGGATCTAACTACTAGTTTACAGAACATATAGAGGCTGGAAGAATAGGCTGACACGACTATGCAGATACAGCTAGCCAAACACAAATTTGGGAAATTCAGAGGGTATATGACATGATTTCCTCAATACATAAATAGGGAAAAAAATAGGGATGAGGGTTCCTGTAAGTTAAATGAGAATTTCACATAAAGAGAATCACCCAAATGCAATGAATGTATGGATCAACCTTGTTTGGATCCTAATTTGAACAATCCAACTATAAAAAGAACTGAAGAGACATTCAGAAAAATCTAAGATGGACTTGATATTCAATAACATTAAGAATGTTTTTGTCTTTAATAGCACTTTGATCATTTAAAAAATTCACTTTTAGAGCTATATATACTGCAGCATTTATATATAAAATTACATCATGTCTAGGATTTACTTTAAAATAATATGGGAGGGAGGGAAAAGTAGATGAATAAATAACATTGATCATATGTTATTTATAAATGTGATGCTGGTGACAGATTAGTGGGAGTCCATTATATGATTCTAGTTTTGTATTATTTGAAATTCCTGATAGCAACTTAAAAAAAATAAAAGTCAAGATTCTTTTGAAGATGACTATTTTTCAAAAGAAACACCATCATCTGATGAAAATATTCAAGAACATTACAGATGATGCATTTTCCTTCTAAATATTTGTGTTAATACAGTCCCTCTTCTAAAGTCTCAGAATATAAATCATGATTAAGTCTTGCTTTTATAGGTAATTTACTAACTCTGAAAATAACATTTCATAAGGAATGCAAGTATATCGTTTATTATAAGTCGTAATATAATCTTTAGGATAATTTTTCTAAGTAGGTAGCAACAATTCAAAGGAAACCTAAGCAAAAGTGATTTAATATGTGATTGTAAAGCTCTCATCTTCCTTAAGCTTCAGGTAAGCACACTGTTGCAGAATAAGAACAATAACTTTACCTTGAGATTCTTTACTAATGGCCTAAACTAAAAATAGGGATTATAGATATATAGGTAAAATTGTAAATATAGGTATATACAATTTTGCACTCAAGCCACGTTACCAACCTGTTAAAGCATCAAATAAACAATGCCCCATCCTTTAAAAATATAGCCTTTAGTAAAAAAGGCACATACAGAGCTGAATCTGGAAAATCCAGCAGACTAAGATAAAGAAAACTTTCCTGCTAAAAACATAGAATCTGGCTAAAAGAAAAAAACAGCTTAAATACGTAGCTAAGCTCAAAAGAAATGGAAACATCAAGGAAATACCAGGAACAGGAGGGAATTTAACATAAGAGTTGGAAGCTGGATGTGGTGGCTCACCCCTGTATTCCCAGCACTTTGGGAGGCCAAGGTGGGAAGAACACTTGAGGCCAACAGTTCAAGACCAGCCTGAGGCACATACATCGATCTCGTCTCTACAGAAAATAAAAAAAAGTAGCCAGGAGTGGTGGCATGTGCCTGTAGTCCTAGCTACTGGGGAGGCTGAGACAGGAGGATGGCTTGAGCCCAGGAACTTGAGGCTGCAGCGAGCTATGATGGCACCACTGCACTCCAGCCTGAGCAATGGAGCAAGACCGTCTCTATGAAAAAAAATTAAAAAGTAAGAGTAGGAAACCAATGGGCTGATGCTCTTAACAGCCTGTGAAGCATCAGATCAGGTGTGAACAGGTGAGGACTAAAGCTGCACCCTGTCTGTATCCTGCCACCACCTCTTCGGGATTCTGGTTCCACCCACTACCAGGAATACACACAACTGTCGTTCCAGAAAACCTTGCTCTCCCCCGACTTGCCTATTTTTCGTTTTGTTGCACACTGACAATTCACCACCCCACGAGGCCCCATAAAGGCTCACCATAACTTTTCATTATGCCACATCTTCCAGCTTCCTGAAGATCCATCTCCCAGAATCATTTTCTTCACTGTCCTTCCACTATTACCACCTTCCCAATGTAGATATTTGCAAGGTACCCCTCAGCTCTCAGTCACACCACTGAAACTGAAGGTGTTTCTGGTCACAGCGGCTTTCTCTCTTCCTTTGTTTCACTAGAAAGTCTGCATGACGTGAGGTCTTTCCACTTGGCATTTGCAACTACTTGACATTTTATAGTGCTTTGGGGTCTCTGAAAGGAGCTCCTGGAGAAAAAGCTGTGAGTTGCAAAGCAACGTCTGCATAAGCAAGGGCATGAATGCACCACGTTTCCCTCTAGTGGGGGCACACTCTTCCCCTCCCTCTTCCCCTCCTGGCCCGTGTGTCTCGCTGGTTTACTAGCTTTGTCTTCATCTTTTCTCAGTGGCAGATGTCTCCCACCAACTCTCTCACCTCTAACATTCTGTAGGAAGCTAAATCTCCCTTCTTTTCAGGGTTTCTTCCACACCAGCCCTGACCCCTACACCTCCTGCCATCAGCTCCCCCTCCCTCAGCAAATAGGAGAACATGTTCCTGTATGTGTGAGGCATTCCACTAAGTAGGGATTTTGCTCTTTCTGACCTTGCAAACGATCTCAGTATCTCAGTAGAGGAGTTCTAGGAACCAGTGTGAACCCGGAAATGGTTACATTATTTTCATTCTGTCGAAAATCAAGTACCCTTCTAATAGTAGTAATCAAACTAGAGTCATCCGACTCATGTTACTTGCACACCTACTACCTACCAGTACTACGTCATGAAGCCCTGGGGGTGTCAAGAAGGATGCTCTGCTCCTGAGGGACTCAACTGAGGTCCGAGGGAGAGACAGAGGAGCTCAAGGTCGGATGGTTACTTTGCAAGTGCTATAACAAAGGTATTCATAGGAAACAGTGGCTGCCAAGAAAGGGAGTGTCTAATTAAGCAAAGGAGAGTAGCAAACCAAAATGGGAGGAGGGAGATCCCCAAGGCAGGGAAACATCCAAGCAGAGTCTTGAAGCATCAAGAGGATGCTGCCAGGACTGAGAAAGGGAGGGCACTGGATTCCTGTTTGTGCAAAACCTCAGACAAGTCCAGTTGGCTCCTGGGAACCCTGGTAGGGTAGACTGAGGTCTAAGGTTCTGAGTACGTAGAATAATAAAAAACAATGTGGGATGAGCCTAGAGGGGTGAGCAAGGGAGATTGGTCTTTAACCTGGAGTCAACTTTAGAACCTACAGGTTTTTAAATGAAAGTTAGTGACCCATGAGTGCCCTGGTCATACCTGGCAAATACCAATAACTCACTGTGGCTTTTCTGCCTATACATGCAGACCTTGACTATACTGAGGTTCACTTTTCTCTTCATTGAGTTGGTTAAAATGGAACAATCAGACTTAACAAATTTGTGAAAGGGATTAATTTCATCTAAAACCCTGGGAAAAAAACCTTTGGCAGAATCAATAGTACTTTATTAATTCATTAAAACTCAGGTGTTTATAACAATTTAAAGTTAGGTTTACACTGACTAGATTAAAACAGACTGTTGATCCTAACCAGTAAATGCCAGCTTTGACTCTGCTGGGAAGAAAAAATAGTTCTATTAAAAGAATGAGAAGACAATTTCAAATTTACCACAAAGCTACAATGATCAAGGCAGTATGGTACTGGCATAAGGATAGACATGCAGAAATATTAATAGAATTGAGAGTCCAGAAATAAACACATTTACTGTCAACTGATTTTCAACAAAAGTGCCAAGAAAATTAAATGCATATAGAATAGCCTTTTCAACAAATAGTACTGGGACAACGAGATATGTTGGACCTCTACCTCATACCATCCACAAAATTAACTCAAAATGGTTCAAAGACCTAAATGTAAGAGCTAAAATTACAGAACTCTTAGGAAAAAGACAGACGTATACCTTCAAAACCCCAGATTAGGCAATGATTTCTTGAATATAACACCAACAACACAGCAAATAGATACATTGGACATCATCAAAATTAAAAACATTTGAGTTTCAAAGGACACCATCAATAAAATGAAAAGACAATCCATGAAAGAGGAGAAAGATTTTTGTAAATTATATATCTGATAAGGGACTTGTAGCTAGAATACGTAAAGAACTCCCACAACTCAGTAACACAAATGGCCAATAAGTATTTGAGTTGATGGTAAACATCATTAGCCATAACGGAAATGGAAATCAAAGCCACAATGAGATACCACTCATATTCACTAGGATGACTACAATCAAAAAGACACACAAGTGTTTGTGAGGATGTAGAGAAAGCGGCACTTCTGGTAGGAAAATAAAATAATGCAGCCACCTGGAAAACAGCCTGGAAGTTCCTCAATATGTTAAACATAGAGCTACAAAATAACCCAGAAATTCCATTCTTAGCTATATACCCACAAGAACTGAAAACGTGAGTCCACTCAAAAACCTGTACCCAAATACTCACAGTAGCATTATTCATAATAGCTAAAATGTGTTGTTAACTCCTATATCCATCAACTGATGAAGGGACAAACAAAATGTGGTATATCTATCTATACAATGGAACATTTGGCAATGAAAAGAAACAAAGTACTACTGATACACGTTATAACATGGATGAACCTTGAAAACATTGTGCTAAGGGAAAGAAACCAATTACAGAGAACCACATAGTGTATGATCCATTTATATAAAATGTTGAGGATAGGCAAACCCATAGAGACAGAAAGCAAACTGGCAGTTACCTAGGGCTGGGGGTGAGAGGGGTATTAGGGGAAAATGGAGAGTAACTGCTAATGGGCACAAGGTTTCTTTTTGGAGTGATGAAAACATTCTAAAATGGATTCTGGTGATGGTTGCACAACTCTGAATATATAAAAACCATTGAATTGTATACTTTAAATGGATGAATTGTATGTGAATTACAGCTCAATAAAGCTGTTATTTAGAAATAAAAAAAGAATAGGGAAAAATGTTCTTCAGCTAAAAGGACGGATGGGAATTGTCAGTGTTCCTGTGCTCCTTATCCTGAAATTTCTTAAGTGAATGGTTAGGAAAAATGATGCTTTCCTCTAACTGAGAATGCCTGAGATTTTAAAAATGGGGTATAAGATCAGCTGATCACACTGGTAAACTACACGAGGCTGGTAAACTACAAACGTTCCCCATCTCCTTACCAGATTCAGCAAATGAATCCATGAGCATTTGATGTGTGGATTTTATAATTTTCCAACGATAAGCCTCCTGGCCCTCAAGTTACCCTAATTAAATTGGCGTCTTTTACTCCATTAGAATACTGTATAGTACTACAGGCACCCTAAATTTATTCAGCCTACTTTTTACTTTTCTAACAGGTTAGAGACAAAAAGATTGAATAAGCTAACTATGGGGGGAAAAAAGTATGAAAAAGCTTCCTCACAAGGGGACTATTTATAAACTGTACACTTTTGTTATTAAAATGTTAGTATTCTACTAAAGTAAGGGTAAACTTACTAAAGTAAGGGTAAACTTACACAATACAAAAATTATACAGTCTTGTAAAAGTTCACATTACCTTGCGGGGAAACTAAGAAGCTGTTTTATTTTCAAATACGTCTAAGGAAGAAAGATTTGCAAAATGTTTCAAAAATGTTTTCTATTTAAGAGAAGCCTTTACAAGTCATTCTTGTAAATAATGAGAACTTCTATTCCCCCAGGGGAATACTTTCTACTTCAGTGTTTCTAAGAATATACAGGGTTAAAACCATGTAAAATAGATTTTTCTCACAGTTGGAGAAGAACAAAACACCGCAAATAGGAAACCAGACAGCTAGGGGGGTCAAAACACTACACTTCCAGGTCAGACTTCTGGTTGCAATTAAGTACAACTGCAAGTATTTGTAAGGAAATCACATTTTTGGTGTCCCCTTTCAGGTCTTTTAACTTTTATTTTCTTTAGCAGCAACTTATGGATATAAACATATCTATATATTCATTAAATATACACAGAATCACACTAATATGCACATTTACTTGGACACATACCCTATGACCCCAGAATTGCAATTTGATCTTGGCCTAAAACTTAAAACTAGCATCTTGTCCAGGCATTCATTTTTTACACTTGAGATCATGGGGCAATAGTTTTATTTTTGCTTACTGTAGACATGGGTAATTTTCAAGACATTTCACAAAAATATTAATAGATTAATCCACGTTTCCAATGAGGTTATGTGGTTCATGATCAAATAATTAAAATAAATTAGAATCGGATTGGAATTTAGGTTCTAAGTAATGACAACATTGTGGTGGAACAGCAAAAATAAACAAGCTACACAATTAAGTGTACCTGAACAGTTATTAAATATGCCTCTTCTCAACTCCCTAGGAACAGCCCAGGGATCCTTAATGCTTCATGAATATACACCTCACTCAGAAATCTGTGGCAAATTTATTTAGAGGCAGTATAAATGTCTACTGTACCAGAGAGAATAGATCCCCCTTCCCAGTTTATAGAAGTTAATAGTGAATATAAAGTTATTTTGATTATAAGCACTTGAAGTGGTTAACCAAAAATATTTAGTAACTACAAAATATAATTTTAGATTCTCCTCTTTTATTCTAAATAATTGGAATAATTAGGGCGCCATGTTAGGGAATTTGAAAATGATAGCTCTCTGGTTTTTAATCATCATTTAGGTTGGAGTCACCCAAATTCCCAAGATATTTAGTTAGCAGATCTCAGTCCCAAAGCGTTAAACCTCAGTGTATTATTCTATGCCAGGACCTCTTCACTCATCCCTTAGAACCTTCAAAATCAAAGGGTTCTTACTGATATTTAATCTGCTAGATAATTATTATTTATTTTCTCTTTCAAGTTTCCTTATGGGTATTAATATTAGGGATGTGAAATTCAGTTACTAGGAATTTAAAAATTTGGCATTACAATGGAAGGTCCTGGCCAAAGTGGGGGGGAAAATGGAAGGGAAGAGACAAGCTGGTGAACACTATAGGCACTTCCTAGATATCGGAAGGCTATCACACTATGGTGTAGTGGACGTGAGACTCCTGAGAAACAAACAGCACCTGCCAAGATAAGCAGTTCCCACTATACCTGGTCATCCCACATACTAAAAACATAGATGCTACTCCCATGAGAGAAGACCCTGCTATATGGCGGGAAGGGAGGGAGAGGGAGAGCTTTCCCCATTATTGATAGTTAGTATCTGTCAAATCCAGGAGAAGTTTCTGCTTTCTAAGACTTCACCTGGGATGTGCCAAAGCAAAATGCAGCCTTGTAGGGAGTCTATCTCCTTGTACCCCCCACTGCTCCCCACAACACACACACACACACACACACACACACATGCACATATGTGCTATGTGGCAGCTAAACCATCTGAATGATATAAAGCCAGTACCCCAGGATACTATGTTCCCAACATGCTGGGGTAAAGGCAATTTTCACTGGGTGAGGACTGTTCTCCTCTGCTGGGTAAAAACAGGAGAGAACTACAGACCTTCTATCCAGTTGTCAACCATTAGAAATATTGTGACAAAAACAGATCACCGAAAGAAAGGTTTTTTTAGTCTCACCTCTGTATCAATTTAAGAGCAGGTGATTTTCTCTCTCATTACTTTTCCTCCCACTGCTGGCAGGGCAGGAGTGCCAACCAGTTCCACCTGACCCCCAGAGGGGACTTGTCTTTGGAATATCTAGTAATAAGTCATCAGTTGGTAAAGCTGTTGTGGACTTTCCAAGATATGCAGAAATTTGGGAGCAGAAAGTCTGGCTGTAAATATGAATAAGCCCAAGTAGACTTAAAAAGTAACATTGGAGTTGCATCACCGTAAAAGCTGCAACAGAGCTGGCACTGAAATTTGAAACAAAGCAAAGGCAACAGAGACTTTGCTGTACGAGGGCAAGTTTGTCGTCTTTCTGAAGTGCGGGGCAGTGTGTTCAGGGAGAAGGGGGCAGGTGGGACAGAAAGATGCAGTATGCTCAGAGCAGGCCAATAGAATCATTCTAACTAGGTTTATGCGAACATCGAAAAGGTGAGAACTGCTTCAAATTGAAGTTCGACAACCTTCTTCATGGGGTAAAAAAGAATCCCAACCTTTTCTGAAGTCTTGTACATCAGACTTTGTTCTTTGTATTTTAATTTCTAGTAAAATTAAAAGTGGTCAAAGGACCAGTCATTGCATCTCTGGCAATGCCCATACAGGTAAGTTTTGAGATTTTGTTTTCTGTCCATTTATTGCAATAAATGGTTAGAGGAGTCTCCTCAGTTTTTGAGAAAGCAAAGCATCTCATATTGTCATTGCTGCTTTAGCGCACTTTTGGTAAAAAGTATAAAACTTCAAGTTTTACAAATTGCCTATTCCTGGAAAAATAATCTTTGCTGAAATTGCGGCACAGTCACCAGCGGACTTATAGGCACTTGCTTTCTCATTGTTGCCCTTTTAAGCTTTCCATGTGTGGGTGAAAGCCCATCAAATGTTTTGAGTTACGTTATGGGAAGAAACATAAATAATAACCAAAGGTATTTAAACACGTGTAAAAAGAAAACACATGTTTCCACGGTGCTCTCTGACAGATCCAGGGAAATCCATTTCTATTTGTAAAGGGCTGTGAATAGAAAAAACAATCTCTAAATATCGAGAATATTTAACAGAACAGCAGATAACTGAAAACGTGCTGTGCTATTTGACTGTTTGTAAAACCACCCGAAAAACTATTTCTTCCTCTTTGGTCTTCCATGTCTGCCTGTGGAAGTCAGAGAACCTCCAAGCTCAATCCATCTGCAACCTCAGTACAGTCCCACCTCCACTGAGGGTGCGCACAATGGAACGAGCGCTAATGCTCCATTGTAACAGCTGACTCACATGAACAGTGTCTGCTAGAATAATGGCCAAGGGCCTACGTTTATTCAGGGTTAACCGTTGTTGGAGGCACAGTACTTTTTACTGTCGTCGTTTACGTGTAAGAAATCATGAAGCGTATAGATGGCATTCTAGAGCAAGTTTTCATTGCCTTCTCTGAAAATGCATGAAGGTTTATATGGAGGAAGGGTTGGATTCAAAGGGGAAAAGCTATTTTACTTCTCAAATCTATTTTAAATAGGAAATGGCCCTGTTTGCAATGGGCTAGGAAAATAAATACAAGATAAAGCACCACATACGCAAATTTGCATTCTCGGGGACAGCGGAGAGAAGGGCTCACAATCAAGCCTGTGTGTGAGAAGCAAGGAGGAAGCTTTCTTTGGCACGTACCACGCGTGGGGCGTTGGGGAAAGTAGGGGGACGTTTCTCAGACACAGGGAAGAATAGGAAAAACTTGCTTGTTTTGGCGTGTCTTTCTCCTTTTCTCCTCTCATTGTGTGAACACCCACTGGTTTCCTAACACGGTGGTAGGTGGTAACGTGCCCCACCACAGGATGCTGCTTGGGAGGTGGGAAAGAGAGGAAGCCTTGGGAACCCAGCCTCGAACATTCACATGAGATACCTCGGATGCCACAGAAAGCAGTGCGCTCTGCATTTGGGCCAGAGATTTAAGCTAAGATTTTAAAGGAGCATTCAAGTTTAGAAGAATCGCCACAAAGAAAGCCACCGCAGACAGAAACCACAGTACCCAGGAAAATTTAATTTATTTTATGGCATTTTCCAAAGGACTGGGTTTCTTAAATGTTAAGTATAAGAAAAGATTATACAGAATAGAATAATAGGCAGTAAAACAATTTATTATTACTGTTCCACAAATGCAGAAATGGAGTGAACCCTATTTAGACAATGCATTGAGGCAAGTGCATAGAGCTGGAAGATGAGCTCTGTTTTGGAGTCTATTTCTCCCTTTCCATCTTGTGATCAGAGAACAGGAGATACAAAATTTAAGCCAAAATATCCACATGGTAGTTCAAAAGCAGAATACTGTTCCTAGTTAAAGACAGCTATATCTCATGGTTAGAGGAAAATTTTATTAACACACACACACAGCACTCTCCTTAATAGGGATACTGAAGTAGTGAGGACAAGCCAGACATCAGACAGCGTTTCCATGTTGCCTCTGACACTTACTAGTTATGTGACCTTTGGGCAAGTTTACTTGAACTCCAAGAAGTCTGGTCCTCATCTTTAGAAAAAGGGTTGAGAATGCTGGCTAGGAAGGACTGTCCCAAGGATCCGCCGTGGGCACGTGGAAGGCCTAACTCAGTGCTGTGCCGGCACCTAGCAGGCTGACACTTAGTAATGACTGGGAGAGGAAGTAATGCTAAAGGACACCAAGGTTGGGTGGGGCTACAGGGAAGGTATTTTCCGTCCCTAGCTGCGGGAGAGTCAGATGTTGCAGCCTAATCTTACACTGGAGTAGGATGTGGTTGTGACTTTCTGAGAACCAAACGAGAAAAGCTGCTTAACATTAGTAACTCACAGACCACTTCCACCTCTGCCTTTTGTGGAAGGGGCAAGAGACTCAGCAATGGAAGCATGCCACAAAGCCTTGGCAAAGCAGCACGTGACCTGTGGGTAGCGAGAAAAATCCATTTCTTCCAGTATTATTTGTGCTCCTCCTGAATGACAGGCTCTGCAGTGGGTACTGAACAGGACAAGACTCCTGCCCTCAGTGAAAATGGAGTCCCATCCAGGAGGCAGGGAACCAACATGCTGCTATTATAGAGGGTGAACCAGGTTCGTGGGGAGGAGAAGGGAAGCTCCCTGGGAGAGAAGATACACAGAATCACATTAGGCTCTTCAGAGGAGGCAACACCTGAGCATAGGACTGAAGGACGAGGAGGCCCTCACCCAGAGGAGCAGAAGCAGCATATGCAAAGGCCCAAGAGTGAGACAACATCACATTCTGGGGGCTGAGTCAGGGAAGAGTGACAAGCTGATAAATGACCAGGGGAACTCCCTAGGCTTGCTGGCCAAGGTCATCTGGGGACAATGACTCCCTGCTCCCTGGGGGAGAGGGGCTCCTCCTGAATTCGGCATCCCACAGGTCCAGCTGCAGGGCTGCCAAAGTATCCAGGCATTGGGCAGTTGGCTTGTCCAGCATTCTCCTGAACAGCCACTGCTTGCTGTCTGAACCTGGGACTAAAATGTTTGCCAACTCCAGTACTATAAGGTCACTTTTATGTTTGCCCAATAAAAAGGGTGATCAGTGGGAGAACTGGGATCCCTCTGCTGGAATGCATCCAACAAGGTACAAGGAGCTATATACCTGGCCAACCATACCTTGTTACGGGATACAAAGAGAGTAGACGAAGTGCATACATGCTGATCTGTGGGAGAACGCCAGTCCATGCCAAATGATTCCCCTGTGTTCTCTGGAACCTTCTGCAAAATGGTTTGGGGCCCAATATGGGAAGGACACTGCTGCCAAGGCTGTTACTGGGTGGGCGGCCACTTTGGGGGTAGGGACAGCCCCCAGGGAGTAAGAGCTAGTAGCTAGAAGGATTAATGGCCAGAACAGATATGGTGTCTGTACACCATGAAAGTCCAAGAGTGTATGAGTCACCTAGTGACTGGGTAGCTGGAAATTGGCAGTCAATTGAAACCCATGTCTTGGCAAGTCACTTGGGTCTACTGGTGGGCCACGACCCAGTGGTAAACGTGGTAAGAACCCTGTCCAAGTGGTGTGACCCACAGACGTCTCTGGCTTATTGGTTAATTGATTATGTCCATAACTCCAAATAAGGTAGAGAGCACACTTAGACCCTACTGAAACTATATGTTATGAGCTGCCTTGTGTCCCCCATAAAATCCATATGTTGAAGTCCTAATTCCAGTACCTCAGAATGTGACTGTATTTGAAGCTCATGTCTTTAAAAACATAATTAAGTTACAATGAGGTCATTAGGGTGGGCCCTAATTCAAAGTAACTGTTGTCCTCCTAAGAAGAAACAGACACTTACGGAGGGAAAACCATGTGAAGACAAAGGGAGAAGGTGGCCACCTACAAGCCAAGGAGAAGAAACCCACCCCACCAACACCTTGATTTCAGGCTTCTAGTCTCCAGATTGTGAAAAAATAAATTTGTGTTGGTTAAGCCACCCTGTCTGTGGTATTTTGTTATGGCAGCCCTAGCAAACTAATACTCTATAAAAGAAAAGAAAATTTAGATCTGGTGCACAGGGGCCTGACTTGAGCTACCCTGAAGAACAGCCAACAGCCTCTCAGCCAGTCCTCAGATCTGAGTCAGCTCATAGACCCACTGTCTCCTTGAATGGAAGGCCAGACATCCCTTGAGTAAAGACCCTTTAATACCTTGGGCAAGTTCATCCTATAAAGCTTTCACTGGGACCTGCAGAGTTTACTAGGGGAGCTACATAAGGAAAAAAGGGTGGTACCCAGAACTTTTGAGGATGATTGGACATTGGCTCTCAGATAATTCTTGAGGTTCCTGATTGCTATTGGGACCCACCAGAGGGTGATACATATTAACAGAAATTTGGCTTAAATTCATTTCACAAAGGGCCCAGCACATCTGTGAAAATCTCCTGTAGTTGTCTTCTCTGTTGCGGAGAGTGTAATTGGGATAGATTTACTCTGCAACTGACAGAATCCACACGCGGACTCCGTACCTCATGACACAAGCACTATGATAAATAAGAGCCAGGTTAAAATCTCTGGAATCTTCCCTCCCCACCCAAACTATAAACCAAAATCAATATCAATCCCTAAGGAATCAAAGAGATATGTTACCATGAAGACCTCGAAATATCCATGAGTATTTTTTCATATAGTCTTATCTCACTTGCCTCTTTGGCCTAAGGAGAAGACAGATGGGAACTTACATCAATCTACGTTACATTATCCTGTAAGTTTAATTAGGCAGGGATTCTTTTCCAGAGGTGGTCTCTCAACTGGAGCACTATAGCACCTAGCATCAGCACTACAGAGGTGGCAAAATCTGTTTTTTTCTATCCTAGTGAACACAAAAGCAGGTTTCTATCTACTGGCAGAGGTTGCCATATAGCTCTGCTGTTTTGTCTCATTGCCCGTTAACGTTTTGCTTCGTGATGCTATTCAGTCCACAGGGACCTTCCTTATCTCACTATCTTGTAGGATACTGTTCTGGTTTACCACACTGAAGGCATTATGATAGGATTTACTTGGCAGAATGTGGCCTGTATACTAGTTGTCATGCTAAGACACAGGCATGTCAGGTGGTGCCAGATAAAACCTTCCCAAATACGGTTTCTAAATGTCTGGTGTTCAGGGGCATGTGAAAGAGCTCATCCAAAGACAAGTCAAGTTTTTTACACCTTGTGCCTTACTATTAAGCGAAAAGCACAAACTTCAGTGGGGATGTTTGTGTGTTTCTCTGACCTGTATTAGTGACCTGAAAGGGTGACAGTTTGACTGACCAGTTGACAAGCAGATAAAAATTTATGCCTGGTTAATCAAGGCCCTGCCCAATGAGGTGGTACCAGCCAGAAGTAAATGAATGCAATGAGATAACATCGCTAAGCATGGAAAAAGAAATTCTGTCCAGTGGGCAGACTGTTAAGTGGTATATTTTGGGTCCATCCATGTGGCCTATCAGGACAGATGGCCTGAGATACAAATATATACTAATTCATTGGCAGCGGTTAATAGTTTGAAGAGAGGGTCAGGAACTCAGAAAGAAAGGTGACAAGGACATTTGGGGAAAAGTTATAAAGTGTGTGAGGATATCTGTATCTTACATGAATGTTCTCCAAAAGGCTGTGTCTTAGTCTGTTACTGCTACTATAATAAAATACCACTAGTTGGGTAATTTGTTAAGAACAGAAATTTATTTTCGCACAGTTCTAGAGGCTGGGAAGTCCAAGATCAAGGCACCAGCAGGTTTGGTGTCAGGGTCTGGTATCTGTTTCCAAGACGGCACCTTGAACACTGAGTCCTCCGGAGGGAAGGAACACTGTATCCTCACATAGCAGAAGATGGAAAGGCACCAAAGGGGACAAACTCCCTCCATCAAGCCCTTTGATAATAGCATTAATCTATTCACGAGCCCAGAGCCCTCATGACATAAAGGCCTCCCCTCCCAAAACTGTTGCATTGGAAATTAAATTTCCAACACATGAATTTGGGGGGACACATTCAGACCATAGCAGGACCCATTCAGGAGAGGTTGTTGTAATGAGATGGACAAGATGACCTACCCCATGGATGCTGGCCAGCCTCTTTCCCTTGCTGCCAAAGTACCTACTCAAAGGGCTCATGAGCAATGTGGCTATGGTGGCATGGATGAACATCCTGCTTGGGCTCAACAACATGGACTTAACCTTACCAAGGCTGAGCTATGCCAAGTGCCCAATTTACCAGCAGCGACAATTGATCTGGGCTTCCCCATCAACTCTCATATCGCAAGGAGATAGGCCAGCAGTGGTAGGTGGATTATATACAACCTCTTTCATCACAGAGGAGGCAATAACTCATCTTCACTAGAATGGATCCTTATTCTGGATTTGACGTACCCTCTATGCCTGCCACATTTGTGCAAGCCACATCATCAGACTTCATGAAGGCCTCATTTAACATCACCACCACAGTGATTCTAACCAAGAAACTTATTTTACAGGAAACAAAATAAAATTCAATGGTTTTACCAAGAAATCACACAAGGCTCAAAGGCAGCTGGCCTTATGCAATAGTGGAAAGGCTTATTGAAAGTTCAGTTATGATGCAAATTATGAGGCAGGACCTTGTAGAACTAAGGCAAAGCCTAAGGGATGAAACCAAGGATGGAAGTGGGAGGTGACCACCTCAGCAAAGATTTGTTTTCCATTCCCATGACTCTGCTTCCTTAGTACTCAAAGGAGGATTACAACTCAGAAGACAACAATGAACTGGTCTGAAAGTTCAAAGCACCATGTAACTATTTCAGACACTTTTTTTTTTTTTTTTTTTGAGACAGTGTCTCGCTTTGTTGCCCGGGCTAGAGTGAGTGCTGTGGCGTCAGCCTAGCTCACAGCAACCTCAAACTCCTGGGCTCAAGCAATCCTACAGCTTCAGCCTCCCGAGTAGCTGGGACTACAGGCATGCGCCACCGTGCCCGGCTAATTTTTTCTATATATGTTTTCAGTTGGCCAGATAATTTCTTTCTATTTTTAGTAGAGACGGGGTCTCGCTCTTGCTCAGGCTGGTCTCGAACTCCTGAGCTCAAACAATCCGCCCGCCTCGGCCTCCCAGAGAGCTAGGATTACAGGCGTGAGCCACCGCGCCCGGCCAAATTTCAGACTTTTTCTGCCACTAGCTAGACAAAGCGACCAAAAGAAGAGTTGAAATGTTGGCTAATGATGAGACACCAGGGGCAGAGAGGCATATGGATAAAACACAAAGAATGCGATGGGTTCCACCTAGTGAAGCATACCCACTGCTAACAGTTAATGAAAACTATGGCAACCCCATTAAGGTGAGACCAATGACAGCTCAAATCCTTTAGGAATAAAGGCAAAGAATCCTGATCAGTTATTAGCTAAGGACACAGGAAATGTAAAACAAACATTAGAGGGGGGAAATATAAACATCAACTACTTATTCCATGGTTACAAAAGTTAGAATGGCCATATTGTCTTCCTTGCTGCATCATGTACATATTTACATATTAACTATGTTTTTTGGCTTTCTGTTTCTCCACTAATTTATTTAAGGTATACTGGCAATAGGTAACCTTATAATTTAGTTGAAAAGTTAACAAACATGGGCTGAGAATGAACTAGAGGGGGAGTACACATCGTTCAGAAACCCTGGACTTGGAGCTGGGACTCGAGACCCTGGGTCATCTCTGTTGGAGGATACGGTGAGCACACTTCCTCTGTCGTGGGGAAAGTTATGTTGTTAGGCAATAGCTTGTTGTTATAGCTTGGAAGTTCATGGAAGAAGGATGCCAAGAGGAAAATTTTAGTGAATATTTGACACTTGTGTTCAACCACCCAAAATCTTTAACCATCCTATTTTTTTTGTTTTTTTAACTTTCCACATTTTATAAGTCTCACCTTCCTAAGGTAAAAGGTCAATATTCTGCATCCCAAGGCTCACTTGCAACTAGGAGACAGCCAGGAGATCTAGTTTTGCCTTGGACTGGACTCAGGAGGAGTAGCCCAAAGCTGTGGCAACACGCCAGGCAGTCAGACTCTGCAGGATGGGGCAGAGGTTGGGGCTCAACAAGGCTTCTGACACCTGGTCTTGAGCTTTGCAGATGGCATGTACCGAAGCAGTCCCCAACTCGTGGCTGAGGTTGTCCTGTCTGTGTACCTTCAGAGCGGGGCTCTCTGGGACTCTCAGAGAGCCTATGAGCTATCTAGTATCTTGAATTTACATTGTTCTCTGCTGAATAACTAGACCCATTCTGGCCAGTATCAAGCAGAGAACAGACTGAATACAGGACATTAGGCATCTAAGGTTCCAGACCACAAAGGCTTTCAAGCCGGGGGTGATCACCTTTTTGTTTTCAAAAGGCCACTTTGGCAGCACAGGTGTGGATGAACTTAAACAGGAATTTGCCAGACAAAGGACAAACTTGTAAACGTAAAGGCACAGGGGTATAGAGAATACATGTTTGGGGGAAATAGACAAGGCAGGACAGGTAAATTACGGCAATCCTCCACCTTACTAGGAAAAGGAAAGATATAATCATTTATGGAATTTAGAATTTATCACCTATACCGATACATATTAAGTACCTACTGAAAGCTAGGAACTGTGTTCCACGCTGGAGCCACAACAGAGAACAAAAGGAGTAGAACCTGTCTTCAGGTGGCTTACACATTTGTGGAGAGGCAGTTGTTAATCAAATGCTGGGAAGGAAAGTTCAGGGTGCTTGTAGGCCAGTGACAAGGGGATCTATTGACAAGAGAAGCTTCCTGACAAGTGGACTCTGACGAGTGAGCTGAAGACGGCAGACTCCAATATGGACAAAGGCCCCAAGATGAACATAAGAATGAAGCTTTGAAAGAAAGAAATTAAGTCTGCTTAAGTGAGATAAGCCAAGCCAGGCCGCTGGGGTATAAAAGATACAAGTTCCTATAGTTATTCTCAATGTATAATGGTACTGAGCAACAAATCAGAAAGCATCACCTAATATAATACTGTTTAAAATGAAAATTATATTTGTTCAAGGCTTTCAGTAACATTAATCTACCTGCCTACTTCTCTATGCCAGGGTGAACACTTCAGATCAAGGATGCCTTCAAGGTGGGGTCCTCAACTACAGTGTTTTCCCTAAGGTGGTACTGCATCAGCATAATCTGGTCCACAGCAGTCCAGCCACTGTCCTCTGTATTTCTACCACAAAGAATGCTATGAAATGCAGACTTGAAGTAAAAAAATTAAAAACACAACACTGGCTGGGTGCAGTGGCTCACACCTGTAATCCCAGCAGTTTGGGAGGCCAAGGCGGAGGATCACTTGAGCCCAGGAGTTCAAGGTTACAGTGAGCTATGATTGCACCACTACACTCTAGCTTTGGCAGCAGAGCAAGACCCTGTCACTAAACAAATAACCTCATAAGAGTAGAAAGAACACAGGGTTAGAAGTCAGAAGAGCTGGGTCTGGGTTCAGGTCTGCCACTTATCACCCAAATACTCCTTCATTCAACCAGTCACTGACAGGGGTGGGAAACCTTTAGCCTTAAGAAAACATGTGGTCCTTCCTGGTCCTTAAGTACGGCAATTTGACTGAATCCAAATTTTACATAACAAATCCTTTTATTAAAAAAGGGTGCAACAGAGAAAGATGAAACTTTTCTTGCCTCCTTTGGTGCTGAAAAAAGAATCATCTTGAAATCAGAATGGCACAGCTTCCCCATCCCTGCAAGTACTTGGGAGGTGGTGAGAGGGGAGGATGCTAAACAAACAAGATAGTCTCTGTCCTCAAGAAGATGACCTTTTATTTCGGCAAGCCACTTAATCTTCCAAACTCTCAGCTTCTTCACCTATAAATCAAAGATATTGCCATGCCACTGTGCTACTGGGAAATAGGAAAGATATCTCAATCTTGGTGTCCTTCACATTTTGTGTCTGATAATTCCTTGGGGGAGGGGGGATGATGTCTTGTGCATTGTAGGGTGTGCAGTGGCACTGCTGGCCTCTACCTTGGCTAGAGGCCAGTAGCACCCCACCCCCTACCAGTTACTATGGCAACCAAAACTCTCTGCATAAATTACCAAATGTCCCCTGGGATAAACTGCTCCCATTTGAGAACCTCTGAAATAGGGTGACATATATGAAAACATTTTGAAAAGCATAAAGCCCCAAATCAATTTAAGTCAGTGTTAATATAAATCCATTTGTAAGACTACTTGTCCATAAAAAAAAAAAAAAAATCCTCTGGCCCTCTCAAGGCTCACAGCCATCACCACTGGTGCACACACACACACCACACCTAGGGTCCCAGGGGCCTGCCACTGCCACCACCAGCACCCATGTGGGCTGCCCAGGAGCCTAAGGACTGGCCTGCCTGGAGCCCACCAATACCACCACTGGTAATTTCACTCACTCCAGCAGCAGAGCTATCACATACCTGCACTCACTATCCAGAAGCCCGAGGATAAGCCCACCGCCACCATCATCAGTGCCCATGCATGCCTCCTCAGGGCCCGAGGTCTGGCTTGCCCAGCATTGCCATCCCCAGAAAAGGTTTGCCACAGTTTCCATAAACAACTTCAGCCTAAGCCACTGAGGAAACTCACAGATATCATTGATGTTGATTACAAGTTGAAGAAATCAGATGAAGACTACAGTACTGTACCCACCCAGAACCACAGCCAAAGCATCCTACCCAATTGACACTACAGATACATCTACAGAAAAATGAAAGCTACTTCATACAATAGGAAAAAAATCAACCATTAACCAGTTGTGTGGATATCAATGTAGGGACACAAGAAACTTGAAAAAGCAAAGAAATGTGACACCTCCGAAATTAAACTAAATAATTCTCTAGTAACAGGACCCCCCCCAATAGAAATATCTTAAATACATGAAAAGTAATTCAAAATAATGATCATAAAGAAATTCAGAGATATACAAGAGAACACACATAGACAATACAAATTTAGAAAAACAATTCATGATCAGAATGAGAAATTCGACAGAGATTATACAACATAAAAAGGAACGAAATCAAAATCCTGGAATTAAAGAATTCAATGAATAAAAAAATACAATAGAGAGCTTCAACAATAGACTAGATCATACAGAATAAATTTCTGAACTTGAAGTCAGGTCTTTTGAAATAACCCAGTGGCGGAGGGGGAGAATGAAGAAAGCCTATGTGACATATAGCATATCATTAAGTAAACAAATATTTGCACTTTGAAGTTCCAGAAGAAATGGGGAAAGGCATAGAAACTCTATTTAATAAAATAATAGCTGAAAACTTCCCATGTCTTAGGAGAGAAATAAACATTCAGACACAGGAAGCTTAAAGTTCCTCAAATACATTCGACCTAAAAAGGTCACCTCTGAGGCACATTATAGTCAAACTGTTAAAAGTTAAAGACTTTTACTAAACTTTTACTAAAGTAAAAGTTAAAGACAAAGAAAGAATTCTAAAAACAGCAAGAGGAAAGTGTCAAGTGCATAATAGGAAATCTGCAACAAACTAACAGATTTCTCAGCAGAAACCACACAGGCCAGGGGAGAATGGGTTGATATATTCAAAGTACTGAAAGAAAAACAAACAACAAAAAAAATCTGTCAGACAATACTATACCTAGCAGAACCATCCCTCAGAACCATAGAATAAAGTCTTTCCGAGACAAGCAAAAATTGAGGGAATTCATAACTATTAGACCAGCCCTACAAAAAATGCTTAAGAGAGGAGGCCTACATCTGGAAGAATAAGGACAATATCAACCACACGCAAAAGTATAAAACTCACTGGCAGAACAGATTCACAAATGGGAAAAAGAAGCGAATCAAATGTTATCATGAGAGAAAACCACCAAATTGCAAAGACAAAACAAGAAGAAATAAAGGATATACAAAATAATCAGAAAACAATTAACAAAATGACAGATGTTAAGTCCTCACCTATCAATAATCGTGAATGTAAATGGTTTAAAATCCCCAATTAAATGATATAAACTGAATTAAAAAAGGACCCAACTATATGCTATTAACAAGAAACTCACTTCACCTGTAAAGACACATGTGTTGAAAGTGAAGCAAAAAAGATATTCCATGCAGGCTGGGTGTGGTGGCTCAGGCCTATAGTCCTTCCTAGCTCTCTGGGAGGGTGAGGCAGGAGGATAGCTTGAGCTCAGGAGTTCGACACCAGCCTGAACAACAGTGAGACCCCATCTCTACTAAAAAGAAAAAGGGAAAAAGAAAAAAATATATCCCATGCAAACGAAAACCAAGAGTATGCAGGGCTAGCCATACTTAGACAAAATAGACTTTAAGTCAAAAAATATAAAAAGGGGCAAAAAGGTCATTGTTGAATGCTAACGGGATCAATTCAGCAATAGGATGTAACAATTGTAAATATATATGTACCCACACTGGAGCACCCAAATATATAAAGCAAAAGTTATTAGAGCTAAAGAGAGAGAGAGAGCTTTCAATACAAAAATAGTTGGGGACTTCAACACACTACTTTCAGCTTTGGACAGATCATCTAGACAGAAAATTAACAAAGAAACATTGGACTTTAACTGCAGTACAGACCAAATGGACCTAACAGACATTTAGAGAACATTTCATTCAACAGATGCAGAATATACATTTTCTCATCAACACATTTAACATTTTACAGGATGGATCATATGTTAGGACACAAAACAAGTCTCAACATATTTTTAAAAATTAAATTTCTATCAGTTATCTTCTCAGACCAAAATAGAATAAAACTAGAAACCAATAATAAGAGGAACTTTGAAAACTGTACAGATATACGGAAATTAAACAACATGCTCCTAAACTATCATTGGGTTAATGAAGAAATTAAGAAAATAAAAAAAAAATTCTTGAAATAAATGAAAATAGAAGCACAACATTCCAAAACTTATGGGATACAGAAAAAAGTGGTACTAAGAGAGAAGCTTATAGGAAAAACACCTACATCAAAAAAGGAGAAAGATTTCAAATAAACAACCTAACAATGCACCTCAAGGAACTATAAAAGAACAAATAAAACCCAAAATTAGTAGAAGGAAAGAAATAACAAAGCTCAGAAGAATTAAACAAAATAGAGTTTAAAAAAATACAAAAGATCAACAAATGAAAGGCTTTTTTTTTTTAAAAAAAAAAAAAAAAAGACAAAGTCAATAAACCATTAGGAAGACAAAGGAAAAAAGAAGACCCAAATAAATAAAACCAGAAACAAAAAAGGAGACATTACAACTGAGACCACAGAAATATAAAGGATCATTAGAGGCTATTATGAACAAACATACACCAACAAATTGGAAAACCTAGAGGAAAAGGATAAATTCCTAGACACATATAAACCACAAAGTTTTAACCAGGAAAAAAAATGAAAAGCCGAACATACCAATAACATATTGCGAGACTGAAACAGTAATAAAAAGTCTCCAAAGACCAGACCACAGCTGGATAGCTTTAGTGTTGAATTCTACCAAAGTTTTAAAGAAGAACTAACACTAATTCTTCTCAAATTATTCCAATAAATTGAAGTGGGAATTTTTTAATTCATTCTATGAGGCCCGCATTACCCTGATACCTAAGCCATCAAGTACACACACACAAAAGAAAACTACAGGCCAATATCCTTGATGAACATAATTGCAAAAATCCTCAACAAAATATTAGCAAACCAAATCCAACAACATATCAAAAAAATTATACACCATCCACTGAGCGTGTATGGAGGAAAAAGAAAATTTTGAAAAAGGAAAAAAAATCCACCATGATCAAGTGGGATTTATTCCAGGTATGCCAGGATGGTTCAACATATGCAAATCAATAAAAGTGACATCACACTAACACAATGAAGACCAATAAAGGAACACAATAAAGGCCATATATAACAAACCCATAGCTAACATCATACTGAATACAGAAAACCTGAAAAAGAACTAGAACAAGATAAGGATGCCCACTTTTACCACGCCTATTCAGCACAGTACTGGCAGTCCTAGCCAGAGCAATTAGGTAAGAGAAAGAAATAAAGGATATCCAAATTGTAAAAGAAGGAGTAAAATAGTCCTTCTTTGCACAAGACACAATCTTATATATAAAAAAACCTAAAGACTCCACCAGAAAACTGTTAGAACCGATAAATGAATTCAGTAAAGATACTGGATATAAAATCAACATACCAAAATCAGCAGTGTTTCTATACACCAATAACTGGCTGAAAAAGAAATCAAGAAATTAATCCTATTAACAATAGCTACAAAAAAGAAAACACTCAGGCATGTATTTAACACAGGAGGTGAAAGAGCTCTGCAATGAAAACTACAAAACCCTCATGAAAAAAACTGAAGAGGCCACAAGAAAATTAAAAGACATCCTATACTCATGAATTGAAGGAAATTAAAAAAATTAATATTGTTCAAATGACCACACTACCCAAAGCAATCTATATAGTCAATGCAATCCCTACTGAATATCATTGACATTCTTCACAGAAATAAAAATATACTACAAAGCTCTAGTACCCAAAACAGCATGGTATTGTTATAAAACAGACACACAGACCAACAGAACAGAATAGAGAATCCAAAAATAAATTTACATATTTACAGACAACTGATTTTTGGCAAAGGTGCCAAGAACACATGTTAGGGAAAAGACACCCTCTTTAATAAATCCTGCTGGAAAAACTGACTATCCATATGCAGAAGAATGAAACTAGACCCCTATCTCTCAACACATGCAAAAATCGACTCAAAATGGATTGAAGGCTTAAACATGAGACCTGAAACTATAAAACTAGTAGAAGAAAACATAGGGGAAATGCTTCACGACATGGGTCTGGGCAAAGATTTTACAGGTATGACTTCAAAGGCACACACAGGGCAATAAAAACTAAAATAGAAAAATGGGACTATATCAAACTAAAAAGCTTCTGGACAGCAAAGGAAACAATCAACAGAATAAAGAGACAACCTGTACAATGTCAAATATTTGCAAACTATTCATCTGACAAGGGACTAATATTCAGAATATATAAGGAACTCAAACAATTGAACAGCCAAAAAAAAAATCTGATTAAAAAATAGGCAAAGGACGGGTGTGATGCTCCCTGTTTGGGGGACGGGCACACTTGTAGCTCTGACTCACACGGTGCAAAGGCAATTTATGTAACCAATGCCTTTGTAGCCCTATAATACTCTGAAATAAAAAATAATAATTAGAAAATAAAAAATACAGGCAAAGGAGCTGAATAGACACTTCTCAAAAAACGACATACATATAGCCAACAAATGAATAAATGCCCAACATCATTGATCATCAGGAAAATGCAAATCAAAAGCCCAATGAGATATCATTTCACCCCAGTTAGAATGGCTATTACCAAAAGGACAAAAAATAATAAATGTTGGTGGGGATATGGAGAAAAGGGAATTTTTATACACTGTTGGTGGGAACGTAAAGTAGTACAGCCATTGTGGACACAGTGGAGGTTTCCTAAGAAATCTGCTGGGATTACGATCCAGCATTCCCGCTACTGGATGTTTAAAGAAAGGCAAAGGAGGTCAGAATATTGAAAACATACCTGCACCCCCCAAATTTATTGCAGCACTATTCATAAGAGCCAAGATATGGAAGCAACCTAAATGTCCATCAACAGATGAATGGATAAAGAAAATGTGGTGTATATACATATACAATGGAATACTATTCAGCCATTTAAAAGAATAAAATCCTGTCATTTGTAGCAACATGGATAAGCCTTGAGGACATTATGTTAAGTGAAATAAAGTCAGACACACAAAAATAAATAATGCATGTTGTCACTCATATGTAGGAGCTAAAAAAAATTGAGTTCATGTAAGTAGAAAGAATCATGGGTATTAGAGGCTGGGAAGTGTAGTGGGGAGGGGAGAATAGGGAGAAGTTGGTTAAGGGATACAAAATTACAGCTAGATAGAATAAATTCTAGTGTCCTATAGCACTGTATTGTATATAACAATAATTTATTGCCTATTTTTAAAAAGCTAGAAGAGAGGGTTTTAAATATTCACAACACAAAGAAATGATAAACGATGTGACAGATATACTAATTACACTGATTTGATCATTACATATTGTTATGCATTGAAATATCACTCTATCTCAAATATGTATAATTATTACATATCACCTAAAAAGGGAAAAAGTTTTTTAAATCCTTTAAAAGAATTTATAATTTCCTTAAGAATGTTTTATTTGCTATTTTTATATATTTTGCATAGCATTAAAAGCCCTGAGGGCTTTTTGGTTAATTTTCTTTACCCAAAGTATCTTCATTATGACATATTTTTTAAATGTATCACTGTATTAACATGACAGTCAGAGTCAAACATAACTGCCATCCCTACACAAAGCAGAAATTTTATTTATTTTTTGTCCAAAAATCAAAGTGCTCTGTTCCTACCTTTTAAGGACAAGGGACTGGATCTCGTGAATTCTGTGTTTGAGGGCCTATGCTGTTTACGAACTCCCAAGTACTCCTTAACTCTTGAATCAATGGTTTCTTTTAACAGTAAACAGACTTCCTAAAATACATAAAAAATTGGATATAACTTTCTACTTTAATGCAACGCACAAAGTTAACACAGTACATGTTAAACAGTCAACACTGAACATTTCATTTTGTTTGCTTTTTAATTTAGCTACGAATGCTGAAAGGAATGCTATGGGTGCTTGTGGATAACACTATAGATTTAAATTTGCCACTAAGGTTTGCTGGAAACCATGATGTTGGCTCACTATGTGATCTGGGAAATTCATTTCATTTCTCTCTGACTCGGTTTCACATTTCTAAAAGGAAGAGAAAAACACTTCAATGTAAACAGTAGGGTGACAAGGTGATAAAACCAATGAGCTAAAGAATGTTTTCATGTAAACACCAGTTGTTGCATTGTGATAAACAGAAGAGGAAAGTCAAATAAAGCCAACACTGGCAGGCAGCAAGGGCCCCAGGGAAATGTCCACTGTGGCCAGGCAGGGGTCTATGGACAGGGAAGGAGCCAGGAGTAAGGGCATGTTCGCATACTGTTGGTGCACACGCGTGGGGTCCCCAGACCACAGTCCAGGCAACAGCAGCCACCCCCCTTCCCCCAACTGTTTTTGTGGACCGTTGCTATATTTATAGGCACAGTGTTGCCAGATCTTCCAATTTGTTCACCAGGAGCCAGAAACAGTGATTTTATACAAAATTTCCCATGTTTCAAACTTTGTGTTTAGATGAAAAACAAAAAAAAAAAAAATTTGGACCATCATTCATTAGTTTTTGGCTTCAGGTTTACAAATCTACTGAAGAAGGAACAGCGCTGTGCGTAGTGGGTTAAACCGAGAAATGACAACTAATAATCTGATTTTTTTCCACATTCTAGTTCATGATACTGTATGTGCCCATTTGCTTTTGTTAAAACTGCACTATAGTCACCTATTAACAGTGAAAGTGATTTAACGTCTCTAAAGTAGATTAACCATTTATTAGACAACAGAAATGCATGGTTTTAATTCAATTTCAACATACCATAACACTAGCAAATTTCTGGGGATGTCAATTGTTTTATATAATATATTGGGTGTTATTTATAAAGAAGAAAAACAAAAATTTAAGCCCAACTGCATAATGGGAAGATATTCTGCAGTGTTTCCTGCACTCCCAGGAAAATGTTACCTAATGTAGGAAGAGGGAGTAAAATTGCATGCAAAAGAACTGATATTTAAAGACTGATAATTCTTCCCAAACACTCTGCAGCAGGCTCAGAGTTGCCCAGGTCACTTCAAACCTGTTTCACTGGTTTCTTGCAATGTCATCTCAGGTTGATCTCTTAGAATCTTCATAAATTAAAACAAGAACAAAGTTTTTAGCTGCTCTGAAGAGCAACACTAGTGAAACTTTTCTTTTATTACAAATACTTGGACCCCTCAAACAGTATAGAAAACCCTTGGTTTAACTCACAAATGTGAATTTCCTGCTTTTCATTTTACAGCCCAAAGATGCAGTGCCTTGTGGAATACAGAGATATCCGTTTACAGTTGAGTGTTTTGGCATTGTTCACACAACAGAAAGGCAGCCTTGACTCATGCTGGGTTTTCTTTTTTTTTTATTTTTCTTTAACAATTAAAGAATTTTGCTTCACATGCAGGGTTCAACTATGACTGAGCTAGAAAATATGTGAAAGACATACATGGAAACAAGGATTGCTAAAATTTGGTCATAAATGCCCTATAAGGCTAGAAGTAAAAATAGTACGACAAAAATAAAGCAAAGGCCCATACACATAAACTTTCCCCCTCTAGTTATGGGGCTGTCCTTCCATGAGTCAGGTTTGACAAATGAAAGGTAGGCCACCAGCAATGTGGTCAAGAAACCCGAGTAACTGACCACACCACACTTGGGGAAGTATTCTCTTCAGGACCAGAGCAATTCAAGGAAAGAAAAACTCCCAGCTACACATGAGGGGCAGATGAGAAGACACGTTAAAATCAGGGGACACGAGAGAAATACAGACGGCATCTCTAGGCTAATGGGGGCTTATGTTCCCTTCCTCAAGTTTACAAATGGAACAGTTTGAGTTTGACTGTTTGGGTACAGAGACTACTCGTGCTGGACTCGAAATAAACACAGGTTTAATACATGTAATTAATTCCTTTTTCTAGAAAGGAACTGGATATTCTTAGGCTTTCACTATATAAAGGGACGGTTAAAATGTAATGGTTAAAATGTAAACTGGTTGGCTCGTGAAATCCCAATCATGAGATGATCTAATGATCAAAAAGATGAAAGCCCTGGGACACCGAACAGACTAAAGTCATATCCTTTCCTCAGCTAGCTCTTCTCCTTTCTTACACAAATTATCCCAGGGCAGTTTGAATCAGCGAACATGTATTTCAAAGGAGCAACGTGAAGTAGCAGCAGCAAACCGACTACTTCGCCTTGAGCGGAAAGCCCGGCTCGCTGGCAAACCTGCAGCCGCCACGGCCGCGCTGGTCTGCAGGCCCCATCACGCACCGCACACCTTTGCTAAGTCATGCCCCACTGCCCTCCAGTAGGGACCAGGCGGAGCAACGCAGCTGCAGGTGGCACCTTAAAAAAACTTAGCCTCATGCTTTGGCTAAGAGGTGACTCACATCCGCATGGCTTTATCTTAAAGCGTGCCAAATCAACTGTCTGTTTTGGGCAAAACTGATTAAATATCAACAAGAAAGGTCTAAGGCCAAGGTGGTAAATGGAGGAAGAGAATGGGCTTGGACTGGTGGATTCTGGAACACTGTTAACGTAAGTCAAGTCAGGAGATGTTGGGTGAGGTCCCCTCGGGTGAATATTAGTCACTCTGGGGAAATGAATAAACTGTTTTGAATCACGGGGACGTGTGCTACTAAGCTAAAGCAGGGAATTACATGAAGGTGTGTGGCAGTAGGCGATGTCGGTCTGCTAAGTGTTTAAAAGTCCTGAAGAGCCAGGCATGGTGGCTCATGCCTGTAACCCAGCTACTCAGGAGGCTGAGGTGAGAGGATTCCTTGCAGGTCAGGAGTTTGAGACCAGCTTGGGCAACAAATTGAGATCTCATCTCAAAAAAAAAAAAAAAAAAAAAGAAAAAAGAAAAAAAAGGTCTGAAGAGGAAAATCCACGGTTATTTACATGAAGAAGGATAAATCCCATCATAATGAAACTAAGCTTTGAGTTACTAAATATCCTTTACAAAATAATGACATCAAAGTCCTAGTGATATTACCTTTTGACTGAAAATGTGTTATCCTACAAATTTCTGGGGAGTGTGGGAGAATTTTTTTCCTAATGATCTCCAAAAGCTGACTGAAAACAATTACCACAGGAAAGCTTTTTTTTTTTCTTTTTTTTGCCACTATTACTAGTTTCTTCTCCATATACTACCTTTTAATAAAACTTTTTATTTCTTGCTCTAAAAAGCAAGCGTGATAAATGAACATCATGGAGAACACAAAGTGTGATGCTACTGTGAAAATTATATACAAGTTGCTACCTGGCCAGCCCCACTCTCTGGTGAGCAGGGACTGGAGAACTAAATGCACCTTGGAAGCCTCCACCACGATGGCATTAGGGTGGGAGCACCGAAATTTAGAACTAGGAGTGGACTTAGCATCTAGTGGAAACTTCCACCTGCAGGGGAGGAGGCTGAGGCTGAGGAGGTCCACCATGCTCCTATGCACAGGACCAGTCGTTTCCTGATTGACCAGCATGAGGGAAGGAATACAGTCAAGTATCTCCCTCTCCTGTCAAAGGCTCATGATAATACAAGGATGGCAGAAAAGCAGCAGCTTTAAGACAGGTGTGAAGGATCAGCCTGTGCTAACCTCCACACCTACTCCAGGTGTTCAGTCCACCCTTCCAAACCAGTCAGATTAAAATGCCTGCTCCCCTGGAATAGTCACGTTTAACTACTACTTCTCCTCTTTTTAAAATGGAGAAGCCCTTCTGCCTGCCCCCAAACAAAGAGGTAGGAAATTTCTGGTTTAAATAACAGAGTAGCACGTGAAGTGAATGGATGTGACAGTTTCTGAATGGGAAAAAAAAAAAAAAAATCAGTGTATGTGTGTCTGTTATTGGGAATACTAATTGTTTTTCAAGGGATAAATATCACTTAATATTTTTCCCCCACTAATAAAAATGAAAGCTGGAAAGAGCTGACATTTCTTCTAGCAGTAGCAGCTACTTGCATTTAAAGTGTAAAAAGTTTCACTGTACCTCTTTCTTCTGTTCAGAAAACCAGCTGGTATCTTTGTTGGAACCTTGCGGCAATATATGAAGATCCACCAGGACAGCAAAATTCCCGCACTGCAAGACAGTGATGGCAGAGTCAGTGTCTGCTAATCTCACAAATTCCTGTGTGGTTGCTCACGATGAAATGGCAAAAGTTCACTACTGGGCAGCAATCTTAATACCCCACAGGGCTATAGGTCGTACCCTACTCCTTTTCCCAAGTTTGAAATTGATAGTGGCAATGCTAAGGAGAAATGCAGTGTTAATCAGGATAGGAGAGACAAAATATTTGTCTCTGGGCAGCACACCTTGAAAAGGGAATGCCCAGGTATCCTAGGGGCAACTGGAAGACTGTCAAATATTGAGAGAAGTTCAACAGGCCAGGACTAGGTAGAATCCAGAAAGAATGATTCCACGCACAGCCGGAAGAATCCTTGTTTCTAAGCAGGAAAGAGCAGATAGAAGCTACTGAATTTTCAGACAGACAGAAGGATCGGCTGGGATGTCAAACAGAGGCACAGAAGAATGAGAAAGACCCAGAAGAAAAAGGTAGATGCTGAACGCCGGTTATCAAAACTAAAGAAACTTTCATTGAAATACGCTACAAAACTGTACACAGCCTACCTCTCCTCTTATTCTATACGCTAGCTCTGTCCAGCACTTTAGAAAAAATGGAAATATTCTATATCTACGCTGTTCAATAGCACAGCCCATAGCCACATGTGGCTCCTGAGCACTTGAAATGTGGCTATTGTGACCAAGGAGCTAAATTTAAAATTTTAATTTAAATAGCCACATGTGGCTAGCGGCTCCATATTAGATAGCACAGCTACAGACCCTTGAGAAGTCACAGGCTTATAAATCCTCACACCTTGTGATTCTCAGAAAGTACTTTTTACTCATAATATAACTGTGAACAAACTAATCTAGAAATGAATGGGAGACCAAGGCTGTAGGCTGGGGATGTTCTGACAGTCTTAGAGGTTCACTTTATGGTCCACAGGAAAAAAATCAATTTCACCTTTTTGGCTGAATCGTTTTTGTTTTGTTTTTTAAAATTCTGTGCTATAAGTAGTTTCAAGAAATAGTGTTAAAACATCAGACGTAAATATGGAAAGAAACTGAAACTTGACACCTACTTCACACAAAATTGGATTTGTGATGGATCATAGACAAACATGAAAGTCAACACTATTTTCCCAACCTCTGGGATAGGAAAAGATTTCCTAGACAAGATCCAGAAAGCACCAGATATTGAGAAAAAAAATTGTTAACTTGGACATTGCCAAAATAAAAACTTCTGTTCATTAAAAAACACCATTAATAAAATTAATATGTATGCCACAGACTTGGAAAAATATATTCATAAATACATATATTTGGCATAAATGACTAGTATTCAAAACACGTAAAGAGAAAAAAAAATTTTACCTTTAAAATCTAGTCATGTAACGTGAATAAATGACCCTATCTTTGCAACCACACACAAAAAAAACTTTACCTTTAAAATCCAGTAATATAATGTGAATAAATGACCCTATCTTTGTAACTACAAAAAAAAGATTTACCTTCAAAACTCATAAAGAACTACAAATGGCTATTAAAAAACAACCCAAACTCAGACACTTCACCAAATTAAGATAAATGAATGGCAAACAAGAACATGAAAACAGTGTTCAACATCATTAGTCATTAGGCAAATACAAATTAAAACCACCAAGAGACATTAAATACAACTACAATACCCTCCAGAATGACTAAAATTAAACAGACTGACACAACACTAAATGTTGTTAAAGATATGGAGCCACCCAAACTCTTCATACTTTCCTAGTGAAAATGTAAAATCATTTAACTACTTTGGCAAACAGTTTGCCAGTTTTCTATAGTTAAAAATTCATTTATTTACCAACTGAGCCAACAATTCCACCCAAGGTATTTACCCAAGAGAGAGAAACATGTGTGCGCACTAAGACTTGCATGCAAATGTTCATGGAAGTTTTATCCATAATAACCCAAACTGAAGACAACCCAAAAGTCTATCAACAGGAGAGCAAACAAATTGTGGCATATTCATGCAGCAGAATGCTACTCACCACACTGCTGATATACTCAACATGGATTAATCTCAAAAACATTGGGCTGAGCAAAAGAAGTCAGAGCAAAAGAATACACACTGTATGATTCCATTTACATAAAATTCTAAAACAGCAAAACCAATGTATAGTGAAAGAAATCAGAGCAATGATTGCCCAGAAAGTAACTGGCTGAGATCCAGCACAAAGAAACTTGGTGTGGTGATGAGAATATTCTGTATTTTGATGGGATATCTTAGGTGTGTACACCTAAGATCAGTTCCTTGCATTCTATATAAATTATATCAATAATTTTTGAACATTGTGTAAAAACATATTCATATTTGTTGGCAGTTATTCAAAATGTAGGTACTATGTCCCTGAAAATGTAAGGGTATTTTGAGGGAGACCAAAATGAACAGTGAAACATGATGAAAGATGGTCTCCTATGACGTCAGACACTGCACTGTGACCCACTAAACTCAGTTTAGCATGTTGCAACCAGCATTTTATTTTAATGAAAGAGAATATTAGAATGCAATAAACAATATTAGTGTCACATGATAAGGCCAAGAATTGTTTTGTGAAATGTAAGTACATGTGTACTGAGTTGCTATGGACAGCCTATTTCTTATTGCAGGTTGTGGTCAAAAATGTTTGAAAATCAGTATACTGTTATTTTTAAAGTTTCTTCTCAACTGTTGATTATAGATTTAACCTTTAAGGAGTATGCTGCCACCAGGTGGAGGTCGAATGCCACAACTAGAAGATCTCAGCCAGGAAATATTAACCTTTTGTGTGCCATAGACCTCTTTAGCCATCTGCGAAGCTGATGAAACTTGTTCAGAATAAATGTTCTTTTTTTATTATTTTATTTTATTTTATTTTTTTAGAGCAAGGTCTCACTATGTTACCCAGGCTGGATTCAAACCCCTGGGCTCAAACGATCTTCCTGCCTTAGCCTCCCAAACAGCTGGGACTACAGACATGCATCATCGCACCTGGCTAGAATAATGTTCTTAAATGCATAAAACACAACACATAGGATTAAAAAGAAAACCAATTATGCTGGAATATGGTTATCAAAACAAAACAAATTTGTGATATAGTAATGCATGCACTTGTTTATTAAGGCATTGGATCTTGTCACACAGTGATGGATCTAGTGAGACTATAAATCTGAAGTAGTGATGAACATAAATAATATTTTCAGATACCTGCAACAACTATTATGTAATATGAAAAGAGCTATAATTTCTAATGGTGGCAAATCTTGCTAATACTATTGTGTTTTGAATCCTACATTCATAATGAAAGGAAAACTAAGTTTATTAGAACTTGGTCAAAATAAAGCCATAACTTTTTTTTTTTTCCCCCTCATCCAAATTCACTGACCCTCTGGACTCTATCACAGGCCCACTGAAATTCCAGGGATTCTGGAATAAAAGCCCTTCTAATGCCGTGAGATGCCTCACATACATTTTACTGAGGTTTCCTACAGGTTCTCTACCCTGATTCTTCAGTCTAAACCAAGTTCTCTGCTACTTCTTTATTAGCAAAAATAATCCTTAATTTTTAAAAAATAGTGAAGCTGAAGCAGCTTGAATTGATACTGTCATAGCAGCTTTCTAAAGGATTAAATAGTAAGGTCCAATTTGGTGTTTTGCTCAGCATTTTGTGACTTTGGTCACAGGTAACCTAGTTTAAGTCTGATTATAAACAGACTGATTAGAATGTCTTTTGTTTTTTTAACAAATTATGGAATCTTATGCTGGTGATCAAACTTTCCCAGGGTTTCCGGATGACTCCAGTCCCCTCCCCCAGGGCAGGCAATTCTGAGGGCTCCAGCTTGAGCTCTCTCAAACTCCCACACTCCTCAGACGCATTTTGCCTTTCTGAAGTTCCCTGCTCTTAAAGCTTTGCTTCTTTTCTCCCATGCGCAAACAGAAGGGAAAAAAATAAAAGCAAGCTTCTTACCACCGCCAGCAGCACGGCCTCCCTTTCTCCGCCCCCTTAATTAGGAGGAGGCTATTTCTACTCTTGGAGGGTAAACTCTCCAGCTCTCTTCTGAGAGGAGCAAGACGGTAACCATCACTTTTTTCTCAGGCCAGAGCTAGTCATTTTGCAGAGGCCACGCTGCCTCTTTAACGGCCCACAAGCTGCTAGAAGCTGCTTCACAGCCTATGCAGGGCGCCGAGTCCACAGGCCACAGGCAAGGGTCTCATCCTAGCTTCTGCCCTCTCCTCCCCGAGGTTTCAGCCAACAACCTGGGAGTCACCCCTAACTCCTCCCTTTCTCTAACCCTTCGGAATCAGTCAATGCATCTTGTCAATTTCATTTTTTAAAGAGCTCTCAAACATTCCTTTTCTCTTGTTCCATTGCTCGTAGCATCTCCCACTTGGGATATTAGAGCCACTTCTGTTGGTGTCCCCGATGAACCCTGGATGCCTCTACCAGGGCCATCGCCAACACACAAACTGGATCAGTCTGCTCCTGCTGCCGCTCACAGCAGCGTGTCCCAAGCTTCTGGTGAGGCCCCACTTCTCCCTACCTCTCCCGTTGTCCCCTACACGTGCCTGCATTTTTCACCCTTGGCATAGAAGGCACCTTACAGCTCCCACGCTTGGTGAGCTCCTATGCATCCTCGAACCCTAGGCAGAAGCGTGGCCATCTCCGTGAAGCTCTTTGGAACGGTTTCTCCTTCCCCCCTCTGGATCAGACACATTTCTCCTGTGCTAATTTACTTCTGCATTAAATGACTTGTCCATGCAGGGTGCCCTCTGGCTAGACTGTTAGCTCTGCGGAGACAGGGTCCATACCTCTGTCAACTACGAATCTGCAATGATTAGCACAGTACCAGCTCACAGTAAATGCTTTATATTTAATGAGAAGGAGAACGAACAAATGACAGAATAAATCAGCCCCGAGTTTTGGGCAAATCACAGCCTTGTCTGCAAAGTGAGGGCTTCTCAGCTCTTTCTGGGGACGAGGCCATTCCTATTCAGCCCAAGGCACTGATGCATCGTAGAACAACTTCCTCTCTCCTCATTCTGGAGAGGTGACAACTATGTCATCACCAATGACAATCAGTTATTTTTCATGTTTTGCAAAAAGGGAATACAAGGATCCTAGGATTACTGCACCGTAAACTCACTGCCTACCAAGCATGTTCGTTATTTTTCCTATCTTTTTATTAAGAATTGCAGAGCTGCAACTTGCACTATCTCCAATCCAAGTCTGCAGAGGTGGGAGACATTGTCCTCCGAGTTTACAGTAAGTATAAAATAAAGGTGACAATGTTAACATTTCTCAACACAAAGGCACCTCCAGAGCAGGTTCAGAATCCCGAGAGAGTGGCACATTCTCTCGCTCACTCACTGATTCATTCATTAAGCACCTGCTGAGTTTCACAGGAGCACCAGCCCAGGCCTGAGAGAGGGGGGCCGGTGACAGGGCACTGTGGCATGCACGACACGGCACACACCCAGGACCAGAGGTAGCCGAGGGACAGCTCTGCCTGAGGGAGGCCAGGGAAGGGAAGGTGACGGTGACGTCTCAGTGAAGTCCTGACGAACAGGGCAAGTGGGACCGAAAGAAAAAAGAACCATGCACCCACGCAGAGAAAGAGGCTGACTAGCTCCGCGTGCTCTGGAGACAGAAACGAGCCTCCTGATATGGAAATATAGGGCAACGCCGCAGATGAGGCCAACAGGGCAGGTGGGCTCTGTCCATGGGGGAGCCCAGGACAGGCCGAAGGGGCCAAAAAGATCGGTGGGCTGGAGGCAACACGGGTTGTCACCGGCATTTACATCCACAAGGACTTAAGGCACCTTCAAGCAACAGGGCAAAGATTGAAAACGGAGAAAATTAAGTAAGAAAAACAAGGGTAAAAACAAAATGTTTTTACAGGCAGTGAGTGACAGACCCAAGAATCAAATCCAGATCTGTGAGACTCCAAAGCCCCTTGCCAGACATTACCATGAAGAAATTCTCCCCCTGTGGATGGCCACTCGGGACACGCTTCCAGACCCTACGTGGGGGCACATTTAAGGCTGCCTGCCTGGAACTCACCCCTCTTTATTTGGGAACTGGTCCCCTGTGCCCTCTAGGGTGAGTGACAGCAGCCACGTTTGCCCTATAAAACCCTACACCCCTTAGCACCTGGTGACTGAACCAGGGATTGTGAACAGGGTCCCTCGGCTCCCTTGCCTGGGAAGTACTCTGCCACTGTGGGGCACCATGCTGGAACAAGAGTGCAGGAAGTAGTGAAAACCCCACCGCAGAGAGACTGGGGTGGGAAGGGTGGTTAGGGAGAGAAGGAAGGATAAGGAGGGGGAAAAAAACGCAGGAGAGGATGACAGCAATTACCCAAGCCCTGCACGCAGGATGTGGGGTGGAGCTGTTGGGGAAGAAAGGGAGGCTTCCCAACATCAAGAATCCCTATCCAGAGAGTGAAAAACTGAAAAAAAGTCAACCCAAGTATGTTGTCCGTTTAACCCCCTTGGCCTGTTCCTCATGTAAAATCCTGGCCCAGGAAATCCAGGCTTTGAGTTTACATTCAAGAAAACAAACCAGCATATCTCCTGGATGGCATATACAATGAACTGGCAGACAGTTAGGTCAGGAGATTGGAGAATAAAGAGCCATTCTGTTGGAATATACTATATTCAACTGCAAAAACTCACTAATGGTGAGCAAGTTGGCCAAAAAAATAGTTAAGATTCACTGAGCACTTATTTTGTGCCAGATACTGTATCAAGCCCTTTCTGTACCTAAGGGCACTTAATTCTCGTGACAACCCAGAGAGGCAGAAACTTTACCACTTGGTGTTCTGGAAACACTGAGAAACTTAAGAGCGCTCTTTCTCTCTTAGAAGATCCCTGGTGATCGTGGTTAGGTTTTGTTTGGTGTGGTGCCTTGCCAACCTGGCAATACTTGTCGGGTCGGGTGCAAGGAATGCTTCATAATCTTAGTAACAGAATTAGACACAGCCTGAACTTGAGATCACAGCATCAGAGAAGGCCTGGAGAAAGCCCTTTGTTGACAAATGGGATAAGGGTCTAGCACAGGAAGTCTAAAGACGGCAAATCTCTTCTGACAATGCCCCAGGTGTGGCAGAGGTTGTAACACCTCCCTTCTCTGTGTCAGTTTCCCCATGTGTAAAATGACTGGCCCCCACTAGAGCTCCTTCAAGGTGCCTTTCCTTTTAGATCCCATCTCCTGGTTGGTTTGGTCTGCACCCATCTACTTGAATTCTACCAGCACATACAGTGTCTGTCCTCATGTGAAGGTTACAGAAGAGCCACATGGAGTCTGGCACCTTGTACTACCCTCTACCAGTCTGCTAGGGGCCACCAAAGCACAGTAGTGAAATCGACTGCTGTTTTGGAATAGAAAGCAGGAGACCACATTTCCTGCTATGCTGACCTCTCTGTGGGAATGTCTTGGTAACCAACGACAGAAAATGCCAGTCACATGGCCAGAAAATCATATGAGCCCTGGGAAATGGAGACGCCCAGTGGAACTGGCTGAGGCAAAAATCTTAGCAACCAATGAGCTCTTCCCCAAAGCATCCTCTGCCACTCTCAGGCAGGATTAAGCTCTTCCCCGCTGCCACAGTGCTCCGTTCACGCTTCTCCTTGGAGCTTATCACAGGCTGTAAACACGTGACAACACACAGCCATCTCCCACCAGGAGGCCTGCCTGGCGGGGGTGGGGGGCAGGGGGAGCTGCCTTCAGTTACCTTTGGGTTATCAGTGCCTAGTACTGGGTCTGGCACACAGATGGGCATGAAGAGTATTTGTTAAATGAATGAAAATACACATCAGTGATGAAAATTACTTAAGTAGCTGGCTTGTTCTCTCTCTAGGAGGGATTACCTGCCTCTCATCTGCACCCTGAACTCAGAGTGAAAAACCTTGCAGAATCAAGCTCATGGTTGACAGCTGAGGTTGCCTCACGTATGCACAGAATACAGTCACCCCAGGAACAGGCAGCGATGCCCACTGCTCCTAGCCAAAGGGCTATTTTCCCACCATCCAGCCACAGTCTGGTGCAACAAGATGCAAGTACCAGACCCTGGTTGGCGGTTCCCAAGGGGGAACTTCCTGGTTGCAAAGGGATGACTAGTTCTTTAAGCTCAAGTTTTTCTGGTTGAAAGGGGAGCT
>CM052436.1:192019881-192131793 GCA_028533085.1 Varecia variegata | reverse complement strand
GGTGTGACTCGCCTGGAGGTGAGGACTGGGGGGGTGGGGGGTGGGTGGCTTCCGTCTCCTGTTTGGTGTCTGTTGTGGGAGTTCTGACTACGGGTCAGGAATGTACAACTTCCCAGGCGCTTGTTTTTCACAACAGATTTATGACTAAGGTTGGGGAAAGATTCTACAAAGATAAGGAGCAAATCACAAAGGAATGAGAAATAAAGAGAAAGAGACAGCCAGAAAGAGAAAGAAAAAAAGAGAAAGAGGAAAGAAAGAAAGAAAGAAAGAAAGAAAGAAAGAAAGAAAGAGAGAAAGAAAGAGAAAGAAAGAAAAGAAAAAAACAAAGAAAAGAAAGAAAGAAGGAAAAGCAGAGCAAATAAGTTTGACCGCAGCTTCTAAAAGGAGAAATTGAGAAAGAGGCTATGATGTCCTTCAAGTAAATTGTCTCTGGTCTCCTACTATGAAAGGGTTTTTGCCTTTTGACCTGCAGTGACAACATGGTGGCTCAGGCCTGTAGTCCCAACTACTCGGGAGGCTGAGGTGGGAAGACTGCTTGAGCCCAGGAGTTCTGGGCTGCAGTGAGCTGTGATCATGCCGCTGCACGCCAGCCTGGGTAACAGGGAGAGACTCTGTCTCTAAAAAAATAAAAATAAAAAAGATTTGAGCAGGAAAACAAAGTGCTGCTGGGAATAAGGCAATGACCAATCAAAGCAGTATTACGAAAGGATATTTAAATTTAACCTGTGCAGCTGGAACCTTTGGGTAGAATTCGTGGCTGAATCACAGACTCTAAAATCCATCATTGCATGAAGACTGCAGTTAGGACCAGGCTCTCAGCAGCTCCCCTTGAAAGATAAGAACTGACTTCCTTTTTTAGACACTTTCCCCAGTGATTTTCAGGAAATGATTTTTGCAAGTAGAAGCTGCAGGCCAGTACCATGCACAGAGCACAAGTGGCAATGAGGAGTACGGTGGCCTGGGGCTCAGGACAGGCCTGACTTCAAACCTGGCCCTGAGCCTCCGTGGCCCCAAGACGCTGGGTAAGTTCCTCTGATGTAAAATGGGGACGACGATGAAAAACACCTCCTGGAGTTGTTTTGAGGCTTAAATGAGAAAACATAAGCACGAGTCTTCTGCACTGTGCCAGCCACACAAAGGACTCAAGAAAGAAATATTGGTTGCTTTTTTTTTTTTTTTCTCCAAAGGTAGAATTTGTCTCAAATTCCAGGGCATTTTAAATGAATTCTGAATTGTCAGTTCCATAAGATTTACAAATAGATAGTAGAAATAGGTGGAAACCTCTGCCCTAAGCGCCAATAAATGCTTCATAATTCTTTTGCAACAGTTTACTCTGGCCACACACTGCTTCCTAGAAGAAGAGCAGATGGCTTGTAACCACATCAGACTGCAAGGTAAAAGTATGAACTGTCCTCTTACATCTTTCTGCAACAGAGAACATGAAATGAAAAGATAACCTGAGAGAAATTATTGGATACTCGTCGGTAGGGCTCCTGACCCGAGAGGGTGCGAAGTGGCTGGGAAACAAGTACCATCCACATCTCCCAACACGTGGGCTGCTCAGGAGCGTGTTGGGATCAATTCCGGCGTTTGTGATCTGAAAATGGGGTTTGGTAAACAACAGGAGGACCAGTGCCCACAAGTTTTGCTCACAACTTTATCTAGCATGTGTGATCATGAAGCTTTGGAATGTGGGTTTGAACTTTAACTCTCTAAACATTAACATGTTAGAAAACATTCTTTTATATCCCTGAAGCATCTTGATCTAACAGAAAAGCAGTTCCGTTTATGAGTTAGAGGAATTTATGACAAACTATCCATGAGTCAAAGAAAAAGAAAAGGAAAAACCCTGCAAATATTCCCCTAGTGATCAATGCCAAGGTTAGTAGATTGTTCTAAATGGGAGCCAGTCCCAGAGGAAGATCTTTGAAATAGGAAGGAGGATGAAAAATCAAGTGGTGGCATAATTTTCCTATCTCCTTGGGTGGGACCAAAGAGTCTTCAATGAATACTTTGGGGATTCGCGATGACTTAGAGGAATTCTGTTTATTTGGTTAAATGTAAAATAATTTAAGGAATACCCCACATCAGAAGGTATTTTTTCTTCAGAGGCACAAACTGGTAAAAAAAAATAAATAAATAAAAAAAAAATAAGAAGTTATTTTTTTCTTTGGAATCTTCTCATCTACTGTCCAATGTAACAAAGGACTTGCCAGATAAAGCCGTAACAGGTACCCCCCACTCAATCCGGTTGTCAGTGAACCTTTTCTGGGGTATTACTATTGTGTAAGCACTGTTTATAAAGGGGGCTAGATATGTTCTTCTACACTGGGTGCCAAGTTTGACAGGCCAAACATAGGGCCATGTGTCACCCTTCCAGGAGGCAAACAGAATCCAAGTATGCGTCTGTGAACCAAAACACAACCTCAGAATGACGACTCCCTGAAGCCTATCACACATGAGTTTCTACTTCTGCAAGGCTCAAGGTTACTGGAGCCTTGGAGAGTCCTAAGAAAGTGCCAGGCTCATCGCTGCCCTTGGTCACACCTATCCTGGTCCTGTCAGTCCACCAAAGCCTCTGTGTACACAAGTTCAAGGGTATTTACCCGCCAGAGGCTAGAGTCTAGATTACTGGTGCTCAGAGTACCAGCAGAATCAGCATCTCCTGGAGATGGTTTGCAAATTCTTGGGTCCCACTCAGACCTAGTCAATAAGAAATTACAGGGCTGGGGCCCAGTATCCTGTGTTTTTAGCAAGCCCTCCAGGTGATTCTGCTGCATGCTCAAGTTTAAGAGCCACTGCTGCAGGCCACTAGGTATCCTTGAGGACTACTTATAGCATTCTCTGTATAACACAAGAACTTTTTTTTGAGGTTACAGTAGAGAGGAAGAAAAAAATATCTGATTAGATATCACCATGTAATACAATGGACGGTGATAGCACGCCAGAATATATTTAAATTCTAAAACTCTCAAGTTAAAATCTCAATTTTATCCCAATTATAAGAAAATAATTCCTTCAGTGTAAATTATGATTTTCTTTAGAAAGAAAAAACAAAAATTCTCCAGGGGTGAATGTGATGTGCAGCCAAAGGCGAGAACCACAGATAAAGTAATGCCTTGCTGAGCATCTTAAAAACTTCCCCCTGGATTAGAATGAAAAAGATGGTGATGAAAATCCAAAGGGAAAAAGAGATCTATCCACTGCAGGAAGGGAGAGCCTTAGGGAAGAGATGGAAAGGAAAGTGGCTGTAAACCCAGTCAAGGTGGTTATACAACTTCACCTAAATGCTTTAATGAGTTCAGATCACTGGGCTCAAGGGAATCCATCCCAGGGCACTGCAGCCTGGCTCGGCCACCGACATGAGGTGGAGCCCGGGAGTTACATCAAGAATCTAGGGAAGGGAAAATGGCATTGCACTTTTCAAAGGAGAGAAAGATGGATTTTGGAACTCTATACTTAATCCATAGCAGATTATTAGACGAGATCCTGAAGAAAACCCCAATTAGGAAAACCTAACCTCACTTTCTTTGACAAGATTCCTGGCTGCCACAACTAGGGGAAGGCAGTTGACAAAGTACACATGAACCTCGGGCCAGGAACTGGACAAAGTTTCCCAGGACTCCCTTTGGTCCACACTACTCCAGCAAAACAGCTTTTGTCAAGGTCACCAATGATCTTCATGTCAACCAATGGTCAGTTCTTGAACCTCATGTGACTTTACCTCTCAGCACCACCTAACAAAGTGGTTTGTTTACTCTCTCCTTTCCTTGACTTCTTGGGACACTGGAAGTCTGCTTTCCTGGTTCTCCTCCTTCCTCACTGGTCACTCTTTCTCAGTCTCCTTTGCTGGCTTGTCTGCACTGCACCACCTCTAAACGTTGGAAAACCCAGGGCTCCCTTAGCCTTCTCCTTGCCTCCATCTGTACTCTCTTCAAGTCTCTAGGTTTTAGACACTGGGCACTTTCCATACTGATAGCACCTTGTGTTTTCTGCTATGGCCTGGACCTCCCTCTCAACTCCAGATGCATGCATCCAATTGCCTTCTCTGCATCTCCACTGGGACATAGAATAGACATCTACAACTTAACAGGTTCAAAACCAAATGGTTGATGTATACAGTCAAATCTGCTCCTACCAGGTTTAGCTAAGCTGGCTTGGTAAATGGCAACTCCATTCTTGCAGTTGTTCAGGTTAAAAATCTTGGAGTCATTTTTGATGCCTCTCCTCTCATATTCCACATGCAATCTATTAGCAGACTAACTGTTCTACCTTCAAAACGGCCAGTCACATAGTAGGAGCTCAATAAATATTAACAAAATGAACCTGTGAATGAACAAATGAGTCCTAGTGACTCAAGAACAGAAAAATGGGGGTGAATGAAACAATAATGAGGTAGATTCATAATCAGCTGAACATCCATAACCACAAGAGCCATTAATGGACAAACCACCACCTGGAGGGGGATGGTAAAGAACGTTTTCCTTGACTATAGTCTTGTTTCTGCATTTTTCAGCACTGACATAGTAATGAAGATATAGTAGACATGACCACAAAATAGGTGAATGATGCCACACAGAAGGGGAAAGTGAATATCTAGGGTAGTAAACAGTACATCTGGGGAACCAAACCAAACCAAACCCTAAAACTGGATCTCTGTGATTCGTAGAGATGAGATCAATCTAACTAGATGGAATTCAATTAGGATACATATGAGGACCACATAACTAACATTTGGCTCCAAAAACCTAATAGCCCAGGCACTGAGGCACTCTTAGGCAACAATAAATGGTGTGAGCGGGCAGCACAATACTGCACTGTCGATGTCAATTTCACTCTGGGCACTTAGGCTGCCTGAGCAGCAGTGGCTGGTGTAAGTGACAGAATGGCTATGCTTATGCATTTAGTGCTCAATTACTCTCAATATTCAAATTGAGACAAACTGTCCTGTACTCCAATAATAGTACCCAGGAATGAAGCAACACTTACAACCATGTCATGAGGATTAGCCGAAGAAAATGAAATTATTAACTTAAAAAAGAAGAAAATAGCCAGGATAACATAATATGAACACCTCTCAAAGGTGGAAGAATAATCCTTTTTAGTTCTTGAAGGCTGTAAGGGCTGGGGAACCAGGTGAAGCAGAGAAACCATAGGGAGACATGCACTGGCTCCACCTAAAGAAGACTTTCAGACCCGCAGCGCTTTCCAAACGGAAAGTGACCTGCCACGGGAGGTGGTGTGCGCGCCACCCAATCCAGGGGAGAAAACTCTATTGACGCAAAGCCTGTGAGAATGGGCAACTGAGTAAATATCGCACTGTTATCACAGGCTGCTGGGCTCACTGTGAGGAGTGATGCAAACCACACAGGAAAGGATCTGCCACCGACTTGTTGCATTAGATTGGCCACTTCTGCCACCCAGTGAGTGTACCACTGGTTACCAGTTTTGGGGTTGTTTTTAGTGTATCCCTAAAGATGTGGGCTTACTGACCTCAAGAATCAGAAAGCGTGTCTTCTAAGAGATACTTTAACATACAAACCATGGGCTTTAGAAATAATGAAGATATGGTGTCCAAACGCTGGCTCCCCCTTTTCCTGGCCATATGGCCTGGGGCAAGTTCCTCCGCCTCTCTGAATCTTAATCCCTCTCTGTGCACAACAGGGGGCAATAATGACCACCATCAGGAGATGATGTTATGATTAAATTCAAAGAGAAAACAGAGAATGCAATGTTAATAAATAGTAGTTAACTACAATTGGAAGTAGTTAAATAATGACATCATTCTCAGTATCTCAACTAAGTAGGGTGACAAAAGTCAACCAGTGCTATCCAATAACTTTCTGTGATAATGGAGATGTTCTGTATTGGCAATGTCCAATACCTTAGCCTCCAGCCACAAGTGGCTGTTGAGCACCTGAAATGAGGCTAGTGCAATTTTGAATTTTATTTAATTCTAGTTAATTTAAATTGGTTAATAAGCAATTAATTTATAAATTGTTTAAACAGCCACATGTAGCTGGTAGCTACCATACTGGACAGCACAGACACTTCCCTACAGTGCCTCCTGGTTCAGAAATCCTGGTTCTATTATTTTAGTGAGAGACTAAAACCGCAAAGGGCAAACGACATCAGGAACCCCATAATAGGAAGTGCCCGGTGATGCAAGGGGATTCCCATCCCGCAGGGAATTCCAGAAGGCTCCTCAGCACTGCATGCGAGGGAATAATAGGGACTAACCTGGGAAATTTCTATGAACTTTACCAAGGAAGGTTCTGATCCAATAGAACTGTTTTATTTAAAAGGTGTTTTCCTCGTAAATAGAAAATGAAGCAATAAAAACTGTTACTGACAATTAAAGGATTAAGAAGTTTAAGTTTCCCTGCACCTTTCACCCTGCTTTTATCAAAGCAGAAAACTAAATTCAAGTAGAATTCTTAAAATTATTATTGCAGCCACTGTATAATCATCCCTTGGTTTTGCTGAGAATGACCCTTGAAAGTTTGGTGTCGAACTTCCCTCTCTATGCTCTTGCCTCTCAGGGCTCAGGAAACAATCTCATAACTACTTTCATCACTTCGAAAGTTTCTACAAAATGAGCCAGAGTTCAAAGAGAATTTTCAACCAATGCATGCCTAAGGCAGGAAATTGAAATGCGACAGAAGTATATTAGACAAACATAGGCGAGGTCTGCTGGCGAGAACTGAGTTTTTCTTCCTCTGACCCATTTTTAGAGAACTACAAAGAGGAATAAAGGGAGGTGGTTAATTGGTCACAGGACTTGTTTAGAGCCACCTCGACTTTCCTTTTCTAATTGGCTGCTGGGAATAACACCCTCTTCAAGGAATGCTCAGAGGAGAAACGTGCTGGGACAGGAGACCACTGATGAAATGGCTTCAGAAGCTGAAGATCATTAATTACGAATATTGAGTACCAGGTTGAAAGCTTAGCTGAAATGAGTGGGAGGGACAACTCAGTATCAGCTGCTACCTACACATTAGCAATTAAGGCTTGTAAAGGCTCTCTCTCAGTAGAAAGTTACATCTCCCAGGCATCTTCCTCTCACCTAAGTGAAGGGCCTCCTGAGGCAACTGAACTCTGAAGACCAGGGCATTGACTTTGGGGTAATATTTCCAACATCCACTATTATATATGCCTGATCCTCAGGATTAGGTGTCTTCTAAGCACCACTACTCATCGTCTGAGATAGTGTTTAACTGAGCATGCATCTCATTCACCAGGAGGGCTTGTTAAAAGCACAGATTGCCAAGGCTCACACCCCCACAGTGAGCCTCAAACCTGGGGTGGGGCTGAGAATGTGCATTTCTCAGACTCCCAGGTGAGGCTGATGTTGCTGGTCTAGGGACCACACTTTGAGAATCACTGGCCTAGATTAGTGATTTGCAACCCTGGCAGCGCCTTAAAAATCACTTGGGGAGCTTTTTAAAGAACAATGATGTCCAAATTCTACATTCTTAATAGTCAAATCAGACTCTCTCAAGATAGGACTTGGGCATCAGTATATTTTAAAATCTCCCTACCCAATTCAAATTAGGCTGAGACCCACTGCCAAGATCACCTTTAACTATTTAAATTTGGAAACTGCATATACTCGGAAGAGTTTAATAATTATTCCTTGTTTTAAGTAAAATCCATGCCTTTCAAATCTATAAAATGAAAAAGAAAAGTAGAAAACCATCTTGTTTTTCCTTACAAATTAAGGATTGGGAAGCAGACCCTGGCATCTGCTTGATTCCACCAACCCTGGGTGGTAGATGTTCCACTGGCCATTTTTCCTCCTTCCTTTTTTTTTTTTCCCAAACCAAAATATGAGCCTCCTTGCACCAGCAAATGCCACTCTCCACACCAATGCTATTTTAGACAGGATTCTCTGCAGATTTACTAATTACAGCAACTGAAGATCTGTAAAGACTGATAAATCTGCTAATCCCTTTAAAACACTGTAGGTAATAAGTGATACATTTTCTTTTTGTAGACCCCAATTGATGTCTAGATACATTTTGAAATGAGAATCCCACAACTAATTGAGCGGCAGGTAATGTTTCTAAAACACTCAAAAATGTTCCAATGTTTCTTTCTTCACTCTTTTATATTTTCCCCAAATGCTTTTTCCTTCTTTCTAAATTGGATTCTACTCTCCTCATCTATATCATTTGCCTGCATCTGTCCTTCCCTCATTGCCTCTGCCTTAATATGACAAGTACAAAGTTTACAATTAATTTTTCTTATGTAGTCTTACATATAAAGTTTTATGGTGCCTGTTCCTAATTTAACAAACAGAGGAACTAAATATTTTTCTTTGGTGAGAAAAAAAGCAGCTAAATTATTTTTGGAATGTGCCTTCTGATTAACTCTGCCTTGGGCATTAGCCCTCAACAGGAAACTTGTTCCCCACCCTTAATTCCTCAAATTAAGAAAACTTCAGGCTAAAATACACTATGTACCATGAATCCGCACCTACTGAAGTGTGTGACAATGCAGTTTACCTCCAACAATAAGGCTAAAGAAGAAGGGCTACATCACTCAGAATCTAGAACCATGATTTTAAGATTCTTATTTAGGGAAGAGAGATGATTTTGCCCCTCCCCTCCCCATGTACAATGTCTGGAAACATTTAGGGTGTCACAATTGGCATCTAGTGGGTAGACCCCAGGAATGCTGCTAAACATCCTAGGCGTCATACGGGCCAGCTCCCACCACAAAGAGTCATCTGGTCCATACTGTCATTAGGGCCGAGGTAGAGAAACCCTGGTCTAAAAACTCCTGCGTGGAGCCAGCTGACTTCTCGGCACTGGAGAATTCGCAGGGATCTAAGGCCAGGGGCACACGGTCCAGAGACAAAGAGGTACTGCAAAATCCCAGCCAAGGAGCCCGGATGCTGCTCATCCTCCCAGCTGCCCAGAGCAACAAAGAAAGGGTCCTCTGAGCCTTTTCCTTGCTAGTTGTCATCAATGAGGGCTTTCTTCATGGAGTTAGGAGTTTAAGTTGGTAACAAAAATAATTCTATGCCGCGATTCATCACCTGGCCAACTGACAGAGTCCCCTGGCTCTATAAAGCATTCTTATATCACTGTTAGCTTTTAACAAGTCCTAAACCAAAGAAGGGAGGGAGGGAGGGAAGCAAGGAGGAAGAAAGGGATTAAATATAAATGCAAGAGTTCTGAACAGATATTTTAGAAATAGGCTGTATCATTAACTTTTGTAAAAATCTAAATGACTGCAATGCCCCTACACTTGGGAGACTTTGTTATTTAACTATTTTATTTTGGGTAATTTGCATAGGGGTCTTCGCATAGGGGTAGATGGGGTAATACTTAAAGATCCTTCTCATGCATCATCAATATCATAATGAGATCATGATATTAGATGTATTTCCTGTTGCTATTAAATTCCTAGAAAAATTACATGGATGGACTGAACTGTAAATATCAAGTTGATCCAGCTTAAAAAGATCAATATTATGTCTTTGGATCCTTAATAATCCAAACTAGTATGGTAGCCAGCTTTTATCTGTAATACTCTTCAGGTTTTAAAAGCTAAACAGCAACTTAATGGATGAACTAAAAATCTACATTTTAAAAGGGATTATATTGAGGAAGTGCTTAAATGCCTCACAAAATAGTGTCTCTAAAGTATTCACTGTAGGTTCCTTTAAACAACAAAACCCACTTAGTTCACCTGAGTACTTACCTTCTTTTCCAGGTGGGGAGAGAAAGAAATGCCAACCAAAGATTGATCAAAAAAGAGTAAGTACCAAGTTGGGTGACCAGGACTGTCCTTAAAGTAATTATGGCACAAACTGCCACAGTAAACCCATATTCTCATTGCCCCTTCCCAGTGGAGTTAGTTATTTCAACATATTCTAAAATTTTACCATGTAACATAAACTCATCTCTAAATTATAAATTGTGTAAGTATGTCACCAAGAAACGCCATAATGCCCCTATTGGATGTGAATTGTTTATCCCAGGCCTATAATGTTCTGTGCCCTAGTGCTTCAGAGATATTAGATACTAAAATTTGATTAAAACCATATTCCTTGCATTTGCTGCCATTATCGATGATGCAAATTCACACATGTGTTAGCTAATGAAGCCGCCAGACAGGGTTTCACAGGCAGAGAAAAGGCTGAAAGAAATCTTTTTTGCCAAACAGAAAGTGGCCCAACTGTGGGAAATGATATGGATATCCAAGGTAGTCCCCACAAGCCAAAACTGTAAATAGGGTTAGACCCTCACATGGTTCCATGGTCTGAGTATACATTACACTTTAAACCAAACATTCATTTCATTACAGGGACTTATGCCAGCTGGCACAGCGCAGCTGACCAAAGTGAAAAATGAGCTTGGGTTTTCCTTCCTTGTAAAACTCAGTACATTTGTAGCATTAGCCCCTTACCAGAAGAGGGCAACGGTGGCCAGGCTGGCATGACTCACAAAGCGCGAGCTTACCTGCAGCCAAGGTAACACCTGCCAAGGGAGCCAGGCCTCGTGAAACAGCCTGCAGAGCTGCTGGCTTCTGAGTGTCACACATGCAAAGAAAGAAGGCTCTCTCTGCCTTTCCTTTATTCTTGGACGTACTAACAGGCGGCTGAAAATCAAACCATTCCAATATTTCCAAGTGATGATACAGAAGCACTGCTCACTGCGACCCACCCACACTTCTATCACCATCTCTCCCCCTGGACCTGTTTGCTATAAAACTCTTCACATTCCAAAACACAAAAAGGTGCTTTAAAGGTCTCTCAATGGAGAATTAATAAGAAAATAGTGTATTTGAAGTTTACAAATTATGCATAGCACAAGAGTCATTCTCAATTCAGACTCCAGTTCATCCGCAGTGCCCTGACTTTTCAGACCCCTCGGGTGGAGTCTCCAGCTCCCGTTTCTGCTTCCTTTTCTCCCTCGCTCATGTTTCCAGCCCCGGATCTTCAGGCTTTCTCTAAACAAAGCATTCTCCCACCTCCTCTCCCCTCTCTCCATTTGTTCTGCTGTGCAGGTTTACTCAATATTTGCTTTTGAAACACATTCCTCTCTAATGAAGGAAAGGATTTGCTTTTAGTTAATAAAATTTCAGGCATAAGTGAGTGGTGAATGGGTGGATGGAGAGGTATGGAGAGACCATGGAAGTGCACACAACATGGGTGGAGTTACATCATTCCCTCCTGGTTTGGGAATTCACAAGACTAAGGATGAAACCTCTTAAGACGGAGCCAACAGAGAGGATGGCACAGTCACGTCCTTCACGTCACAGAGGACCCCTTTCCCCTCCCCTCTTACATCACCTGCCCAGAGGGCCCTCTCTGATGCACCCACCTACTGAGGGGGCTGATACCAATTTTTTTAATTGACAAATACTAATTGTATGTATTTGAGGGGCACAATGTGAAGCTATGTGTATACATTGTGGAATGATTAAATGAAGCTAACACAGCCATCGCCTCGCATACTTCTTTCTTTGTGATGACATCAATCTTTTGATTAGTTTTATTTCAATTAAATAAACTATCGATAAAAGTTCTAATATTTTTCCCACCCTGTAGATCATTTAACACCCGCCCCACATCTTGGCACATGCACACAACTATGGAGACCACTACAGTCAACTAGAGAAATATCTGGATAGCCGAGGCCCAGAGTAAAAAAGGCAAAGTCCTGCTGGCAAATGCAACCCAAATGATGTCAGGGGTATAATGTCAGAAACTTAAATCATATGACTATTTTAATGAGATGGAGCAGGGTATGTATAACGATAGAGGATAAAAGCTATAAAGAAATGAAAACTACACCCCGAGAATCCAGTGTGACAGTGTACAAATGCAGATGGAAAAACTGCAAAACCTGCTCCTCTGAAGTATCACATTTGCTTTATATCTCACAGGCTTTGCACCTGCTGTCCTCTCTGCTGGAAGCACTCCCTCCAAATCCCTGGGGAGTGCCTGCTAAGCGGAGTTCAACTTGAACCCTCCTCCCTTATAGAGGCTCTTGACCATCCTATATTAAACTGGAACCACCTCCAGTCACTAGCCATCAAGTTACCATATTGCATTTTCCTCATCACATGTGTCAGGATGTGAAATTATCTTGTTTCTCCCTAGTGCAGCATTTGTCTTAGCATGCCTAAAATGTCACCTCCATGAGACCAAGGGTGCTGTCAGTCTTATTCAAAATTGTGTCCCCACAGCAGAGAATTATTCCTGGCACATGGAAAACAAGGAATAAACATTTATTGACTAGATATACATTTTTAACAAAACAGTACCAGAGTTGTAAAAGACGGAACCCACTTCTTTCAGCCCATGTCAGACCAAGGAGGCAAAGACGTATAAGACTATAGGGTACATATGATACATTATGTTGATCTGCAAGATATAGCTCAAACCCTACACAGTGAAAGCAGGGAGTACACCATCTTTGCAACCATTCAAGAAACTGTATCTGTCAATCTAACTTCTAATTTCCCAAATAAACTTCCCTGTCAAGGCCTGGTAGGTAGGAGGTGGGGGCGAGGGTCTGATCCCAAAGCAAGATACAGCAGCCAGAGGTAGTGGGGAGTGTCTGATCCCAGAAAAGGGATCAACACTACAAGTTAGGACTATCCATGTGCAGTTTGAACAGGGAGATATGATATAACCTAGCTAGCACAGGAATAAATCTAAGTATGTTTGTAAAAGTGAGGACTCCACAGATACATGATCCTTAAGCCACTGATGTACTCATTGTAAGAAACAGAAACATCTCACATAAATAATAAACTGTGTTAATCAGGGCTCTACATTTATACTTTTATGCAGACTCCAACTGCAATGTTGGTTCTTTTGAAAACTATTCATAATTCGTTCTTTTACACCTTAGAGTTACTTTAAGAACTAAAACCCCCTTTTTAAAGATTTCTTTCAATACCAAAAGTAATCTTTTTATAATCAAACCAGTTTTTAAAGCACGATGGAAAAAAGCTTACAGCCTCTATACCAAAGCCTTATGCTCATGCCATAAATAATTTACAGCAAGATGGTTGCTTCTCAGTAGCAGGCTCAAATTCCCTTTTAATCAAAACTGATTTTGAAATCTATTTCTCAATTTACATGTGGTCGGGGAGCTTCTCACCAAGTGAGCCTTCAGACTCCTTCATGGAAACGGGCACTCTTCCCAAACTCCTGAAACATCGGGACATTATTAACCACTGGTAATCATTTTCTTCTACGCTCTGAGGCTCTCAACTTCATCAAAGGTTAATGTCATGGTGGTAGCGTCGGAGGGAAATCAAACCCTAAAAGCCACAAAACACCAGTAGTACTATGTTCACTGCTATTTCCAAATGTGTAAACAGACCTCACAAAGAAAAGAGCTCAGAGAATCACTGAATTATCTAAACACACGAACTCATACCAGAAACAAAGACTAAGCAGTAAATGAAAGTACCAAACCAATGTATTACTGTGCTTCAAATCTCCAACCTGTATCTCTGAGACTTCTCAGCCTTACTCTGGGAAAGGCAACATAGCAAGCCTTTTAACACTGTTTTTGCTTCCAAAGGCAGTCTGGATTCCCTTAAATTAAACAGTAGGTAGACAGGGTGCCAGCCTGTTCACAATATGGATTCCCAAAACTTTTGATGAGCACCACGCTCTGTGTCTGAGTACTGGCTAGGCAGTCGAAACTGTGTCAGACAGAACTAGAATCTTCACGCTGCCAACTCAGCTGGTCCGCTCCCAATTCTGGCTCTGTAGGTGGAACTTCTGTAGATTGCACATGGTCTTGGACTTCTTCGTTAGCACAGAAATGAAACAATTGCCAAACTGAGGGCAGAGACTCCAAAGGCTTCCCACACTCATGAAACCCCCCTGGCATTGAGAATATTACTAATTTTTGCTTAAGTTGGTTTATATCCAAATGAACTAGAAAAGAACATTTTATATGATAGCAATTACGGGAGAGGGTCCTTGAATTTTCAATGATTTTGGTGGTTCCCCTTTCTTAGAGATGTGGAATTCTAGCAAAAGTAGGATAAAAAAAACAATGAGTAATCAGGATCAGTTTTTAACAAGCCATTTATATTTATTTTATAGTCTATCACAAGCTGAAGAACAAAACATAAGATTACATTATAAAAATTAAACATCTCATATTAGCATGACTGAAAAATCGCATCCACTCATTCCTCTTAAAACTGGACTTTTAATAAAGTTAAAGCAGTAAACAAAATCTGAATCTACTTTTTAGTCTTTGGATACTATCCTAAATGTATTATTATAAAAACCAGAGAATACGGAAAACAAGCAGACTTAGAAATTCATCTGAACGATTCACTGATGTATCCACACATTTCCTCCCTTGCACAGATCAAAATGAAATAATAGACAAATGCTGCCCTGTTTAAGTCATATACATAAGGGAAAGTTCTAGGAGCCTCTTATAGCTTCAACTTTGAGCTGGGCTGCATTTGGTTACATAGTTTGAGGGTACCTGAGATGTTGCCATCTATGTTTAGAAGGAAAATCCCAAATTACAAAAATACCTAACATGACTACTCAAACATGCAGAGCCCACGGCAATGTGACTAGTGGGTGAATATTGGCCACTGGGGCTGACATGTCTAGGCTCTTCTCTCTTGGCCTAGTATATAAGGAGACAGGTTCAGGGCTTACTCCAAAAAGTAAATCTGGTATAATGACAACACATTCCTAGCAGTTTTTTGTTTTGTTTTGTTTTTTAAAGAATAAGGCTGGACATAGCAGCTCACACTTGTAATCCCAGCACTTTGGGAGGCTTAGGCAGGAGAATCACTCAAGGCTATGAGATCGAGAACAGCTGGGCAACATAATGAGACCCTCCCCTCTACCAAAAAAAAAAAAAAAATTAGCTAAGCATGGTGGTGTGCACCTGCAGTCCTAGCTACTGGGCAAGCTGAGGTGGGAGGATCATTTGAGCCCAGGAATTAGAGGTTACAGGGAGCTATGATCATGTCACTGCACTCTAGCCTGGGCAACAGAGCAAGACCCTGGCTCAAATAAATAAATAAATAAAATAAAATAGAAAGAAAAGAAAAAGAAAATTCCAGGAATATAACAAGGCCGATAAATCTTAACTTCCATAAGCCTTTTAATTCCTAAGTAAAATTCTTTTCTACTCTATACATGTTAGTTGTTGCTTTTGTTATTACTCATGAGTGTCAGATGAAGAAGAGGGAAAACAGGGGCAGGAGGAGGAGAGACTGTGGAAGGTGCGCATCCCACCTGAATGATCCAGTGTCATCATGAAAACTAATTACATTTCAAAAATGATGATGTTTATCAAACTAATGTCATGTTCCCAGGAAGGGTCCATTTAAGAATGAAGCTTTTTTTTATTGCCTTGATGCTCTTTTAATTATAACTTCAAACTTAAGTTGTGAGACTAGTACAGAGTTGGAAAACTTAAGCCATTTTGAATTAACTTGTAAGAACTCAAAACTATTTAATTAACTTCTTTGAAAGTGAAAAATAAAAGTAAGTTATTCTCTTACCTGAGCAATAGTTACAACAACACCCGTTAATGATCAATTACTCGGGAAAGACAGAACCACCAGGTCTGTCAACATTTTTTTTTTTTTAAATTGGAACACGCAAGCCAGAGGATGACATTTGTGACCTGCTCCCAGGGGTGCACAGATAAGGCAGGCTGGGGGTTACTGTGCAATTAGAGGCACCAGCTGTCCCTCTACACCTCTATTTCCCTAATGAAACAGCAGGATGGAATGCAAATGAAAAGGAGTAATTACATAAATGGGTAACCTTAAGCACACGTCCATCTTTTTTAATTTTTTGGAAAGAAACCACTGACAAATGTAGGTAACTCTATTAGTGATAATTTAGCTAAAACACACCGTACTGTAAAGAAACCCTGGATTAGAACCTCTGGTACAAATGATAATTTGGGGTTTCTAAGTTATGCTTCCTTATACTGAAGTCCAAGAGAGTCTTATAAAAATACCCTAGAGAAATAATTTTGAGTGTAACCAAATACCTAAAAAAAAATGAAAGTGATGAAGCATTTCCAGAGTACCTTCCATTTGCCTTGCACTTTATATAAACACTTTCCTTGAGGATGCAATGGAGTAAATCTTTAGGGCAAGAAGTAAAGGGCCTCATATTGAGTAAACTGAGAGGATTCTGCAAAAAGTTTAACGCGAGGCTTGTTCATTTTGTATCATAATGCCACTCTGCACACTAGAAGTCTGCTCAAAACACCTCTGGTTGGTAAACCTTGAGACTAGTCTTCCAACTAGTTCCCGCCAGCAACTTTCACATGTATCTAGTATTCCTGCCAGAGTTTCTCTTTGTATTTTTAATTCCTTATTTTTATGGCTATTGAAGAATATATTCAAATTATAGGTTAAGGAGCCTTGTGGGCAAGCTGGTCTTTCCGGCAACACTGTGGGCTCTTTGAGGAGCAGGATTTTGTCTTTATTGGCTTTTATAAAGCAGGCATTGAGCACAAGGCCTGGTATATAGTATGTTTACCTGTTAAGTGAAAGAATGAACCAGCAAAATACCGACTGATGGGTGAGCATCATGACCAGATGAGAATGTATCTTTTGATTATGGACAGAGACCACATCTCTCATTGGGGCACCTTGCTTTGGAGGCTGTTGGAGGTGGAATGGTGGCCCCTGTTGTCCACGTTCTAATCCTGGAACTTGTGAATGTTACCTTATTTGGAGAAAGGGCTCTTTTGCAGATGTTTAAGTTACAGATCTTGAGATGAAGAGATTATCCCAGATTACCTGGATGGGCCCTAAATCCAATCCTAAGTGCCCTTATAAAAGGCACAAAGAGGAGAAGACAGAGACACAGAGGAAAAGGTGACATAAAGATAAAGCAGAAGGATGTAGCCACACGACAAGGAAGCCAGCACTCACCAGAAGCTAGAAGAGGCAAAGAATGTTTTTCCTTTAGAGCCTGAAGAAGCGCAGCCCAGCTGACACCGTGACTTCAGACTTCTGGGCTCCAGAACTATGAAAGAATAGATTTCTATCGTTTGAAACCACCTGGTTTGTACTTTGTTATGGTAAGCCCTGGGGAACTAATACAGAAGCCTACTAAAAACATTTCAGCAGATCAAAATTAATCTTATGGAAACAACATCTGAGAGGAGACCTGGAGGACGTATTTCAGACAAACGCCAGCATTTGCTGGTTAACGTTTCTGAAGCTACCTGCTACGCTGAAAATTGCTTTGAGAAAACACCACTAATTTTTATTTGCTCAAGAATTATATCCTAGCTCATCCCAAAAAGGATCACAGCAGTTGACAAATCTGAACCCAACAATTCCCATACGCCTGCTGGAAAACTGACTGTTCATGCTTTGCTAAACCAAAGTGGAAATCACGCTTTTTCTCAACTATAAATTTTATCACCTGAATAGACATAGCCAGTTTGGTGACTACTAGACTTTTACCAGGTAGAAAACTGGAGAAGAGCCCTCTAGGTCTGAGGGAAGTGAGCAAACAACGCAGAGGTGTAAAAGTGCCCAGGTGAAATGAGGTACTCCCACTGAGGGAAGATGAGGCCTGAAATGCAGGATGGAACAAGAAGGACCAGCCGCCAGGCCAGCGACCAGCTGGGGACAGACTGCAGGGAGCCTTGAGACTGGGCTCCAGGAATGCTGGCAGCCAGGCATTTACCCCAAGACCCCACATCCACATTCCTTTCTCAGGAAGATACTAAGAGTGTGCTCCACCAAAGAATAAACTCAGAAAGTGGAAGGTGTAATGTTTAAAAAAAAAAAAAAAAAAAAAAAGGCTCTAACATAGAAGAGAGGTGGAGCCAAGTGGAAGATGACGTTGGTGCACTGAGCCTTGCATGCTGCGGGTCCAGACAGCAGCAGAACGACATCTCCAGGAAGAGACAGGAGATGTGCGGATACGTCATGTGATGGGTTTGATAGCAGGAACATACTCTTTAGAAGGACTTTATAAGTTCATTTGGACAATTGTGGAGGAAAATAGTGATAGAAACAAAGAAAACTATACCCCCCCCAAAAAAAAAGAGGCAACTCCAAATTCCAGGATAAACAAACCACTCTTAACAGTAAGAAAATATAGTCATGGTATAGAGTTTGGCTAAGCAGTGAAAATACTTATATAATTATATAATATAAACTTTAAACACAGATTTAACCAAACATGGTGATACAACTATGGAAGATAGAAAGCAGGGAAGTTTCTATGTGGGTAGGTGGGCAGCAAGAATATTATCTACACAAGTCAACAGATAATGTCAAAATTGGCAAATCAAGACACTAAAAAGAGGTGTCTTCTGAGATACAGGATTTTGGGATAGGAAGAAGTGTAAGCAGGGGTCTGCTACTTTTCCTTAAAATCCTTGTAGTACTGTCATTTGATATTTTAAATAGTATATATATGAAAATGATTTTAAAATGTTAATTACAAAGAAACCACATTTGAAAGAAATGAAAAAAAGTAGGCTGGACCAGACTGTAAAGATTTTGTTTTATTTTTATTTTTAATAATGTTCCAAGAAGTTCTCTATCATACAGGATACATACACACACACACACACACACACACACACACACACACACACACACACGGATCACCCTGGATCCAAAGGGGAGGATGGGTGCCGAGGGGAGAAACTGAAGTCAATGATGCTAGTTAAGTGCCTGCTCTGGAGCCCTAGCAGCAGGAGATGACAGCCTGAACCAAGACAATGGCAGCAGAAATGACCAGGAGAAATGTCCAAGAAACAAGCAAGTGTGACAGGGCAGGAGATCAGACTTCTGGATATGCTGGGCAAGTATGAATCATTATCCCCATTCTGAGATCTGTAGACTGAGGCTCTGAAAAGAGCAAATGACGAGTAACCGGCAGAGCCCCAGTCCTCCTTCCCAACACTGTGCTGTCTTCTCCACACACATCACTTGGCTAATACTTTTGTAGTTCCACTGCCATCTTGCGCCCCCACAGGTCTAATAAAAACTTAAAAGCAACTCATAAAAATGTTAATTATTTTAAACATCAAAGACATTTTTGTGCATATAGCAAACTGAATTTCCAGTTAGATCTCTTCCCTATGACTATTTTCTCATCACCACTGAGTGGGCCCCTGGGAGCCCTGTGTGTTTCTGACTTCATCTCAGGCCTGCTCATAGCGGATGGAACAATCCTTTCATGTTTCTCAGCAACACGGAACTAGGGCAGGGCGGGTGGGTGGTCAGGAGCATCTCCCCGCACAGCCACGCCTGTCACACATAAACCCGGGCATCGTGGAGCTGCAACAGAGCCTGGGAAGAGCCACGCCGATTCCCAAAGAGGAGCAGAGGACAAGAGCACTGCAGAGTGTCCTCCCACCCTGGAGTTCTGCAACCCATCCCTGTAGCTGTGTAATAAACTCCAGATGGACACAGCCAGTCCATTTTACCAACCCCATGAGGCCTGCAGCTTTCTTCTCTCACACAGCCCTGGCCTGCTGCTGTCACTGGACCCTTCTGCTGTCGCTGAGCCTTTCTGCTCTCTCTACACCTCCCACACCGCAGTCTTCAGGACCATAGGCCTGCTGGCCCCAGTCACCCCCGCAGCCCCCACGTCAGATCGGCCAGCCCAGCCCTCCCAGGCTCGTGTCCGAGAAGAACAAAAACAAACCAAACAACTAGGCATCACTGTCTACTCCTACCAATTCATTTTTTTTAAAAAATGATACTTCACTTACTGTTTCACATCCTTTAAAAAATGGATTTAATAGATTCAAGTAAGAATTTGCTTGTAGCTAAATCATAATGTGACTTCTTGTTTATATAAAGAGAGGTAACTCTTAAAAAGATTTCTTAATCTGCTCATGATTTTAAAGCTTAACATGAGCTTCTCACGTAATACATCCTCTAGCAGACAGCTCCAGTGTATCACCTCCTGCAATAAATTATTCATCCATTCATTAAATCAGCACCACATGCTTGGTGCCAGGCCCTGGGGAAGGCGATGTGAACACGCAGTCCTGCTCCCTGTCTTCCATGGTGCTTACTGTCTCATTTTAAAATGAGTTATTAGAGTTTAATGCAACATTTTAAAAGGTGAAGGATCTACTACTTTATTCATCTTATAATTAATCTCACTCCATATAAGGATACACCTATAGATATGGAGAAATAAATTCAAAAGCAATTTGACTATGTTCACATACAGAGGTCAGTTGAAAGGGAAATATTTAGTCAATCTAACAATTAGGAAAGTCTGTTAAATGTGATTTGAATGCGTTCAACTCCCATTTCCCCTCTGTGAACTAGCTTACATGTACCTTGATCACTAGAAACAAATTTAATATAAACTTCCACCAGGAGGAGAAAGTTACAAGCCATTTCTACCTCTCAGTGGTTATCACAGTATCTTATGGCAGAGTGTCCCTTCCAGGTGGAACAGAGCTTGAGATCATCTGGTTGGTACCTGCTGGTACAGGGAGGCAGTCACTGCCACCTGCTCCATATACTTGTACCCACTGGCCCATCCTGTGCCAAGAGGGGTGATGTGGAGGGAAGACTTGACCTCTGTTTGCACTTGGGGTTCAGACACATGCAGAAAGGTCTAGCAAAAGCAGGGAAGGACAGGGGCAAGGAGACACTGCAGTGTGACCTGGGTTCAGTGACAGCTTAAGGCAGTAGGGAAGGGTGTTGTGCCCTCAGTGAGGTAGCTGTGACGTGCTGTCCTACCAAACTCTGTATTCACAGATTGCCCGAGCAACCCTGTGGTGGGACCCCTTTCCCCACCAAGGGGCCATGCCACGGGGCATGAGAGATGACCCCTGTATGGATCTGTGGGTGGGCTCCCGTGGCATGGTGGACTAAGGAAGAACAAGGAGGGTGCTCTGTGGGGAAGGGGACCAGCCACAGCCACCCGGGCTGATATGTGAGCACAGGAGATGACTCCCTTCTCCAGGAACCCCTGGATCTGGGTGAGGGAAGGGCATCTTAATGGGGCGAGGCATGTGGGCGAGAACACAACAGGTCGGCAAAATCCAAGTTTTAGTTTCACGTGCTGTCACCGGCACCCGCAGGCCAAGGAGGCTGAGGGCCATGCGTGTCCCTCACTCTGCTCCCTGTTGGGCTGCTTGTGGGGAAGAAAAGGGAGCACCCGGCTCCCAACACAGCACTTCCACTCTGTGGGTGTGTATACTCTGTTTCCTCATATTACTTTAAGAAAAGGCTGCATAGCTTTTAAAAAGGGGAGGAGAACCCAGGCACAGTGGCTCATGCCTGTAATCCTAGCACTCTGGGAGGCCGAGGCAGGAGGACTGCTTGAGCTCAGGAGTTTGAGACCAGCCTGAGCAAGAGTGCGACCCCGTCTCTATTAAAAATAGAAAAATTAGCCAGGCATCGTGACACATGCCTATAGTCCCAGCTACTCAGGAGGCTGAGTCAGGAGGATCCCTTGAGCCCAGGAGTTTGAGGCTGCAGTGAGCTACAAGGACACCACTGCACTCTATACCCAGGGCGACAGAGTGAGACTCTGTTTCAAAAAAAAAAAAAAAAAACGGTGGAGAAGAGGTTTGAGAACCCTTGATTTATGTCACTGAGATTGTTAAGAGGGTTTTAATAAGTGTTTGCAAAAAGAGCTAAGATCTCAAGAAAAAGGCAACACTAAGAGAGAACTAATAATCCTACCACATTAACTTGCAGCACAACCTACATTTTCTATTGACAGAAGATCAAAACATTTTCCAGTTTTACCTTAATAATTATCTCCAATGCTCGCACATCACACATTTAATCAAGCTCCTGTTTAGCATCTCTGCACTGTTGAGCCCACCTCTTCCCTGCCGCCAGCTGCCACCCAGCCCATCTTGGTGATCCCTGTCACTTGCCACCGTTGCTTCTTCCTCTTCCATGTCTGTGGTTAATGGAAGTTCTAACTGGTTCCTTTACTGTGCAAGGACTAGATCCGCTCAAGAAGGAAGCTTGATAACAGAGAGAGGTGGCACAGCAGGGGAGGTTCTGTTCCACTTCAGTACCATATTCATTCAAAACATCGTAACCTCAGTCTCCTCTGGAAAATCTGAAGGGGTTGGTCCAGATCACGACTAAGACCACTTCCAGATTTTTTCAGTTCTAAGGAAGTGGTCAGACTTAAAGATAGTGTCCTAACATACACATTCAGTATATTCTTGTTTCAACATATTACGTAAAACTCTTTTTTAGAATCTGGACATGCTCTAATAATAGATTTCCTGGTTAACTAAGGCAGGGTTACAACAGTAAGACATAAAGACAGATCACAAAAGTTTTTTTAAGTATCACTGAAATACATATATACTTTTTAAAAAACTTACTGGATATAAATAGTTTCAGAGATATAAATACCATTTATAAGGACAGTCATTATGATGTGTTTTTTTAAAAGCAGGTAAGGGGGGTTAAGTTATTAAATCCAAGTTCCATCATAGGCTAAGGTAATAATTTTTACTTATAATTGTGACAAATGGATTATTCTACATCAGACTGTTTTTCAGATAATTAATAATTGAAGCTACTTCTTTAAGCAATTCATGTTCATAAGGAACACCAGGCACCATGCCCAGCATGGAGGAGCTGTTTCATATATATCTCTTGGAGGAAGAGAGGAGGGAGGAAGAGAGGAAGGGAGGCCGGTCACTGAGGAGTGCCCTAATAAAGTGACACTTCTGTGTGATCCTCACTCACACATGACTTTCTATAATGAAATCAAATGACACATAATTCAGGTCTTTACTAATTATGGATTGATTTTTACAATAATTTGCCCATCTGTCCCCTTAGCTAATAATCGGCACTTCTTACTGCTCATAGTGTGCCCCTCTCTAGCATTCCCTCTGCTCCTAAACTTTAAGATTGTCAGATTATCTGTTGTGCCGTAGAAAGCCAAATAGCCAAGTGCTTTCGAATCGTGTATAAAAGAAAAGCAGCCTTTGGGTAGATGCCCCGTAGTGGGATTGCTGGATTGAACGGTACACCTGCTTTTGGTGCTTTGAGAAATCTCTACATCGCTTCTCATAGAGGTTTACAGACTTACATTTCCACCAACAGTGTCACAGTGTCCCCTCTTCGCCCTCGGGTGACAGGTACACTAAAAGCCCAGACTTCACCACTATACAATTCACCCATGTAACCAAAAACCACTTGTACTCCTAAATGTATTCAAATTTTAAAAAAAGAAAGAAAGAAAAAGAAACGAGAAGCAGTTGCTGCGTGGAGGCAGGTGTGGGAGGAAGGAGCGGGGGCCTTGGTGGCCATACACGGGGATGCAGCACTACTTCCGGTCTTTTCCTGGCGACCTCTTGGTTCCCGGCACTCTAGTCCTGATGAGTAAGACTGCCATTCAGGGTAAGCGAGCTGCTCTTGACTCAGCATTTTAATTGATTTTTATTCATTTTCAGTAGCCTTGAGCAGGAAAAGACTAACTAGCTCAAGGATATTAGACAAGGGGCTTATCAGTCTGGGCATCAGGTTCCTCAACTGTAAGTAAAGGAACTCTGACAGAAACACTCACACTAAGCTAGAAAGCCAGGGAGAGGTGAGAACAACTCCTAAAACAGCAAAAGGAAGCCTCTGGAAGGCCAATGATCACGGAGAACAACCAGCCTAGAATGAATGGAGCCAAGAAAGAGGAGTCCAGGCGGGATGACTCACAGAACAAAAGGAAAGACAACGAGGGAAAAAAGGAATAGGAGGATTACCTGCTAGGTCCAACCGTGTAGAGAACTGGGTTGGCAGCACTTTAACCAGCTGCTGGAGAGTGAGGGGCAGATCAGCGAGACTGCTCTGCTAAAGAGAGCAGGCAAATGAAAACAAAAAAGGGGTGGGAAATTAACTCGAAGAGAAAGGAAATGTAATCAGAGTACACTGCTTGGCTCAGCAGTAAAAACTGTCATAATCATGTAAAATATTATCATAATGAAAACACAAAGGATTTATATAAAAATGTGTCAAAATACATACATCGAGCTTTAAATAAGGCTCAAGAAAATGCCAAATAAGCATGCTATTTAGAAATATGGAGGTTAAAAACCAAAAGAAACAGCTAAAAGGGTTTAGACTGAACACTGCTGGGGAATGGGAATGGAGGATGGGCAGGGAATTACTGTTTTCCTTTCAAAGTCTATAATGTGATCCCAAGATTAAAGAGAGAAAGAATTTAAGAAGAAAACATGTTCATACAGATGGTGTTGGGACAGCTGAGTCACCACGCACAAAACAATGAAGTCAGGCCCATTCTTTAAACCATATGTAAAAATTAACCCAAATGAGCCATAAACCTAAATGTTAAGAACAAAAGCTGTAAAACTCTTGGAAGAAAACATAGGCATAAACCTTCAAGATCTTGGTTAGGCAATGATTTTTTTTTTAGATATGATACCAAAAATACAAGTGACAAAAAGACATAGATAAACTGGACTTACCAAATTAAAAACATTTGTGCTTCAAAAGCACACCATCAAGAAAGAGAAGAGATAACCCACAGAATGGAGAAAATGCTTTCAAACCACGTATCTGATCAGAGTATATACGAACACTTACAATTCGGCAATAAAAAGACTTATAAAGTTTTTCCAAACTTATAAATGGGTACAAAATTTAAAGAGACATTTCTCTAGATAACAAATGGTCAATAACCACATGAAAAAATGCTCAATATCATTAGCCATCAAAATATGCAAATTAAAACCATAATTGAGACACATCTTTACACCAGTAGGATGGCTGGAAACAAGAAGACAGACAATAGTAAGTGTTGCCAAGGAGGTGGGGAAACTAAAACCATCACACATTGCTGCTGGGAAGGTAAAATGCTGTAGCCACTTTGAAAACAGTCTGGCAGGTCCTCAAAAATTTACACACAGAGTCACCATATGACTTGGCAATTCCACTCCTAGGTATATACCCAAAAGAAATGAAAACATGTAAGTGTACACAAAAACTTTCACACAAACATTCATAGCAGCATTAGTAATAACAGTCCCAAAGTGGACACAGTCCAAATGTCTATCAACCAATAAATAAACAAAAGGTGGCATATCCATACAATGGATTATTTAATCATAGAAAGAAATGAAGTACTGACAAGTGCCACATGGTTGGATCTTGAAAACATTTTGCTAAGAAGCCAGTCACAAAATATCACATATTGTATAGCTCCATTTATAGGATATGCCCAAAGTAGACAAATTTATAAAGACAGAAAATAAAATTCATGGTTGCCTTGGGCTAGGAGTGGGGACAGTGATGGGGAGAGAAATGGGAAGTGACTGTTAATAGGTATGGGATTTCTTTTTGAAGTGATGAAATGGTCTAAAATTGGATTATGGTGATGGCTGCACAACTCTGAATATACTAAAAACCATTGAATTTATGCACTTTACATGGGTGAATCTTATCACATACATGGGTATGTGAATTATATCTCAATAAAGCTGTTTTTAAGAGTCTATAATGCAGTGGTTATTACACAGATGTAAACATCTATCAAAACTCATCCAACTGTACACTTAAATGGGTACATTTTATTGTATGTAAATTGCACCTCAGTAAAACAGATTTTTTAAAAAATTTCTCTAGTGCAATAATTTTACCACGGTTAATTTATATAAATGTTACTTTCAGAACACCAAGCAGGAAAGAATCTGTGTTCGGCAGACATCCTCCGCCTTCATTAGAAAAAAGCCTCTAGCGCTGGTTGGAGAACAGCCATCTGGAGTGGCAAGACTCAATTTCCGGCAGGAAAGCAACAATGTCAGTTTAGTCAACATTTTCCTGAAGCCAGTAAGTCTATCTTTCTAGCAGAACATTAATTTTTCTAACTAGAACTCTTATTTTTTAAAGTATTATTTATACTCAGTTTGCTTTGTGGGACAAATACAATTTCAGCTTAAAAACATAAAATTCTCCTTCTGGAAGGACCCTGCGTATAGCAAATCCCTTATTTGGCAGAGGCTGAAACTGACTAAGGCCTAGAGAAGTTAGAAGACTCGCTCCGGCTCGCACGGATGGTAAACGGACGAGGCTGGTGAACAAAAGCCCAAGTCGCTTCTCAGCACCTCCAGGAATGGCAGCCCCGGCATCAGCACATACTAAGGGCTTCCTACACACCTAAAGTGCTCTTCTCACTTATTCTTCATGTCAACACTGCAGCAGGGACTAGTGTCCCCTGCTCCAATTTACTGATGAGAAACGTAGGTACTGAGATGTTATAGGAAGCAGCTACAGTGTAGTCCAACTTGGGACTCTGGAACTCTTCTAACCCATAAGATATGCCCCCCTCTCCCCAAAGAAAGCACTTCACATTTTCATTTCTTTTAATAAACGTTGGCATTTTTCATTTCTAACATGCAGGAAGATACTTACTGACACATCACTTCTGCTAAAACATCCTGTTTATCCCCACCTTGCATAAAGTTCTGGCCTATGTCTCTCCTTTGTCCTGAATCTGGTCCTGCCCCTCCTCTTCATCTCTCTGAATCTCCCCTTATCAAGCCACAACAAGAGGCATGACAGTACTCCTGGCCTTTGGCAGTGCTACAAAACACAGGTATGGCACCAACCATGGGATGGCAGATATTACAGAAGTGGTCTTTTTTGGGTGGTACACATGGAAACAAAGAACCAGTAAGAGATTTGATGGCAGGGACTCAAGAGAAAAAATTGGTTTGAAACAATTTCACAAATTCTTATGAATGCTTTCTCAAACGCAAAGGCTTGACAATTTAAAATGACCAGGGTGGACATATGTACTTCCTCCCATGCTCATCCAAACACATTAGTCTAGCAGGTTTGAAGTTGCAGGCTGACCTAAAAGATAATCTTGAACTCAAAATAAATCTATTAAATATTGTATAGATTGAAAGGAAAGAAAAGAAGACCTCTCTGAGAAGCAATACCATATTTGGTCTTAGGAATCCACTGGGATGTAAAACATAGACAAAATTATGGGCCACTTTAGAACAAAGTTGTAACTGCCCAGACATTTTTCATTCTGTGAAAGGGAAAGAGGAATAAAAAGCCAATGGAGACAACCTAAGCCTCTCTAAGAGATGTGCTTTGCTGATGCCAGCAAATTCCTTCTAAGAAGACAAGGCAGTGAACTTATTGTTACTTGATGTTTCTATCACAGCTGTCTTCAATGGGGTGAGCTTGTGGGTTGCTCCACGTTAGACCCATCTTGATGAAGAATAAAGCAATGAATCCGATTTCTTATAAAACATCCCAGAATGAACACGTGTAAACACACACACACACACACACACACACACACACACACACATCTTAGAAGGCAGAATGCTCATTCCTGAATACTGTCAACACTTGGGATTTTTTTTTTTAAATATGAAACGTTTCACAAATTTGTGTGTCATCCTTGAGCAGGGGCCATACTAATCTTCCCTGTGTCATTCCAATTTTAGTATATATGCTGCTGAAGCAAGCGCAGGAATTGGTTTTCTGTAACAGCCCCCAGAGTCAGTTTCCAAGCCTCACAGGCAAACAAATCTCATTATTTTAAAGTCACACCCTCAGCTTTGCTCAGTAACATTAACTTCCTTATTTATCTACGATCATCAATAACCTGCTATTTTTTCTAAACTGAAAACTAAACTTCTCCTCAAAGGATAAAAACTTGCGAGCATTTATACTCTGTGCATATGTATACACCTAAACATGCCAAAGACGGCACTACTGGGCCACAGATACTAAGGTGAAGATAAAAATAGCCGCAAGCAAGAGAGGTGTTCTCAGGTGACTACACTGTAACACCAGGTGTAAAAACTATTTTCTTAAATTATCAGCTTTAGGAAAGGAGTAATTGAGGCTGGGCACAGTGGCTCACACCTATAATTCCAGCACTTTGTGAGGCTGAGACAGGAAGATTGCTTGAGGTTAGGAGTTTGAGGCCAGCCTGGGCAACATAGCAAGACCCTATCTCTACAAAAAATAGTAAAAAAAAAAACTAGCCAGGCATAGTGGCACATGTCTATAGCCCCAGCTACTCGGGAGGCTGAGACAGGATGATCACTTGAGCCCAGGAGTTTGAGGCTCCACTGAGCTATGATCACACCACTGTGCTCCAGCCCAAGTGACAAAGAGAGGCCTATCTCAAAAAAATAAAAATAAAAAAAGAAATAGTTGAAATTCTGATACTAAACAAATAGACCTAAAATAATAATATATGCAAATATCTTAAACTTCAACTAAAAGTTTTTAAATTTAAAAAAGCTGGTCAGGCGCGGTGGCTCACGCCTGTAATCCTAGCACTCTGGGAGGCCGAGGTGGGTGGATCGCTCAAGGTCAGGAGTTCGAGACCAGCCTGAGCAAGAGCGAGACCCCGTCTCTACTAAAAATAGAAACAAATTATCTGGCCAACTAAAATATATATAGAAAAAATTAACCGGGCATGGTGGTGCATGCCTGTAGTCCCAGCTACCCGGGAGGCTGAGGCAGTAGGATCACTTAAGCCCAGGTGTTTGAGGTCGCTGTGAGCTAGGCTGATGCCACGGCACTCACTCTAGCCCGGGCAACAAAGCGAGACTCTGTCTGAAAAAAAAAAATAATAATAAAAAAAATAAAAAAGCTATCATTCAGGTATAGTATTCAGGCTAGTGAACTGATGATGAGCTATGCTTATGACATGAATTTTATACAGAAGTCATCATTTCCTTCCAAATACTTGAGAAATATCAGTTTCCCAAGTCCTTAATATATGCACATTATAACTGTTTTGACTGGATTTCATTTGGAGTAAGGAGCCAATGCTATTTTAAATAAGCCAAAACAAAGTAAAATTGGTAATTACATTATTGGACTTTGTACTTGTTTTAATTTCTTTCTGAGCTTTGGAAAGCAACTGCATCGTTTCAGATGCACACCTGTTTCCCCAGAGAATAATTTCTCAAAAAATGCTTCAACTGAAAAATAAATGTGAATCTAATTTAATACAAAACACATCGACCTTTGATTTTTGTCCCTCAATAGTGTCCTATTTTCTAAAATACTTCAAACAGAACCAAATTCAAACAGCCCACATTCCTAATCAAAGAACAGGTCTGGAAGCCAGGGAGACCTGTGTTCCAACACTGGTTTTGCTGCCAGCCTTACTCAAAATCACTTACCCTGACACACAGCAGATGCAATGGATTGGTGGGGCATCGCTCAACCTGCAAAGTATTAAACTGCAACGAAATGCACACGGCACTAAGTTAATACTCACCCTATTTCTGTTATCTCTTTCTACGTAAAAACTACTTTCAGGATATACTAATTGTTCCTAGGCTTAAAAACCTCCAATCCTCAAAGTTGCCTCAAATAATTTCCCTCAACTTGACGCAAGTTAACTTGACAGTGAAGAAATACGTTTTTTTTTTTTTTTTAACCACATTAAGGCTCTCGTGTGGCCCATTAAAAGTGTTTGGGATTATTAGTACAGTTATTAAATGTTTAATGCATTATACAGAGGGTGATCTTTCCGTGCTATGAGAACTTTAACTTTAGTATGCTCTGATCAGAATGCTCAACTAACTGTTTGCAGATTTTTGCACTTGGTGCCCTAACATCAGTTAAAATGTGGAATACAAGAGGAAAGAATTTAGCCAAGGGCTTAACAGAACAGAGAAAGAAGTTGGGGCAAGAGTCAACAAACAGGAAACATCTTCTCATTTGTCCTGATGCCAGACAGTTGTCCTGGGGCAACTTTCAAAATCTGGGAAAACACATCAACTAGAATACACCTCGAAGGACACATGTTAAAAAGTTGGGGCCAGGAGACAAACCCACTGGCTCCCTTCTTCCCCTCTCCCGGGTGGAGTTATGTAACCAAACCTACAGGGCACCCTTCTTTGCACTTTTCTCAGCGTAGTTTGCAAAAGCTCCAAATGACTGTCCTCACTATAGTTAGGGTCACTGCTTTGGAAACGGTACAAAAAAATACCACCCAGAAATAATAAGAGCTGATGGGAATTATTTTTAAAGATTTCCTTTTGGCACAGGTTTATCTAAAGAAGGCAACTCCCTTTGAAAATTATATACAACGTGGTGTTCTCCTTAAATCACTGAGCTGAAAGTATGGGGGTCTAAAGCGTAAGAGTCCAGAGACTAATGTGGGCCACTCTCCCGCCACTGTCCTTGCCAGAAGCCACAGGTGTCCCAGGGAAATGCACATCTTAAGTGCCAGGCAGCTGCTGCGCGGAACACTGACTTCTTTGCTCTGCTACAGAGGCAATGACCAGTGAGAAGCACAGCCAGGACTCTCCTGGCCTTCTCGCCCTTCTGCCCAGCCAGCCAAAGCCCTAGGCATGCCAGAGGCAGCTCTGATGCAAAAGGTGGCCCCCAAGCCCTCCTCAAAAGCCTTATATCCCCTACATCCAAGGATGTCCTTGCCCACCAGGCATCTTCTGCCCTAAGGCTTCACTCAGCCAGCAGCCCTAGGATTTTGTAATTCCTTTACCACCATGGAAACGGCCCAGCTAACACTCCCCGACCTCGGTGATGTTTATGACGAAGATGGATAAGGTAGGAAAGTGATGTCTGCCACCTCATCCCAACCGTCTCCTGCTTGCCTTTGACCGATTTATTAAATTTAATGATTTCATGCTTGTTCAGCCTCAAAGCTTGGGTTCTGGGGGTAAGACAGTTCAGGTCTAAATCCAAATCAAACTACTACCTCTGTGACCCTAGGCAAAGTTCCTAACCTCCCGTGCCTTCAGTTTCCTTATCAGTAAAATGGAAATAATAATCATACTTAACTCATGGGATTAGTGGGTATTTCCTGAGATAGACCATATAAAGCCCTTGGTACGGTGCCCAGCATACGGGTTACTACTCCAAAAAAGTGAGCTAGGGATATTCCTCTGGGAGGTCTCAGTTCTTCCCTCCCTGAGTTTTCTTCTACTGCCAGGCCTTCTTTTTGGACTGGAACAGGATAGGAATCTACAGAACAGTCACCTGAGGCAGAAAAGTCCCGACACAAATTATTGTTTAACACAAAATAATTGACTGTAGTTGGGACAGAAACCAGTTTCTATCCCACCTTAGTCTCATTAAGAACCTTAAAGTGACATAATACTAGGGTGACAACACATTAATTCATTGACCAAGACACTTTTGAAACTAAAAGGGGGTGCTACTAATAATTGTGCCAAAACATCGAGGACTACCCTTCTTAGCACCCACTTGTAAGTTCTGTCATTATCAAGTACAAACTACGATCCAAGGTCAAAACCCAGCTGCTGTCTGTTTTTATAAATAAAATTTTACTAGAACACAACTATGATCATTTGTTTACAGACTGTCTGTATTTGCTTTCACACAACAATGGCAGAGTTGAGTTCATGTAATAGAAACTTTACGGTCCACAAAACCTAAGAGATTTGTTATCTGTCTCTTTACAGAAAAATTTTGCCAAACCCTGTTCTAGACTCAAGTCACTCAGCCTTCCAAATCCCATAATCTCACATTTGTGTACTATTCTCTGAAAAAAAATAAAAAAAAACAGCAAATTACTTCTCTTATGATAAGCATGGGTTTTTACTATGTGGCAATTCCATATTAAAAATGAAACTAAAATTTATCGAAACACAGCTTCCTCATGGGCACCAAATTTCCAGAGGATTCTGTCAAACTAGAAAGAATCCAAAGTAGTAGGAATGCCTGAGTGTGATGCCTGAGAACATTATATACAGAATGGCCAAAGGAACTCAAGTAATTAATACAGAGGGAGAGAAGATTTGGTGTTGGTAAAGGCAGGACTGTGACAGGAAGGGCTGTCACATGCAGAGTGTGTCAGCATAACGTGGTGACTCAGGGCTCTGCTCTCAATCTGACCACCTAACTGTGGGTCCTTTACCTTCTTCAAGCCTCGTCTGTGAAACTGGGGTAGGGAGAGGACTTTCCACACAGGGAGGTGTTGAGCGTTGGGTAAGGTAGAAAGTGCCCAGCTGCTGTTACTGCTTTTTGTTAAATTAGCCATTTGTACTGCTGTTGTTACTGCTGAAGAGCTGGTGCACATAATCTGTTGACAAAATTAAAACAACTTAAAGGTAAGTTTCAAGGAGGCAGATTTCAGCTTAAGGTAAGGAAGAGCCTCATCACCTTACTGCCTGCCTGGGAGTCAGGTGAACAGACATTCTCATAGAGTTCAAAATCCGTGACAAGATCCCCAGGGGCACTATGACCCTGTGGCAGGGAGGATGCTGAAGGGACCGCAGAAGGGTAAGAATCTGAATAAATGACTTTCTATGTGTTTTTCTCTGAGACTATGATTCAGAAAGCTTTATGTGTATCTGAAAGATGAATACACACCATCAGCCCCATCTTATTGGGGAAATATGTATGATACACCAGAGATTACATGGGTGTCAGCAGATTATGAGAACAACATATTGCAAACTCTTTAAGTTCTAAAGAGCCATCAGCAACTTAGAAGAAAACGAGCTGGCTCCATTTCTCCAGAAAGGTCAAGGGTGGGGCAAGAACTCGTCACCAAAGCCATGGTGCTCTGATGAAGTAACCCAGGGAGTGGACTCCAGCAACAGACCCAGTGGTTTGGGCTGGCAGGACCCTTCAGAGGTACCACTGTACCCAATTCATGCCAGCCCCATGCGTCCTGGGCCCATTAATGATTTGCCAGGTGCCTGAAGCTACAGCCAGGCTCCCTTCTGCTGCACCCCACTGACCGTGGCAGGCAGACAGTACCCAGGACGAAAGATACGCATAGCGGCAAGGAACATGGCTCATGCAGTCTTTAGCACCTCAAGGTCATTAGTTCGGAGTCTGAATACAGATCAAGAGTTTTTTGTTTTTTTTTTTTAAATAAATAAAAGAGGAACAGGAGGACAAAGAGAGAGCATGGACTTGCTGTAGAAAATCACAGTTGAAACGCCAAGAGTAATGCCACTGAGGCTGGAAGTGGACAAATGGGTAAACGTAGTGTACTACTAGAACACACACAGTCCATTTTTTCTTTTTGAATGATTAGCATGGATGTCTTTTCATAAGGTTACTGAATCTTTGATACCATCCATCTCAAGTCATCTCCCACAGGTGAGGGGGGTGCACTGGAACATACAACTGCTTTCCTCTCATGGTACTTTATAAAGCACAACCACTTACAGGGACTAGTATGGTGGGTAGTCCTACTCCCATTCCTGCAGATGAGGAGACCGAGGTTCATAAAAGACCAGTGACTTGGCCAATGCCCCATGGCTAAAGGGTAAGAAAGGAAACCACAGTGTGCCAGCCGGATGCCCTCATCACATTATCAGACAGCTTTTGAGAGCTGGAAACCTCAGGTTGGGAGGAAGCTGAAGTGGGGAGAGAGGGAGGAAGACATGTTAGGCCCTTTCTCAGACATTACTTCCTCACACCATCCTCATGCCAACCCTGCCGGGTGTGTACATGCTCCTCGGAGCAGCAAAGTGAACCATGAGGGGTCAAGTCCAAGATCACACCAGGACTGGCTGACAGCACTAATGCCCCTCCCCAGGGCTGCCCAGAAGCAAGTATGGAGGCACTGAGCACTGGGACAGCCCTGGAGGCAGCTCTGCACCAGCTCTGGGGAACAAGGTGCCAGACCAGGACAGGAGCCACAGCAGGGGACACGGCGAGAACTGATCAGGTGACCGAGGCATCATGAGGAAAGAGGACAGGGGGTGAGGGTGGGGGCGGGAGAAGGAATGGGCTAGATGGCCAGGAGCACCTGGTACCTCAGACACACGTTTATCCACTGCAGCAGGTGGGGTCAAAGCCCCAGGGAAAGCCAATCTGAAAGCAGTCAGGGAACACATACCAATCAGCGGTTTGCAGTCTAGTCTTTGATTTGATGGGAACAGAAAGCAGCTGAACCCTGTGAAACAAAAGCAACCTAAGTGCCTCTGTGAGCAGCACCTGCCTCCCCTCCGCTGCCCGTGCTCTCATTTTCACATGGTAGGGCTGTCCTGACCCCTCCATCAGCTTTCCCCTTGTGCTTCTCTGTAGTTTCTAGAAAGCTGGCGGGAGGTGGTGATGAGGGTTTGAATCTCTGTTGGAGCTTTCCTGAGCCCAGTTCCACGGCTGCCTTCACAGCCAGGCCACAGGGGCAGTGAAGCCTTCAGGATGAGGCCACCACAAACCACACAGCTCCCTGCTGCCTTCCTAAGCCCGGCCGTGCATCCTGGCATTAAATGGTAGATGTGCAGCAGTACACTAGCCAGGTGCTCACTCCCTGCCTTCCCTGGAGGGTGAGCTACCTGAAGCTGCCAAAGGACGCAGAAGAATGATCTGGCTTTGTTTGACCTGTGTGGACCTGGGTATGAATTTCAACTCTACCATGTGCCTTAACTGAAAAATGAGCATAATGATTCTTATTCTCAAGAGGCTGTAGTAAAGAGTCAATGAGACTGCACCTGCTAAAACCTGGGACTTTCTATTTGGCACAGAGTAGCAAGTGAAGAGACTTAGCTGAAAATTAGCTCCATTTTCTCCTCTTCACCTGGTATCGGGGAAGTGAATGGCATGACGTAGGTGCGAGGTGACAATCCCCTCCTTCCCTACTCCTGCATTCATCATCTACTCTGTCTCAGAATCTTCAATTGGATGCCTGATAAATGCAACATACAGGGGCAAACATTACATTCTAAGGCCTCCCAGGCTTGCAAAGGCACGTCCAGAACAACAACATTTATGTACTAGGCACACAGAATGGAATCAGCCTATACAATGATCAGGTTCTAAACTCGGTCAAAAATGTCTATATTAAAGATGACTCCTGAGAATATCCTGAACTACAGTTTTGCTTTTCCTCCAGTGTTGGAACAAATCACTGTTTCTTTGGTTAAGTAGCAGATAATATAGCTGGCTTGCATTCTGGGGCCATGTTGTAAGAAAAATCCATCCTGTATATTGTACAGTGGCATCATACTCAAGTAGCAGGTATATGCCACCAGTGTGGATCCTGCAGCTTCCATCACGTACAGGGAAGTTCACATGTGGTTTCTCACCTTGTCTCCCTAACCAGAGTCAGTTCTGCCCTGAACACTGCCCACCACCACCACCCTCACCTACCCCCACTACTTACACTATTACTTTCTCCAACCCTCCTTTCCCTTTCTTTCTGGAGTCAGAATGGGTTCAAATCATGACAATTACTCATCAATATTCTTACTCATCATATTTGACCTTGAATTTCTCCAAGGAGAATAGAAAATTCATAATACTGACCCTCAAGTGATTATCATGAGGATAAAAATCCTATAGCAGCGTCACAGATGTAGTATCTCGTACACGGGTGGCACACAGTCTCTTTCCCTTTACCAGTCAGGAAGGGGGACTAATAACTGCTCTGACCATTTTCTTCTTTTGAAAAGAAAATTTTAAAATTTATTTTTATTACACTGTTTTTCTTACTTTTTTTTTTTTTTTTTTTTTTTGAGACAGAGTCTCGCTTTGTTGCCCGGGCTAGAGTGAGTGCCGTGATGTCAGCCTAGCTCACAGCAACCTCAAACTCCTGGGCTCAAGCGATCCTCCTGCCTCAGCCTCCCGGGTAGCTGGGACTACAGGCATGCGCCACCATGCCCGGCTAATTTTTTCTATATATATTTTAGTTGGCCAGATAATTTGTTTCTATTTTTAGTAGAGACGGGGTCTCGCTCTTGCTCAGGCTGGTCTCGAACTCCTGACCTTGAGCAATCCACCCGCCTCAGCCTCCCAGAGTGCTAGGATTACAGGTGTGAGCCACCACGCCCGGCCTGTTTTTCTTACTTTTTAATTCTGCCTGTTTGAGTTACTATTATAACATTAGGCTCAAAAATGACCAGTGACTGTCAATAACCTTGTTACTAACAATTCTGTACCTATAATTTTAATGGCTGCACAATAATCTGTTCTACAGCTTTCTCAAAGTTTATTCATCAACCCAATGCTGGACCAGCTGTCTCCAACTTTTCACCATTGTAAATAATGCTCCAACGGACATCTTTCTGCATTAAAACTTTATCCACAGAGTGAATGGTTTTCCAAACCACTTTTTAAAACCACTTTTTTGTTTTAAGCAGGAGAAAATCTGGCCTATATCATGGTGATATCCCACCAAGCTTGGGGAATGAGGCACAGAAGAGAGACTACCTACTTCACATGGCTGCCACGGCTGTCCCACTTACCAGCCACTGTGCTCAGATATATCACAGCCCCACATCAGAGTATTTTTGTCCACAGTGGCCAGACTGCTCCATGGTGCACTTTGCCGGCAACATTCAACTCAGTGCATCCTAGTCTTTTCATTTTCCATTCTGGGCTTCAGTTTCTTCAGCTGTAAAACTACAAGCTGGAATGAGATTATCTCAATGCTCCCCACCACCTATAATTATAACTGAACAACTGGTTTTAGAGAAGAGAATAAGCTTTATAGACCAGCAGTGACTTTCTGCAACAATTTTACAGTCAGATTTCTCCAATGCTGAACTACAAGCTGATGCCAATCATCGGGGCAGTTATGAGCCACCCTGTGGCCCAGCACTAGGTCAGACGCTGTGGGAAGAATCACAGGAGAGGGGACATGAAGCCCTGATGCAGAGTGGAAGCGGGGGAATGAATCCATCGTGGAGCTGGTGAAGGATGCTTACAGAGCCTCTCACGGCAGCCCTGAGCTCAGCGCGGCTCTCCAGGGGAGACCACAGTCCAACTGTGTCTGCCGACCCACATCAAGACGTCAGGCTGGGAAGTTTCACAGCCACCCAAGTTAGACCCCGAGGCCCACGGGGAACCCCCTCAATGGAGAGCCACTCACTTAAGAGTCTTTAGCCCTTCCCAGAATTTACTTAATTTGACTATCTGCTTTCCCAGGCCCCAGCAGATGGGAACTCATAAATAAGAGAGTTAGAGGCAGGCTCCCGGACAACAGCAAGAGGGGAGAGCTGGCAGGTGACCGTGAGCAAAAGCAAGGCAGTCCCGGGCCATTTACAGCAGGAGCGTGTTGCCAGCAGCCCCTGGGAACATTCATGGATATAGCAATTAGCGTGCAAAAGATCAGATCAATCCACACCAAGGTTAGCACACCTCATTTAAGATGGGGAAATCTAAATCTGCAAGGTATTTTAGGATATTTGCCGTTAAAAGTGTTTCCAATAAAAAAGGGATATGCTTCAGTTATCTCGAAGAGTCACACCTGTTGAGTGTCTCATATGCTGAAGGTAACATAGGACAAGGGCAAACGAACTCAGCACAAACCATGTTAAAGGAAAGATTTTCGGGGCTGGGCTGTCCTAGGCTCTGCCCATGTTGGCATCGCGCCTAGCACTGTGTTAAGGCCACACTAGGTGTGTGCAGACCAGGCTGATGCCCCACGGGCAGGGCTGTCTGTGCACAGACACTGGCTGACTCCAGCCCTGTGAGGCTGGGCCCCCATGCCTGCCGTGTGGCCTCTCTTACAAACTCTAGCTCCAGTCTCTTCCTCCCCTTCCCCTAGATGCAAACCAGAGGATCTGCTAACAAATGATTAGGCATGTTTGCCTCTAGCATGGGGAAAGCAACCAAGGATGGTAGTTAAAAAGAATTTTAATATTTGCACACACACACATATATATTTAAAGGAGAATGCATGCCTCTGTTCCTTGTATGCTGTTTAAGTATACACAAAGAAATATTAATTTAAAAGGCTGGAAGCAAATACGCTGAAAACGTTAACTGCTGTAAATTCTGGGTGGTTGGTATGAAAGTGCTGTTATGTTATTCTTGAGACTTTTTTTCTTTGTATTTTCCATATATCTCTAAAAAGATAACAAGCTTCTGTCCCAGGAGATACGCCACCAAATTATTTGTCCATGTGCCCATCCCTTCAAACACTGCTTTGCTGTGCCTACCATGTGCCCTGCTGTGCTGCCAGGATGCAGCGGGGAACCAAGCAGATCAAACCCCAGCCCTCGTGCGGCTCTCCGCCCCTAGGTTAAGTCTATGCTGTGTTCTTCTCTTCTCTGAGCTCTTACGAGAAGGGCAAGTAGAAGAGAGTGTCTCCTCCAGTTTCACACAGAGTAAAACCCAAACCCCTGGCCTGGACCACACCACCTTACCTGAGCCGTCTGTTCCCTCCCCTCCCATCTCATATATCGCCATCCTCCGCTGTTATGGGGCAGTTACAGTGTCCTCCTTCCTCTCCTGTCTCAGGCCCTTTGTCCTTGCAGTTCCTCGGCCTGGAACACTCACCTAAGTCTTCACATGACAGGCTCTTCACATCCTTCGGGTTTCAGTTCAAATCTCACCACCGCACCTAAAGGCCTTCCGTGGCACCCTCTGTCCCACCGCGAAATTTCCTTCCTGTGTGCTGAGTTCCCCTACTCTCCTCCTCTTATTGTCTCCGTGCCAGCCACGCTCGCCTCCTTGCTTGTTGAGCACACCGGTCTCCCATAGGCCCAGAACACTCTCCCCGAGACACAGCTGCGCTAACTCCCTCACCTCTTCAGGTGTTGTCAGCGAGGTGCTCCTGGGCCGCCTGATTTAAAATCACAGCTTTACTTGACATTTGCTAAGGGAGTAGATCTTAAGTGTTCTTACCTGCCCTCTGCTCCCACACAAATGGTAACGATGTGAGGAGATGCATGTGTTTAACTGGCTTGTGGCAATCATTTCACAGTGTAAAAGTAAAGCAAATCATCACGTACACCTTAAATCTATATGGTTCTTATTTGTCAATTACACTTCAATAAAGCTGGAAAAAATTGCAGCCTGTCCGCTATTCCCAGCCTCACTTCTCGTGATACCTTTTACGTTGTTCTACTTTCTCTTGTTGGATAGTACTTACCACGTGTCAACACACTCTATAATTTATGTATTTGTGTTGGTTATTGTTTGTGGTCTGTCTCCTGTACTAGAATGCGAGGCCCATACGAGAAGAAATGTATGTTTGTTTTGTTCATTGACATATCCCCAAGGGTCTCAACAGTGCCCTCAGTAAACATCTGATGTTGAACAAATGATTTCACAGTAATCACAAGTATCTTCTTGCCTGTTTACCTGATTACTTATTTACTGTCTGTTTCCCCTCAAGATAGCCAGAGAGCCTGGGCAAGCAACATGAGGCAACAGCCTGTCTTGTTTAATCCACATGCCCAGCATGTAGGAAAGCATCTGACACATTGGAGGTGTTCAGGAAATTTACAAAACAAAAGAAAATATTGTCATGCTGGGTCCAATGTGTGCCTTTCTACAAAGGGACTTCATGGTAATCTACCTACCCATTTTCCTCTGATTTCCTGAAAGGATCTTAGCCAGCTGAAAAGGAATCATTATTTTAACTAGCACAATCACGATGCAAAAATAATTATTTCACTTATTCTGCATCCCAAATTTGGAAGTCAACTTCAGACTGCAATTGCTGCCTAAATCCCAGTAGTAAACAAACCAGCTTTGCGTTTTATATGTTACCATGAGGCTCTCCAGGTTTGCTCTGCGGAGCCAAAGAAATGTTGACACAGTTGCACACCAAGTTTCAACATGCTGATCATGTTAAAATAGTGCATAAGAAATATTTTTCCACTTTATAAAAAGCCAGACTGTTTACATGCTTAAGTGGCCAGAGACTTTGCTATCTGTGTGTGGTCCCGAAGTTTCAATATCATGACCATGAACACAAAGTGGAGCACCATGCAACAGACTAGTTTATGTAGTTCCACAGCCAAAATGTGAATCAAGATGTTACCACGCAAGGACTCATAAGTGGGTAGGTTGAAGGGGGTTAGGGGGGAGTTATTAAAATCTAATTTTAATGTATTTTCGAAGAAGAGGAATTTAATAGAATTGGATTATATTTAAACATATAGAATATAAAGAAATATATTAAATAGACAGTGAGAGAGTAAAAGAGAGAGAACAGAAAGAGCTCACAAGGTCTTTGACCTGCAGATTTCTTGTCGAGATCACACAGAAATATGCTGAGCACAGCATTAGCTACAAGCTGAGAGTCAAGTGGCACAAAGAGCTATGAAACGGTTACCAAACAGGAGTCTTCAGCACAAACATGAGAGCTGAGAGGCGTTACACTTCAGCTTGGCCCAGTAGCTTAGCACAGGCCTTGCGCAACCTCCCGGGAGCACCCACCAGGGGAGGGGCCCCAGTTCACGGCCCAGCCGAAAGAAAAGACATGCCCCGTCTCCTGTGTCTTTCCCATTCCCCAAGTAGCGCTGGCTTTCGTCTACAGCCATTCAGTCTTTCTTCAAGCTAGAAATAGAATTGAAGCAGGGGCTCCACCCTGTCCAGACAAGATATAAGTAAAAAGAGACCTCACAGAAAGAAAAATTATCTCCATCTGACTAAGTGAAGACATGCACACATTCCCAGAGTCTACAGTTGAAATGCTCAAGACAGTTTCTGGATCCTGGGCTGTTTGCATTTATCATTCCTCTAAGTCCCCAAATGCTTCAGGTTAGCGAGGACTGCCGGTTCTCACATTTTTAATAGCTCTCTACTTGAAGAAAGTTCTCAGTATGCTGTGTCTAAACAAAAAAATAAATCACTTAATGTGAGCAGGTTCATGTTGCAACATGAAATGCCACTTCCACTTGATTGCCAAATACACAAATTGTTATTCTCAGTTGACCGAATAAGCGAAAGAATGGTACTTCATTAAATTTTTTTTTCCTGGCATTATTTTTTTTTTTCCTCCTACAGTTTCTTTCACAGAGTCTTCCGTGGCTATAGGTCAGAATAGTTTTCCTGTTGCTATGAGAACGGTGAAAATAAGTCAAGTTTAAAATTCACTTGGGGGTATGGGGCCGCCACATTTCCGGCTACCTAAGCCCTGCTGGGTGTGTGTTCAATACTCTTCCCTACAGGCAGTGAATCGTGGCCATTTAACATGGCCTCCCTCCATCGTGGCCCATCTTGCTGGCCAAGAAAATCCCACAAGCCTCGCAGAGGCCCTCTCTAACTGATCTAGTAACGGTCTCCTATGCTACAAGGAGGGGAATGTTAAGTCCAATGTCACATTTCTCCAAGTGCAGATATGCTTGGGCCTCCCCAACTCTGCCAAGCATCTGCAGTGCCTCCCACTTCCTCTACGACAGTGCCACAGAGCAACGATTAAAATGAGGAGCCCTGGGGACACCTCTGGAAGGGCAGAATAAAGGGCCAGGGAAGACCCTTGGGAAGGGGCTCCTTACAGGTAAGAGGCACTAACCACTTCCACTGTCCTCTTGCAGCCTTCCAGATCTGCCTCACTGGAGGTCCAGTGGCTCCCACAAGGGACCAGAGCTGTATCTGCGGGAGAGTGGTTCTTCCTATATTTTCAGGGAATTCTCTATTCACAATTAAGCTGTCCAGTGTAGGTCTCCCAGAAAGAAAGAAAGTACACCTGTCCTTATAAAATAAGGACAATAGGCTGGGCGAGGTGGCTCATGTCTGTAATCCTAGCACTCTGGGAGGCCAAAGTGGAAGGACAGCTTGAGGCCAGGAGCTTGAGACCTGCCTGAGCAAGAGGGAGACCCTGTCTACAAAACAGAGAAAATTTAGCCAGGTATGGTGGTACATGCCTGTAGTACTAGCTATTCTATACTCGGGAGGCTGAGGCAGGAGGATCACTTGAGCCCAGGAGTTGCAGTGAGCTATGATGACACCATTGCACTCAAGCCTAGGTGACAGAGTGAGACCTTGTCTTAAATAATAATTAAAAAAAAAAAAAGACAGTATTTATGGAAGCTTGAGGCTGTCTAGGAAGGGTCGAGTCTGCTCTCCACCCTTAGAAAATATCTAGGCTTTCTTCATGGCTGCTGCTTCTTCCATAAAGAGCGTTATGGGTTGAACTGTGTCCCCTGAAAAGATATTAGGATAAGTCCTAGCTCCCAAAACCGTGAATGTGACCTTATTTGGAAATAGGGTCTTGGCAGTTGTAATCAAGTTAAGTTGAGGTCATTAGGGTGAACCTTTAATCCAATATAACTGTTGTCCCTAAAAGAAAACAAGACAGAGACACAGTGAGAGGATGGCTATGTGATGACAGGGCAAAGATTGGGGCGCTGCACCTATAAATCAAGAAATGCCAAAGGATTGTCAGCAAACACCAGAATCCAGAAAAGGCAAGGAAGGATCCTCCCCCAAATTGCTCAGAGAGAAAGCATGCCCTGCCGACACCTTGATCTCATACTTCTAGTCTCCAGAATCATGAGACAATAAATTTTTGTTGTTTTAAGACACCCAGTTTGTGGTACTTTGTGACAACAGCCCCAGGAAACTAATACAAAGAGCAATTCTTGTCTTAAGCTGACAAAAGAAGTCATGGCATTTGTGAATGGAGAGGCTTTGGGATGAAAGCAAAGCTGCTTGTGAAAGCACAGGGCACACACACCCAATCCTCCCATGCCAAGGGGGCAGCAGGCTGTCCTAAGGAGCAGGTTCAAGAAAACAGCATGTGTGGCTCCTTCTCCAGGGAGCCTTGCACTGTCTGGCTCCGTGCTTTCTAGGTCGTTTTAAGGGTCCATCCCGCCCAGCCCCACCTCTAGGCAGCCTGTACTAAAACCCGCCAGTCAGTCATCTGCCTCCTGTTATCGGGACTCAGTAGCTACTTTAACCCAGTGGCGTTCTGGGGGACAGGCCTGGGGCCTGGGGACCCAGGAGGACTGCATCATCTATATCCTCAGGCCCCACCTTCACTTGGCACATGGAAGGGTTCAATTCGTACCCAGAGGGAACCCTGCTGATGTAAGGGGATGTGGGAGGACAGAGAGCAGGGTAGGTGACAGTGAGGTGGCCCACAGCTGTCTGAATGCTAGAGGAGTGTCTATCTAAGGCAGCCCAAGGCACTAAAACTAGAGGAAGAATCAGACTCATGGTCACCAAGGCCAAGATCAAACAGCAAGAACGACAGTACAAACCACCAAGTCTAAAGAGCCAGACGCCCATGGTGAAGGGCTACTAACTAGTACATACTGGCAGATTTACCAAATATTTACCAAGCATGGACTATGTGCCAGACATTATTTTAGGCATTAAGGATACAGCAGTGAATAAACCAAGTAAAAACCCCTGTCTTCATTAAGTTTGCACTGTAATGGAGACAGGAAAAAAAAAGGTAAAACATATAGCCCATGAGATGATGATCTGAAGACGATGGAAAAGCATAAAGCAGACAACAGGATGGAAAGTGCTGGGGGTGGCAGCAGTTAACAGATTAAACAGGGTGGTCAAGAAAGGCCTCAAGGAAAAGACAACATCGGAGGAAGGAAGTACACGCTGCGAATATCTGGGGGAAGGGAGTTCTAGGCAGTGGGAGTAGCAAAAGCAAGAGGCCACGAGACGGGGACTGGTGCCTTTGAAGAACAGCAAGAAGTCCCTTGAGGTTGAAGGTGAGTGGGCGCATGGGCACGTGAGGGTGCAGGCACAGTCAGGCCAGGGGGCCTTGAGGGCACGGGCATCGCCTCTATGTAAGACAGCTTGGAGCAACAACCCAGTACTGGAGAAGAGGGGTAATGCCATCTGACGAATGCTTCACCGGATCCTCTGCTGCTCCGTGCACAGCAGGCTGAGGGGGTGTGAGGGCACCGACACCAGTAGGAGGCTCCTGCCATAGGTTTCTTCAAGTGCAGAAATGCATGCACCTCCCTGGGGGACAGCAGGCCTGGGGACCCAGGAGGACTGCATCATCTATATCCTCAGGCCCCACCTTCACTTGGCACATGGAAGGGTTCAATTCGTACCCAGAGGGAACCCTGCTGATGTAAGGGGATGTGGGAGGACAGAGACTCCACCAGGCATCTGCAGTGCCTCCCACTTCCTGCGCGACAATGCCACAGAGCAGTGATTAAAATGAGGAGCCATCTCTCCTTATTTAACGGGACAACTACCATACCTTTACTAGCACTGAGGATCACAAATCTTTGCCAGTGGGGTGCACTTTTTTAGCACCCTTCTGGGTATCTAGCCTAAAGATAAACTAATACACTGCTATTTCAGCTGCACCCAATAAAAAATCTGCCCATTCTTTACTTGGTGAAACTACATGCAAATCAAAGACCTATTCGAGGAGAAATGGTCTACCCTATTCATCAGAGCTCTGGGAGCTCCGTGCCCACTACATTTTTACACAGGCATTCAGGATCTGCTTATAAAAGCAGAAGTATATTTTCTAAAAGGCCTCATAACAAAACATTATCAGAGATTTTTTTATAAGTTCTCTGTGTCTCAAGAAAACAAGAAGCAATTAATACATTAGGACATAAACTTTTCTTGACAGCAATCACAATTCTTATTTCACCACCAGCCCTTTTGAATTCTGTCTGTCTGGGTAAGTGGAAGCAAGGAAAACCTGCCGTCTGGCACAGCCGCCATCTCTTTGTGGCCACACAATAAGTCTTGGGCGGCCCTGCCCACCACCACCCTCAAGAACCAAGCGGGGTGGCAGCAGTTGAAGGAGGTAAAACAAGGAGGCTTCTGTGGAGGCAGAAGTATTTACCATCCGCAGCTCGGCCCCTGAAGGAAGGAACGCTGAGGTGGGTGAGCACTTTGTCGCAGGGCCCCAGGGGGAACCATGGATTCAATTCATGGATGAAAACAGCTTTTCAGCTCTAGTTCCTCTACTGCTCACTAGCATCTTTTTTTCTTGGTTTACTTGCATGCTTGTTTGTTTTTTTGGAGACAGAGTCTCACTCTGTTGCCCCGGCTAGAATGCAGTCGTGTGATCGCAGCTCGCTGCAACCTCACACTCCTGGGCTCAAGCAATCCTCCTGCCTCAGCCTCCCCCGTAGCTGGGACTACAGGCATGTGCCACCACACCTGGCTAATTTTTCAATTTTTTGGAGAAACTGGGTCTCTCTCGTTGCTCAGACCGGTCTCAAACTCCTGAGCTCAACCGATCCTCCCACCTCGGCCTTCCAGAGTGCTAGGATTACAGGCGTGAGCCACCGGGCCTGGCCTACTAGCATCATTTTTAAAAGGGAGGGTAGAACAAATGAAAATCAAATTTAAATTAAAGTATTGATTCCTCTTTGGAGTATACTGAAAATGTTTCTGGCTGGATGCGGTGGCTCACGCCTGTAATCCTAGCACTCTGGGAGGCCAAGGCGGGAGGATTGCTGGAGGTCAGGAGTTCGAGACCAGCCTGAGCAAGAGCGAGACCCCGTCTCTACTAAAAATAGAAAGAAATTAGCTGGACAACTAAAAATATATAGAAAAAATTAGCCGGGCATGGTGGTGCATGCCTGTAGTCCCAGCTACTCGGGAGGCTGAGGCAGGAGGATTGCTTGAGCCCAGGAGTTTGAGGTTGCTATGAGCTAGGCTGATGCCATAGCACTCTAGCCTGGGCAAAAGAGTGAGACTCTGTCTCAAAAAAAAAAAAAAAAATAAGATCACTAAATATAAAATGTTTTCACACATATAGTTAAAATGATTATTATAAAGATATAAATTAAAGAGTGAAGACATCTCAATATCTGAAGTATATATTTCATTTTTTAGCTGTAATCATCTTCAATGAGAACTTATGATTCAATTGCTTTATGTTCTTTTTCCTACTTAGAAGAAAAGAGGCCAATAGGAATTGCCATTGCTATAATCTACACAGGGTGTACATAAACCTGTGTATACAATCACAAAATAAATTTGTCTAAGGCAGGAAATTTTTCAAAAAATGGATGACTTTAAAAAAGAATTTTAATGTGGACATTTAAAAATCTGAAATCTTGAGAACAAAGAACAACAGATGCAATCACAAGACAGTGTAAGGTACAATCAGCAATTGTGGATTCTGTCACACACACAAAAAAACTGCTCCATGTATATCAAGATGGTATAATACATTCTTATTTGAAGCATCCCTGTGGCAATGATCAATTTTTTAAAACCATCCACAAACTATCACAATGATAGATAAAATCAGGTTCAAAACCATTTTCAGAAATGGATCTGAAATAAGCCAGTGGGTAGATACCACTGACCTGGTAGAAGCAGTGGGAGGTTTCATTCTCCAGAGTAATGGCTGAGGCTGGATTGTGTAGGATGGAGAGGGACTGCCCAGAGGAAAACTTCTGCTAACAGAGGATCCAGGGCTCTCGCATGCTAGGAAGCTTCGAACATAGGGAGGCGGCAGAACACAAACACAATCTCAGGAGCTGAAAAGAGCTGCCCACTGGCTCAGCTAATAGATTAACAACACCTGATTCACTGAAAGACACATGATGTGAAATTATATTACCTGTTTCATCAAATCTAAGATGCCAACAAATATAAGGCAGAATATTATGATATGTATCACTAAGAAAAAATATTGCCAATTAAAACATGATATACTGTGAATTATAGATGTATCCCAATCTGAAATATTTTAAAACATGGAAAAAATATGAGCCATAAGCTGATAAACTATACTTGTATGAAGACCCCATCATGGAGGAGCAGGGAGAAAAAAATAGCAGGTTTTCAGTGAAAAGAGGCCATTTTTTAGAAAATGCAAGATTAGTGCAAGATTGGTTGCACACAGAGGGAAACAGAGCAAAAATTAACCACCAACAAAATGAAAAAACAAACAAACAAACAAACAAACAAACAAAAAAGGTGGGAGGGCCGGGCATGGTAGCTCCTGTCTATAATCCCAGGACTTTGGGAGGCTGAGGTGGGAGGACTGCTTGAGGCCAGGAGTTCATGACCTGTGTGGGCAACATAGTGAGACCCTCTCTCTACAAAAAATAAAAAACATAAGCCAGTCTTGCTGGCATGCACCTGTAGTCTTAGCTACTTGGGAGGCTGAGGCAGGAGGATCGCTTGAGCCCAGGAGTTCAAGGCGGCAGTGAGCTATGATCGAGCTACTGCACTCCAGCCTGGGTGACAGAGGAAGACTCTAGAGGTGGGAGGGTGGGGTGAGCGGAAGGAAGAAGGAGCAGCCTATTCATTCCAAAACATATGAAGGACTCTAACATTAAGAAAAGTGAGCAAGAAAATCAATAACCAGAAAAATAATTAATTTTAGGGAAGAGTCTAGTAGTAGACTTAGAAATACATAAGTTTGGGAGATCAAAGATATAAATAAAAGCATAGTTTTCAAAAAAATGATTAAGAAATTATAATACAGAGAGAGACAAAACTATAAGAACCTGATATGGAAAATATCAAAAGAACAAATTAGAAATTTTGGAAAATATATCAAAAAAATCTTTGGGCAACATAAAGTTTAGACCAAAGTGAGCCAACCAAAAGAGAGAAAAAAAAAAAAACAACATTGTGAGCTGGTGGTCAGTACTAGGGAACTTCCCCAGAACACAGCAGAAAGACAAATAGAGAAAAATACATATTTGAAGAATACATGTGTCATGGAAGATAAACTGGACACCTATAATAAGGCTGGATATGGATTCCAGAAAGAGAACATGGAAAGAGTATGGAAAAACAGTATTTGAACAGGACATAGTGGAGAATGCCAAAACTGAGGAAATACTTCCTCAGATGAAAACATCTTTGAGTACAAAGCAAAAGATAGACCCACACCTAGCCACGCTATAGTGGAACAGCAAAACATCAGGGGGAAAAATCATTGTAAAATTTAAAAGTTATCACAAATTCTTATAGTAGACATCTCATTAGAGTACCTTCAAAATGCTCAGAGAAAATAATTGTTGACCTAAAAATGTATACCTATGTACAATAAACTATCATTCAAGATTCAATGCAAAGTGAAGACATTTCTGACATCAAAAAACTAAATGTATCACCAAAGGAGCTATTAAAGGATGTCCATCACCAGGAGGAAAGGCATGGGCTATGTAAAACAACAGTGAGCCTGGAGGTTGATTTTTAAAAACGAAATACACACACATAGATATACACATAACACTTCACTTCTGATTGAAAAAAATATCAATAACCAATTTACATTAAGAAAAGATTATGGAAGTTCAACATTTAAATAAAATGTGCTAAGTATGGGTCATATATGCAAACAAGGATAGAGATACTGAATAACTTTAGAGTCTGTTAAAAATTTTAGAAAGAAATATATGTGGGAGACACTGCAGATGGTCTGACCCCAAACTCCATTCTCAATTTCTCCCAAGCCTCCTTCCAGCTATGGAAGGCTACCTGGCACAGTTCTAGCCAACAAGAGAAAAGTCCCTTGGGTGGTACTCCCAGAAAAGCCTTTGCTTTTCTGACAAAAAGGGAACTCCTCAGTGGGCACACCTTTCTTTGTTCACGTGTCCTTTTTCAACTGCTTCCTGTCTGGTATACAGACGAGATGCCAGCAAGTGCAACAGCAGACTTGCAGCCATGAAGCTGTACGAGTGAGGAGAAGCCCATGAGTTGAAGCAAAAGACAGAAGTAGCCTGGGTCCCTGATGGGAGGTCCACCTCCAGATTTTGTGTTGCACAGGAAAAATAACACCTATTTGTTTGTGCCTCTCTAACTGGGTCTTCTGCTACTTGCAGGTGAATATAATCTTAACTATGAAGTAAAAAAAAATTGTGAGGACTCTCCATACTGTTTTCCAGAGGAAAGTAAAACTCAGTGGAAATCAACCAGTGGGCAGGAGGGAAGACGGGAGGGGCAAAAACCTGCTTACTGTGTACCATGAACACTACTTGAGTGATGGATGGGCACACCTATAACCGGGACTCAAGCATTACAAAAGCGATCCACGTAACCTGAAACATTTGTACCCCTTTAATATTGTGAAATTAAAAAAAGAAAGAATTATAAGGAAACTCTAAAAGGACAGAATAACTAGATTTGTTTTCTAAACCAGAAGAGGAACTGTAAAAGAGAAGGAAACTAAGTTTAGATGAATTCATCAGAAGATAGGAAAGGGGGAAAGAAAATACAAAGAAAATAAATGACTAGCTAGATAAGAAGATTTGAAATGTTCCCAACACACAGGAATGACGAATGCTCTAGGTGATGGATATCCTAAGTTCCCTGCCTTGATCCAATAAAAGATCTTCCTGAAGGCCTCTATGGACCTTGTTCAAAGATAGAATCATAACATTGCAATGCTCCTCGATTAATCTATAATACACACTCAATGTTACTGGAATCAGTATTTCAAATTTATTTTTCCTTTTTGTTTTTTAATATATTCATGTAACAAAAAAAAATTACAAATTTTTAAGGAAGATCAAAGGCCCCAGAATAGCCAAGATAATTTCGAAGAAAAAGGAAGAAGGGCTTGTTCTGCTAGATGAAAGACTTATGATAATGTTACAGTAATGAAAATAGTTGGCACTGGCATAGGAAGAGACTAAAAAATAAAGATAATAATGTACAGAAAAAATACATCCATGTCTATCTGGAATCATAAGAATTGTACTATACGACAGATGAGTATTATACTTCAGTGGGCAAAGGATAAGTTGTTCTGAGACAACTGTTTATGCATTTGGAATTAAAGTAGATACCTACTTGATCCCATACACAAAACTATCAGGTGGATTAAAGAACTAAATAGGGAAGGCATGGTGGCTCACATCTGTAATCTCAGCACCTTAGGAGGCCAAGGCAGGAGGATTGCTTGAGGCCAGGAGTTCAAGACCAGCATGGGCAATATAGCGAGACCTCCGTCTCTACAAAATATTTTAAAATTAGCCAGGCATGGTGACATAGTCCCAGCTACTCAGGAGGCTGAGGCAGGAGGATCACCTGAGCCCAGGAGTTTGAGGCTACAATGAGCTATGATTGTGCTGCTCTACACTCTAGCCTGGGTAGCATAGCTAGACCCTGTCTCAAAAAAATAAATAAATAAAAATAAAAATAAATTAAAAAAATTTTGAAGAGCTAAACACATTTTTAAAAAACTCTAAAATTTTTGAAGAATATATAGGACATTTTAGTTGGAAGATATTTTCAAGCAGACCTAAAATGCATGAACCAAAAAAAAAAAAAAGACTATTAAATCGGTCTATATTAGAATTTTATAATTCTTTTCAACAAAGACACCAGAGACAAAGTAAAAAGACATGCCACAGATTAGTATTTGTAATATATAAATGACAAAAGGTCAGTAGATAGGATCACAGTTATATCAAAAGATAAAGACAAACAATCCAGCAGAAAAATGAGTAGAAGCTATAAACTAGCTATCAACAGAACAAATAAAAACAAACAGTAAGATATCACTTCACACCTGTAAGATCGGAAAAAGTAAAAATTCTGGCAACATCAAGAATTCCCAAGGATGTGAAGAAAAGGAAATTCTCATACACTGCTAGTGGGAGGGGAAACTAGCACATCTACTAGAGAGCAATTTGCATGTCTAATGAGGCTGCAGCTGAGTTGTGTCCTCTGCAATTCTGCAGTTCTACGCCTGGGTACACCCCTAGAGCAGCCGGCACCTCTTTACAAGGCTCCCCCTACACACACACACACACACACACACACGCACGCACGCACGCACGCACGCATGCACGTGCGCACGCACACAAAAATGTTTATCGAAAACTGTTGGGAATAGAACAAATTTGGAAAAAACTTAAACATTCATCAGAAATGGATAAATAGATGGCGTATAGGTACAAACAGGAAAATTACATAGCAGATCCATCACTAGAGCTTTCGTGTATTCATGTGGCTATACTGCCAACATAACAAGTGCTAAAAGCAAACTGCATAATACTATGCACAGCATGTACCATTTATATTAAGTTTGAAAATAAACACATCAATACCAGATGTTGTTTATGGACACATTTGTTTGTAGCAAATGCATGAAAACATATATAAAAATGCCAAGTACCAAATTCAGGAAAACTATTGTTTCTCGGGTGGGTGAAGGTTGAGGAGATGTACACAAGGGGACTAAAATATGTTTATAATTCTTTTTTAGCCCAATGATAGCAGTAACGTAGCTATCATGTTGGGTGATGAGTTCATGAATGTTTGTTAAATAATTATGCCTCATGGTTTCCATAAACATGACATAGATTCTTTTGTCTGTATCAAATTATTACATATGTTTAAAGATTTAATAAAAGAAACCACCTCTGAAATTAAGAAAGAAATAAATTTTAAGATCTAAAAGATACATCATATTTTGAGGAAAAGTGATATAGCATAATTGCTTAAAAGATGGTTAGCTTGTAGAACTCGGGCATTCTCTAGCCATACAGAGAAACCCAGCTGCAAAGGGGAAAACCTGAGATTACCTTAATGCTCCTCCACATCGGTCTGTTAAAGGAGAGGACAAAGCAGCAAAGTCCAAAGCTCGGAGGTAAAGAAAGTTAGATCTGAGAACATGACACCCATCCAAGTTGATGTTCCTGAATACAGACAGCATGCAGGCAGCATATATCAAAAAGGACAAAACAAAAACAATCAGGCGGCTGGACGCGGTGGCTCATGCCTGTAATCCTAGCACTCTGGGAGGCCAAGGTGGGAGGATCGTTTGAGCTCAGGAGTTCGACACCAGCCTGAGCAAGAGCGAGACCCCATCTCTACTAAAAATAGAAAGAAATTATATGGACAACTAAAATATATATACAGAAAAAATTAGCCGGGCATGGTGGTGCATGCCTGTAGTCCCAGCTACTCGGGAGGCTGAGGCAGGAGGATCGCTTGAGCCCAGGAGTTTGAGGTTGCTGTGAGCGAGGCTGATGCCACGGCACTCTAGCCCAGGCAACAGAGTGAGACTTTGTCTCAAAAAAAAAAGAAAAAAAAACATCAGGGGAGATAATACCCAGGAGCCCTTCTTGAAGATGCTTTTGGATCCAGCCCACTCAGAAGTAAAGGTGAAGGGACTAAGGTTAAGCATGAAAAACACATTTACAGAAAGAACCAAGACCAAACATATGTCATCCATATGATTACTTGGCTGCAAAAAATAATAACAGGAAAAAAATAGGGAGGTTGAGGGAGAAGCAGGAGAAAATATAAAGGCACTAATTTCTTCATTTTCTTTAAGAGGAGTTGATAGATACTGTGTTTGGCAAAATGTTATGAAATGTTTAAATTGGGGAATGAGCACAAGAGTGTTCCTTATGTCATTATCCATTTTATGAACTTTTCAAACATAAATTATTTTTAAGAATCAATTAAATCTACAAATGACTAAAGCAAGGTAATAAGCAAGTACCAAAGTACGTAACAATTTGCTTTTTTAAAAAGTAGAGCCTGCTGACAGCGTGACAAAACCACTCCCTTTCATTTGCTTTGCACTGGACCATCCTGAATGGGGAAGAGAGGGGTGGAATTACAAGTAGCTTATTTGGAATTCTGCATAACCCTGGATACACCCCTGTGAGTGTGTGAGGCATGTGAAAGCCATCTGTGTTGTAGCAGAAAACAAGTTGAGAGCTACTGAATCAGAGCATTCACATCAAGGAATGAATGCAAACTGGCTCTTACCACCAGAAGCCATGTTCACAGGGAGAAGGAAAACGGACAGGGACAACTAAAATAAACCACCAAGCAACGATGAAAAAAATTCTAAGTCGCTGTTTGGCCAATAATTTGAAACTGCAGACCCACGAAATCTTTCCAACTTCTATTAAACAGCAATGCCGATGGGCTGGGTTTCGAATCCCCCATTCTCTCCGGGTCCTCTGGAAAAGGCACAAAGGAAGAAATAAAAATACCAAAAACAATAGGTGGCCAGAAAAAAAGGAGCTGGCATTAGAGTCAGGAAAATTCACAAACTGAGTGACCAGTCCCAACAATGTGAGGTCGGAAGATTCTATGAGGCTGTGAATCTTACTCTCTACAGGGAGGTCATTTTATTTATTTTTTACTCCACACTTGACATTGTAAGAAAAAAATGTTACAGGAAAACACATGGACCACATTAAGCTGAATATCTCCTTTATTACCACAGCTTTGCCAGCAAGGAGGCCTAGAACCAGCACGAAGAAAGATTCAGGCACAGATCCAGAAATGGAATATTTTAATTATTATACTTTATTCAGGAACAAAATGAAATTATAAATAGTCATAAACAGTTTTATACACAGACTTACACAAAGACAGTTTTAGTCTTAAAAAAAAAAAGAAGAGGAAATTTACATTACTTTAAATATTCAAAACATCTCCTTTCAAAACACAACATGTTTTTTGGGTCACAATACAGATTCTTTTCTTTCTTAAGGCCTTTTACAATGATAGTGTTTTTCCAAGGTGTGTCGTTCATAATCCATGCAGGTGATTCATCACAGTCTCCTTAGAATCAGATGCTAACATTGGGGACATTTTTAGGCCCTTCCCTGTTTTAACCTATGAAAGGTGTACGGGCGGGGTAGAATTAAGCAAAGGAAAAAATTTAAATCAGAGACCAGATTTTAACACTGCAGGTGTTAAAACACCTTCAGAAGATAGCACAGTAATTCTTAAAGAACCAGGTAAGCTTCATTAAACATGTGAATAAAATCACTACCTTTAACCTGGCTGAATACAGTGAAACTATCCTCATGTTAACCATTTCTCTTTCCCTCTCACCGAGGAGTGCAAAGAATATACAAGGAGCCATTAAGGCCCATCCAGGCACATCCTGCCAGGGCTAATCCCATTTCCCTTTTCAGTTCTCTCCCTAGGCCTAACCTGACCCCTTGGTAATTTTGTGCTAGCAGGCTGAGGAGAGGAAATATACTTGTAAAGCAAGAAGGTACAAATCGGTTCTAATGACATTAGAGAGAGCCTCAGATAGGAGGGCAAATGGTATCAAATACTTCATCTATTTAATATTCTGTTTTACAGATTTTCCATCTGTACTTTGAATCAAAGGCATAATGATTTTTTTTAGAAAGGGAAGATGATTTTATACTACTTGTCTTTCCTTAAAAAGTTTAAGGCACATTTTTAAAACTTATTCATTATAATTTAAGGATGAAAGGAAAAGAAATAAAAAAAAAAATAACTGAAGACATAGTCCTAGATAGCATTATTTCAAACACATATATTTCAGCTGCAGATTCTGTAAGGAGAGATACTGGTGAAGGGGTGGGTGGTTGTTTCCTCAACTGCATTCCTCTGGATCAGTGCCAAACACAATAATTTCGCTGCATAAGTGGACCCAACTATAATGTATTAACAAGTCAAGTAAGAAGACTGATGCCACGTGAAACTCCTTACCTTATGTGAACGCCTGGCATGAACTACACTCCACAGTGTACGGAACGCTGCTTGTGCTACTGTCGACAGAGGCAATGCATCTAGCAAACACCTGAGTGGCCTGTTGCTATGTGGCAGGCTCCTTTGGGAACACTAGAACAAGCCTGTGGAAGTCTAGGATGTCTAAAAGAAATCATTCTACAAATCTAGGGAAGAAAATCCATGAAATGGTATCTGAAATATGCCTAACTCCAAACCAGCAGAAAATAGCTATATGCTTTTAAGTGGCATGTGCTTTGATTGTATATTATACTCATATACAGACTAGACATGCTGTCATTTGTTTAATGTGTCAACTGGGAAGCGACAGCCTTGCCCAATATTTTAGCTTAAAGGAAGTATCACCAATGACTACTGAATGAAGAGAACAAAATTGGGAACTGAAAAAAACATATTCTTTGCTTACTTAAACGACATTAAGAAATATAACAATTGCTTTTCTGGAAATGGAATGTACTTTTTGAAGTATTAATCATCAAGTGTCACAGCAGGAAGGTCTTGACATCATCAATACCATTATTTTACAAATAAGGAAGCAGAAATCCAGGAGGTTCAGAGGCTGGCTCAAAGCTTTGAGGCTTTTGGGGAATCAGGACTGTATTAGTTTCCTGAGGCTACTACAACAAAGTACCAAAAACTAGATGGTTTAAACCAACAGAAATGTACTGTCTTACAGCTCTGAAGGCCAGAAGTCAGAACTGAAGGTGTCAGCAGAGGTGGTTCCTTCCGAGGGCTGAAAGGCAGAGTCTACTCCATGTCTCTCTCCTTCTGGGAACCTCAGGTGTCCCTTGGCTTGCCAGTGATATCTTCCCTTTGTGCGTGTCTGTCTCTGTGTCCAAATTTCCCCTTTTTATAAGGACACCAGTCGTACTGGATTAGGGCCCACTCTAATGACCTCATTTACCTCTTTACAGACTCTATTTCCAAATAAGGTCACATTCTGAGAGACTGAGGGTTAGAACGTCAACATACCTTTCTGGACGACACAATTCAACCCACAACAAGGACTATCAGCAGAGCTCTGCTCAGGACCTGGGCAGAACCAAATTCACACCAGTGGCCTTTCTTATTCGGAAGATCTCTGCTACTGGCACACAATCCATGGCTCTACAGATGACAGGCCCTGCTTACAAAGTCAGACATGACTTCCACCCACAAAAAGTTGGTATCTTGCAAGGGACAGTGAAGCATTCAAATGCCAGCAAAGGGAAACCATCATCCCATTTGGTCATTAATGTTCACCAGTGTATTTTAATTTCCTCCCTCATAAAAATGCCTACAATATTTCTGCAATAGGCTTGCCCTCACCTCTAAAATGTCTGCTATTCAGAGAAGGAGATATATGTGGAAATAAGACTGTGGAAGAAGATCATATTAAATCTACGTCGCCAGTTTGCCCAAGACGGCCCTTCTCATTCATCTAGGCCTGCCTAGACAAGGAAACGCACACATGTGGAGTCTCCTTGTCAAGAAGAAACCTCGAGAGCCTCAGATTTCCAACAGGCCTCAGTTTCTTTCGCTGCCCAAGTTTGAGAGCAAGTGGCTGACTACTCACGGCTCAGCTGTGACACTGTGCTCCAGCTTGGTGCCTCATCCAAGTAGTGGCACTTTGCAGCAGCCTCTGTTCGAACTATTCAATCATCACTCACCCTACTGCCTAAGTATGCCCGAGTCTGAAGATAATTGTCATATTGTCTCACTATTTTCCATTATAAATTAATGACATCTGTAATACTGAGTCATAAAAAGTCTATCCAAAGAACTGTATTAAAAATTACATGGAACTGATTTCTCTAAGTGGCCTCTTGACAAACACATTACCCACCCTTTTCCATTAAGGCCGTTAGAATCCTGATCTACAGCTGGCCTCGGAAAATTGGGAATTATGTTTTACTGCACAAGATCTAACAAGTAGTGCAGTTCCAAAAAAGAATAAATAAGAGCTGGGCAGGATTAGACTGGATGTTGGTTTTGTTGTTGTTTTTGTTTTTAACCCTTAAAGAGCTGCTACTTTAAGGAATAGATAGTTTTCTACAGAGAACAGAGACACTCAGAGCTATAAGACTGTCCGGACTGCTCTAATCCAAACCTGTTTGCTGAGTGGGACACTGAAACCCAAAGAACTGAAGTGGATCAGGATCAATTGATCCAGGGAACAATTAATACTTAATTGTATCCTTATTTCAGTATGGGAAAGAAACACAGCAAGTTTGAATGTAGAGATTCAGGCCCTACTTTCTTCCTTATAGAAAAATTTTCTTTCAGGCTAGAATCCTTTCAAAAGGGCAATTTTTAAATGTTGTAAGAAATCTTTGTTAGGGTTAAATGTTTAGTGTAACTAACTTGATTTCAAGCAATATTTAAGGGACTGTTAACTATCTTAGAGTTTAATATTTTGTAAACAGGGACACTGAGCTGCCCTGTTTATGTTACCTACCTGATCATTTCTCCCAGGGAAGATGTAAACAATGCTGAGCTGACTGCCTTTCCTGTCTATTCCTTCTATTAGCAAATTCATCCAAACGTATGTTTAAATACTCACGTCCACATACATCGGCCCCCTAGGCCTCATTTCTCCTCTGCGTGTAGGAATTAAAATTTTTACCGGGATGTTATGAGGATTAAAAGAATATTAGGAAAGGGACTGGCACAGCATAGTGACATCTATTTCCATTCTTGACTCTCAAGCATAAAGCTGTGCCTTCTCCTCCTCTTCCAGCTGCATGTCGTCACTACCTTTCTAACAGGCCAACCACTCTGCACATGGTATTTCTTCATCTCTGAACTCTTACCTAGTGCTTGATGTCCTGCATACGGCACACGCGCCATACATTTCCGCCTGAGTGTTTCAAATAAAACATTTTTGTCCTTCTCTGCAAGACCATTAGAATCTCTCTATATATTTCAATTAGATTTTGAAAAAGGTGAAGAATCCATAATTATTTTGCTTAAGGTGCCAGACAAAACGAAAACACAACAACCAAATATAAAGCCCTCTTAAATATACGGTTGACCCTTGAACAACATGGGTTTAAACTACACAGGTCCACTTAGGGGTAGATTTTTTTCAAAAGTTACACCAAGTATGCCTGCCTCTCCTGCCTCCCCTTCCACCCCCTTCGCTTCTCCTGTGACTGCCACCCCTGAGACAGCAAGACCAGCTCCTCCTCTTCCTCAGCCTACTCAACATGAAGAGCACAAGGATGAAGACCTTTCTGATGATCCACTTTCACTTGATGAACAGTAAATACATTTCCTCTTATGATTTTTTTTTTTTTTTTTTGAGACAGAGTCTCGCTCGTTTGCCCTGGCTAGAGTGCCGTGGCATCAGCCTCACAGCAAACTCAAACTCCTAGGCTCAAGCGATCCTACTGCCTCAGCCTCCTGAGTAGCTGGGACTACAGGCATGCGCCACCATGCCCAGCTAATTTTTTCTATATATTTTTAGTTGTCCAGATAATTTCTTTCTATTTTTTAGTAGAGACAGGGTCTCACTCTTGCTCAGGCTGGTCTCGAACTCCTGACCTCGAGCGATCCTCCCGCCTCGGCCTCCCAAAGTGCTAGGATTACAGGCGTGAGCCACCACGCCCGGTCCCTCTTCCTTATGATTTTCTTAAAACGTTTTCTTTTCTCTAGCTTACCTTAAGAATATCGTGTATAATATACATAACATACAAATACCTGTTAATCGACTGTTTGTTATCAGTAAGGCTTCTGGCCAACAATAGGCTATTAGTGGTTAAGTTGTGGGGGAGTCAAGTTACATTTGGATTTGCAACTGTTCAGGGGGTTGGTTCCCCTAACCCCCACATTGTTCCAGGATCAACTGTGTAAGCAGCTTGCATGTAAGAGACACAAAAAATAGCCAAATTATCCACATGATTAGGCAATAACTTTAACAAAAAGTTTGTAAATTTTAATCTAATCCTTCCTTCAGGAAGCCAAAAACCCACTGATTCCCTAATGCCTAAAAAAATAAGCCCAATCTCTTCTTTTGGGCTTTAAAACCTCTGGACAATCTGCAGCCATTCTTTCCATCCAACTCTATTTTCCAGTTCTCCCCTCAGTTTCAGTCTGTCCTGTCTCTTCAAGGTCCCCATACAAACTATATTTATTTCAGACAGAGTCTGTGCATGCATCATCCCTGAGTGTATTCTGTTCTTAGGGATTCAGGGGTAACCACCTGGTACTTTCAACTCCACAGGCTTTTCTGAGCAGTCCAAGCCACCATCATCCTCTCCTTCAGGCATTATGTGGACAATTTGAATACTTGGGATTATGTGTATGAGGCCTTGTGTTACTAGCTATCTTTGTCGTATGTGTATGGGTTAGTCTCCTAACTACAATATATCCTATTTTTATTCTACCTTTTCTTGAGGATAAAGACTGTATCTTACTTTGTCTTTCATTCACTTAGACATACATTTTTGTAGATCACCTGTAATATACCAAAGATTGGAGATGTAAAAAGGAATTCATAAGATAGAGAGCTTCTATCAACGACTTCACAATTTTCCTGCCTCCCACAGTGCCTCACATGGTCACAAGAAGTCTTTACCCAGCTGTTTACTGAAAGGCTGACCAATGGGAAGCTTGCCATATTTCCACTTGTATATCACCATCGATCACCAGAGAAATGAGACTCCAATAAATACTTCTTAGATAAGCGAATGAAACTCCTATCTAAAAGGAGAAGGGGAGGTTATGTCTAAATTCCTTCAGCTATACTACATGTATCTTTATAAGCAAAAGACTATCAAGATTTGACTCTACTAGTAGACTCTTTATTTTCCTATCAGAATGGATAAATAAAAGGCTATCTCATTATAGAGGAGGAAACCTTCCCATCCTAGGTTCACATCTGAGACCCCTGTAACAAAAGACAGATTAACAAGAGAAAAGCAAATTTATTTATATAAGTTTTACATGACATGGGAGGCTTCATAAGGAAAGGAAGACCTAAACAAACGACTAAACCTGTATATTTTTTATGCTAGGTTTGATGAAGAAGTAAATAGTCATGGAGAAATATGATTGGATAAAAAAGTATGATGGTAATAAACCAGAGGAAACATAGCAAGGTATGTTTGTTCAGATTTTTCTCTGTGACCGTTTGTCTTCAGAGATAAGCATATTCCTTTCCTCTGGGTATAGGGAGGGCTCTCAAATAAGGGTCATATAACCTGTTTCGGGGGGAAGTCAAAAACTTCTTTCTAGGTTTTACGATTTGTTTCAGGAGAGAAGGATGGGGGAAGGTGAGAGTGATCTAACTGCTTCTGCTGTTTTCACTAATGCCAAGGCCCCATATTTTGGGCTAGCATGTCCTAACTCCCATCATCATCATCGAATCTTCTGGGAAAAGCATTGCTTTAAAATGTTTTCCTTTTCGATACTGGCTTCTTTTACAGTCCGGAAATAATTAAAATCTAATTTGCATTTTTGCCACATTTAAGTAGGACTTTTTCATTTACCTATTACCCATCAATACTATCGAACCTTCTTGATAATCATTTTGTTTGCTAGTAAAGCTAAAGAGAACAAACTAACTCATTCCACAGTAATTATAAAAATTATCTTTCTGGTGTTACTTATCCTTGGCAATGTATGTCTAGTAAATGAATAAACAAGCATGAACAATGAATAGTTGGGACTGGTATTCATCACCATCCTGAAATTCTTATTGAAATCTCTAATTCTGGAAAAAAGCAACACACTGAACAGATACGCTTTTTTGAAAAATAGCTTTATTAAGGTAATTTGCATATCATAAAATTCAACTATTTTAAGTTTCTGGTTTGATGAGTCTTAGCAAATTTATAGAGTTGTGCAACTGTCATTATACTTAGTTTTAGAGTACTTCCAACATCCCCACAACATTCCCTTGGCCCATTTGCCCAGTGCTACAAATAAGTTTTTCTTTCTTTCCACGAAGTATGGGAAATGGCTATTTGGGAAGCAGAGTTAACAACAAGGGAGAATGACCATGGAAAAGGATCTAGTCCTGCCCTACCCTCCCCCAACGAGGATGCATTCTGACACAGGACTTCTAACATGACCTCAGTAGAAAGTAGGATCCAGGTATTCTGGTGTAAAACCACCTCACCTCAACTGAGATTTCTTCCTCTGGAGACCAACATTTGTAGCATCAAGAAAAGGGCCAAAATACCCAGTCCTCAAACTGCAGCTTGAAGGAAAATCAAACTGGCCTCAGATACAGAGGGAGGAATATTCAAAAAGTCACTCACACAATATTAAAACAAATAGAATGTACGAAAGAGCCACACAAGACCAAGATTAAAATAAATGGCATGGCTTTCATTGTGTTTCTATCAAAAGCACAATATAAAAAAGGAACAAATGTAATACACAAAAGGCACAAGTCCAACCCAAAAGGAAATATAATAGGAGAAACCAATTGTTTCAGGTAACAGAGCAACTTAGGACAAGGGGGGAAAAAAATCAAGGAAGCAGGAGCCCAAAGAGGAGGAAATTATACAAGGGCATGAAAACCAGGAGGCAAGGATCACTGGGTCCAACTCAGACGCCGCCCTCCTCGTCTCTTTTTCATTTCATTCTGTTTGATCATCAGTCTTTGGGCTCTTGCTTCCTTGATTTTCCTCAGGAAATGCAACATTTAGAATGTCTTCCTGAAGAACAGTGATGTCCAAGAGAACTTTCTGCAATGATGGAAAGGTTCTATACTTGTACTACCCCACTGCACTAGTCAGGTGTGGCTACTGCACACTTAAAATGTGGCTAGTGAAACTGAAGAACTAAGTTTTTAACTTCACTTAAATGTAAGTTTAAAATTCAGCAGTCACATGAGCAGCTAATGGCTACCATACTGAGCAGTACAGGGCAGGAATGTGAATAACATAAAACTGGAACACATTAAAATAACAACAAAACTTGGGAGGTGAGAAGAGAGGAGATAGGACAAAGAGTGAGATGCTGTTCCCCTGTTTCACAGCAAGGAGTCAATCACTACTGTACAAAACTGAAATGTGCTTTTTTTAAAAAAAAAAGAGCTCAACCTTATTTATTTCATAAGCTATTTTTAATTTTAAAGAAATCTTCTGTGAAATAAAATCTTAATGGAGAAAATAAATTTGAGGTTCAAAAATTCCTCACATTTCAATTCAGCTTCTTGTTCTGCCATTAAAGTAAAATCACATTTTTTTTAAAGAGATGAGGTCTCGCTCTGTCACCTATGCTGGAGTTCAGTGGCATAATCACAGCTCACTATAACCTCAAACTCCTGAGGGCTGAAGTGATCCTCCCACCTCAGCCTCCTGAGTAGCTAGGACTACAGGCATGCATGACCACACCCAGATAATTTTGGGTTTTTTGGTACAGATGGGGTCTCACTATGTTGCCCAGGCTGGTATCAAACTCTTGGCCTCAAAGAATCCTTTCATTTAGCCTCCCAAGGTGCTGGGATTACAGGCATGAGCCACCACTCCTGGCCTCATATTTTGTGTTTTGAATGAAAATAACAGCTATAATATCCCAAATTGTTTGCCTGTTTTTCTTTTCTTCCTTTTTTTTTTTTTTCTTTTTGAGACAGAGTCTTGCTGTGTCGCCCTGGATAGAGTGTAGTGGCGTCATTATAGCTCTCTGTAACCTAGAATTCCTGGACTCAAGAGATTCTCCAACCTCGGCCTCCCAGAGTGCTAGGATTACAGGTGTGAGCCACGGCGCCCAGTCAAGTTTGCCTGTTTTTTAAATAACAGTCTAGATGCTAATACTGAAAGATGTTAACAGTAATAGGAATATGGAATTTGAGTGGTAGGAATATGGAAATTTTTCTTCTTTATTTCAGAATTTTTTTTTTAATTTCCCAGAGGGAAAAAAGAAGTATACAAAGAGACTCAAGAAATTATACAACAAGGATTTTCATTTTGCATCCAGAGGTGACTACCCAGACTGTCCTCAACTTTCCGGAGAGGTAGGTTTGTCATCTGGGAAGCAGCCATCGTCATTGCTGGCCTCTAGGTGGAGCACAGTGTTCCGACCCACTTCGCAAGTGCTCCTTAACTTCTTCCCCAAGACCAGGTCAGGATCTGGACAGAGGGCTTAATGAGAAGAGAATTGGCCAGCCCATCCCTGGAATTCTAGCTTTTGGGTGGTTTTCTCTTGCTTCTACCCGGATAGAGGTAACATGCCTTTTTCTCTAGGACTGACCCCTTCCTTCTCTCACTTTCCCTCTTGGCGCACCTTTTCACCCTTGCCTACCTGTAAGCCAAAGGAGCACAAGAATCTCTCCCAGGAGAGGGGCACCCCCAGAAAAGCCTGCCAGAAATAGCCTGGTTCATTAAGGTTTTACAAAGGAGTCTGGGGCCCAAAATGGACCTTTGACCAGCACAGTCGGTCATCAATGCATATTCCTTAAGGACTTTTTTTTTTGGGGGGGGGGGGTGGTCAGGGGGCAATAAAGAACAAGAATCAAGGGCTCCAGGGTCCCTCCTTTAACAATTATACCTGTCCTGCCTACTTCCCAAGATAATGTGTATTCATATGGTTAGTAAAACTAATATAGTTAATATTATAAAACATTTAAAATCATAAACCTCTGTAACATAAGTAGCTGTGTTGTCTGCAGGACAAGGGCGATTCTGAATCGATATCTTACAAGATTGTAGCTAGCAGTTTCAGTCTTCGTCAAAGCAAACGACTTTGAGTCAGAGACCCCAGGCCTGAAACCTGCCCTTCCCATTCTCTACCTCTGAACTGAGCAGATTACTCAACCTCACTGACCTCACATCTGGGGCCTGTCAACAGTAAGTATAGTTCACAGTGTTATGAGAACTAAATAGAATAATATGTGAAAGATACCTAGTTCAGTAGGTAGCCAATAAGCTCCCTGCTTTTCCTGTCACAAAAGCTTTCAAAAGACAGATTGTAACAAGAAACACAACACATAGGGACTTCACATCTTGAGCAGCTGAAATGAAATGCCTGATAAGGATGAGAACAAGCCTTACATAATAAAACTGATCTGTTTCCCAACTGGTATCTTTAATTTGATTACTATTAATAATAGCTAAGGCTTATTCAGTAAATACTAATTGCCAAGCACTGTGTTAGACGTCTTTTATGTATGGAACAACCCAATGAAGACTGACAATTATTATCCCTGAGAGAAGGAACCAAGATCCCACAGGTAGGAGAAGCAGTCGAATTCATCTAGCTATTGTGCAATACACTAGTAAGAATTCCCTTCAAAATCAAGCCAGAAATCTAAGGAGCACTGGTCTCTTTAGAACTTAAGATGCCCAAAATCAACAGCTTCAGGGGCTCCTCTTGTCATAGGAAAACCCTTATTAACACCTTAATAAGATCTCTTTCTATATTTCTAATAATATTTCTCAGAATTTAAACTGAAGACTGAAGGAAGGAGCTGAGACTCTTGGTTTTGCACAAAATTACTAAGAGTGCTAAAATTTGGAAAATCCTGCTCACCACATGAGTGTTAGTGTTACATGGTACCATTTGCTTTTATTAAATCAGCATTCAGCTTGAATATCACTTAATTTAAAATTGTCCACAATGTTAAAGATGGGTGGTGGGTACATCAGTGTTCATTATATTGCCCCCTTTTAATAGTTTTAGAATTTTCCATAAAAAGTTTTGTTTTTTTTTTTAATACACACACACGCACAGACTCACACAACCCTCCCATGGTGCCTGCAGTAAGAGGCTGATTCATATAAATTTTACAGAAGGCACCCTCCTCTGGATAATTTTAACTTTTCCTAAAAATAAACATTCCAGTCACCAACCCAATGAGGGGGCAGCAGCTCAGGAATGCACTGTCATGGCAGATGGAGAATCAGTCATTGTGGGAAGTGAAACAGAGGCGCGAGCGGCATCGGAACTGATACAGGGACATCTGATTCCATCCAGCAACCTTTAAAAACATAAGCATTTCATCAGCTGTTGTAAGACTTTGCACGGTGGCTAGCAACATTACTTGATGACCATTAAAAATACTAAAGCTACAGTGCATTTTTTGTTGTTTCACACACTGGAGGAAGTACAAATGGAATGCTGAGTCAAAAGCAAATATGCAGACTCATAGCTGACTACGGGACTCTGTGGGATGCATTCAGTGCTTCAAAATTTAAGATTTAAGACCAGAGTCAGGCTGCTGAAGGTGGGGTCCTCTCCTGACTCACAGTATCATCTGCAGAACAGCCATTCGGAAATTTCAGTAGAATGACATCCTCTGATACTTTTCTTGATATTTAGAATCCTTTGGTTTAATTACCATAACATATACACACTGAGGCATGTGAACAACCTTAAAACACCTCAACACGCACACCAATAATAAAGTGAGCTGCAAACTGTAAGTAATGCAGTAATTATGATCGTCCTCACCCTTCGTAACCAAGAGAACCTTCTCATGGGTCAGATTATTCCAGCTGCCTCTTGGATGCCCCTGAGGCCTCTCTACAAACTTTAAGTACTCATTATTATGTTGTATTCTTACCTATGTACATGTTCTTCTTGTTAGGCCTAACTATGGGATTACTAAAAGGAAACTTTCTAGTAAAGTCTCTAAACCATAAAGTACTATTGTGTAACTTCTGGAGGAATGTATAGCCCTTTTACTGACCACTGCCATGTCCAAGGGTGGGCATGGGCCGGCACGTATGTACTAAGTGACACCGCCCCAGTGCCACTGGATGGATAGGGTAGATGGAACAAAGGTGGGCATCTGCCCAAACTCACCTCCAGAAGTTTGCTATTGGGGCAGAAAGCACAGGAATCTTGTAGGACATATCTCTTGGGAGGTGAGGAGCCAGTGTGCTCTGCAATGTGCATGGAGGAGCAGAGAGAGGCCAGCAGAGGAGAATAACAAGGAAGATGCAGAGACCAAGATCCCATTTCTCAAAGAGAGGCCCATGATGGATCTACGTGGTAGCAGGATGACAGGCAATCTGAAGCTGTCCCCAGGGCTTCACGATGTCGGTGTACTCTGTGACACTCATGCATGCTCCCTTATCATAAAGTGCCCTATTTGAGTTCAGTAGTTTGCGTGGGTTTGTAACTTCTTTCCGAAGAGCCTTGACTAGCAGTTACACTAGCCCAGTCTAGTTATTATGCCTCTAAATAAGACACCAAGTTCTCCTGGGCAACTTTTGAGATCCTCACCTTCTGCTCCCCGGGGATTCTCATCTTACCCCTGCAGGAGCTGGGCTACATGAGTGCTTTCCAGTGCTCTCTGTGTCCCTCCCTCACCCAACCCCCTGAGGCTGCAGCAGGGACAGGGAGCTGGCTTAGGCCCTCCCCAGAGGGAACGCTGCTGGAAAGTCCTGAGTTGGATGCTCTCTAGGGCCCCTGGCACGGCCTGGGTATACAATCCTCCAAATGAAGAGCAGCGTTACTTGAGCTACTCCACGTGTTTGCCCAAAGAAGGACAGAGAGCAGAGGATGAGGAGCATTACCCAAGCCTGGGGACCAGAATGCTCCCGGAAGACGAGCTTCTCTCACTGGTCCTGGCCTGAACACTCAGCTCCCTGGGGGAAAAGCAAATGCTTCCAGTCCTGGACTGAGGCACCAGAGGGAGGCCGAGCTAAGTTATGGTCAACAGCTCAGCAGCCAAATGGCGTCATCCCAGGGAGCACCCCCCCACACACACACCGCCTCTGAATCAGCGGGCCCCCTGATTAGCCAGAATAAACTCCTTTTCACTCTGGGAGCTTGGCTTGCACAGAGAGGTAAGGGAGAGAAGGGGGAAGCGAACAAGGCAGCCGGAGGAGGTGGACAGGCTCCGGCCCCAGCCCAGGCCCCCGAGGCCCAGCTGGCCTTCCTTTTGGGGTTAACCATCATCCCTATTTGACCACAAATGAAAAAAAAAAAAGAAGAAGAAGAAAAAGGAAAAAAACTCCACATAGAGACTTAAACAAAGGACATCAATATCTAAAATAAAGAAAGAAGGCGGGGGTCTAGAAGGAAAATTGCTCTTAAAAGCAAACTCCTGAGTTCAAACACTGCCAGGGGACTCCTACAAACATCAAGCTTTGAATGTATCTGCATAGCTATGTTATGTGATCCCTCAAAATCACTTTGGACTGAAGAATATCTTCTTTAGAATTATGGCCTTTTAGAAGAAGCACCTTCTTACTTGACAACTTGAACCATGGTTAGACCAGCACACCATCCACAAAATTTTAGAAAGGACTAATCAGAACTCTAGTAGTGTTTTGGGGGGAAAAAAAATGAAAAATAAGCTGTTTCACAAAACACTCTGGCAGAAAAATATTAACCATTATGATTAATATTTATTACGATGAATATTTTTGATAATGCCTAACACTTACTAAAATGGTACTATGCTAAATACTTTACATGCATCATTTCATTTAACCCTCACAATAACAGTATAATAAAAATACTGCAATTAATGCAGGAGATCCTAAAGCTGCTAGTCCAGGGGACATAATTTGAGAAGCAGTGCTTTAGAGACTACAGTCTTTCTCTTCTTCTACTCCCCATAATCGCTGAGGTTTCTGACACCTGTGGTTCCAACCATTTAGCAGCATGCGAGTAGCAGTGCATGTCCCAGGCTTACCTATCAGGCACTACCATGGTCCAAAACAGCCAGACTGAACACTGGCTACTCCAGATGGCTTTTTCTGTCTTCCAGACAAAAGTTACCGGAAATGCCAAATAACTCAGCTGTTCATGGACCAAGCTGCATTTTCAAAGTGGTTATTTTTAAGCATGCTTTCTTATGAGCAACAATGTTCTAAGGATAATTTATAACACCCAAACAGATAAACTCAGCCTTGTTTGAACTCCTGCTCTTAGAAAAATATCTGAGTACCTGCAAAACAATTAAATACCTAAACTTCTTTCTATCAGAATGAAACAAAAAATTTTCATTTTTTTTTTTTTTTATCTACTGTTGGCTTTAAAAAGGCCCATATCAGGTAACAAAGAAGGGAAAGGGGAACAGTGCTAACATGTTCTGAGTGATGACTCTGTGCTAGGATGGATAATTATCCTAGAAGGGAATTAATAGTAACCCTATTAAATTAATCCTATTTTATAACAGATGGGTACAAAAGCTCAGAAAGACTGGAGTCACTTCCCAAGGCACATGTCAAGGTTAAGGCCCTGATTCAAACCCAAGCCTTTCTGCCTCCAAAGCCTAAATTCTTTCCATTATATTGGCAATCCCCAACCGTTTTGGTACCAGGGACTGGTTTCATGGAAAAAAATTTTTCCATGGACCAGGGGTGGTGGGGAGAAGGATGGTTTCATGATGATTCAAGCACATTACATTTATTGTGCAGTCAAACCTCTCTGCTAATGATAACTGTATCTGCAGCCGCTCCCCAGCACTAGCATCACCACCCTAGCTCCACCTCAGATCATCAGGCATTAGATTCTCATAAGGAGTATGCAGCCTAGATCCCTCGCATGCACAGTTTACAATAGGGTTCCTGCTCCTATGAGAATCTAATGCACTGCTGATCTGACAGGAGGCATAGTTTACGCAGTGATGCGAGCGATGGGGAGCGGCTGCAAATACAGATGAACCTTCTCTTACCCACTGCTCACCTCCATGCAGCCCAGTTCCTAACAGGCCACGGGCCGGTACTGGTCCTTGGCCCTGAGGGTTGGGGACCGCAACATTACATCATGCACAAAAGATTCCTCAAATAAGAATTTTAGTATTATGAATGTAGGGCTAGACTGGCCCTTGGAAACTCCCTAATTCAACATCTTATTTAACAGATAGGGAAACTATGGTAAATAGTCTCCAAAGATGGCCATCAACACTTCCTCCCCTCCTTTGGATATGCACACTGCTCCTCTCATCAAGAAATAGACTCTATTTCCTCTCCTCTTGACCTTGTGATTTGCTGACCGATAGAATATGGTAGAAGTAACAGTGGGTCAGTCCCAGATGTGGCCCTTGGGAACCAAGCAGCTTCTACTTTCATGCCAGCCACCACACGATAAGGGAGCTCAAGCTAAATTACTGAATGATGAGACAGACATCTTGCGAAGAGAGAGCGGGATCACAGCGAAGAACTGAACCTGTGAATGAAGTCTTCCTGAGCTTCGTAGCACAGACAGTAACTGAATGCATCCAAGCGATTGACCCCAGCCAAAGCCACATAAAGCAGAAAAAGTGCCCGGCTGGATTTTCTGACCCACTGAATTATGAGAATATTGGGACTGCTTTGTTACACAGATACAGATAACGGAAACAAAAGAGGTTAGCTGACCTGTCCCTAGACAGGAATCAATAGCAAGGATGAAATTAATCCAATCCCCCCAACTTCTAATCCTGGCCACCTGCCACTGAAGTCATAGTATAAACTCACAAATAATTAGGGCACACAACAGACTGACTGACCTATGGCTTTGCCACAACATCCCATTTAGAAACTGGTCTGGACAAAATTACTACTCCTTTGGTCACGGCCCAGCTATGCAGGGTGCTCTGGTATCTCTGTTTCACTAACTTACTGCTAGTTAAAGTTTGACACTTTAATTTCTCATTGCAAACTCCCTGAGGGTAGCAATGGGTGATCATCAGCCTCGGCCTGTGTGTCCGGTGCTTAACCCAGGGCCTTGCATGGCAGGGATAAATAAAGGTTTGCTAATTAAGAACTCATATATGAAAAGAATTAGACTAGTCCTCACTCCAAAGAATTATGAGACCAGGAACAAATAAGAAGTCAAAGCCAAATCCTTCTAATACTATATAGAACATCACCATAAAATAATTGCTGAGGGCCTGTGACATACATGAAATATTATTTCCCCAAACACTTTCACAGCATTATGTATTTTATTACTAATTTGACACCCAAAAGAAACCCTGCGAAACAGATAGTGCTATTACTCCTATCTTATAGCTGAAGAAATGGATACTTAGAGAGGTAATACAATTCACCCAAAGTCATCCAATGTTCACAAGTGTAACTACAACATGAATTCAGGAATCCTGATTAAAATTCTGATACTATTTTCATCTTCTAGAATCCTTTCCTCAAAAACCTGATGATCTAAATTTCAAGAATTACTATAATACAAAGGAACCTAGAGTAACATGAATAGATTATACAGAATCATAGAAATTCAGAACCAGACATGATCTCAATACTAACCCATAATTTGTAGTGAATTTTTCAGATAATGAGAACTTGCATGCTAGACCCAGCACATGCCTCACCAGAATCTATATAATGCTATGCTGATGTGAAACAAATAGTGTGACATTCTCTCTTCACCTCATATTACACTCACAAAATATAGCACATGTGTCCATGTAAGGCTGAAGGGTAACTATTAATAACTTGATGTTTCTAGTAGTCTTAAAATCAGACTGTTGTCATCACATGCTACTCACATGGGATGAAGCAATGCACACAGAGGCCCAGTTTCCTATGTTACTTAATCATGGATGTTCCAAAAGGCTACTACCCAAAAAGTATTTAAAAGGACAATAAGTAAATGCTGTGAATGTTTACATTATTTGGCTAAAGATTAGACTGCTGCACAAATAGGCCATTTAAGTGGAATATTATTTCTATGGGATTCCCTGGGGTTGTAAAATGCAAGGACACTCTCGATCCCCACCCCTCCCCTCACTTCCTCAACCCAGCATCCCCCAAACTGACAGTAGTGATATCAAGAAGGAAAGCTGAGTAAGAAGAGCAGTGTATTCAGGGACTTCTCAGTCTTAAAGTCTTAATGAACTCTCTCCAGCGTTTACTGCTAGGACCAGAGCTGGGCTAGAGTCCCAAAGCTTCCCAAGGCCAAAGGAGATCCTTTCTCTCAGCCCATCACTTCCAGCTTCCTGAATCTGGAAAGGAAGCACTCAGGAGGCAGTTTTGTGTCACTCTGAGAATGCTTTCCCCGAGGACATTCTGGATAGTTTTGGTTGCTGTGACTGTAATCCACTGCAGCGTTTAGTGGTAGCATATCCTAGTGAGGAGAACTCTAAGGCAGAAGCCGTCTAAATATATACGTGCGTAACAGGCCATGAATACAGGCACGCACACAACTACCAGGCAAACAGGCATTTAGGATTTCGTAATAATTTAGGAACGAGCCAGCAATTGTAAAAGCACTTTGGTTGCTGTGCTCCCTTGGATCCCAACGTCTGCAGAAAGATAGTTACTTTACAAAACATAGAACAATGATGCCCTCTACAGCCCTCATAGAAAATCCAAAGAACTTACTGAGTTCATAGATTTGGTGAGAGATCTTGAGTCTACTTTTCTAGTAAGAATTTTTATACTAGAATAAATAATAAACGCACAAGGCTTTGTATATATGTTGGAAAAAATTAAAGTATCAAGGTCTAACACTAAGGAGTGAATTCAAATAAAATATAATAATGTGCAGATAATGAAAACCATTATACTGACACAATTTACTTTCCTGAAGGATATACAGAAGCAAATTCTACAGACAGTCATCTTGGTTATTAACAGAGGTGGTTTTCAAAAGAATTATAATACTAAAAAATATTTTCAAAGTGGCACTGTAGGCTCCTAAAAGGAGAAACAGCTTGAGACGAATATTTTTTTTTTAAGAAAAGAAATATACCACAAATTGGAGATTACAACATTCCCTGACTGGAACTGAGAAAGACCAGTAAGAAATAACAAAGCTCAAGTGACTTCTCCGTTTTCCATGAACCATGAGGAAAGAAACTTCTCATCTTTGGAACGAGGAAAGTAAGGATACTGGGCACCTCAGAATTGCTCCAGAATATTCAAGGCCTGTGCAGATGCAAAAGTGGCAGAGTGCAGGTCCTCCTTCTCTGGGGATAATGTGTATGAAAGCATATGAATACATATATGTAGAAAATTGGAGAATATATATAAATCATGACACCATAAGCTACACATAACAGCCAAAGGAACACAGAGTAAGAGGGTAATCAACATGGGAAAAGCTTAGATTACGTAGCCAAGAAAAAGCAAGTCAGTCACTGGTCAAGCCTAGAAAAAGCTGATGGGCATGGACCAAGGAAGAAAAGATGAGAGATAACAAGAGAGAGAAAACCACAGGCCAGATGACCGCATGGAAGGCAAATATCGATTTCACAGGAATAGGTGGGCCACGTTCCCAAGTTCCAAGATGAAAAAATGGGTCAAAGTTAAAGAGGAAGGGCAGAGTAACTATCAGAGTGTCTCAATTCTAACTGGAGAGTTTATATTAGATCTGATTAAACAAAAGGAATTACTTTGATTGCTTAAGCAAGGAAACAACACAACGTGATGAAAATGGTGTTAAGAAAACACCACCCTGGCACTTGTCTAGATGAACTGGAATGGCAGGACAAGAGAGGCACACAGACAGCTTAGAGATTAAAGTGGAAGTACAAGCAACAAGGATAATAAAGGCTTGAATGTGTAAGAAAAGGTAAGACAATGAGCAAATTCAAGATACTCCGCAGAAAAGGGATGCATGAAATAAGTGACTAAAAATGAAAGACAAGAAGACATCGTTTGGCAAGCCCCAGGTGTGTGAAGGTTGTGCCAGAGGCTTTCAAAGCAAAAGACAGTTTAGGAAAAAAACTACGACAAACTTAGTTCGAGGTTTTAGGGATCAGAGTAAGTAGAAACTTCTCGGAGGCAGGTGGAAAGTTGAGACTGAAAAAAGGATGAGAAGTCAGGGCTGTATTTAAACTTTTTTTTTTTTTTTTTTTTTTTAGTCATCCAAAAAAAAGAATAGATGAGTTTATCTATTATCACATGAAGAAAGGACTGGGAAAATGAAGCTCAGAAAACTGGGTGTCTGGCCAGAAAGGCAGAGAGAACACTTGGAAAAGGAAGTTCATTTCAAGTCCAACAACAACTTTGTTTCAACATCATCAACACTCACAGCAAATGCCCTGCTGAGTGAGAAGGCACCTAAAAGCTTTAAGCCTTAGGTAGAACTCATTGAGGGACTGTTGGCAAACTTTTATGAATTTTATTTTAATTCTATCAAGTTATCAGCACACATACAGTTTCCAATATGGGTAATGCAATAGAACAGATAATACACAACAAGAAAACAGCAGCCTACATCAGTCTGGGCATATCATCAACCACTACACAAACTTCACTGATCTACATATGTCTTTAAAACGTAAAGCTCTTATAAGGAATAGACAGAATTAAGGAGAAAATAGAAGATGAAGACTTCAAATAAGAAGAAGAAATGCAGAGGTACTTCTCTCATTTTGAAAAGTTTCACAAAGACAAATTCTCAAGGATAATGGTTGCATGCACACTCCTTGTTCAAATTTATTTCTCGTAAAGAATATAACCATTAAAAACTTTTGTGATAAATTCTATTAGGGCCCTTCAGTCTTATTCTTTCTTAAAATTTAATTTAGTAGAAAATCAGTACCCAGAGAACTCAACTGATATGGAAATATTTGCATAAATCTTTTTTTCAATGTGATACACAAAACAAATGCATCAGTTTTCAAATGAGCATTAATAACAAAGTCAGCATGGTTACCAGCCTCCAAGTGGAGGTTTTTCCAGGTTCTTGGTGATGGTGGGGGAGAGGAGAGAAGAATTTCAGAACATATCACATAAGCCAAGTGAAAGCTTTTTATTGAAAAGGAAAGTACCCTCTCAATGAGGGGAGTGGGCAGGCTCAAAAAAGAGCAGCTGCACTGGGAGAAAGTGGTTTTTGGTCCCTTGGAAGTCTTTGAATTGAGGGGAGGACTATCCAAGGCTCAGGGATTGGCCTTTACTAAAAACTTGGGTAGTAATTCCTAGAATTGGGTTCCCTCCCATTTTCATACTTTATACGACACTGCTGGAACTGTCATGGTGATTTCAGGGGTGGAGAAATTTTAAAACCACAATGTAAATGATATTATAATTAGCCAAAGTTCTGGTAAGGTGGCAGAGATAGCTGATAAGCCAGTTAAAGCCAGTTCCTGCCTATGGTTATCAGCCCTTCTGGTTAGCTTCTGCCTGAGGGTTGTTTACTTTAACACCTGCACCCATTCTGCAAGCCCCTACATCCAGTCTCAACTCTGGCTCCTAGTCTCCTACTCTGATGGTACAACATTCCCATTTAAGCAGACTAAGAAACCTAGGACACAGGATTTAAGTGACTCCTTGAAGCAAACTAGCAAAACTAGCCTAATGATTACCCATTTGCTATTCAATTGTCCCTCTCTTAAGTTTAAAGCATGGCTCTTCTCTTTTACTACAAAGGAGACATGACTATCAATTCTTGGGCATATTTCTCTTTTTGTGGTGTTCTAAGGAATGCAAAGACTAAGGTTAACTGAAATTCATAGCAGAACATAAAACTATAATTGCTACAAAGGAGTGGAAAGAAAAACAGATAGTCAAGATGCAGGGAGTTTTAAAAAAAAGTAAAATCCCTCCTTTCCTTCTAAACATTAATAAAACTTTAAACCTCTTACTTTAGATTTAGAAAATGATTCAGGCTTCCTACCCCAAAATTCCAGCTCTCTCCTCCCCCAGAATAAAAAGTAGACAACTACCAACAGCAAAAGTAAAAGCTTACAGCCTCCTGGAATGGGTGGGAAGGAGAAGGAGGGGGTCATTACTCCTAGTGGAAGACAAAGCCAGATCCACATTCCAGAGAAATCTGGCGGGTCTAAGATTTTCCTTAAATACAGACTGGCCTGTCACTAAGCCAGGTTCTGTAATCTTCCCAGGCTGCCACCACTGGGGAAGCCAGGAATCCCTTCTAATTAATCAAGCCCTCCCAACAAAAATTTTCCCACCCACAATAAAGTGGGTTGGGGGAAGGGGAAGAAGCAGAGTATGCTTTGTAGCCAAAAGAATTCTAGACTTTGGTGTAATACCTAACTAATCCAAGAAAACAGATGCAGGAAGCAGAGGAAATGATCTACAGAGACAGACAATAAGGTAGGAAACTTTCACAGTACTGCTTCACTGAAACCCCAAATTTAAAATCATAACATCATAAGATGCAATTATTACAAGGAGTGAGGCCTGGCAACATTCTGTATTTTTTCAGATACCTCTAAAGCAGGGGTTAGACACATAAACTTTCCCAAGGTAGACACCATGTATGTTATGACACTTTTAAAAATAATTTATTATTCAGATTTTTTTTTTACGAAAGTTCAGTTTTAATGGATAAACACCCATGATTATTATATATTATGTGTCCATGTCCATTTCTTGCTCACACTGCAAAGGAAATGGCCTTGCTCATTTATCACACCCCTGCAGCCACATTAACCCAAGGTAACTTCATTGAATGCTTGCTCTGACAAGGTGCAAGGAAATGGGAGTGAAGAGGATGCAACAATTTAGACCTGTGCTGTCCAAAACAGCTGCTATCAGCCAACTGCGCCTACCAAGCATTTGAAATGTGGCTAATAGGAATTGCAGCATAAGAGATGTATTTATACATATTATATACATAAATCTGTACGTATGAGTGTGTATGTGTATTTCAGACTTCGCAGGTAATAAGGTCTTTATTGCAACTACTCAACCGTCCACTCCACTGTAGCATGAAAGCACAGGCAATATGTAAACAAATGGCAGTGGCCATATTCTAGGAAAACATTATTTACAAAAACAAGCAGCTGGTGTGTGGACTGTAATTTGCCAACCTCTGATCTAGATCTTTCCCCCACCCTAAAGAATTTTTAATTTGGCAAATTTTATAAAATATTGGGGTGAGTGCAAAGTTCGGGTTTAAGATTGCTATGGAGCCTTGGGGAGGGATGTGCTGGCTGCTACCACTTCTTTGAACTGAGACAAGAAAACTCACTGAAGTATAGACCCTACCTCCCTGCCACAAGCTGCAGTGGCCCAGTAATCTAGAGACCCTGAAAACTAGCTCCAAGGACATCTCACGCACTACTGCCATTTCCAAGGAATCACCAAAGAGGCAGTTATAAGAAAGAGTTCAAGGCGAGGGTCACAGCAGTTAACAAGAAAAAAAAAAAAAAAACACTTATATGCAAGAAGGTCAGAAGACCTTTCTTCATTTGAAGAAGGATATGTTGATTGCGTGGATAATTAATACCATTCTAAGGGAAATCCTAGAATAAACAACACAGATCACATGGCAAACTACTTGGTGTTCATCAGTGTTTCCCTTACTTTAAAAACCCTGCTCTATTAAAGTGTTAATACTTTTCAACCCAAATAGCTGCAAGTAGATGTATCTGTATGAAAAATCTGCAGAATTAATTCCTCTTAAATTTTATTTATTCACTTATTAATGATTTTTTTTGTTTATAGAGACAGGCCGCATCCTTAAACTCCTTGGCTCAAGTGATCCTCCCACCTCAGTCTCCCAAGTAGCTGGGACTACAGGTGCATGCCACCAAACCCAGCTAATTTTTTAATTCTTTTTGCAGAGAAGAGGTCTATGTTCCCCAGGCTGATCTCAAACTCCTGGCCTCAAGTGATCTTCCTGCTTCGGCCTCCCAAAGTGCTGGGATTACAGGCTTCAGCCACTGCGCCCAGCCCAATTTTTTATATTACTGCATAGACACATTAAAATGGCACATCAAAATCAGGCCTCCTCTGCCTTATCCAGCCCCTACCCTTACCTTAGCTCTCACTCACCAGGTGTAATCACACTAAAACTTAGCTATATGATCTGGTATTCACCACTGTATTCCTAAATATTATGTTTATACTACAAATATCATCTTATTTCAGTTTTACATACTATCTATGGAAAATGAGAATTTAATGCTTACATGTTACCCTCTAATATGCCTCCTTCCCCAACTTGGACTTCACAGTATTATGAAATGTAACCTTTGTTCAAAGCTGAACCATGTAGTGTACTATGCTTATTCTCCTACCTTGCACAACCTTTTGTTTAGAGTTAAGAGTTGCATCATCTTTTGTTTAGTTCCCCCGTATTCCTATGACTAAATCATTCCCATGTTCTCTGACAGGTCTAAAAAAATTCTCTTCTCAATGTTTTTGAATATATGAGGTATTTTATTCATTTTTGTTGGTGACATCTTTCGTGGAACTCTCTGTGCTGTTCTAATCTAACTGATTACTTTTGTTACTTTTGTTGGGGTTCTGAAACCAATACCCTGAAATATGGTGCTTTAACATGCTGAGTCTCTGATCTTCCCCCCACACCCCCAATCCATTGTCTCTACTGAAGCACAGGTTAAGCTGTTCTCTGAAGTTCTCTTATTTACCCAGAAACTGGACCCCAAAGAGGAGCACAACTGCCTTCCATCTGGTCCCTCAAATTATCTATCCTGGAAAAGAAGATTCAGGAATGCAACTACATCTGGACAGACTTTTTCACAAGATAGTATCTGACTCTCAGGCTCATTCCAATTCCAAAAAGAATCATTTACAAGTTAATTTCTGTCACTTACCCCTACTTCTCTCTCCCCAATAAAGACGGTATTTAAGAGTCTACCATCTGGCCCTTTGAGTTTTCATATTTTCTATTACTCCAATGCACATGTGCACATAATAAATTTGCTGTGCTTTTCCCTTGTTAGCTTGTCTATTGTTATAGGGGTGTCAGCCATATACCCCTTTCCCACCCCTTTCCCACCCCTTAAAATTTCTAGGCAAGACATACAGTGATCATCATGGGATTTGCGTAGGCCCTTGCCTGCTGGGTTCCCTACTTCCTGGATATCACATCTGATTCTTTGTCTGCTTACTGGCCCACATTCTGGAAGACCACATCCTTCCTAAGACAGGATGTATCAGAAGATAATTTTTCTTAGACTTTGCATCTTTGAAAATGTCTCTATTCTACCATAACATGGGACTGAAAGTTGGGCTGTGAAGGGAATTCTGGGTCGGAAACCATTTTTCCCAAAATATTGAGAGTATTGTTCCACTGCATTGTCTCCTAGCTATTTATGTTGAGAAAGCTGTTATGATTCTTGATCCTCTGTATGTGATCTATGTTGTTTGTTTGTTTGTTTAAGATCTTCACTAAATTCTTTTTCATTGACTTTGTTGGCTATGTGCTCACAGCCCTTTCAAACAGGAACTGTGTGTTCTTTACTCCTGATGTTATTTTATTATTTAATAATTTTCCTCTCCACCGTTTTATTTTTCTGTTTAGAATTCTAATTTTTCATATCAAGACTGAATCTCTAATTTTCTTGTGTTTTATCACCAATTTTTATCTATTATCTTTTTGTTCTGTTTTCTGGGCAGTATGCCTTGAGGTTCATCCATAGTTTATTAAATTTTTATTTCTATCATGTTTTTAATGTACACGAGCTCTTTCCTATTCTCAGGAATTTCCCTAGTTCATAACATACTGATCTTCTTTCATGGGTTATATGTAATTGAAACCTCCCTTCATAAAATTAATAAAGGGCTGCAAGGTAGGAACTGTGGTAGGGGCCTGAACTCCACAAAGGTATAGGCATAGTTAAAAAAAAATAAATAAATAACCAGCCATTGTTCCCTAGCTTGCTTTTCTATAACAGTGTACTACTTAGGAGTCACAAAACTGATGGTCATAAAGATTAGCAGCTTTCTTCATTGCTCCCATAGATAACATCACCCTTGTGAAACCAAAGGCTGGTCTTTGAAATATCTGCCAGATCCTGCATTCCAGTGTACCAGCTGACCAAACCAGACCAGTGACCCCCACCCAGAAACTGACTCAGTGCAAGAAGACAATTTCTAGACCCCTGTGATTTCATCCCTAACCCAACCAATCAGTAATACTGATTCCCTGGCCCCCTGCCCACCAAACCATCCTTAAAAACCCTAGTCTCCAAATTCTCAGGGAGGTGAATTTGAGAAATTCCTCCCATCTCCTCACTTGGAGTCCTGCAATATTAAACTTTTTCTCTGCTGCAACCCCTGCTGTCTTGGTGTATTGGCTCTCTTCTGTACAGCAGGCAATACAACCCAATTGGGCCATAACATAATAGCTTCCTTTTTTGCTCTAAGGATACAAATTATAGTGTATTTAAAGCATTTTGTTCCCTAGAATCTCTCTGACCTTCTGAGTTTGTTCATTCATTTTATTCTCTGTTTCTCATAGTCTAAGTTTTTTTTTAAATCTGTGCTGTGCTATACTCTTTTGTCCATTCATAATTAAAACAGACAAGGAAATGATGATTGGAAACTTTGTGTACATGGGTGGGGCTTATTGACTGGTGGACTTGGGGAATCCAGTAGGAACCCATATGTTTGGTTGGGGGAGCCTAAGTATAGGCTATTCTAATATTCAACAAGCAGATTTTAGGTTAAGAAATATTACTAGAAATAAAAAGAGATATTTCGTAATAATTAAAGACTTAACAGATATAGCAATTGTAAATTTGTACATATCTATTGATAACATAGCCTCAAAATATGCAAGGCAAAAGTCAAAAAAACTAAAAGGAGAGATGGCCAGGCACAGTGGCTCATGCCTGTAATCCTAGCACTCTGGGAAGCCGAGGCGGGAGGATTGCTTGAGCTCAGGAGTTTGAGACCAGCCTGAGCAAGAGCGAGACCCCATCTCTACTAAAAATAGAAAGAAATTATATGGACAGCTAAAAATATATATAGAAAAAATTAGCCGGGCATGGTGTTGCATGCCTGTAGTCCCAGCTACTCGGGAGGCTGAGGCAGTAGGATTGCTTGAGCCCAAGAGTTTGAGGTTGCTGTGAGCTAGGCTGACGCCACGGCACTCTAGCCTGGGCAACAGAGTGAGACTCTGTCTTAAAAAAATAAAAGGAGAGGTATGTAAGTTTAAAATCATAGTTGAAGAGTATAAAATACTTTGCTCAACTGATAGAACAAGTGGACAAAAATATTAGTAAATACATAGGAGATTTTTATAACACAATTAACGAACATGACTTAAGTGAGATATATATATATAGTTCACTGCACCTGAAAACCATCACATTTTTTCAAGTGCTTAGGGAACATTTACTAAAATAGACAGAGTTACTTTGCTAAACACCAATAACAAAATGATCATTAGAAAATTTGCAAATACTTTAAACAACATACTAGATTTAAATAACCCATGGATCAAAAATAAAATCACAACGTAAATTAGAAATTACTTTGGCCTGAATATAACAAAATTCCTACTTCAACTGCATCCGTATCAAAACATGAGAGACACAAAGTAGGAAATGTTTACAGAGAAATTTATAGCTTTAAGTGCATATGTTAGGAAAGAAAAAAGGCTCTAAAGCAATGATTTAAGCATCCACCTTAAGAAAATGGAAAAAGAAGAGCAAATGTACCCAAAGAAATCAGAAGGAAGGAAATACTAATACTAAAGATAGGAAAAGAATTGATAAAATACAAAACAAGTATATTAGAGGGTGAGGGGGTAGGGGAACCAAAGCCAGAAGCTGGTTCTCTGCAGACTAATAAAATTAATAAACCCCTAATAGTACTAATCAGTAATCACCCCTTTGGAAGGCTCAAGCCTGGCTGTCAGAATATTTGGAAACAGGATATAAAAGCCAGAAAGGCTGAGAGCTGGTATCCTAAAGCCCTAGAAGTACAGAGGATAAAGGAGAGCTGGGAATGAGCTCATGACAGTTAGCTGAACCAGGAGTTGTGAAGAACTTCAACTTTACAGTTCTTTGTATCCCGTCAGCACAAAATACAATGCTTGACACATAAATAAGCATTCAATTTGTAGATATCCTCACATAATATTTTCTGGTTCAAATAGGCAAGTTTGTCCATAACCAAAACTATAAATTGCTTGGGGCAGGTATTCAATAGAGCTTTTTACTTTCCTTTGATAAATTACAACCTTCATGAAAATGCAACGAAAAAAAAATCTCTGCTTACTGACCAAGGAAAGTAAGCAACATGGAAACATGCTATCTATCCAAGACCTGAGAGGGTGCCAGCAAAGGGAGAATACAAAGAAGTGAGGGAGTGTTTGCAGATTACAAAAAACACCAAGTTTGCGCCAAACTCTGTTGTGGGTTCTAAAGTCATGCTATCCACAGGTCGTGGAATCCGAAGCATGAAATTAATATAAATTCTGGTCCAAAACCACTGAAATACCAAATGGCTCGAGCAGAAGTAAATTCTGAAATTGCTCGATGCTCTGCAGGGCTTTCAGGTTTTTCCACGTTGTGTGTGTTTGTGTGTGTGTGTGTGTGTGTGTGTGTGTGGCGGGGGAATGTCACTGAAAACAAGTACACAATCAAAAATTACAAACTCATAAACAATCCAGCAATTTCAATGACCAATTTATTATGCACTTAGTAAATAATCATGGAAATAGAAGAACAATCTAAGAGATTATAAAATAAATTATGTTAAAATTATTAAAAAGATAAAAGAAGGAAATGGAAACATATCAGAAAAATAGGGCAAGTATATAAAAAAAGAACTGATATAATTTGAATTTCAAAAAAAATATCAAATATAATTCTCACATAAAAAATACAGTTACTGGCTGAGCGTGGTGGCTCACGCCTATAATCCTAGCACCCTGGGAGGCTGAGGCAGGAAGACTGCATGAGCTCAGGTGTTCGAGACCGACCTGAGCAAAAGCAAGACCCTGTCTCTACTTGAAATAGAAAAAATGAGCCAGGCATTATGGCTCACACCTGTAGTCCCAGCTACTCGGGAGGCTGAGGCAGGAGGATCGCTTGAGCCCAGGAGTTTCAGGTCACTGTGAGCTACAGTGATGCCACTGTACTCCAGCTGGAGTGACAGGGTGAGACAAAAGAAGAAAAGAAAGAGGAGAGGGGAGGGGTGGGGAAGAAAGAAAGAAATACAGTTACTATAAATAAACAGGTTAAAGAGAAGATTAAATACAGATAAAGAGATTGTAGTGAACTGGAAGAGGTCTGATTAAAAAACACCCTGAATGCAACATAGAGAGATAAGGAGAAGAAAAATAGCCACTCAGTTTAAAGGTTGTTTTTAAGCATCAATAGATAACAAAAACACTTCTCAGAAGCAATAACAGATACCAGAAAACAATGAAAAAATATCTTTAAAATGCTGAGGGAAAATAATGCTCAACCTAGAATTCTAAAACCAACTAAATACCTTTGTAGAGTAAGACCAAAATACATTTTTAGACAGACATATAGTGAGAGTTCACCGCTTACACGCCCTCACAGAAAGAAATACTAAGGAACATACGGATACAAGAAATAATTCTAAGTAATGAAATTTATAAATATGTTGGTAAATCTAAATGAGCACTGACTTGTTTAAAAATAAGATAGAACTATAATATTAAATAGTACTTAATCTGGCCAACTAAATACTGTAATTTATATTTTGATGTTTTGAACTTGTACTTAAGATAACACTTGCATACGGAAAATGTCCTAAAGAACAGCCAATATATACGAAAGCATCTCCCAAATCTTGTACTCACTATTTATAAATTCTTCCCCTCTCCTTCCCTACCACAGATGAGAAGGTCTCAGCCCCAGCCATCAAGGGATGGAGAAGGGACACAAAAGAGGAAAATGAGAGGGCAGCGAGGCAAGACAACTCTGTCCTGCCATTCACCCAGGTGCAGCATTTGCTGGCTGCTTCTTTTACTTTGAACTTTTATCTGCTTTGACATCATCAGATATCATGCCATGGACATGCAATGTGAATAGTAATTTTACACATTAAGGACCATGTCATGATCAAAAAGCATCTTACAAAAGACTTGAAGCAAAGAACTTTCATAACCATATGAACTATTAATCGTCTCCCCCATTTCATTCTTAACATATAAATTGTCAATGTGCCTACTTAAAATTTTCAGTCCCCAATGTAAATAGTAGAAAATTCAGAACTTCAATTTTCAATTAACACAGGATTCATTTATATTACTAATAGGAAGTGATTAACCATTTTTTAAAAGGCTATTAAACATTACTTACTTTAACAGCAAATTTCTTAGAGGCCATGGCTTACTGATTGCACAATAACTTCAGACCTTTAAGAGAGAGAAAAAAAAAATAAAGTTATAATTAGGTATATCAAAATCTCCTTTCCTTTGGATACTATATAAAAGAACAGTTGGCTGAATAATAAAATATCAATAGGAATTTGTGAGATGAATGTTCATTTATAATTGTTCTTAACCAAAATGTTATATTAAATTGTTAACTTAAAAACTGCCCACAAAAAGAAAAGCACAGGCCCAGATGGTCTCCCTGGTGTATTCTACCAAACGTTTTACAAATAATTAATATGAACCCTTCACAAACTCTTTAAAAAAATAGGCACATGAGAAAAACTTCTCAAATCATTCTAAGAGACCAGTATTATCTTGATACCAATGACAGAGACATCACAAGAAAACTACACACCACTATCCCTTATGAAGAAAGACACAAAAATCCTCAACAAAATAAATACTAGCAAACCCAACACAGCAACATATCAAAAGGATTATATTGTATACTATGTATGACCAAGTTGGATTTACCCCAGGAATGCAAGGGTGGTTAACATCTGAAAATTAATCAAAATAATATCCCATATTAATAGAATAAAAGAAAAAATGCACATAATCATCTCAAATACAAAAAAATCAATAAAACCCAAAAGGCTTTTCTGATTCAAAAAAATCCAACACAATAGGAATAGAAGGGAATCCCTCAACCTGATAAAAGGTGTCTATGAAAAACCCACAAGTAAAATCATACTTAATGGTGAAAGACTAAATGTTTTTTCCCTTAAGATGAGGAAAAGACAAGGATGTCTGCTCTTGCCACTTCTATTCAACATTGTATTAGAGGTTCTGACCAGAGCAATTAGGCAAGAAAAAGAAATAAAAAGCATCCTGAGTAGGAGGAAAGAGATAACACTATGTCTATTCACAAAAAACCATAGTCTTATATATAGAAAACCCTAACAAAATCACCAAAAAACTACTAAAATTATTAAACAAGTTCAGTAAGGTTGTAGGATATAGGATCAATATTTTAAAATCTACTGTATTTCTACACAACAGCAATGAATAATCTTAAAATGAAATTAAGAAAACAATTCCATTTACAGTACCATGAAAAACAATACATAGGAATAAATATAATTTAAAAAGTACAAAATTTGTACACCAAAAGCCATAAAAAGTAACTGGATGAAATTAAAAACTTAAGTAAATGGAAAGCGATTAACCAGTTTTAAAAGGCTATTAAACATTAGAGTTCATGTACTTAGTACTGTTAAGATAGCAATAGTCCCCAAATTGATCTACAGATTCAACACAATCCCTATCAAAATCCCAGCTGACTTTGTATAGAAATTGACAACTTATCCTAAAATACATATGAAAGCGCAAGGGATCTGGAGTAGCCAAAACAATCACAAAATAAGAACAAAGTTGGAAGACTCAGAATCCCCCATTTAAAAACTTACTGCAAAGCTACAGCAATCAAAACAGTGTGGTACAGGCTTAGTACTCTTTATCCAAAATGCTTGGGACCAGAAGTGTTCCACATTGCAGGTTTTTTTGGATTTTGGAATATTTGCATATACATAATGAGATATCTTAGGAATGGGACCCAAGCCTAAACACAAAATCCATTCATGTTTTCTATTCACTTGTACATATACCCTGCAGGTAATTTTATATAGTATTTTTATAATTTTGTGCATGAAACAAAGTTTTGAATGTGGCCCATTACACAAGGTCAGGTGTGGAATTTTCCACCTGTGGCATCATATTGGCACATAAAAAGTTTTGGAGTTCAGAGCATTTTGAATTTAGGATTTCTGGACTAGGGGTGCTCAACCTGCACTAGCATAAAAACAGACATATAGATCAATGGAACAAAATCTAGAGTCCAGAAATAGATCCTTACATTTATGGTCAATCGATTTTCAACAAGAGTGCCAAGATAATTTGATGGGGAAATAGTTCTTCCAACAAATAGTGCTGGCACAATTGGATATCTACATGTAAAATAATAAAGTTGGGCCCCTACATCACACTACATATAAAAATTAACTCAAAGTACATCAAAGATCTACATGTAAGAGTTAAAACTATAAAATTCTTAGAAGAAAACATCAGCATAAATTTTTATGACCTTGCATTTGGCAATCGTTTTTTAGATATATCAAAGCACAAGTGACAAAAGAAAAAATTTAGTAAATTAGATTTCATCAAAATTAAAAACTTGTATACTTCCAACCAAGAAAGGAAAAAGACAAACCACAGAATAGGAGACAATATCTACAAATTATACATCTGATAAGGGACTGTTTTCGTCCATTGGTGTTGCTACAAAGGAAGACCTGAGGCTGCATAATTTATAAAGAAAAGAGGTTTACCTGACTCCGAGTTGTACAGACAGCATGAGAAGCTTCTGCTCGGCTTCTGGCGAGAGCCCCTCAGCCTGCTTCCACTCATGGTGGAAGGCAAACAGGAGCCATCATGCAAAGATCACATGGTGAGAACAGAAGACAGAGGGGAGGGAGGTGTCAGGCTGTTTTTAACAACCAGCTCTCAGAGGAACTCTGTAAGGAACTATTAGAGTGAAAACTCAATCATTACCTGCAAGGATGGCACCAAGCCATTCATGAGGGATCCACCCATATGACCCAAACACCTCCCATTAGGCCCCATCTTCAACATAGAGGATCAAATTTCAACATGAGGTTTGGAGGGTCAAACGTCCAAACTATAGCACAGACTCATGTCCAGAATATATAAAGAACTCTTGCAACTCAATAAAAGGACAAATAACCCAATCTAAAAATGGGTGAATAGATAGCAGAGTTGCACGGCAGAAGGTGCTGGGTCCATAAAAATGGGTGAAGAACTCGAATAGAAATTCTTTCAAAGAAGATCTACAAATGGCCAATAAGCATATGAAAAGATGCTTAACATCATTAGCTATCAAAGAAATGCAAATCTAAACCACAATGGGATATTACTTTACACCCATCAGGATGGCTAAAATCAAGATGACAAACAGTAACAGGTGGTTGGCAAGGATGTGAATAAGCTGGTACTCTCACACATTGCTGGTAGGAATATAAAATGTTGCAGCCACTTTGGACAATAGTTTGGCAGTTCTTCAAAATTTAAACAGAGTTGCCATATGATCCAGCATTTCCATTCCTAGGTATATATCCAAGAAAAATAAAATAAAAACATCATGTCCATACAAAAAATTGTACAGGAATGTTCACAGAAGCATTATTAACAATAACAAAAAAGTAGAAACAACCCAAATGTCTATCAACTCATGAAGGGATAAATAAAACATGGTACATCCATACAACAGGATATTGTTTGACAATAAAAAGGTAAATTTTATCATGCTCAGCCAGGCAACTGCCTTTTCCACCCAGCAGAAGCCTGGAGTATTGTCTGGAGAGGGTCAGACAGAAGTTCTCTGGTCTGGAAAGCACCAGACACAGTATAAAGGGGGGTCTACTCTCCTGAAAAAAGAGATTAGAAAACATTTACAAACTGAGACCTTCCCCAGCTGGCATGCCCCTCTACTCTGCCTAACTCTCCAGACAGGAGATTGAAACTTCCTTATTCAAGGAATTGGACTAACCTAAAAGGCAGGATCTTAAAAACACTGACGTCAGGGGTTCCCCAAGGAAATAGCCTAGACAGATGGCCCTAAAGTGAAGTCCACAACCACAAGCCCCACACCCATGTGCAGAGATCCTAGTCATCTTTTTAATGTCCCATTCTCAAATATAAGTAAACAACCAGGAACCACCTACCATCTAAGGCAAGATTCTATCATGAAAGAAAACCAAAAAGACAGAAAAACTACTTAGCTGAAAGAGAGTATGAAGCGAGAAGGAAATTTTTTTTTCTAATAAAAACTATCATTAAGGAGATCGGAGATATTGCATCCATAAAGCAAAAAATAACCCAAGAGAGGGAACTTTCAAAAAATAACAAATTAAAACCATGATAGCCAAAATAAAAAATTTAATAGGCAAGTTGGAAGTTGAGTAAATCTTTCAGAAACTTCAGCAAAAATAAAATAGATAAAAAATATGAAAGAATAAATTAAAATTAAAGGACCAGTATAGTAGGCCCAACACAGGAAAATTAGGATGGAAACAGACCCATAATAGGGTGTCTATCACAGTGAAATTTTAGGCATTGGGGACAAAAAGAACCTTAAAAAAGCTTTTTTGCAGGGGCGGGGGCTAGGGGTAGAAGGTAAAGAATAGAAAGGATAGGAGCCAGAATTGGCTCCAACTGCCTCAAGCAATTCTGGAAGCTAAAAGGCAATGGAGAAATATCTTCAAAATTCTGACAAAAATTATTTCCAACCTCCAACTACATTTAAACTTCAGGGGAGAAAAAACATATTTAGACATGCAAGTTCTTAAAAAATGTACGTCCCATGCATCCTTTCTCAGGAAGCTACTAAAGATGTGCTTCACCAAAATGAGGAAATTAACCAAGAAAGAGGAAGATGCAGGAAACAGGAAGGGCGTGACAGGAGAAAGGCAGAGGAAAGCTGAGGATCTGGGGAAAGGAGACCCTGCATGAGAGCCATGGGCAAAGCGGGGACCGCTGGTCCACACTGGAACTGGAACTGGAGTTGCCAGGCTCCAGGAAAGGCACGTCCAGAAGGGTCTGCACGCATGCAGATGAACTTCAGACAACTGGTGGAATATGAGATTGAATTAGGACAGGTACATGGAAAGCCAAACAGCTGAATAGTAACAGGGCAATTACTGATTCCACGCTAAACAAAAATTGTACAGAACATAAAAAGTAAAGAGTATTTAACACACAGCTCAGTTATGATTAGCATTTATAGTCATAATAGCAAACACTGAATCTTGACCTAAACAATATTATGTTTACAATGATATTAGGAGGATGGGGAATGTGTGTGTGTGTGTGTGTGTGTGTGTGTATGTGTATGCATGGTAGGGGCATAGGGATTAAAGGGAGCCAAAGCTCTGTTTAATGGTAAGGAAATGTTTCAGAAGCAAAGCTAAAACCCGTAAAAAATAGCCATAACAGTTACAATAAAGCAGAAATACAGCAAGTAATTTAGTGATAGGGACAGAATTCTTAAGAGCTAAACTTTGCCCCAACCTGAAGAACAAGGTGAAGAGGGCTCACGAGCAAGGAGGAAGGAAGGGGTGGTGAGGATACCATTATTCACAAGCTTTGTTCGTGAAACTACCTGCCCATCGAAATCATGGATAGACACTAATCTTAGAGCAGTACTGTCCAATAAAAATGCAATGCAAGCCACAAACGTAATTTTAAATTTTCTAGTAACTGCTTTTAAGAAAAAAGTAAATAGAAACAGGTGAAATTAATTTCAATGATATATTTAACCCAGTATAGCCAAATGTTAGCATTTCAACATGTGATCAATATAAAAAATGTTCACATTCTTGTTTTAACTAAGCCTTTGAAATTAGGTATTTTATATTTCCAGCACATCTCGATTTGGATTGGCCATATGTCAACAGACACCTGAGGTTAGTGGCTACCATAATGGACAGCACAGTTTGAGAGTACTTTTTTTTTAAATAAGAAGAGTACTTGTTTCCATGTCTTGAATTCCTTATTTATAAAATAGAGATAATAATACCTAACTCAAAAGTATTGAAAGGACGAAATAAAATGACAAATAAAAACACCCACTATAATGATTTATAAACACTAGGCCTTGGATGAGTGTTAGTAATTACTATTACTTAGTTAATAGTGATTTTCTAAAAATCTGGGACCCTTTGATTCCAATTTTTTAAATGGACAAAAATATCTTCATCTAAACTCTAAATCACTTTAAGTATTCATTTCTATTTTCTGAATAACAAAATACATACGACTTAGAAAAAATTTTAATGATGTTCATCTTAGCAAGACCATTTAGACATAGGTATAACTGGAAAAAAATAAGTTCCTGGAAAATCAGGCACATGTGTTTGAAAATAACATATATAAAGGCTGTCCCGAAAACTTTAGATAGATCTTTAAAATTATATTATTTGAGCCTGATAAACATAAAATCAGTCCACTTAAATATATTAAATCAAGCTTGAATAACTTTACTAAGAACTTAGGGAGTCCCTCATTGGGGGCACTTAACGGGTACTCAAGTGCATCAGGACTCGGACAGGGAAATGGGGGATGAAGTTTTGCCAGCAAGTACCCAATGGAAGGTGAAGTACATGTGATCTAACTATTTTTTGATTATACACAGGTGTTCCCATATGTCCTTCTTTTCCTCAAGGACAGGCAGACCACACATAAGGCCGAGGCAAGGCTTTTAGACCTTATCTGCTGTTAGAGATTGTGAGCCACATTATAGTGAAGGTTACATTTTTAACTCACAATAAGGTGGGTTTTGGTTTTTATTTTCATCAGTAATGCTAAGAACAGCTACCTTTACTTTTTAAAGTCTGGATTCTTCAAAAAGTATCATCAAAGTCTAATCTCAAAAATACAATCTATGGGAATCTAGAACTGAAAAGCATATTTTTTATATAAAATAATGTGGTCCGCTACTGTAAAATAGGCTACATGGGCAAAAGGAAATACATATTTTGAATATTTTAGCCCATTTTTAGTATCAGGAGACATTCTGCCTCAATGGATATAATTTTTTCACTTGTTTCCACAATGTTTGGAGATGCAAAAAAAAAAATCACAATTTTAGAGATATTGACTCCCAGCCTTGCCGTGTACTCCCCTAATGAGAACTTACGGGACCAGGCCATGGTCTCACAGCTGATGGCCTAGCCAAGGGCTAGATAGGGCCCACTGAGGCAAACTAGTACCATCTGTCACCTGCAGAACTGCCAAGGTCAATGGCTAACTGGACAAAGTAGGTATGACCTTCCTTCCTCAGCCTCCCGCCAAGGCACAAGTTCCTGACACCGGGTATGACTTCAAATAAAGCTACATAAGTAGCAGTTCTATCCTACTAATCAAAGAAAGAGAGAGAGAGAGAAGAAATAAACTCTATAATTAAAGAAAATGTAGTTTGAATTAATTTATCATTATGTTATATAATATGGCATCCTTTTATATTTTGTGTTTTGTACAAAATACTTTGTATATTTTTCGTATACAAAATATAAATAAATTAATTCCACCAAGATAAAGCCCATAAACATCTGGAGAGCCAGTCGCATAGACCTTGAGCTTGCATATTTGCTAAAGTCATTTCAGATAAAGAAAGCATCTTTCCTTTGGTTCATCACAGCATTAGGCACAGGTGCCGGGAATGCACTAAATGGTGAACTGAAATCTGAAATGAACTACACCGATTTGCTAAACCCCAACTATGATAAAATCATACTTACCCATGATGGGAGGAGTACACTCTCACAGGTGAGCAATGCCTAACACTAGAGGGTGCTCAAGAAAAGTCTGCTAGATGAAGAAATGTTCCAGATAATTAGAGCTGAATCATTTATGCACGCGACCTTTCCATTTTTGCTGCTTTTAGGGAAAATTTCCAAAAATATACTGAATCTTTACCAATGTTCATAAAAATACCATATATTGAATGCTTCTTTGATAGTCCAGATCAAACGTATCATCTATCATCACACTAGGCAATATATATGTCGTCAGCCCTCCGAGCTGCAGGCTCCTACACAGAGCTGCTCACCAGTCGGCCTGAGGGGTCTTCTGTCTGTCTGCTCCTGCAGGCTTGCCGCAAGTTGTCAGAGTGCCTGTCCGTCCCCTGCAGCTCCCTTTCTTATCTCCATTCTTAACCTAAATCAGGTAGGCACAGAAAACTGAGGGACTAAGGCTAACGTGATGTTTTCCGAGCCTCTCTTACATGGGATTTAAACAGACTTCATTCAGTGCGAAGGCTTTGAGCGATCTGTTTTAGATAATAAACTGACTATTAACTCTACTTCAGGATTAGGGTTTCTACAATGGCGAAATTGCTGTCATGGTACAATAGAAAGTGTCCCCTGGATTTGAGCCTCAGCATTTAATTCTTCCTGCCCCTGCAGAACCCTGAGGTTGGACAGGCTGACCACTACAGTACATCCCATTTCTAAATGTCTACAATCTAAAATCCAACAGTAGTTCAAGAACAAATAATGCCAGTACACAGATTCTTCCAGAGAAGAGAATAAGAGGGAAATCACCCCACACTCATTTTATGGAGTCCTTAGCAAAACCAGACATGAGGAACATCATAGTCAATTCTACACATGAACACAGAGGCAAAAATCTAAACAAATAGAAGCAATCTGAACCTAGCAAGCTACTTTATAAAAAAAAAAAAAACACCAAACATCAGAACCAAACGAGGTATCTGAGGAGTGCAAGGTGGGCTTAACAATAGAAAAATCACCATATCAAAAAACTGAAGTAGAAAAAAAAAAGCACATGATCATTTTCCTAGAGGCAGAAAAAAAGTAAAGAAAAACATTAGAAATCTAAAAATAGAAAGGAATTTCTTAATCTAAAAAAAAACATAGCAAACTTGTTTAATGGTGAACCATTAGAAGTAATTTCTTTGAAATGGGTAGGAAATGTAGAATTTAAAATATAATTTAAACCAGCACCCACAAATAAAAAGTATCTAGAAATAAACAGTATCATGATTGTGCAAAAATTCCTCAAATTGATTTACTAACTTAATGCAATTCCATAATCTTGAACAGGAAACCTGAGGAAGGACAAAAAGGACCAAGACACTTCTAGAGGAGGAAAGAAACAAAAATAAAAACAAAGGAGGGAGTTTGTCTTACAAACTACTTGTAGTTAGACATAGCAAAACTACTACAATGCTACAATAAATAAACTAATGTACTGGCAAAGGGGTAGACAAACAGAAGGGACAGACTACACAGCCCAGAAGCAAACCTGTGCATTTACAGAAATGATGTATGACAGGAGCAGCTGTGCAAATTAGTGGAAAATGAAGAGACTACTCATTTAATAAATTGTGTTTGAACAACTGATTATATCCATTTGGAAAAAAATAAAATTGTACCACAACCTCACAAAGCACACAAAAATCACTTACAGATGGGTTAAAAATTCAAATGTGGAAAACTATAAACCTGTCAGTGAATATTTTTATGATTTCAGAATAAGGAAGGAGTTTTTTAACTAGACACACAAAGTACAAACCGTAAAGAAAAAGCATGGTAGATCTGGCCATATTAAAATTAAAATTTCTCTACAAACTGGAGAAAACATTTGCAATCCACATCCAACAAAGGATTTATATCTAGAATGTACAAAGAACTCTTAAAACTCAATTGTAAGGGATCACATCAAGCTAAAGAGCCTCTGAACAGCAAAGGAAACAATCAACAAAGTGAAGAGACAACCCACAGAATGGGAGAAAATATTTGTAAACTACCTATCTGACAAGGGATTAATAATTAGAATATATAAAGGAGCTCTAACAACTCAATAGGAAAAAAATCAAATAGTCCAATTAAAAAATGGGCAAAGGTTCTAATAGACATTTCTCAAAATAAGACATAAAAATGGCTAACAAGTATATGAAAAAATGTTCAACATCATTCATCATCAGAGAAATGCAAATCAAAACCATAATGAGATATCATCTCACCCCAGTTAAAACAGCTTTTATCAAAAAGACAGGCAATAAGAGGAAGTTCTGTTAACCATATGAATTTTGGGATGTTTCAGAGGAGTCAGTAAATAAAATATTACACAAATAAAAAAAAAAAAAGACAGGCAATAACAAATGCTAGCCAGGATGTGTAGAAAGGGAAACACTTGTATACTGTTGGTGGGAATGTGAATTAGTGCAACCACTATGAAGAATGGTACAGAAGTTCCTCAAAAAACTAAAAACAGAACTACCATATGACCCAGCAATCCCACTGCTAGTTATATACCCAAAGGAAGAGAGTGCAGTATATTGAAAAGATATCTGCAGTTCCATGTTTACTGCAGCACTATTCACAATAGCCAAGAGTTGGACTCAACCTAAATGGCCATCAATGGGTGAATGGATAAAGAAATTGTGGTACAAATACAAAATGGAATATTATATAGCCACAAAAAAAGAATGAAATCCTGCCATTTGCAACAACGTGGATGGAACTGGAGAACATTATGTTAAGTGAAATAAGCACAGAAAGACAGATCTCACATGCTCTCACTTATATGGGGGGAAATGAAAACTTAGGCTCACATAAAAACCTGTACACAAATGTTCATAGCAACTTTATTCTTAATAGCCCAAAGCTAGAAACAACCCAGCTATCCGTCAATGAGTGAATCATTAAAAACTGTGGTACATCTATACCATGGGATATTACTCAGTAATATGAAAGAATAAACTACTGATATATGCAACAATTTGGACAGATCTTAAGGGACTTAGGTTGAGTGGGGAAAAAAAGGCAATCTCAAAAAGTTATAAATTGTATGATTCCATTTATATAACATTCTTGAAATAAAATTATAGATGTGAAGAACAGATTAGAGGTTGCCAGGGGGTTACAGACAAGGGAGGGCATGTGGCTATAAAGAGGTGGCAGGAGGGAGACTGCAGTGATGGGACAGTTCTATAGCTTGATTGTGTAGTTACATGGATAGTCACATATGATAAAATTTTAGAAAACTAAATAAACGTCTGTAAAACTTTAGGGTTAAAGCTAATAAACTCTGGATTAAGTCAATGTCAATGTTCTGGGTTTCATATTTGTACTATAGTTATGCAAGATGTTACCATTGGGAGAAACTGAGTGAAGGGTACCTCCCTGTACATTTTTTACAACTTCCTGTGAATCTATAATTATTTCAAAATAAAAGGTTAAGGGAAATTAAAACTTATGTTCATAAAAAAAATACACCACAAAGAAATGGGGGGAGTAGCATCATAAACTGGGAGAAGATATTTGCAAGACACATAACTAACAAAGGAAAGGATGTGTACCCAAAATAAAACAATCCAATAGAAAAATGGGCAAAGGTGGTGCCCAGAGTAAGGTGCCTCTGTCACCCAGCCAAGTCTCTAGGAAGACTGTGGGTGGGGGAGGTATTGGTGGAGGGAGAGTCTCCTGATCCCTTCTGTTACTTTACGCCTTGACAACCACTGTGCAACATCCAATCAGGAATCTCCACTCTCCGGAGAGCTGAGGGGCATGTCCCTCACTATTGTTTTATAAAACCTGAGACGTGTGATATCTACAGACATAAGAACCATTTACCAGAGAATCTGTGGAGAGCACATGCTCGCTTCCCTTACTGCAGGCACATAGCCTATCATCCGGGACAGAACAGATGACAGTCATGGATGGTTCCATCTGCCACCATGGATGGTTTCCATCTTCCTGCAAGAAGGAAAAATCACTGCATGGTGCTATGGTCTGAATGTTGGTATCTCCCCCAAATTTATGTGTTGGAACATTATTAATACCCAATGTGACAGTATTAAGAGGTAGGGCCTTTGGGAAGTGGTAAATAATGAGGGCTCCACTCTCATGAATGGGATCAGGGCCCTTAAAAAGAGGCTCAAGTGAGCTCCCCAGCCCCCTTCCCCTATGTGAGGACGCAGAAAGAAGGCACCATCTTTGAAGCAGAGAGCGAGCCCTCACCAGACACTGAATCTGCTGGCACCTTGATCTTGGACTTCCTATTCTCCATAACTATGAGCAATAAGTTTCTATTTCTTATAAATTAGCCAGTCTAAAGTATATTGTTACAGCAGCACAAGCAGACTAAGACACATGGTGACGCCAGGAGGTCCAGACCCCAAAGGGGATTATCCTGAGGGGCTCCCACAACCAGAGCCTCTTAAAAGTACCTCCTGTCTCCATCCTTGCACTTCTCCATACCCAGAACCATCACTAAAAGGGTATCTGAGCAGGAGTCCCCTACTCAAAACTCTTCCCTGGGATTTCCCACAGCACAGGCCTTTCCTCAGTGCCCCTGCCCACACCTCCATCTCCCGGTGCAGGTAACTTCACGTCTGTAACGCCTGCCTCCACGGAACCAACTCCCGGCACGTGTTCCTGAACATGCAGCTCCAGCTCTCCCTGCCTTTACCCATGCACGCTTTGATGTGGAATGTCCTCTCTCTCCCAAGGTGAGTTATCCTGTGAGACCCAAGTCACATGCCACCTATTCCTGGGAGCCCTCTATGAACTTCTAGGGTGAATTGCTCCCTCTCTGGGCCATGTCTGCACCACTTCCACTCTCACACTTAGCTCACTGAATTATCTAACTCTGGTCCTCAGCCTCACTATAAGCTTCCTGGGCATTGGGTCCATTCCTGTCCTCTTTAAGACTTGGCACATGGTGCAGAAATTCATCAAAACTTTGCTGACTTGGCTCCACTGACGTTAGTAAATCAGACTGTGTTAATTTATTATATTTTTTAGATTTACACTCATTTATCTAACACATTTTTACTATCCCCAAATTCCAAATTCCACATTAAGACTTCCTAAAAGGAGGTAAAAGTACTATGGGCCTCTTTCAGTAAATAAATAACATTTAAGTTATATGTATCATACAGCCAAAGTTGAGAGTTGTAATTTGTATAAATACATACCCAGAAGATCCTAGCATTTATACTATTGAAAATAAGGAGCAACAGATTAGAGGTATGGCTGACGTTCACACCATAAATTTTTTTTGTCTTTAAAATACTGACATTCTCATATTCATTTGAATGGAAAAGGTATTATTAGCCTCTGCATTAAGTTTTAAATCTGGGAACAACCCGAGGCTTTTCTATACTTGTTTTACTGATAAGTAAAAAGCAAATGTCAGCCAGGCATGGTAGCTTCACTCCTGTAATCCCAGCATTTTGGGAGGCCAAGGCAGGAGGATCACTTGAGGCTGGGAGTTCAAGGCAGTAAAAAGCAAATGTCAGCCAGGCATGGTAGCTTCACTCCTGTAATCCCAGCATTTTGGGAGGCCAAGGCAGGAGGATCACTTGAGGCTGGGAGTTCAAGCAGGATTGTGTCTCTAACAAAAGAAAAGCAGATGTGTGTGCGCGCACACACACACACAGCAAGTATGCACCTTTAAAAATTACTTTCTTAGACCCTCATAGTTGTTGTTAAGAGGGAACAGCAAGCTCAGTGCCTAAAGTTTAAAACATAAATGTTAAAAAGCCTTTGCTACCAGAGCTTTCAGTTCAAGTCTAAATTCAGTGTCATTTTTATTTTGTTGCCTGTTTTTAAGAAGTTCAGGGCAATCCAAAAAGATCAATTTTCCAAATATCTGAAAGCATACAATTTATATAAGCATGCAGAGAAGTTAAAGTATATTATAAATCTTACAACTAATGTCTCATCCTCTATTCTGCATTCTTGGGCCCACTCTCTCTGGCCTGCAGACAGGCATTCTTTCACAAAGAAGAGACGCTGATAGGGTATGACCCCACCAAAAATATGTGTGCATGTGTGTTGTCAGCGGGGAAGGAAAGATCCTAAGATCCTTAAAAAATTAATTTTGGGAAGGAGTGGAAGTAGATTTAAAAATATCACATGGTTGTCCTATCATTTAAATACAAAGCAGAGATAAACTCTAATAAAGAGAGTCAATGACCTTCTAGATTATTCTGTGGGAAAATCTAAGGCACTCTGAAATCCACATTTGTCTTCTTTTTAGTGCTGCTGGCCTGTGTCACAAGTGAAAGCAACTACTTCAATTAAAAACACCAGAAATCAACTTTTGGCTTCTAATCTCCAGATTTCAAATTTTATCTAGAAAATTATTGTTTCTTTCTATCATCTTTAAAACCTTTGATTAGCTATGGGAGCAGAAACAGAAAACAACAAAGGGCCCTGGAATTTCTGAAGTTACAACTATAATTCAAGAATGAGAAATCATTTCACTGATGCGCCACCCCCACCCCTAACACACACGTTAAATGTATCACCAAAACCACCAATATCATGCAACGAATCACAAACTTTAACAAAAGACCAAGGAAAAATGACAAATGGGCAAAGGTCTTACTGTGAACAACTTAGATAAAGTTTGAAAAGGTAACTTTAGTATAAAAAGGAATCAGCTTTTGTTACTATTCTTATGGTAATTTTGAATGCCAAAATCAGCTTGTAACAAACAAAACACACACACACACACACACACACAAACAAGTAAGCTTCAACAATGGAAAGAGGATAATGCAAGTGACAAAAAAAAAAAATCAAGACTTTTTTTTCCTCATCTTTCCTTTGTCATTAAATGTAGGTCAAACATTGAAATCCTCTACCAAGGTTAATTCCATGGAAATGTCCTACCTTCCAGTTCCTCTAAACCCTCAACCCCGTCAGCTGACCCAAGCTCTGAGACTCCTCTTCCTGCTGTGCCCACAGAAAATCCCCACCAGTCCCTGCAGGGAATGCTTCACGAATTTTAGACGCAGCATCTAATTTTTATCCGATACCTTGTCAGAAGCAGACATAGGCACCCACACCTGGTGCAGTAACGTCCTCGGATTCTAGTAATATACACCCCTTCAGATTCTGCCTCTTCACGTGATAGGCTATTCAACTCCTGTAGGTCTCTGGTTTTCTTTTTTTTTCTTTTTGAGACAGGGTCTTGCTCTGCCACCCAGGCTGGAGTGCAGTGCCCCATCCTCCTGCCTCAGCCTTCCAAATCACTAGGACTACTGGCAAATGCCACTAAGCCTGGCTAATTTTTTAAAAGATTTTTTGTAGACGGGCAAGAGACGACACTTGTGCAGGAGCTGAGTGATGGGAAACTTATCCTGACACCCACCCACCGCAGCGTAGTTTGCACTCGAACTTACAAGAAAGAGGCATGACCAGCCCGTGCCTTTGCTGACTGCTCCTCTGCCAATAGGCTGACCCTCGACTCGGAACCACATTGCCTCATTCTTTCCTCTGCATTTTGTGTAAATCCATCTTGGTTGAGGGATTCTTCTGGGGTCAGGTGCCACCAGCCTAGATCCAGTTCCTGTTCCCATGGTGTGTGTGGCTTTTTTTTAAAAATTGTATTCAAAGAGTGCTCTGAGGTCAATAAAGCAGAGCCAAAGGCAAAAAAAAAAAAAAAAAATTTTTGTAGAGACAGGGTCTTGCCACATTGCCCAGGCTGGTCTTGAACCCCTGGGCTCCAGTGATCCTCCCACCTCAGCCTCCCAAAGTGCTGGGATCACAGGTGTGAGCCACCCTGCCTGGTCTCTGGTTTTCTTATCTATGAAACAGAATAATAACAACAGTTTCTATCTCGCAGGTCCAGTGAGGATTAAATGAGATCAGATATGTAATTACTGGGCCCAGTGCCTGATAAACCGTGGGTGCTCAGTCTGCTAAACAGAATCACATAAACACACAGGGCACAAGTACACAGCACATAATCGATCCACTTTATAACCCAAGACTGCCTTGGATAACTACTGTTTTCTAGTCATCTTTACCATAGAAAAAAATTTCTGATAATCATTAATGCGATTGTCTTAAAATCTAATCTTTTCAATGCAAAAACTGTAACGATGGAAAATAGATCATTGGTTGCTAAGGGTGGAGGGGTGAGGGGTACCACAAGGTGCACCAGAAGGTGGTGGGTAATGGGACTGTCCTGTATCCTGATTTCAATGGATACACAACTCAACGCACCGATCAAAACTCATGAAACTATACACCCAAAGAGCAAACAGTGTTACTGTATGGAAATTAAAAATATTTTTTAAATGCAAAAAAATCCAATCTTTTCTAACTAAAGAATAAATCAAGCTTTCGGTTTTCGGCTCGGAGGAGATGCAACTTTCTTCGGTCGTCCTGAATCCGGGTTCATCTGACACCAGCCGCCTCCACCATGCCGCCTAAGTTCGACCCCAACGAGATCAAAGTCGTGTACCTGAGGTGCACCGGTGGCGAAGTCGGTGCCACGTCTGCCCTGGCCCCCAAGATCGGCCCCCTGGGTCCGTCTCCAAAAATGGTTGGTGATGACATCGCCAAGGCAACCGGTGACTGGAAGGGTCTGAGGATTACAGTGAAACTGACTATTCAGAACAGACAGGCCCAGACTGAAGTGGTACCTTCTGCCTCTGCCCTGATCATGAAAGCCCTCAAGGAACCACCAAGAGACAGAAAGAAACAGAAAAACATTAAACACAACGGAAATATCACTTTTGATGAGATTGTCAACATTGCCAGACAGATGCGGCACCGATCCTTAGCCAGAGAACTCTCTGGAACCATGAAAGAGATACTGGGGACTGCCCAGTCTGTGGGCTGCAATGTTGATGGCCGCCACCCACATGACATCATAGATGACATCAACAGTGGTGCAGTGGAATACCCAGCTAGTTAAAAAGTACAAAGGAAAATATTTCAATAAAGGATCATTTAACACCCCCCCCAAAAAGAATAAATCAAAACAATGACACAAATGAACTATGTCCAAAATGTTGTAACAGCCATATTTTATATATTATCCTATAACATAAGTTAAATCTAATTTTAAACCAGCTCTAGTTTATTAAAGCATAAAATGTCAGTACTATAATAAACATGAGTAACTGCTTTTTCATAATAGAAGCAAAAAAGATTTTAGAAATATACTTTATTTTTTTCTATGAAGGGGGAGTGAGGAGGAGGGCTCAATTTCCTTTTTTTTTTTGTTGTTGTTTTTTTTGCTCTGTCACCTGGACTAGAGAGCAGGGGTGTCATCATAGTTCACTGCAACCTCCAACTCCTGGGCTCAAGTGATCCTCCTGCCTCAGCCTCCTGTGTAGCTGGGACTACAGGTGCACACACGACGCCTGACTAATTTTTCAGTTTTAGTAGAGATGGTGTCTCACTCTTGCTCAGGCTGCTCTCAAACTCCTGAGCTCAATCCTCCAGCCTGGGCCACCCAGAGTGCTAGAATTACAGGTGTGAGCCACCGCCCCTGGCCAGAAATATACTTGTATCAACTCAAAATATAAGTAGTACCCTTCCATCTACTTACAATAGGGAGTTTGACAACATCTTAGGCTTGGGTTTATAAATCTCTGCTTTGCTACCTAATGAGTAGGTTTCTGAATGTTCATGAATTACAGTTCTCAATCTCTAAAAAGCAGTATATATAGACTTTCAAGATTTAATACAGCTTAAAATGATTAGACATGTACACATCAAGAGATAATAATCCACTTAAAAGTCAATACATGCATTTTGCATTTTTTTAAAGTCATAGTATGTTTTATTCATAAAACAATTCATGAACTACACAACAGCAGAAGTGAAGTTTCAAAACAAACATGTTTTACGACTGTCACCTCTTGGTTTCACTGTATGTGTCGAAGGCTTGGCCACCACGTAATTAGATTTTTTTTCCTAATTCAAATAAGCTGAGAAAGAATACAATAATGTGAAAATGAGCATGGTGAAAATAAAAACAACTCAAATGTCCATCAATTGGTGAATGTGCAGCATAGATACACAAGGGATGCTACTCAGCAATTAAAAAGGAATGAACTATTGATACTCTCAAAAATAAAGATGAAAACTCTTAAAATAATTATAATGAGTGAAAGAAGCCAGATCCCCCCAAAAAAGCTTGCAGTGCTAGATTCCAGTTAGATAAAAACCTAGGAAATGCAAGCTTATCTACAGCGATGCATCAATGGTTGCCCGGAAGAGAACAGCTGGAAGGATTACAAAGGAGCAAGAGGAAACTTTTGGGGGTGATGGATACATTCCTTATCTTGACTATGGTGATGGTTTCACTGGTGTATACATGTCAAACATAACAAGTTGTACACGTTAAATATATGTCATTTACTGTATGACAATTAGACCTCAATAAAACTGTTTAAAAATAAAAAGACTTTAAAAAAACAAAAAGCATCTTCATGGCCTGGAATATCGTGTTTAGACTATCTTCTTTTCCAAACAGGTGCATATCCTGAAAAGTCATGGAACTGAAACACCTTTTCTTGGTGATGTGCATATATGAACAAAACCTTAAAACCCGAAGATTTAGTTATAATAGAAATAACAATAGTTAACATTTACATAGCTGTGACTAGGTGCCAGGCACTATTGTAAGCACTTTTCCTGTATTAATTTATCTAGTTCTCACATCAACCCTGTTTTACAGATGAGAAAACTGAGGCACCAAAGGGTTAAGGTTCAAGGTCACGCAGCTTGTAAGTAGAGCTAGGATTTGAAACCAGGGAGCCTAGCTCTAGACTTAATTTCCTTACCCATCATGCTCTACTGCCACAGACAATATAAGACACAGTATATGAAAACCAGAAGCAATGAATACTGCACTTGTAAAATATTAATATTCTTTCCCACACTCACAGAATATAAGTATTCACTACAATTCACAACATTTACATGAGACTAAATAAAAAACAAATGACCTTCATTCTCCTTTTCCCAATTAACAGATGGAGGAAAGAGAGGCGCAAAGGCTGGACAACTTGCTAAGGACACAAAAAACATAAATCACAAGTTAATCAGTTACTAAGAAGCTGGTTCAGGCCGGGTGTGGTGGCTCACGCCTGTAATCCTAGCACTCTGGGAGGCCGAGGCGGGTGGATCGATGGAGGTCAGGAGTTTGAGACCAGCCTGAGCAAGAGTGAGACCCCGTCTCTACTAAAAATAGAAAGAAATTATCTGGCCAACTAAAATATATATAGAAAAAAAAAAATTAGCCGGGCATGGTGGCGCATGCCTGTAGTCCCAGCTACCCGGGAGGCTGAGGCAGGAGGATTGCTTGAGCCTAGGAGTTTGAGGTTGCTGTGAGCTAGGCTGACGCCACTGCACTCACTCTAGCCAGGGCAAAGCGAGACTCTGTCTCAAAAAAAAAAAAAAAAAAAAAGAAGCTGGTTCACTATATTCCCAATCCAATTCTCTTCATTACCTCAAAATCCTAATTATTTTAAGTAATGCCACAAGGGAGAGAAAATCTGACATACAGCAACATGAAAAATGTAAAGTCATTTCTGTTCTCTCATATTCCTTACAGGTTCTTTAATTCCATCCAGAAGGTCTCAATCTCTGCAGATACAAGTCTGGAGTCTGTTTTAAAACCTCCCCAGGTGATTATCATGTGAGCCAAGGCTGAGAACGCTGATTTAGTTTTCTCATTAAAGGAAGGCACAGAAGATGCCATAAAAAGCTTTGGGAAATCATGGCCCAAGGTTTTCCAAGTCAATATTGAACTGCTGTCCAGATGTAAACTATTGTTTTTCCCAAGAGACAGTCTCACTGTGTTGCCCAGGCTGGAGGGACAGTGGCACCATCATAGCTCACTGCAGCCTGAAACCCCTGAGCTCAAGTGATCATCCTGCCTCAACCTCCAAAGTAGCTGGGACTATAGGCATGCACTACCACACGCAGCTAATTTTTTCGTTTTTTGAGATGGAGTCTCACTATGTTGCCCAAGTTGGTCTAGAACTCCTGGCCTCAAGCAATCCTCCCACCTCAGCTTTTGGAGTAACTGGGATTACAGGAATGAGCCACTGTGCCCAGCTCACATGTAAACTTTCGAGTTCAACTTTTATTAAAAGTAGGCCAGGTGCGGTGTTTCACGGCTGTAATCCTAGCACTTTGGGAGGCTGAGACTGGAGAATCACTAGAGGCCAGGAGTTTGAGACCAGCCAGAGCAAGAGCAAGACCCTCTCTCAACAAAAAATAGAAAGGTTGCAGTGAGCTATGATGACCCCACTGCACTCTAGCCTGGGCAACAGAGCAAGACCTTGTTTCAAAAAAAAAAAGTAAAAATACACATACAGGATATGAAAAAGAACAGTAACTTTTTTGAAAATGCAAACTGGTGGTAAATCAGCTGTTAGAGCTTAAAAAAACTCTACATTTTGGATATTGTTATAACAGAAGTTACATAAAAGCATACTGAAATGAAAAAAATCTTTCAACTTTTTGGAATACTAAATTGGCACAATACATCAAGTCAATGGACTGAAAGCACAGAAAAACATGCCAAATACTGCATTTAAAACATAATGAACTGATAACACATCGTGAAACTGGTTAAGAAGCACAGGTTAAAAAAAGGCAGACTGTATCTTTAGCCCATGCCCTGAATCAGTGCTCCTTGAACTTTAAGGTACACTTCTTGAGGCAGAGTCTGGTTCAGTAGCTCTGGGATGAGGCCTGAGATTGCATTTCTAACAAGCTCCCAGTGGACCGTACTTTGAGCAGCAAAGTCATCGGCCCTAAGTCATCGGAATATTGGTTGCAACATCAGCCAATTGGCTTACAAACATCATTATGTCTAAAATTCAAGAGGTGTCAATATACTTCATACCTAGTTCAGGCAAAAAAGGGTTAAGGAAAGGAAAAAAGGAAATATTTGTTTGGACAGTCTAGCAGTGCTAAGTACCACAGACTACTGTGTTACTTGTCCCAACCTAGTAGATGTCACCGTGAATAAGCTCCATGAGACTTTAGTTAACTGCTGAATCTTTATGGCCTAGCACAATAAATGCACTGAATATATGAATGAATGGGAAGTTTCTACAAACAAAATCTGTATTTATGTCACATCCCAAAAATGTCTGGAAACGGGCCTATATTTATACATATGGATGCAAGCAGCCATAATATAATAGAAATACTTGGCCCATCCATTGAATTCCATTTTGTCCTAAAAAAGAATTCTCCTGAAAAATATTTCCACTTTAAAGCCCAGGTTTCCACACCCTGATGTTTAACAACTTTTTAGCTTTTCAAAAAAAAAAAAAATTAAGAGAGATGGAAGTACAGGAAGAAGAATTCGGAAAAGTCTCAAAAATAAAAAATTTTAAAAAAGGGAGGGAAGAGATGGGCGAACAGTTCAGTTCAAGTGAAGGAACATCTTAGGTTGCTAGAAGATCCACATTCTTACCTATGATGGTGGCAGGGTTTGGGTTCGTGCTTTTATGTTTTGTTACTGTCCAAGGGTCACTTGTGGAGAAGTACCTGGCTGTGGAAACTCGACTACAGACGCAGCAAGTTCTCCAATCAACCGCCAGAAGCTTTGGGGAATCACATTTCATGCTCATTTCCCCCTTCCCAGCGTCTCTCGCGCGTTTGAAAACACAGCTACCGCCCAAACACAAGATGATCTGGGCGGCTTCGCTGTCGGCTTGAAGCCAGAGCCAGGACTTAAGATGGCGGTACCACACTAAGGAAGGGCCAGCCGTAGCGCAAGTAATCTGCCCAAAAGAAAAATGGCCTCCGTTCCTAATGTTATAGCTTTCAAGAAGGGCCCAAAACAAAAATGGCGCCAGAGGCAGGCTATTTAAAGTCTGGTAAAGCAAAGAATGTGATTGGCCCGTGACGAATCATGGTTCCCCACTGTGAGGGATAGCAGAAGCGACAGAAAGAAAAAATGCATTTCTATGGCGTTTTCTTGACACTGGAAAATTACTAGCACAAGGATGGCAAGTATTTTCGACGCAGAAGATTACAGAAAAGACAGGTTGGAAAGCAAAAGTGGCTTTCACAATGCCGGATAAATTTTAATTATAATAGCCACATTTAAACATAACTTCCTCCACAATTCTTTTGAATGTTACAGGAGAATAACAGTTTTGTCCTCACATGAAAAATCAGGATTGGGAGATAACGCAGAAATTATCTAATCTGTGAAAAGTATCTAGTTAAAGACCTTCCAACCTCCCTGTTGGCCCTAACAGGAAAGACTGAGGGCCGAGGATCAGATGAGGGCGACCAGCTCTCACTGTGCTTGTCCCCTCCTCAACCCGATCCAAGGAAATTGTTACAGCAAAATTCCTTTCCTCCTAGTTTTCGAGGCAGCCGCAGAGAGAGGTGGGGTGTTTGCGCTGAGTGACACTTTCAGGCGCTCTGTGATTGGCAAACTGGGGAGGCCGGCGAGCCTAGAACAGTTGACTTCGTTTTCATTCATTCAGTAAATACCTGCTAAGCGCTCCCCGAAAAGCAGGTGCTGTGTCCTTTTGATATGCTGCTGAAATTTTATATTATTTAAAATTTACAGTCGCAACAATGTGCTGAGATAGACGCTTAATAAACTCCACCCCCTGTTTTTTCCAGTGACTGTCGCCGCTGTCGTCAGCTAGAATTTCACCTAAAACCCGGAAAGGCATGGGAGCGGGCTCGGCGCCGGCTGCAGAGCTGCACATGCGCCGTCCCCCGACGCGGGGCGAAGGTCACCGGCATCCGAGGTGGCGGCGTGAGGTTAGGCCTCTGGGGCCCGCTGGCGGCGGCGGCGGCGGCTTGGGGTGGTGCAGCAGCTGTTGGGCAGGTGAGACGCTGGAGCCACAGGTGGAAAAGCCAGCTTTCTATCCGGCTGGAAAGAGGGGAAGGGGCCTGCAAGCGCCTCCCTCTCCGCGCCCAAAGGCCGCAGGTGTCCCCACTAAAGGATATTTGGGAGGGGGGGAGGACAAGAAGCAGGCTGGCTCTGGAGATGGAAAAGACCTGCTTTTAAAATAGCGCTAGTCGGTAAATTCTTGCATCTGGAACGGATATGGATAGCGAGGAGGCCTTCCAGTGTGGGGTGGCAGAGTTGGAAGAGTAGGTCTCCTCACACTCCCCCCTGCACGGCCACACCGTGAAGTAGACGGAAAGGTGTTCCAGTGAAAGCACCCATGGCGTCTGCGCTGCCACTTTCTGACTTAAGTCCGTGACTCTCGGTCACTCCTTCCCTGGGAGGGGCCGCTGTGTGTCCGGGGGGCACACGGTATACCTGAGGCTGTTGGGAGGTGGGGGCCATCCTTTGGCGTGGTACTGGACGTCAGAACCGTGATACAGCATGGTCACACCTACCGTGTGAGAGCAGAAACAGGACTCACCGAGCTTTTGACTTTGCAGGGATGACCTGCGGTCACGTGCATTCTCCTCCCCCATGAGATCATGCCCAAATCCTGCTGCTGTTTCATAGACTGTCAGTATGGCAGTTTCATCCATTAACATCGTCAGTTTATCCATTAACAAGTACATACGTGTGTTTTCAACAGTGTGCCGAGTTAGTAGATAACACCAGTGACCAAGACAGGCATGGGCCCTGACTACATGGAGCTTATATTCTAGTGATGAGGGAGAAGCACTAAACAAGTATAATCAGCCCTTGCTATCCATGCGTTCCAGATCCGTGGATTCAACTGACCGCGGTTCCAAAATGTCCTGGAAAAAAAAAAAAAATGGATGGTTGCATCTGTGCTGAACATGTACAGACTTTTCATGCCAGTATTCCCTAAACAATACTGTATAACAACTATTTACATAGTATTTACATTGTATTAGGTTATTATAAGTAATCTACAGACCATTTAAGGTATATGGAAGGATGTGGTAGGTTATATGCAAGTAGTACACCATTTTATTAATATATAAGGGACTTGAGCATCCACGGATTTTGGTGTCAAGGTGGGTCCTGATCCATCCCCCCACGGATACCAAGAGACAGCTGTACACTGATAATTAACAAGATGTTTCTAGATTGTCCTAGGTTGAGTTTCATGGGAAGCAGATGCTGAGGAGAGTTGGAGGCAGGATATTTATTAGAACTTTTTGGATCATTACCAAAAAAGAAAGGAAGCAGGACTGGACAGATAAAAAAAAGTTGAGCTGCAGTGCAGTCACAGGGAAGGCTTTTACCAGTCCCACAGGAACTCTGGTGCTGGGTTGGCCTTTCAGAGTTGTCCCAAGTTGAAGGGAAGGGCCAGGCCTTTATACTCCTGCATTGATCCATCACTGGGTGCCCGTTGCCCTGGAAAGGGCATAACTTCTACTCCCTTCAACCAAGGCAATCATGAAAGGGGACTAACAGCTGAGGGCTGTTTCAACACTCCCAGGAGCTGGGGAAGTAAGTCTTTCATTCCTAAGGGGGATCAGGGTGCCACATCACAGCATTCCCCACAAAGGTAGAACTTTGAAGGAAGCAAGAAAAATGTGCTAGAGAATAATGGGGGAGGCAGAGGGAAGAAACTTTAGATGGAGTGCTCAGAGAAAGGCTCTCTGAGTAGGTGACATTTGAACTAAGCTGATGCACAAGAATAAGCCACCCTGTGTGGAACAAAGGGAGCAAGATTCTGTACTTTCTACTGTGCACTGGAAATACAGCAGAGAAACAAAACAAGTGGCTGCTACCTCCTGTTAGTGGGTGGTAATTACTAGTTTTTATAGATCTTGACTCCTTGCTGTAACTAAAGATGGAGTTAGTAAAAATGGATTGAGACTACTTCAGATAGTAGGTCAAGGAGAAAATGAGAAGTATAATTTTGAAAAATGAGTCAACGTGGTAAAGACTTTTAATCTATACAGCTTGGTTTTATTTTTTGATTTTTGCACAGCATTGAATCATGTTTATTAAAATTGTCCTTTTCTCTTTTCAAATCTGTATTCTCCTTGAGGACAAGAATCACGCCTTATTCATCATGGTAGTTCCCCTGAGCCTAGTGGTCTTAGGAGCACCTAATAGACACTGAATGGGCATTTGAATAAAATTAATCTCATTTGAAGTGAAAATTGATAAGCTGTAAATGATGTGAAACTGGAGACATGACTGTATTTGCATTTGCCTTCACAATATTTCCTAGTTTTATATAACCAAATGTTAGTCAAAATATTAAATATTTTAACATGATTGCTTTGATCAAGTAGGAATCTTCAGAAGTTCCTATTTTTACATAAGATTTGTAGTAAAGTTAATATACTTCTAATAATATAATAATAGCTGCCATGTTTTGAGCACTTCTCACATACTAGGCACTAAACTGTGAATATATATAGTAATCTTCATAATGTGGTCCCATATTGCAGATCATGAAATTGAGGCAGGAGAGAAGTAATTTGCCCAGGGCCATAACTAATTTGTGATAGAGGTTAGAATTTGATTCTCATTGTTACTCAAAGCCTTTGCTCTTAACTAACAACATTTCTGAAAATGCAGACCAAGTTTCAATCATACTAGCACTCTCATGTTTAATCAGTTGGCAACTCTGACTTTATTAACTGTTATCAGAGAAACAAACATGAAATTATTTACCCTGTCTTTGCTGCTTTACTCTGTGTCTTTTAGTTTTCTGATTTCCTTCATAGTTAGCTTTCCTGGCTTTCACTCTAGGACCTTGACTGTTATCTGTCCTATAACATCCTAGAATCTGATTAGCAGATTCACCCTACCCTGATCAAAATAGCCCCAAAGACCTCAGAACCTCTTTCTTGAGAATATGCACTTTTATTCATATTTAACTAACTGACACTGCCCAGAGAAGCAGGGCCTCCTTTATGGAGACCATTTCCCTTAGTCTACGCATTCATTCCAATCCTCTTCTGTTCCTGCTACACTCCAGATCAATTCCAATAATGTTTTTTCCTTTTGAAATAATCAAAATAACAGTTAAAAATCACTGAGCCCAGACTAAGTTTTAAGTATTGTGCTAACTGCACAAGCTTATGATATGGAAGTCATTATTGTTCTCATTTTATAGATGATGGAACTGAGGCATAGTGAGATTAAGTGACTCATCCAAGGCCACGCAGCCATTTGTGAAGTGGGGAGGTGGAAATTCAAAGGCCAGGCTGCGTGATTACACAGCTCATCCCCTTGATCACTACCTGACAGTGCATCCTTGCTAAAATGATTTCCTTGAATTTTTGAAAACGGATAGACAGGAACTAGATCCTAGTGGGTTTTTCGTGCCATACTAAGAAATTTAGATTTTACCCTTTAGTCAAAAATGCCACTGAAGGCTTCTAAGCAAAGCAGAAACATGACCAGATTTGGTTGTTTTGCAAGTTGGCCGTGTTAAGAGTTTAGAGAATGGATTAGTGAGGAATAGACTGGAACAGCGGTTCTCAAACTTAAGCTTCAGAATTACCTAGAGAATTTATTAAAACACCGATTACTGGATCCCACCCTAGAGTTTCTGATTATCAGGGGCAGCCTGAGAATTTCTGTTTTTAAGTTCCCAGGTGATGCTAATGGCACTCTTGAGGGGACTATACCCTGCGACTAGAGTAGAAACAAAGCAAAGGGGTCATGTGAGAGGGCACCAGGGTCTGGACGGTGGCCTTAGGGAAAAGTTATATAAAAGAAATGCTCATGTCAAATGGCAGGATGTGGTGACTGAGTTGAGGAGGAATGTGAGGAAAAGGGCAGAGTCCACTATATTCAGATTTCTGAATCGATGCTTTTTTTTTTTAATCCAAACAGGAAATCCAGGTGGAACAGCAGTTTGGGAAGGAAGAAGGGTCCATTTTTGTATGAGATGAGTTTAGATTATTTGTGAGGACAGTTAGCTTAAAGGTGAACAGTAACCACCGGATATGTGAGTCTAAGCTGGAGATGATGTGAGAGTTATAGTGGATGTGTTATAATAGAAACTTTGGGTGTGAATGAGACCACCCAGGAAACAAAGACTACCAAGGACAGATCTTTGATTAAGAATGAATAGGTGGGTGGAAGCTGAGGGGCTATTAAAGGAGACTGAGAGGGAACCAAGTCCACAGTACTTAAAGAGTTCAAGAACACATCAAAATGCTTCAGAGAGATCAAGTAAGGGGAAGGATTGGTGATCTTTGTAGTCAGAGCAGTTTTCGTGGTGAGTGGAACAAAAGCAGATTACTTGGGTTTGAAGATGGAATTCGAAGTGACTCTAGAAAAAGATGCATTATTTGAAAGGAGTGAGATTGTATAGTACCTGGAGGAGAGACTGGTAAAGGGCTCTGGGGAATTTGGCTTTGGCTCTTTTCGATGGAGAGAAGTGGTCAGGGGTACACAGGAAGGGGGCCTTCAGAGTGGGAGGTAGGCAACAGAAGGGAGAGGATGGAGTTAGAATCCTGAAGACAGTAGAAAGTAGGACTAGCGCATACGCAGTCCTGAATATTGCTGAGAAGACAGCAGGAAAGGGGGTTAAGATTAAAGGGGAGGTGGATAGGATTTTACATGTGGGGACAGGAAGTTGGAGGTATTAATACTCAATAGCCGTAATGTCTTCTGGCCAACACATTGTTTGCAGAGATAAGATGACAGTGGAGAGTAAAATACAAATCTTGAAAACGATAAAGGCTAGAAATTAGCCCTTGAGGGATTCAGTACAGACCAGCAGCACATAAAGTCATTGCTCTAGCACCCAGGGCCCAACCAACCAGACGTTTAATCTGGGACAATCTGGCTACCTGCATGATGCCCACTCCCCTCTCCCTCACCAAACCCAGCATCAGATGGCAGCCAGGGTATAGAAACGGGAAAGGGCATGAGAGGACTCTCAGATAACCCTGTAAACCACTACAGCTTTTTCAATAAGCCACACCCTGCTAGGAGGCTGGTTGTCACTTCTCATCAGTAATTAATCAATCACTCACATCATATTTTGGACGGTCTACAATTAGTGAAGCTCCTTTATAAGACTTACGATGCTTTTGGTATATTTTTTATTTTATAAATACATTGAATTCCAATAATGAGCTGGAAGGTCTAGCAAAAACCATCGAATATATAACTTTTGACCTTTTCTGTACTCTGTGACTGCAGATCCACTCCTGACCCGGCTATTGGGTAAGGGTTAAGCTGACCTTGAATGGTTCACTGGGGAGGGTGGTAGGGTTTTGCAGAATGGAAACTTTAGAACTCAGTTGTGATCCATTGGTTCATCTAGAGTTAACAGTAATGTTTTTGGTGTATGTGTTTTTACAAGACTGGAAAAGTCCAGCACAACTGGTATTATTTTAGGTGATATAGTTAGAAAAGAAAAAAAGGAAAACTATTATTCTCTTTACCATGCCAGTCAGTTGAATAGGCACAAAGACAATGTGCAGTCCTTTCCGCAAAAATGCCAAAATTCAAACAGTTTTATTAAAAATTGAGGATAAAAAACTGTTTTGGATACTCACGTTCTTGCTCACAGTCTTATGTCTCCACCATGTTATCATGCAGCAAGAAGACCCTCACCAGATGCCAGCCCCTTGATCTTGAACTTCATAGCCTCCACAACTGTAAGAAATAAATTTCTTTGTTTAAAAAAAAAAAAAAAAAAGCCACCAGGTGGCTCACATCTGTAATCCTAGCATTTTGGGTGGCCGAGGCTGGAGGATCACTTGAGGTCAGGAGTTCAAGACTAGCCAGGGCAAGAGCAAAACACCATCTCTCCAAAAAATAGAAAAATTAGCCAGGTGTCATGCGGTGCATCTGTAGTCCCAGCTACTGGGAGGCTGAGGCAGGAGGATCGCTTGAGCCCAGGAGTTTGAGGTTGCCGTGAGCTATCATGACACCACTATACCACTCTAGCCGGGGCAACAGAGCAAGACTCTGTCTCAAAAAAAAAAAAAACAATTGTTTTTAACATTGACAATTTGTATTAAGGAATGAAGAATTTGTAAATAGCTAAAGCCAACGTTGTCTTTGTAAGAGAAAAGACATTATACGATTCCAGAGTAAACTTCATCAAATTTCATAATCACAAGAGCTGCTTTAACCAGTTGTTTAACATTCTAGTGTTCTCTTCTTGATTAAATTACGTTCAGTGGAAGTTTTAGAATATTGTTATTTTTCCAAATACTTTAAGCAGAGCAGCAATGAAGAATCTATCTTACACTGTGTCCCAAAGACCAGCAGATGGCGCCCAGTAAGCCCAGTAGGCAAAAATGTCCCTTTTATAGAATATTCCCTGCTTTCAGGTTGTTAAGCCTAATTTTGAAGTGGCCAATAGCAAAACTTGGTGGTTTTAATTGACACTATGCTACGTAGAATAATCTGATAGCAAGAGCCAGCTGTTGAAGATGTTCTAGGACATGGAATTGGCTTTTTGCTTTTCACCTTACTGTCCAGTTCTGTCACCAAGAACCCATCAATTAATTAGCTTGGAATGTCACAAATTGCACAAAGCCTGTCAGAGGCCTTAAGGATAGAAGCTGAAGAGATAGTAATCTCTGTAATGCAGATTGGGTGGAGGGAAAGTTGCTATCCTAGACACAGTAATGCCTTAAATTTAGAGTATTTGTGATCTGATACATATTTAGTTCTCAGTATAGATGACAGCAAGAGATTGATGAACAGAAGAGGGAGAAGCTTGCTATACCTCTGCCTCATTACAAATATTGTAGTCTTTTTGGGTAGCCATAAAGGCCAAAAAGGAAAAAACACTGAGATAGATGTTTTTCTAAAGGAGTCTTTTAGGATTGTGTTTAAAGAATATTCAGGAAAGATAAAAGGGCAGTGGCAAGTACATTAAAGGAAGGGAAAAAATTTTGTCAATTCTCTCATTTCTGTTGCTACTTTACTCCAAATTTGAAAAGTTCAATGAATAGAAAGCGAGTACTAACTTATTTTAGGAACTGGCCTGTTATTGTTCATCAAGTCTGATCGTTTAGAGTGCATTCCTGGAAATTTTTTGTTTCAGACTGAGGTATCTCTGGTATCGATAAGATAGTTCCATACCACTTGGAATGACTTGCCAAGTGTTTTGAGGGAAGAGCCATCTCAAAGTAAACTAATTAGCTTAAGTTTCTGTTTCCCAAATTGGATCTTGCAATCTCCCTACTGCTCAGCACCATGAACCTTTTTTAAAAGTCAAGGTTTTAAAAATCTTCTTACCAGGTTCATTTGAAAAAATGAGTTAATTGTTAAGAAATCTGTTAATTCTTTGTATTATTCTGAAAAACAGCATAGAGAGCCTATACATATGGATCTGGAATATTTACATGAATATTTATCATCATAGCATATCTAGCAGTAAAGCATTGAAAAAAATCTCAAATTCCTTTCAACCAGGAATTGGTCAAATTAGGATATCAACATATAATCAGCTATTAAAAATGATAATGGATTTGGAAAACGGAGTTTGGGGAAAGAAGCCATCTTGTTTATTTTGTGAAGTAAACTTCGAGTAAGAAAGGTAAACCTAGAGGGGATCTTCTTGGCTTGTGTAGATGGTCGCCCTGCTCCCCCAACGAAAGGCCAGCTTCGGAGAAAAGCTGAAAGGGAGAAGTTTGCAAGACGAGTTGTACTGCTGTCACAGGAAATGGATGCCGGATTACAGGCATGGCAGCTCAGGCAGCAGGAGAAGTTGCA
>CM052436.1:192003663-192019781 GCA_028533085.1 Varecia variegata | reverse complement strand
TCAGCCAGAAGAGAGCCTTTATGTTCCCCATCTGTCTTCAGGACAATAGATCTTGGACACCAGGAAGAACAGGCTGTAAGATCACTGCCTGGGAGGCTTGGCTCAGTGCCCTCACCCGTGCCTCCATTCCAGTTCAGCTGAATCTTGCTCTAGGCTTTCTTACTCCCTTCTTTGCAGGCCATAGTAGCGGCCCAACTATGAGCAATAGCTGTTCTGTAAACATGACAAGGGGACAGCAGTTTTTCTGGTTTTAGCCAGGCACTCAAGCCTTTAACACCCCATACACAGCCCAGGCCATGTGCAGTTGGCATCTAATAAATGTTTTGATGAAAAAGGCAAAAAAAAAAAAAAAAATGATAATGGAGATTTATATTCTTGAGAAGGGAAAAGATTACAAAACAGCATGTGTATTATAATCATATTTTTGTTAAAACCAAAAAGATTTTAGCTTTCTTTTCCTTATTTTGATATTTGCTAACTTTAAAAAGTAAGCCTGTACTGTATTTACTAGCAAAGGACAGTAATGCTAATTTTCATTTTCATTTTGAAAAAAACTCCACAGAACTGAGAAGAAAAAAAGTGTCAAAATTGTATCCCCAAAATATATTTGTTCGTGTTTAAAAGCTCCACAAAAGTTTATTAACAAAATAAGGAACATATTACCTTACTAACTGCCATATCAAATATGAAATTTCAAAATTATCTTTTTTGTACAATTAGTGATAAACCTTATTTAGTAAAGTCTATGTATCTGGCCCTGGGAAGTTGGTTATACAGACAATAAAATACATGTAAATTGCTGGAAAGCTCTTACATGGAAGAAACAAAGTAGGTTAAAATTATATGCCAATGCTATTTTAAAAGAGTGCTAGTTCCATCTTCCTGGGTGGAGATGCGTTATTATATGTGCAGTGTGATACTTAGTGTTTTTATGTGGATTAGATGCAAAGATTCTGAAGGTACTTTGCAAAGTAAAAAGCCCTACCATCCTGATCCTAATATTTTCCAAGTCTTTCAAAGGACAACAGAATTATCTGTCCGAAAATAGTTACCTGCTCTCTCACCTCCATTAGCTAAATCTATATATGAGATATGGAGAATTTGAGGAAATGGGGACATGTAGGTGTTCAGTAAACATTAAGGCAATTAATCATTAAATCAGTCCACATCATTTACTAACCAGGAAGTACTGTACTGGGTTTCGGTGATGTTTAGCAAAGAATGAGTTTTCGGCCAAAATAGATACTGATTTCCTGGTTTAAATAAACCTAAATCCAGAAAAAGATTCATAGATCCTTAAGTTATTCTGATGGAAAGACTAATAGACTATTAAGCGGGATAGATAGTCTATATAGACTAATAGACTATATAGTGGGAGTCCCTCTTTTGTCTTTAACTCACAGAGGACCAAAAGTTTCACGTGGTGTGGGGAGCTACCCTGATCCTAATCTGAGATCCCATTTTCACTTTTCTCAAGGAAGGCTCACAGTACATCACAGTACCTTCTGTCATCTATGTGAAGACAACAGTACAACACTTTACCAGACATTAGTGTTACAGATTGTAGTTTAGTTATTTTGAATTTTAGTTACTGGTTTTTAATCCCAATTTTATTATTATGTCCTTTTATTCAAACTAATCTCTTCGGTAAGCTTTTTTTTTTTTTTTAAGTTTATGATTCAGGAAAAAGCTGACAAATATTGAGTTATATTTAATGATCATGGAGAAGTAAATGGTGAATAGCAGAGATGTTACCTGTTAAGAGTCATGTGATTTAGGTAGGCATAGTAGTTTATGCCTCTAATCCCAGCTATTTAAGAGACTGAGGTGGGAGGATCACTTGAGCCCAGGAGTTTGAGGCCAGCCTGGGCAACATAATAAGAACCCATTCTTAAAAAAAAAAAAAAAAAAAAAGGAAGGAAGGAAAGTCATGTGACTTGATAACTTCATGTTGAGAGTGACAGAGTTAGAGGGTTTTTTGTGGGGGAGAGTTGGGCGGAGACAGAGTCTCACTCTGTCACCCTGGGTAGAGTGCAGTGGCATGATCATATCTCACTGTTTCCTCAATCCTCAAACTCCTGGGCTTAAGAGATCCTCCTTCCTCAGCCTCCCTAGTAGCTGGGACTACAGGTGCAAGCCACCAAGCCCCGTTAATTTTTTCTATTTTTTGTAAAGATAGGATCTCACTCTTGCTCAGGCTGGTCTCGAACTCCTGAGCTCAAGCAATTCTCCCACCTCAGCCTCCCAGAGTGCTAGGATTACAGGCATGAGCCCGGCCCAGAGTTAGAGGTTCTAAAGTCACCTTAAATATTGAGGAGACTGGATATGAATGACAGTATCTTCTTTAGTTCAAGGTGTTTTGTGGGCAAAAATGCCACTCTTCAATCCACACTCTTCAATCGATTTCTTCACTCATTACTCCAAATCACCCGGTTACTACTGTATCTTAATCTTGACTTTAAAGGGAGAGAATAAGTAGAAATTCTGTTCAGACATTTTTTCTAATGGCATTTAGATAAAATTAAAATAATTTAGATTTCATAGTACTAAAATTCAAAAAGACACAATTGAACTGAGTTCTTAGCATGTCCCGTAGATGATGGAGCAGTCCTTATCCTTCTGTGTTCAGAAAGGAACTTGGAAAATGGAACCATTCATATCACAAGTCTGTAAGCTAATCAAGAAAGCCTAATGAGTGTCCCTTAAATATAAAAGTATAAGGAATCTTTAGAGGTTGTCCAGACTCAAGTACCCAAACCCAGCAGAATCTCAGAACACAGCCTTCCTGGGCCCTTCCATGCTTTTGAAATCAAAGAAAAAAACATCTATTTTCAACACCAACTAGCTTTGTAACTCCAAGCAACTTTCTAACCCCAATTTCTTCATGTAAACTGGGTGGACGATAACCCTGGAGGGTTACTACTGATTCAGAGCAAGCACTCTAAAATGCAGTGATTCCACACATAAATGTGGAAATGGCATTAATTATTCTAATTCATAGTATCCAGGCTGAACATATTTCACTACAATAGGAATCCATGCTTGAGTGTTCTAAATCACCATCACTTATTATCTTGTCACAATATAGAACCTAGATTCTTACTGTATATTTATGAATTACTATTTGTTTCTTAAAATTGTGACTGAATGTAATTTTTTAAAAAATGCCCTATCTTTATTGTGGCTTAGAGAGAGAACATTAATAATATATTTAATTAACCCTCCATGAATGAGTGTTTCCAGAAGTTCATATAACTTTCCCACAGGTAATATTGCTCCTTTACAATTGTTGACTAAGGGTCCAATATTGCTTTATAAATTTCCCAAGCTTGACTTCTTACTATCCCTTTGTGTCTATAACATATGTCTTTTTGTTTATTAACATTGCAACATATTATAATTAAAAATGTTTAACAGTCAACTTTTATTAGAATGCAATGTGCTACTTGTAGTGGTTTATAGATGTAATTTAAGGGAGTTGATTTTTTTGGAGGTTTTTTTCTCCTTTAACTGTAACCTTTTTTTAGGTGCACTAATACTGAAGTACTATGAGCATTCGGAACTTCTGGAGAAAGAACAAAGTTTTGATTGTTATGATACCTTTAGTTGGGCTCATACATTTGGGGTGGCACAGAATCAAAAGCAGCCCTGTTTTCCAAGTACCTAATAAGGAGGATATTCCTGAGCAAGATAGTCTGGGACTTTCAAATCTGCCGGCGAACCAAATCCAAGGGAAATAGCAGGCTAGCAATCTTCAGGTAAGTTCCATTTAATCTGGTCAACCATAAGGTACATCCCAACAATGGGAAAGTTGATCTTACAGAGCTCTGGGAAGAAAATGCCTTAAATGACAAGTTACCTTTTGATTTTATTGTGACCTGCTGGCAAAATATTATTCCGCAGTTGCTTCTGGAAAAGTTGGTTGCACAGATACCTTTGATACTTCCCTTGCAGTCATTTGGTTGAAAAGGGAAAAGGCAGTTTCACTAGCAGTGTCACCAGGATCATGAATGTGTACAAAGGAACTGCTGACTCCTTACCATAAACCCATCATGTAGCATGAAAGTCTGAAATTTGCAAAAGGTTCCTTTGTTATTCTTTGTTTTTTTCTAAGACAAAATGAAAATAATTGTATTCATTCCTTAACATCAAATACTTTACCTTCAACATGATTTGTTACTTTTGAGAATCACTGAAATAAAGAGGTTGTAGTTATATAATTCAGGTCTATAGTCCATAATTCCAAAATCCAAAAAGTTCTAAAAACCAAACATTATGTGCTAACTCCTGTGGCAGCAAAACTTGATCTTGACTGACATGAGGCAATTTGCAGTATGGTAGTCCCTTCTTGTCTACAGTTTCGCTTTCCACAGTTTCTGTTACCTGTGGTCAACTGCAGTCTCAGAATATTAAATAGAAAATTCCAGAAATAAACTATAAGTTTTAAATTCTGCACCATTCTGAGTAGCATGATGAAATCCTGCACCGTCCTACTCTGTCCCACCTAGGACGTGAATCATTCCTTTGTCCAGTGTATCCACGTTGTACACTGTAACTGCCCGGTAGTCACTTAGTAAGTAGCAATCTGGTTATCAGATCAACTGTCAGGGTATCAAGGTGCTTGTGTTTGACCCTTATTTTACTTCATAATGTCCCCAAAGCACAAGAGTATTGTGCTTAATTTACAAATTGAACTTTATCATAGGTATGTATGTATAAGAAAAAACATAATAGAGTTTGGTACTATCTGGGGTTTCAGGTATCCACTAGGGGTCTTAGAACATACCCCTCATGGATAAGGGGGGACTAATGTATTTATTCAACTTAATATGTAAATTTAGTTCCACTGCAGAAATTTTATTATGTTTGATTATAAGTCCTATATTATAATTATATTGATTTTTGGATATTATACACTATTATTTTGGTTATAGAAATTATATATACTATATTGTATTTATAAAATCCAAGAAATTCTAAATTACAAAACTCAGCTGGCCCAAGGGGTTTCGCGCAAAAAACTGACCCTGTAATTGTAAAGCATTTTCTATTCTAATATACCTTTTAACCTTGAGGTAAGTAATATGCCCTAAATTTGGGCATGAGATAGATCAGTTTAAGGTTCTGCTCCTTACAGAAGGAGGACATCAATAAGATTTTCCTCATTTATAAGAGGTCAGAGATTTAGACTTGTAATATAATTACTAGTTAGAACAGTATTTTAAATCAAGATTTTATTTTTAAATGTTTGTAAGGAGAAATGGAAGAGCATGGTTTAATATATTAGATAATTATTTTATATAAGAAGCTGGGTAGTAAAATAGTAGAAACTTAACAACTTAAAAGAGTAACCTCAGCACATTCTGTATAAAATTTGTATTTATAGGAGGACTTTTAATGTATATAAACAGAGAATTAAGAGAATTTATTAGATGCTTGATTTTTATATAAGAGCATCTTATATAAGATTTTTAATGAGACCATTACAGTGTATATATATTGTACTTATGACATCATTTTTTCCTTTTATTTTTGTCATAAGAGTTTGCGGACCATGTATGGCCAAACCTTGGGGGGAAAAATAGTTTCTCTTTGTGCTAAAAGAAATACAAGGAATATTAATTAAGGTATTCTTGGAGGAAAAATAAAGCTGAGAAAAGAAAGTATCTTCTCTAAAATATTAGTTGAATATAGTAAGTAACAGGTTTTATATGCCAGTACAGCAATAGTTAAAAGTTTTAGAGACCCACACTGCCAGTCAAGCAGGCAGAAGCTGATACTTAAACTGGCTTTCGGTAAGCGAAAGTTAAAACCAGATTTAGAATGAGTGAAAAACACTGATTCTAGATAGTGGAAGTACATCAAAAGAATGTGTTGTATTTGTCCCTTATTTTTTATTTTTACTTTTATTATGGAAAGTTGAATACATAGCCAAAAATAGAGAGAGGATAGTATATTGAACCCTCAAGTATCCATCAGCCAGCTTTAACACTTACCAGCATTTTGCCAATCTTCCTTAATCATTCTTTCTTTTTTTTTAATTGCTAGACTATTTTAAAGCAAATCCTAATCTCTGCTGTGTAGCCCTTCTGTATGTTTATGCAGTAAGCATAAACACTCATAAACACTCATCTACAACCACACAACCACATTTGTATTATACAGAAAAAATTAACAGTAACTCCTTACTGTGATGTGGGCCATGTTCATATTTCTGAACCTATCTTAAAAAAATCTTTACAGGTGTGTTGGAATCAGGATCCAAACAAGGTCCACAATATTGCATTTGATAGATAATGTCTCTTTTCAACTATTTCATTTCCCCTTCTAATCAGCCAAATTAAAAATTTCCCACATTCTGAATTTGGCTGATTGTATCCTCATTTTGTCATTTAACAAGTTCCTTGTTTTCCTCTGTAATCTGGTAATTAGATCAAGAGGCTTACTATGATTTCATTTGTTTATTTTTTGAACAAAAATACTTCATGGATGGTGGATGCTATGGTATGCATCCTAGGTAATCACGCTCTTTCACATGTAATGTCTGATCCACTTTTGGTGTTCCTAAGATTGACAAGCAAATTATCATGGTATCTCTCCATTAAATTCTCCATAAAGTTCCCCATCAATCTTTTACTTAATGAATTATTAGCATCTATTGATGATCATTGCTCTGATGTAGAAATTGGCAAACTTTCTGTAAGGGACCACATAGTAAATACTTTAGGCTTCAAAGACCATGTGGTCTCTTTCAAGCTTGCTTTTGTAGTGTGAAAGCACTCATACACAGTATGTAAATGAATGAGTATGCCTGCATTCCAGTAAAACTTTATTTACAAAAACAGGTAGTGGTCTAGATATGGTCCATAGGCTTAACTTACCAATCACTGTGTGAGTTTAATCCATTATTTCATTAGGGGTTGCCAAATGCTGCTGCTCAAATTCTATCATTCCTTCTCTATTAGATGGAACAACTTTTCTTTATCAACTATGCATTTCCCCCCAAATGCATTTATACAGGGAAAGCAAGATAAATGCTTTCTTTCCCTAATTCCCTATATTGGTTTTTATAATAATGAGTTAGTGCTCCAGCAACTTAGAGTTTTTGTTTTGGGTGTCAGTGTGAACTTGTGGATTTGCATATATTTTAATTATCTTAATCTATTACAGTCATCATTCTTTTATTTTAATTTTTTTTTTATTTTACCATTCCCCAGGTGATATCTGAGACAGTCATCATTCTTTTTAATGCTCAAGTTGTCCCATCTTGGATCCTTTCCAAGTTGACTCCTGTGTCATTGTTTTTTCCTATGCCCTTTTGATATGACCCAAGGAGTCTTTGATAACATCCTTACTTTTTGGCAGAAGACACTGCAAGCTCATCTTGTGTATTTCTTGTCTTAGACCTAGAATCAGCCATTTTTCCAAAGGGCCTGATTCCTTTTAGGAAAAAATTTTACCTGTTTACATTTCTTTAAATCCATAGTATATCTCTTAATTTAGAAGACAGTCATGGAAGTTTTACTGTTATTTTAATTAAGTTATCCATCACTGCAGAAAAGATGCATCCGCCAGGCCTTTGCATCCAGGAATAGTAAAGACCATTCATCCAATGGTAACTTTTGGAATTATGGAGCACTCTGTTTAGGAATAAAGAGTTTTAATAGAGCTGAGCTGACACTTCCAAACATATTCTATAAAGCAGTCCGATTGTTTTGTTTTCTTTCTTTTTTTTTTTTACCTTATTTTGTCCAGATGTAGACCTGTGACCACAAGTCAGCAAGTTTTGACATCTTAAAAGACAATTCGGGAGTTACCAACAATTTCAATGATTTCTTCCTTTCTCATTTTATAGAAATACCAGTCAAAAGATGTGGTTACTAGTCTCACTACCCTAAGACTAGTAGAGGTGCCAACATGGCATTCTTCTTTTGAAAAGTTGTGTGTCACTATTAAGTATTGGGAAAAATTTCTAACTAGAGAAATCATTTTATTAATCATAGTTTCTATTGTGATTTGTGTGTGTGTGAGTTATATCGTGCAAATTACCATGCAAAAGTCACTTCGATAAGGTTTCATTTAAATATATTTCTCAGATTTTGCTGAATCTGAAATAGCCATTGAAATAATATTTAAATAACTTGGCTGTTTCTGGCATAAGATAAACAGAGATTTTTTTTTTCTTCCTCATTCCATAAAAAAAGTTGACTATAGCTTTATCATCGCAAGAACAAAGCTGACTACCATTGCCTTCACTTTATTTGGGCCCAGTTGCCATGGTTATGGCCCTTTAACTAAATTGGGAACAGTAACCAAAATAACACTTTGCATAACATTCCCTAGTTCTGCCCACCTCTTCTTTGCACAGCTACAAATCATGGTTTGGTCTGTAACACCATACCACTCCATAGTCTACTTTAGGAAGTACTTTAGGCTAAGTAGTTATATATATGCTAAATACTCTCCAAGTGGCTAGTGTGGTTAACGTATTCCTGAAAATACCAACTAACAGTTACACCTTCAAAAGACCAGGCCTTAACAGACAAGATCCATAACCTAAGATTTTTATTCTTTTCATGCATTATTAACGTCAGGATTTTATGCCTCAAGGCACAGTATTTTCTTAACAAGGACACTACCCTATTAAGGAAATTAGTATTTCTGTGTGTCCACTTGGTATATGATAATATTTTATGATATTTAGACTCTTTGAAATTGAATTGCAAATCACATCCTATTTTTCTCTTTGTCATCCAGCACATTTCTTGTTTTTTATATTAATATTTATTATCATTAACCAACATTTGAAGATTAGTTGGTTAGGACTTCCAAAACTGAAAAATCATTAATTGATAGAGTAAAACTATAAAAATTAGCTCTGACTTTAGCCAAGTATTTAAAACATGGTTTGTTCTTTGGTGCAGTGTGTTGCGCAGATTTATTCAGCTAAATATAGACTGTACATTAGTGAGTTTCTGCAGTAGAAACGCTAACGGCTCTCTCCTTTTCATAATTATTTATAAGCAGGATTTGATGTAAATGCACTTCTGTTCAAACCTAAAGTTTCCAAGCAAACCAAAGTTATAGATAAAAACACAACATTAAATCTTGATGTAAGAGAATAAAAACATTTGGGACTATTTTTTTAAGACTGAGACCAAATTCTGAGTTTTATAATGTAGCATTTCTCTTCTAGAAGCATGCCATATTCAAATAACTGTACTATACGCTTTCTGGCCATATTGTTGTGCATTCCATCATTGAAAATATAAGTACTTTCTTGTAGAGGGGATTTATTGAAAAATAAAGGCATTTTTAAGTCTAAATTGGCTTACCTTTCTCATTTTCTGGAGGATTATGCCAGTAGCTAGTTCTTTTTTCTGAAAAAGGAACAGAGTATTAGAATAAAGTATTAAACTGCAATCTACAAAATGGTTTGGAATTATTTCTCTAAAATGTTTTATTTTTATTTCTTATAGAAAGAAGCAACTTTGAATCTGAGCTTGACATTGAAAGAAGAGAATGAAAAAGACCAGTTGGATTAGAAAGAACTGGCTTCTTGTAGCTGGGGTATCTTTAATAGGTGTCCATCTTGGAACATACCTTATACAGAGGGCTGCAAAACAGTCTGTAAAATCTCAGTCTGGAGCCAAACAAAAGAGTATTGAAGAATGAAGTAAAATAAATATTTAGAATTACTAATTTGTCATTAAATCATTATATGCTGATTAGCTCCACAAACATCAAAATATTTAATTTTGTAGCCACATTGCTGCATATTCATACTTTCATTCCTGAAGCATATTTTGTTTTAATGTTAAAACACATAACAACGCAATGAAAAGAAAAATACGGTTCACACAATAAAAGCTGTCTTCACAAGTTACCACCTGAAGTAAGATGTCTCGTTTAGAAGCTAAGAAGCCATCATTGTGTAAAAGTGAACCACTGACAAGTGAGAGAGTCAGGGCCACACTTTCTGTGTGGAAAGGAATCATGTCATCATGCTATGGCCCTTCGGGTAGGCTGAAGCAGCTGCACAATGGCCTTGGAGGTTGTGTGTGCACAACTTCACAGTCCTCCGCCCTGCTCAGTCACCTTTCAGTCACCCATCCCATATTAAAGATCCTGATGACTTCCGTGCAGAATCATGTGTCATGCTTCAGTGACTGTGGCTTATTCACAGCCATTCTTTGCTGCAACTTGATTGAAAATGTTCAGAGAATAGGCTTGACACCCACCACTGTCATTAAATTAAATAAACATCTTTTGCGTCTCTGCACCAATTATCTTAAGTCTGAGGCCTGTGGCTGTCGACTCCCAGTTGACTTCAGTAGTACTCAGATCCTCCTCTGTCTGGTGCGCAGTATATTAACAAGTAAACCTGCCAGTATGCTCACCGGAAAGGAAATAGATCATCTCAGTGCTTTGATTCTGAAAGCGTTTTTGCTTACAATTCCAGAAAATGCTGAAGACCGTATCATTTTAGGAAAGAGTATAATTGTACCTTTAAAAGGTCAAAGAGTTATAGATTCTACCGTATTACCTGGAATACTCATTGAAATGTCAGAAGTTCAATTAATGAAGCTATTACCTATCAAAAAATCAGGTGCCCTCAAGGTGGCACTCTTTTGTACCACTTTATCCGGAGACCTTTCTGATATTGGAGAAGGAACTGTAGTGGTCAGTTGTGGGGTTTCTCTAGAAAATGCAGTTCTGGACCAGCTGCTTAACCTAGGAAGGCAGCTAGTCGGTGACCACGTAGATCTTGTCCTGTGCCAAAAAGTGATACACCCATCTTTGAAACAGTTGCTCAGTGTGCATCGTATTATTGCCATAGACAGAATTGGAGTGGCCCTCATGGAACCCTTGAGTAAAGTGACAGGTAAAAATCACTCTTGGCTTTTACCCCTTACAGTTAATAAATCACACTTCCTGAGCAGAGACATTCTTGGTTTGTGTCACTGTGAACATCTTGAAAAATTTTAGAATCTGCCAACCTCACAGCATATGTCAGTATCATTTCTGGCAGCAAAGGTGGTTTCTGGAAAAGATCCTGTATTGTTCACTTACTAAAAATGGACTGTGGTCATTTTCTGTTTGTTTTTCAGCCCCGAAATATACTACAGATTTTATCATTTTCTAACCCCCAAATATTTTATAGGTTATTGATAAGTCTAACATCCTCACAATCCTAAAGTCTTTCATCCTTTACACAAAATTCTTCTACTTAAATTTACAAAACTTATGATCTCAAACTCCTGAACTTTTAAATCATGTTATATCTAGAAGGTGATTTTGCAGCCAGAATACCCCTTTTCATCACTTTTATCATAATTCCCCACAAACACACTTCTGCCTAAATAGGTGTTTCTAATGGAGGTAGGGGGAAGGCACATGTGTCTGTTTTAACTTTATCAGAAATATTTCCAGCTGACACCTTGAGAACCAAGATCATCTTTTACTTTCAGCACATGACAGTCCTTGCCCACAATAGGTATTCTAAAATGTTTGTTGAGTTAACTATAATATGTTTAGTTACATACAGAATTATTAGAGGCAAGGAATTCACTGTATTTCACAAACTCGGCAAATTAAAAGCAAATAAAAGGTTGATACTCACCTATTAGAGCCAAAGAAAAATGACAAGCTGCAGAGTTTTGATTTGAGCCACTTTTCAGTATCTCCTTAACTACTTTGACAGTCTATCAGAAAGATGATCATTTAGTTCTGCATTGTTGCAATTTTTAAGTTATTAGACTGAAACCATTGTTAAAGTTTACTATTTATAGTCATAAATCATCAAAAAGGAGCAGTATGTATGTCAAGTGTTGAATACATAATATCTGGGTTATTGCCCTAACTTTGTAAGACTCAAATGATTGTCAAAGTAGAAATTACTAAGAAATAATGGAAATTATTCTTTGGAACTCATTATTGATGTTGTAGGTCAGACTCATACCCTTAAATATCTACTAGCTTTTCATGAATCTGGCAGTTTCTAGCTTGTGAATATTAGGTATTTCAGATTATTTAGTCAGTTTTTAAAATACAGAACATTTTAGCTGGGCACAGTGGTATGCACCCATAGTCCTAGCTACTCGGGAGGGTAAGACAAGAGGATTGCTTGAGTCCAGGAGTTCAAGTCCAGCCTCAGCAACATAGGGAGACCCTGCCTCTTTAACAGAAAAAAAAACAAAACACATTTCCCCATAGAAACAATGTAAATGTGGACTGGGTTTCCACACTAGCCCACAATTGTTATTTAACCCACATATACCTAGAATATGACATTAATAACCATGGCTTTAGTCCTGCATCTTGAGATAAAAGGGAAAAGGGAAAGAAAACTACCAGGCACATACATGGCTCAGGCAAACTTTTAGAATAGATGGATTATGTTTTTGGCCTAATTTGTCTTCCCCGGTGTATCTAGGTTAACATTACCTCTTTTCAACCCTTCAAACAAAATTCCTATTTATCGATGATCTATGTTAAGTAGGGGATTTTACTGTTCATAGGTGACTGGCATTTGTGAAGCATGTTGGGGGCTTACAGAGCATTTTTCACATTTTATTTGGTTTGATTTATTTGTGAAATAGGCATTATTATCCCCATTCACAAGAGCCAAAAATGTTAAGTGACATATATGACTTGCTTAGCGTACAGTGGCTGATAAGCGGTTGTAGCTGGGGCATCTCACTCTAGAATCTGTTGTTTCCACCATGTAAAATTATACTGTAAGATTTAGGCCTTTTTTAGATCAGTCTTTGTTCCTTATTCTTGGAGGCTTTAGAAGTAAAGAAACAATATTCAGACAAGTGAAATAGTTCAGTGATTATTTTCTAAAAATTTTTTGAGCTGAATGTGTTTTTAAACATTTTAACACCATTAGTTTGAAAGAAAACATCTTTTAAATGTTAATTTAAAATAAGAGGAAACTGGCCTAAAGGATGAGTGGCTCCAAATTATTTTAATCTTTAGACTTTAAATTAGCATTATTATTTCTTGTAGAAGTTTGATGTAGGTTTCTTTTCTTATACAACTTCTACTACAGTTAGAGATTTGGAAAATTCAAGTCATCCTTACTTCTTCATTCATATTTTTATTAATTTGTGATTTATAAAACTTTACTATTTTACCCATGCAGGTAGGAAGGCAAAATACTTAATATACCAAAGAATAACAAAGTGAAATAACTATGACACATACTTTATTTTGCCATAATTTAGGTAGCTATTTACATACAAACTGTTGCTAGGCAAAAAATAATAATAATCCTTGCATGTTCATTAAATAGAGCCCCAAAGGAATTCAACCGCACAACTATTTGGATAGCTTTATTTGTTTTAAATTGAAAATGCTTTTAAAAAAAAAAAAAAAAAAAAGCCTGTTTCCTCACATCATCCTTATTCCAAATTAGGTTCTTAATCTGGGGTTTCTGATCCCTGAATGTCCTTCCACGTTTTCTGGACTTCCTGAAAATGTGTGCAAAATTTTCTGTGCCTTTTTGTGGGAAGAGAGTACAAAATGGCTTCTAACAGATGTTCAAAGAGATCTGTAAACCAAAAGAAACTCTGCTTTATTTGTATATCATTTTAATAACAATACTACTTATTCCATCAGGTTAAAATGCATCTTTTTCTTTATCCTATGTTTCACATTTAAATGATATGCTTGTGGGACTTTTATATTGGCTAGGAATAAATACCATAATTTTGAACGGTTGCTTGTTCCACCTTTGCTTAAACATTTTGTATTTTCTATACTTTAAAATATAGGAACACAGCCTATTGGCTCCCTAGGCTCAATATCTCCTAGTAGTTACGGAAGTGTGAAAGATTTGTGCACTGCAAAATTTGGCTCCAAGCATTTTTTTCATCTTATTCCTAATGAAGCGACCATCTGCAGTTTGCTTCTGTGCAACAGAAATGATACTGCCTGGGATGAGCTGAAGGTAGGTAATGAACTCTGAATTCCATACCCAGGGACTGAGGCAGGAATTAAATAGTCACTCAACAGGTGCTATAATTTTGTTTTCACATTAGTGAGCCATGATTTTATTTCCCCCATAACTTCACTAGATGGTATAGAAAGCAAAAATCAAAAATGAGAGAAGCAGTCACAGTAAGCTAATTTAAATGCCTGTGACATTATATGGTAGACTTGACATATGTTGCCATTTATTATTTCTACTATTTACAAGAAACCTAAAAGGTCCTTGACATGTGACTAATTTTCTTAAGAAATAAGTTTGAGCTATGCGCTCTTTGATGCTAATGTGTATGAATAATTCACTTAGAAAATGAGCTTCCTAGTTAGTACCCACCGTCCACCCTTTAGTAGCATTTGTCATTCTCTGCCAGCAATAACACGTGCAACTTTTACATAAGGGAAGTGATAATCTATGGGATTGGTTACAAGTTTTAAAGATTCTTGTAAGTTCAAGGACATATCCTGGGTGAATATTAAAGACTGTGTGTTTTTCTATTTGCTATTGTTAGGTTGTAGCTGTATTATTTCTGAAACAATTTGAAATAAATTCTATATTTATACAACTGATTTATTTAGACCGAAGTACTTTTTTAGAAGTACCAATAAACTTTGCTGACCCACATGTCTTGCAGCCATATATTTGTAAACCTCAATTTGAATATCTAAGTGCATATGAAAGAAAATATTAATTTGGGTCCGTGAAAACAGACTTCTGGCTAATGTATTTAATCTCTAATCTTTATTATTCCAAAATGTAGTAATCACTTTATAACCGTCCCAACACAGGTTTTGTTCTTTTACAATTAAAATCAGCCTCTTTGAGTCCACTATCTGTGTGGCTTTGAGAGCGTGTTTATATTTCTTCACGTAGATGATGTTCATGTCTGATTCCGATGATTTGCTTCCTTTTTAGCTCACGTGTCAAACAGCACTGCATGCCCTGCAGTTAACAATCAAGGAACCTTGGGTTTTATTGGGAGGTGGCTGTACTGAAACTCATTTGGCTGCGTATATTAGACACAAGGTAAGTAAGATGTTCACTTTAGAGTATCTACATTCTCAGCAACTTTCATCTTACGAGATAATAAGCCAAACCATAATACCCTGGAGCCTTTAACACTTAATTTTTCAATAGTCTAAGTTAGATACTGCATTCTAAAACACTTGAGGACAATAACAAGGTAAATATAAAGTAATACCTTTATTACAATGTTTATTATAAATTTAATCTTTTAGTAAATGGTCACATTCTCTGAGTATTGTCTACATGTACTGCATGTTGAAACATTCTGTTATTGGGAGCCCTCCTATTTGAGATCTCAACTGGTGCAGTACAATAATACAATAATTGATGTTCACAATGAAAGGGCCAGAGTTCTACAAAGTACTTTAGTGCCTTCAAGAGCATCAAGACTTAATTAATTTCATTTATTAAAGCATTCCATGTATCATATTATAATTTTTAAATTAATATTTATGTATAATCTTAATTCTATTAAATACAATTTTTTATTAGTCCAGGAAACTCCACTTCCAGATAATTGTCAGATAAGTTTATTGCATTATAGTTCTGATTGGTTATTTCTTAAGTACTAGCCTACTTTATTTGCAAATAGATACAAAAAGGTATAAATGTTTTCCACGTATTTGCAGTTGATTCATTGGTTAAGCAGGAGAGTTATTGAGAGGCCCTGTAGAGCTTTGAGTGGGTGAGTTGGATTGGAGAGAAGGCAAACTTTTCTATAGATATGCCCTGCCCTGCCCTGCTTCCCCAAATAACTTAAAATCTATTTGAAGGTAAAGCCCATTCATGAAAAGTCATCAGAATATACATGATGAATATTTAACATCTATTGATGTTAAATGGACAATAGTATAATCTTTAAATGAAATCCAGTAAACTGGAGAAAGTTTTTTGGAAGAAAGAGGTGTCTGGAATAGAATTTTGAAGAAACAATACAATATTGAGGATTTGGGGAAAAAATATGCAATAGAAATTTTCTCATCTGGTTCAAACCTGGTTAAAAAAAAAGTGGTCACTGTTTTTAAGTAGCTAGGATATGAATTTTTTAAACTATTTTTCTTTTTTTTTTTTTTTTTTTTTTTTATTTCAGCTTATTATG